>CM077078.1:12136530-12822795 GCA_039513925.1 Platanthera zijinensis | reverse complement strand
TTCCCTCCAAATTTCAGTGGCCGGCACAACGCAACTTTTTTCTTACACGAATTTGTTCACGGGACTCGTACAAGTCATCAGCACACCATGAGAGATGGTCATGCGCAAAATCATTACCTCAAGAAGGGGCATGCAAGAAACATGGCTGTTGACTAGGGTCAAGTCTTACCAAGATGGTCGTACTGAAAGGTGTAATATCTCGCCCAGCTTAAGAATTAAACAAGTGTTTAATATTGTTTTTGTTGGAACCAGTACGGTTTTATATGATATATACTAAACCATGTATCGTATGGTGTCGTGCACAAAAACTATAACATAATTCGTAGCATTGGATATAAATGATTAAGTAGAATGCAAACTTAAAATAAACTTTACAAGACTCCCAAATGATGAACAAATGAGGTGGCTAAAAGAGAGTTTTGTGCACAGTTTTATTTTGATTAAATTGTTATTATATATAATAAATGTGTTTATTCGTATAAAAGTATAAGTTGATTAAAATTTATGGGCAGGCTGTATAGATGTGGGGGTATGGCGGTCCAGATGGACCGTTACAAAAGGTGCATCTTGATCACCCTAAATTTCGAGGAAAGTTAATGATTATGATTGCTGATCATTTTAGTTTGACATTACCAGTCACCTTTCATTTTTGAAAGTTAACACAACCCATGAGCTTATTATCTTAGGTGGTACTAGTTGATGAGATTCTTTTATATATTCCCATGATATCCCACGTGCCGTGTACACGTATTTAAAAGTGCGAACCTCACTTTCAAGGAAAGATAGTGCTTCTAATTGCCTGGTATTTTAGTTTAACATTGCTTGAAGCCAAGAAAGAGCGAGTTTCTCGGTATCCAAATAAGAACAAGTCTGTGAGCTTATTATCCTAAGTCGTAAGAAGGATATGATTTCATGGGTGTGATTAATACTAGCTCAGTGATAAAGCATGTGATTTCATGAATATGATTTCCGACAATCTCCTTAAAGAGTCTCAAAGCATTACTTACCTCGCCATTTCAGCTCGTCTTTTGGCCTCTTCTGCCATCTGATTTAGATCGGTGAAGTGGCTCCTATCAACGGTGAACATTTTGGTATCTGGAGGTTGGAGTCCATGAAGTGTTCTCTGGGCATGAGCCCACTTGAGCTCCCTTGCCTCTTTTCCAAAATCTTTTTGCCTTGTGAAAGCAATCTGCAGTGAAAAAAATTACATAAATCAGACAATTATGTCATCTCAGAGTTTAAATTCTTGATTTGAAAAAAAGATGTCTACATAGATTAAATCACTTGGTTGTTTAAACTCAACAAACACCTTCAAAATACTTAAGGCTCTGTTTGTTTAGACGGAATTGGAATTGAGATCAATTCTATTTCTGGGAATCAGTCTTCTTTCAAATTTCAAAAGAAGAGAGGACGACAAAAAACAAAAGGTTTTGGGTTTCTCTTGAGAAACAGTGGTCGTAGAAATGCACATCTTCGCTATCGCTCGCCTATTTTCTTTGGTCAATTCCAATATCATTAGGAAAAAGTTGAGATTGGGACAAAATGAATTCAACAAAACTCAGTGTGATTTTCAATTCTTTTATTTTGTCACAGAACAGGAATCGGAATTCATCCCTCCATTTCAAAATTCCGAAGGAACAACTCCGTCCAAAATGAACAGAGCCTAAAAGAATAATGAAGGCATTGAAAAGTCGAATTAAAATGGAAACATCACTATTTGTTCTCTATTTTACAAGTAACAAAATGAGCACTTTTAAGGATTGACAATCATAAGTGTGATAAATATTTACTCTTTGTTCTATGACAAGATCCCACGCCCGTCCGCTTAAAACATAGCGGGTTAAGAACTTGATGATATCCAGCGGAAAATAGAAGATGAGGTTGTAGAGCCAGATAACACCAGCCCATCCCCAACCAATCCCTTTGATTGCAGCAAATCCCCAGTTAGCATATACAGCAATCAAAGTAGCGATCTGCGAGTCCATAAGATGGATATAAATGATCGAAATGTAGGAATAAAAACAGAAGATGTGTAGCAAAAAAACATACCAGCTGAGCGACGAAAAAAGCAGCAACAAGAAGTAGACCGGGTCGCTCCACAAACGACCAACTTCGTGATCTTGTCACAAATATGAGTGCCTGGCTTATTGTACTCACCTGCAGGTAAACTGCAGATGCCAACTTCTTGAAATCATCCTGAGTTGTCTTCTCCAGGCTTTCGACGTGAAACACACGCTTAAAGATTATAATACAAATAAAAGAGAACATATTACTACCACCTTTAAAAATTTTATTGTGGTTCAATGACAATGAAAATTTTAGTTTCAATAAAAGTTTGAACAGTCTTTGTTTGTTTTTGTGTTGAAAAAAATATGTAAAAAATATAAGCCCATTGTAAGGCCCACTTAGATTTTTCTCCTTTTGTTTTAGTCCCACATTTTAGAATGGGACTTTCTCTCATTCCTCTCTTCCTATATAATTGTAGGAATACATGTATGTATTTAAGTTTTTATGAGAAATAAAATTCAAGAATATTTCCCAAATTCCTATTTTGTATTCTTCTACATGGTATCAGAGCCAACGATCCTAAAATTTTCTTAAAGTCGTGCTCTTGCTTCCCGACAATCTCTGGGCAGTTAGACAATTCTAACCGTAGCTCCTCATTTGCAGCCCAGCCTTTCTTGTGTTTCTCCTATTTGCAGTTACTGTTATCCTAACTGCAGCCTTCTCCATGCTGGTTCTTCTTCCCATTTCTCCCCCCCCCCCCTCCTTTGTATAGGGTTTCTACCTCTCCATCGCTGGGCCCTTCTGGTATGCACGTCTCTGTGACCTCTTCTGCCTTATCGCAGTTTGTGCGACCTCTCTGTTTGCTTTCCCTTGTCGCGCGCCCTTTTTTTTTCCTCCCGTCGGCTCTCTGGAGCTTCTTCCTTGCCAAGCTCGCGTGACCCATCTTCTTGCTCGCCGCACTGCGATTGTTGCTCATCTAGCCGCATCAGTGGTTCTCCTGACCGCTAATTGCTCTCCTAATCGCGCTTGTTACTCGCCTTGCCGCCACTACTGATCTGCATGTCGTCGTTGCCCTCCTTGCTACGTGTCTTGCTGCCCTTGCCGTCGTTGTTGTTCGCCAGGCCGCTGGTTCTTGCTCGCCAGTACTGGTCTTGTTCTCCTTGCCGCCGCTCTTGCCGCAACACATTGTTGGAGCTTCCAACCGCAATTCTCTTGTCGCAAGCCTGCAGAACCTCGTCTTCTTGCAACAGTGTTCTGCCCGCCGAACTCGCGCGATCTCTTTCCCGCGTGCATCTGGCTGCTCTATTCCTACTCGCTAGGTCACACAGTTGAAGGGACCACAAAATTGAGAATGGAGGAGGGCATGCGGTTAATAAGATCGCAGGCCGTAGACACCGCGAAATTCCAATAAAGTTTAGGATCATCCATCAAACCTCTTGTGTATACCCCTCCACAAAATAGTGTTTCCGAATGCAAAATCGTCACCTTTTTGAAGTGGCACGCTCCATTATGTTCCAAATGAATGTCTCTAAACTTTATTGGAATTTCGCGGTGTCTACAGTCAGCTACCTTATTAACCGCACACCCTCCTCCATTTTCAACCTTGTGGTTCCCCTCAACCTTCTTTTTTCCTTCACACCCCTTTTCAGTCACAGCTTGTGTCTTCGGTTGCGTTTGCGTTTGCTATGCTCATAATCTTGATCCGTCTACTGACAAGCTTGCTCCACGTGCCAGAAAATATATGTTTGTTAGGTATTCTCGCACCAAAAAAGGCTATGTTTGCTACTCTCCCACGGATCGTAAGGTTGCCTCTACCGATGTCACCTTTCTCGAAGACAAGCCTTATCATTCTCAGCCCAGTGAACCTCCACTACCGCCTCCACTCCCGCGTCCTATTGTTCTTATTACTTCTAATCTATCACCTCTCCTTCCCACTCCAATCCCAACACTACAACCAAACCCACCTCTGCTTCGTGTGTATACTCGTTGAACTTCCTTGTCTACTGCACTACGAGAGGTGCCCTCTACTACTGATATTTTGCCACCTGGAGATCCGGGGATTGTCTCTACTGCCCACCAGATGGAGAATTATGTCTCTTTACACTGCCTCTCTCCGAAGCTCCGACAATTCGCAACAACTTTATCCTCCATTTCCACCCCTGATTTTGTGCAGGAGGCTCTCCAACATCCGGGGTGGAGGGCGGTCATGGATGAGAAAATGTCTGCTCTTTGGGTAAACCAAACTTGGGATCTTGTCCCTCTTCCCCCGGACAATTTAACGACTGAAGGCTCGTCTTGTGGCTCGTAGCTCGTTGTTCATCAACATTGGACATTGCATCAATTGGATGTCAAATATACTTTTCTCAATCACGATTTGTAAGAGATTGTCTATATGCAAAACCTCCCGGGTTTGAGACGACGAGGGAGTCTCTCGTATGTCGTCCGAGGAAATTTCTTTATGGACTAAAACAGTCTCCTTAACCATGGTTTGACAAGTTCAGTCAGACTGTTCATGTTGTTGGGTTTACTCGAAGTTCAGACGGCTTCTCTTTATTCACTCGTCATCGTTTAACATGCACAGTGATTCTCATGGTGTATTGTTGATGATATTTTGATTACGGGAGATGATCTCACAGGAATACGCATGATCAAACAACATCTGACTTCTATGTTTCAAACTAAGGACCTGGAAAATCTTCGATATTTCTTTGGTCTCGAGGTGGCTCGACATCCCGATGGACTTGTTTTATCTCAACGAAAGTACTGTCTTGACTTGCTTCATGATGTTGACTACTCTGGATGCAAGTCTGCTGACACTCCCATGAATATCAATCACAAGCTTTGTGCTCATGCCTCAGACTTTGATCTTCTCCTACCAAACCCAGAATATTATCAGCGTCTTGTGAGAAAGTTAATATATCTCACTGTTATGAGACCTGATATATCATTTGTTGTTAGAGTTGTCAGTCGATTCATGCATGAACCGCGAATCTCTCATCTCCAGACAGTTGAGCATATCCTTCGATACTTGAAGACTGCTCCTGAACAAGGACCTGTATACAAGTCTTCTTCGTCTCCCTTATCTCTTATTGAATATTCTGACGCTGATTATGCTACTTCAGTGGATGATCGTCGTTCCACAAGTAAATATTGTACTTTGGTGGACATCTTATCACCTGGCGCAGCAAGAAGCAGTCGATAGTTGCTCGCTCATCTGCCAAAGCTGAGTATTGGTCAATGGCCTTTGTTGTATCCGAGCTCACCTAGTTGGAAGATCTTCTAAGTGACCTTGGTGTTAAAATTCCCTCACCAGCAATTCTATATTGTGACAGTCAAGTTGTTATACATATTGTCGAGAATTCTATTTTTCATGAACGTACCAAACATATTGAAGTTGATTGTCATTTCATTCGGGAGAAGGTTCAACTGAAGAAACTAGAATTGAGACATGTTACAGCTGCTGGTCAAGTTGTTGATATTCTTACAAAGGCATTACCACGACCGTTATATCATTTGTTCTCATCCAAGCTTGGTGCCCACGATTTGTATGCTCCATCTTGCAGGGGAGTGTTGAAGAAACAACAACACTCAAGCCTTTATCCCACTATAGTGGGGTCGGCTATATGAAACAACAACAACAACCCTAAACCCTATTGAAGAAAATATGTAAAAAATAAAAACCCATTGTAAGACCCGCTTAGGCCCATTTTCACCTTTTGTTTTAGTCCCACATCTTAGAATGAGACTTTCTCTCATTCCTCTCTTCCTATATAATTGTACAAATACATGTATGTATTTAAGTTTTTATGAGAAATAAAATTCATGAATATTTCCCAAATTCCTATTTTGCATTCTTCTACAGTTTATAATTGTTTTGGGTGGATTTGTACTGAACTGAAGTCAATGTTTATTAACATAACACCTGAAGTTCATTATGTGCTTGCGTTATTATAAATCATACATCATCAACTATGACTCCCATAAATTGCATTAATCAAACCTAAATTTGACGCAAAATGCCCCGATGTGAAACGTGATTGTGTGCGATTGAGTTTGATTAAAATGATGCATGCATATTTTAAGTTAGCCGGAATAAAATGCTTGCAATGAATTATTGAATTTATATACAGCTGGCAAATCAACACAATGTGCATAAAAATTTTGAGTAAATAAGCAAGATCACGTTCGTATTTCACAAGAGGTGTTTCAACTACAAGTTTTACGAATAAGAGTTATAAAATTAAAAGAGCTGAAACAATTACGCAGCGAGCAACCCAAGCAAATATGAATTATTTTCTCAATATTTAATACAAAAATAAAGTAACACATGATAATACTCACAAGCACAAGGAACCCGGAGGTAACATGGCTCCACAGATTAAGGCAATGGCTACAATGGAAGGTAAGAGATGCAGGACAACCTTGTGTTTGATGTTAGAATCAGGGAAAATACCCAATTCTGTATTGATTTGGACACAAAATTTGAGAATTTCCTGTAGGAATACTTGTGGGGCTGTTTGGACTTGAAGAATAGGGTTGACAAGGCTGGGTGGGGTTGAACAGGGTTGTCCAAGTTGATACGGTGGCTGGAGGTGCTTCCCAAGTGAAATTAGAGCAGGAGAGGGATGAAGCATGGGGAGCGTAAAGGTCGACGATGGATATAGTTTAATGGAGGATAACAGTTAAGTGGAAGCTTAGGTCACTATAAATAGTTGCAGAACTTCGGGATGGGGGGCTTCCCATTGATGGAGAAGGTGTAAGTACAGAAGCCCGTCATTGAGGGAGAGGGGAGTCGCTTCTGTCAACGAGGAGTGATCGGGTGGTGGTAGACGAAACCAAGAGTAGAGAAGCAGCACTGGTGGTAGAGTTGAAGACCAGTGGGGTATCGAAGCGAAGAAGCTTGTTGGTAGAGGTGGACGGGCCACTCGACTGTCGGGGAAGAAGATGAACAGTGAAGGCAGGGCTGTTTCTTTCTTGCCGGTTGAAGAAATTGTGGGCGGAATGGGCCGATCGTGGGTTAACAGAGAGGTACACGGGCGGTTTTCTGGGAAAGAAATAAAGCCGTGGGTTGAAGGTTTCACGAGAATAGGGAAGAGGAACAGTGAAATAAAGAAAGAGATAACTGAAATAGATAAATCTGAACTTTCGCACCCCGGGCTTGCGGTGTCGCACCACGAATGATTGTCGAAATCTGGAAATTCTTACAAACTCTGCAATCCCTTGAAAACCTGGACATCCGCCCCTATTTATAACGAGAGGGGGCAGTTGGGCACCCGGCGTGAACAGCTACGATCGTCTGTTACACCCGATGTCCAAAATAATATAAATACAACTCCAAAAAATTATAAAAATACATCTATAATGAAAACGGACACTCTAGACGCGCTCGCGGTCTCGGATTGGCGATCCGATCAGCGAATCAACGGCAAATCAGCAAAAGCGGGTCCCGCCACGTGGTGACCCAATCTCCTCCGATCACGAACATGCGGTCGATCCCCATCAGAATTGGGAGTGTGTGGGTGGGCGGGGGATAGAGAGTATGTTTCTATTGTGTATCAAAGTCACCACTAAGGCACTAAGTCACTGACAGGAGAAGGTTATCAGACAGATTCTTTAATGGATTTATAGGAATCCAATGGAATACAACTAAACAAAAAATGAAAAAAATAATGGTTTCAATGTATTTATGTAAATGGACTTTCTATAACTTCGCATTTCAAAGACATTTAACTAAACAAAATGAAATATCTAAATGGTTTGAAGTTAAAGCACATGAAAATTGTTTCGGCCTCAATTTTTTTCCAATAAAATTTGGTTTACCCATGCACTTTTAGTAAGTTTCATCCAAAATTTTCTATATTTAGGCTCCATTTGGGGCGGCGTTTTTGCTCCGGTGAGTCTGGACAGAAACTCCACCATCATAAAATATATGTTTGGATGACAACGGTTATGACCGCCGCCAAGAAAAAAACTAATTTTGAAGATAAAAGCGGATGAATTAGGTGAGGTCAGACGTTCACGAACAACGGTTCATAACCACTGCGTTCATGACCGCCACTGATAAAAGCGGATGAATTAGGTGAGGTCAGACGTTCACGAACAACGGTTCATAACCACTGCGTTCATGACCGCCACTGCTGCGCCAAACGGAGCCTTAGAGGCAAACCCACCCAACGAACTTCACTGAAACTCTCACATTTCATGACTGCCATTGCTACGCCAAATGGAGCCTTGGAGGCAAAAACACCCAACAAACTCCACTGGAACTCTCACATTTCAGCGGAAACTCCAAAAAACACATGGAACAAATTTAAAAAATTATCGATAGGTTTTAATCCAAAATCATGATTAGTGTAGAAAAACAAGGAATAAATAATAAAAAATAAACTAAAGACATATAACTAAGGTTGATTTCAAAGAAGTGGAATCTCAAATGTAATGATTCAATACTCAGTTCTGGTGGAATATTAATACCGGAAAGAAGTTAGTTTTGTACGCAGCCCAGAAGAAAATAACTGTCATCATGGCCAAGTAAGTGCCAAGGATGATTCCAGTTGTAAATATCTCTGCAAGCTTCCAACTGTCAGGAAGAGGGGATGGCTTCACCCTATCCTTAGATATCGTCATGATGGTGCCTGGCAAGACGGATACAAAGTATACAAGGTGAAAGAAAGAAAGCTTCGTCTGAGTAATAATTTTAACACATTTAGAAATAATTTATTTTTTAAAGGAAATGCATACCATCATTCAGGATGGCAATGATGAGTACCATAAATGGTGGGAAATCGAACTTCCAAATTAAGGCAAGAAGCATGAAGCCAAGCTGCATAAATCAACAAGTAGTTAGCTAACAAGAAAAATGCCATTTGTTAGATTACAATGTTATCTATAAAGGCCATGTGTTTGGTTTAGGCTCCCGTGGGACAGCGCTTCATTTGTCATAGTAGACTCAAAGGCTGTTTGAGAACCTGTTCAGGCTGCGATGCGACGGCGGCTCCATTTGCAACCACAGATTCAAGGTTGTTTTAAACAAGCAGTTGAGGGCATCATCCCTGCCACACCGGAGCATGGACGGCGTTGCTCTCTCAAACAGAACTACGATATTGTTTTTGTTGAACAATGTAACATTATTAAAAAAGAAGACCCTCACGTTAAACAAAATCTATATCTCATAACACTAGAAATTAAATGTTATTATATGAGATTTCATTTTAAAGATGTCAGCAAACCAACCAGCAAATACAATAATATATGACGTGACCTACAAATGTAAACAAACAAAACTGCTACTGAAAAGAATGTCCAAATCACACGCAACAGATAATTATCAACATTTCAAACATGAGTATTTAAAAAAGTTCTTTCATAAAATGAATAAACAAATGGAACAATATATTGCAAATGTTCAGTGCGCAAGTTTGACAAAGACGTGGTCATCTCCAACCCTCACAACCAAGTACAGTTGCACCTTGCCTAATTTGTTTGCATGTCATCCTTATGAATCCTAATCCTAAAGTCTTAGGCTTTGTTTAGGCAGGCACTCCAGGTGTGGCGGCATTTTCACTTAATACAAATGAGGCATCCCTGTTGTTTAGGCGAAGGTTCGGTGTTCCCATAGAACACAAACACCATTTTACCACTCGAAACCATGAGCATGACACCTCTAAGTTACAGTTAAAAAAATCTAACATAACGTAATCATAAAGAATAAATTATAGATATTCCACACTTCTCCAACAGGAAAATGCTACCAAAATCACTCTAAAATTGTACCAAGACAACAATAACAGAGTGAAAGACATACCACAATACGAATTGTAATGGAAACAGCATAAATCTGCAAAAAATAGACAGAAATCAGGTGCCAGTAACTTGAACACAAACAATTCAAAAAACAACACAATATGAAAGCAAAGAAAACCCACGGTATAGTTCTTCATCCTCTGAAAAATAGCTCTGCTTGTTAGAACAGCGCTGATGATAACACTCAGACCAGGCTCAGTCAGAACAATATCAGAAGCACTTCGAGCAGCATCAGTTGCATCAGCCACTGCTATTCCTATATCAGCCTTCTTCAAGGCTGGAGCATCATTAACTCCATCACCAGTCATACCACATATATGCTTCCTCGCTTGCAAGCGCTTAACAATCTCATATTTATGTTCTGAAAAATAATGAAATAAGTCAATAATGGACACCAAATAAGCCAAATCAAGCATTTCATGGTAACATTAAATAAAAATAGCCGTAGGAATGAGAAGCCGTGAATATACCTGGAAAAACACCGGCGAAACCATCGGCCTTTTCTATCAGCTCGTCAACAGGCAAAGAGGCAATGGATTCATCTTTGGTATTGCCCAACAAAGCAGATGATGGGTACATATTGGTGCCCATGCCCAAACGTCGACCAGTTTCCTTTCCTATGGCCAACTGGTCCCCTGATTCAATTTTTAAATGCATGAAGTCATTAATACCACCATTAAGAAATTTTCAAAAACAAAGTACATCTTAGATGAGGCAATTGAAAATAGACGTGAGTAGTTTACACAGCTGTGGAAGGGAAGAAAATTGATCACAAGATCAGGATGACATAAAGAATGAAGTTAGCACCTAAAAAATGGCACGCTGCACAGAACATTCTTGACTGGAACATTCTTGAGCAATAATAATAATAATTTGTTTTCTCTCAAGCAACATTGAGAGTCCCTCAAGCCACCTCGATCAAATCCGCCCATTCCATGACACATGTCTTCAACTATTTAACATTTAGCTCAAGCGATCCAAAGCACAACATATATAAGGAAGTGCAAAATATATAGCTAACACAGCGAGGATGCACTCAACTGGAAAAAAGAAGAGACTATAATAAGTCAGTTGGCCAACTCAACTATCATCTCAATAAATCTCCCCCCCCCCCAAAGCTCAACTATCATTCTTGACTGGAACATTCTTGAGCAATAGTAATAATAATTTGTTTTCTCTCAAGTAACATTGAAAGTCCCTCAAGCCACCTCGATCAAATCGCCCATTCCATGACACGTCTTCAGCTACTTAACACTTAGCTCAAGCGATCCAAAGCACAACATCAATAAGGAAGCGCAAAATACATAGCTAACAGTTGGCCAACTCAATTATCATCCAAATAAATCCCCCCCCCCAGCTCTCCAAGGTGGCCAATGGCAAGGACTGAGGATGAATAGAGGAGAAGAGGAAATGTAGAGAGAAATCCAAGGGAGCACACTTCTTTGGCTAGACCTATCCTTAAAACACATTACCAAAATAAAGAATTTCAAAGAAATACAAAATACTTAAGGCCAAACTGATGCGGAGCGGAGACGCGGACACGTAGCGGAGGACGAATTTTGGGCCCATTCGGGGTCGATTGGCTACTTACCATATATGGTGTGCCCGGATCGATGATCTGACTCCACGGATGCGTCCGGCCCGTCGTTCCAACACGATTTCATATATTACTTGGTCATTTTTGCTTTATTTTTGATGTAATTGGGCTACCCCATCTCCGGTCAATCACAATCGTCGATGGTGGGATGCCCTAATATCTCTTGATTATAAATAATAGTGTATGGGGGCTGCTATAGGTGATTGCAGATTTTGGAGACAAAATCCCGGAATCCAACTATCCCTCCACGGTGCCGACTCCGTGGAACCCTAGGTGACGACTCCTAGGTGGTTTCCTTCCTCCCCAAGGTATTCTTTGTCCCTAACCTTCATTTTCCCCTCCCAAAACCCGAGCCGCAACACCCAAGCATCATCAAAGCCTCAGCCGAACAAGCAATCCCTGCTGTCAGCTTTACAGAACCAGCCCTCCCCACCAAAACTGCCGTTTCCTGCTCCCCTTGAACCAACCGAACACCCCCACCAACCTGCCTCTGTACCATCCTAAACCCTCTCCCCCTCCTCATGGGAACCCACGGAACTTCCCTCCCAGGATTTCCCAACCTTTCCCCAACAAAACCCCCACCTAAATCCAACAATTCAGCCCTTTGCCATCAAACCCCATCACCCTAAATTCAGCGATTCCCTCTCCAGGATTTCTCAATCCAGCACCAAGTACCAACTCCACCCCTCCAAACAGCCATCGACTCACCATGTTTCATCAGATCTCCATCCCATTGTAATCCACCTATTTTGTGAGTGTTTTATTGTTTGTTGTATGGAACATTTTGGTCAATATTAATATATGGTGAAATGATTTCATGTTTGATTGGATATCATGTTTAGTAGTTGTTTGCTTTTGGAATATTTTATGATTTGCAGGAACTATTCGCCACACGCTCGTGTTTTGGCCCTCCACGTGGAGGAAAACCTAAATTTGCATTGCCCTAAAGAATTACTTTGCTACTGCTAAAATCATATGTGTGTAATTTAATTATTTATTATCTGATTTTGATTTCTCCGCCGGGCTTTGCATTGCATGTAGGGTTAGGGCATTGTTCATCCGCCGCCTATAGATTTGTCGTGTGTCACAAACATTCAGGAAAAAACTTGTAATTAACTTCAGAATGAAATAACTAATATGTATTTTTGTTGAATATGGTTCTGCTAGCCGTTGATCAAATTCGTCATCGTTGGATCCTTTTATCCGCACCCGGTGCGTAAACCCTCCACGTGCTTGTGTCAGCTTTTCCACACCATTTGAAAAACGAATATGAAATAGCGAATTTTAGTTTCCCGCGAGTGATGTTCAATAATCAAAGAGCAAGATCAATAACCTGAGAAAGGCTCTACACCAAGAGAACATGATCAATGTGTTGAGAGAAATGTTTTATAACGTTAGAGTAGGTTCAACAACCTCAAATTAGTTAAAATCACATAAAAGAAATCTAGCTATGTACCAAAATGTCGATGATTCTTGTTGAAGATGGAGACAACATGGGCAAGTTGTTGGCATGAAGCTCTCCTTAGGAGAGGTATCTACATGGGATTGCAGGAGGCTAGAGGCAGGATAATTGACACAAATGTAGCTGCACTCGAACCACATATCTACATCAATAATGGATGAAGATGGAGGCTATGATTGAGACCCGAGGAGGAAATGGAGAAGAATGGAGGTCGGAGGTGGAGCGGGAAAAGAAAGATGAATCTAAAAGTCGATCTCGTGGTCACAACCGTAGGTGTGTTGGGCTGCAAGGGTTAAGTGTCGTTGGGTGCTCGTTGATAGTATCTATTTTTAGGGCGATGGAAGCCCAATTAGCAAAGATTGGTAGTCTTATACAAAAGAAAATAGTAAGTATTGGATTGAGTTATGAGGAGAACGGTTCATTGAGAAGACACGAAGAGAGGGGTGTCATATTGGGAGATGGCCGGAAAACCTAATATAAATAAGGGAAGATTGGCTCGTTGATCGGGAGAGAGAGCGTATTCCAGGGAGATGGTTGGGTCATCTATCCTGAATAAGGGAATTTGTTGACGGGGCATTAACGAAGAAAATAAAATCAATGGAGTTCGTATCAGATGTCTACGTCGATCGAGGACAATCTCCAAACGAACAAAATCAAAATTAAGTTGATAAGGATAGATGCTAGCTATGATCAATTGACGTCAGTGGAGACAGTATATTTGATTGTCAAATGAGAAGTTGATGCGACCATGCGAGATGCAAACATAATTATTACTCACAATGAAGAAGGAACTTACTTTATGAGTGCAGAGGATGGTACATGACTCTAATACCAAGTTGTTACCTCCAAGATAGTAATGATACAATGACGCCTAACAACGACGGCCAAAGGCAAGGTGCTCACACTAATGACATTCTTTTTTTTTACCGAGGCTTCAATAGTGCGCATGACCGAATTCACCTTTATATTGGATGATTATTGCCTGTGGACGGGGCAAGCACATTAATTTGGTAAAATTTGTTGTACTCTTTAATAAATTCACGCATGTGTGGAAACGTAACCGCTTCACCCGTTTGTTGGTATTCACAAGCATGGGGGAATTTGTATATCCTGACATCAAGCTTGCGATGCGAAAGCTTCGAGCGGCGGACTTCGCCGACATCCTTCAAAAGGTTACTTCGAAATTGCGAGTGTGGAGGAATCGACAACTTTCACTTACCCGGTCAGTCGACCTTGGTCACTTCCTTCCTTCTCTCCTCACCCATGTTTAGTCATACACACTCGGAGGTGTCGCGGTCGATACAGAAGAATATTAAGAAGCTGGCCAGATTCTTCCTCTGAGAGAAGAACTCTACGAGTCGGGGAATGCACAATGTTAGTTGGGACAGCGTATGCTAACCCACCAATCTTGGGGGTCTCGGCTTCCACTGTGTTGATAAATGGCAAGGGCCCCTACGGGCCAAAATTTCCTGGGAGCATATGCAACCTGGAGCCTCTCTCTCTTACACAAACTCATCCATGCCAAATATCCCAACCAGCTCGGGGATGTTGAACTTCAACGGAGGGACTTCTCTGCTTGGCGGATCATTGTCCAAGAAGACAAGTACCTTAATCCTATCCTTCGGTGGTTGATTGTGGATGGCGAACTAATCAGTGCATTAACTCATTCTTGGATTCTTGACAGATCCTTGTCTTCATGTACTACATTCGTTAACTGCAATTCTCTCACTTCGCTGAAGATGACGACATTTTTGATCACCACCAACACGTGGGATCGTGCGGCCCTGGCTCTGCACTTTGGTCCGACTCTGGTTGAGCTGATTGTGCAAACACATATACATGGCGATCAGGTGCAAGACTGCCCAAGCTTGCAAGCCAATTTAGTTGCATAGATCAGTTGTTGCACTTGCATATTCCGCCCAGTTCAGTGCTCCTTGGAGCAACTTTAGTTGGATTAAAAACTGCCGCTTCATCCAAGGGGAAAAATGTTTTGGTGGTGTTTTGCCTAGAATGCCCTTCCTACACAATCTTGGTTAGCTCATAGGGGGCTCACATTGGAGACAAATTGCATGTGGGGTTGTCTTGCCATTGAATCCAGCGACTCCCTGTTGGTGACTGCACGTCTATGAAACACTGATACTTCCTTGAGGGTTATGTACCTTTACCGAATAAGTATCTGGTACCGGTACGTACCCGATACTCGACAGATACACATGTTACTCTAGTCTGTATGTACACTTGGACTTGGCAAATCGTTCTGCATATTGTGAAAGGAGTATTTTCTTTAAAGCAAACAAAAGACGTATGTGTGTCTTTTAGAAAAGAAAAATTTGTGAGGCATACATGCAATTAGCAGCGTTTATTTATTATAATAACAAAATGTGCTTTAGATTTACGCATCTTTTTTTGTTAAAACTATAGAGAATTTGATTAAAATTTATTATTTTGTTTTATTACTATATACAAGTGTATATATACACATGAACAATGCATATACATGGACATAGTGGCATGTGTATTTATATAAGTCATTTTAATTATGTCGTACCCCAATCACACCCGCGTCTTCATTTTTTATTTTCTCATACCATCGTACTGAATACGTATTGTACCAGGTACTCATATCCATACTGTTGCTTTATAGTTGCATGTGCATCTAGGTGGTTTGCACTTCACTACTTTGGTAGGGACTCTAGGTGCCTCTCGTTCACTCTTTTGCTAGGCTTGTGGAACTTGTACCAAATCTCGTGATTTGGGCCCTCTTCGGTTCTTTGTTATGTGGTGTATCAGTGCTGGCGCGCCCGTAACGCCAAAATGTATCACTGCGAGTTCACCACCCCAATGATTATAACACTAATAATTTTGGAAAATCTCATCCTTGTTAATGCTAGTTCGCTCCAGGGAAACTGGGACATTCACCAGCCGACTCAGTTGTCTCACCCAACCCGCCCTTAATGCGGATCACCGTGTTGGAATTGGGTTGGTCGCCAAGAACAACTTGGGAGAGGTTCTCCGCGCCGCATGGTACATCTTTCCAATATTGGGACCCAGGTGGCGTCGAGTTAACGACTATCTTGGCTCTCCAACACCTCATCCAACCTTCCATATTTGATACAAGAGGTTCAATTATTGAGAGCGACTTCCTAAACCTCATTAATTACTGCAAAGCGGTGTGCGACAAGGTCGTTGGACCAGTCTTGACAATGGTGATGAAGACCTTGCTTTCCTCGCGGGCTTCCAACATCTTATTTTCTGTCATATCCACCGGGAGGCTAATAGTGCAGCCAATGTTTGTGCCAAGTTTTCTATAACTTCTAGTTTTAGTTGGTCTATTAAGAAATGTGTTAATTAGGAATTTCTTGAATTAGTCAGAAATGACCTGGTTGGTTTAGTACCTTTGTTGTATACTACATTTTTTCCTGTCTTTTCTTTTTACTGCAAATGTACTCTTATCTAAAAACTGCAAATGTACTTTTTAAAAAAAGACGGGGTGCTCAAGGGAGGTTTGGTACTAAATCCTTCTAAGCTAGGGTTTAAGAGAGATTAAACTTGCTCCATATTCCCCAAGGGGTTCTTCGTATAATTCACTAATAACATATTTGCAAATAATTTCAAACAACAGAACCAATTGTGAAATTAAAACATAAATTAGAACACCTAAACATGTAATTAAAACACAATAGTAAAAACACACATATCAATACTAAACGACCATGACATTCACAATACCAATGATCATAGCATAATGCAAGCAATCATATCAAGAAAATAGAAGAGAGCAAACGATGGAAGCAGCAATAATAGTATTCATTGGCAAAGGTTGAAGCAATCTGAAGGAGGAACAATTAAGGAATCCCGAAGTAAGAAATTGTTGAAAGAAGTCTCGAGTTAGCGGGAGCAAGCACAGGAATCTCTACTGTTTCTTGAGAAAAAAGTTTTGTAACACATGTGGAAATGTAATGAAGACAACAAACTGAAGAATCAATCTGTGAATAAGGTAGCAACAAAAGTGATAAGGAGAGGCCCTAGGTCGAGAAGTCTCTCAATGAACCATAAACTTCCTTTCTTCATCATCAGAACCTCACACATAGACTCGTTTTCTCTCTTCTTGCAGCTATATAGTCTAGCTCCTCTTTAGGGGTTGCTGGAAAGAGAAAAAAATAAGAAACAAAGGTGAGTTATAAATAGGCCCCAATAAAATTGTATATTACCAAAATACCCAAGATTTCCATAGCACTCTTTGATGTTAAACTACATTTGCTTCCTATATGCTTTACTTTTCCATGTGATTCAAGAAAAGAAAGATGGAGATCCACAGTTTATCAAATACTTAGTATTGGAGAATCGAGAAGAAGGGTAGACATAAAATTATGGTTGAATGATTACAAAGTAGAAGGTTAACATAAGGTGACCTGAATAAAGATTGTTTAAAATGACTTCTCAAAAATAAATTTAACAACTCAAGAACCACTAGACGTAAAATAATGAAAAATTAAATTCATATTGATAGTGAAAACAAAACAATGGCACCCAAATTCAATCATCAAGTAAAACTACGGGTAAGACAAATTGTACTAAAACATGTTTTGTCTAATTTGGTATGAATTGTTTCTTAATCGAAGATTAAACCTGTGATCATTTTGACACTAACGCCCAAGTTGAGAGCTCTGCGAATTGTTTCTGCGCTATCATGTCTAGGAGGATCAAAAAGTGGCATTAGACCAATGAACTGCCATGGCCCCCCAGAACTTTCCTTCCTCCCTTCTGAAACTTCCTGCACAAATAGCAAATAGATACTGATAAATTCAAACAGTAAGCATATTAAATTTTTTCTTTGGAAATATATAACGGAGCTCAACAGAGCACATTGTAGAATATTTGATGAAAGAAACAGCAGTATGACCTGGTATGCCACTGCAAGAGATCGTAGCCCACGCTCTGCAAATTTGTCAATCACGGAATGAACCCTTCGCTCTATTTCTGACTTGTTGTGTGCAAGATGCAATATCTAAACAAAAGAGCATAAAATGATTTAAAATTTTCGCACTGAATTTTTTAAAATTATAATTCTGAAGTCAAGTGAAAAATGGAGCAACTTCCTTTGACAAATGTCAGCAACATTACCTGTTCAGGAGCACCTTTGCTGACTCGATGCATTTTCCCTTCAGTATCAATGTAGGTTAAAGCAGTTCTCTTATCCGTTGGATTGAAAGGCAAAAAGTGAATTTCTTGGATATCAGATCGTGCCTTTAAGCAATGATAGAATTTTAGGGAAGAGAAATATACAAACAAAGATCATATAAGTGCACAGAAATAACGATAATATAGAACTCACTTCTTTCGGGTCAGCAAGCATTCCAACAATAGCTGCATCGATAGCATCTTGATTTTCAGTTCTTGAGGCCCTTGCAGCCATTAAAATGACTGTGTCACGAGTTACACCTTTGCTAAAAACCTGTAAATTATGATAATCTGTTAGGAACTAGGGTTTATAGGAGGATAGAGTAAAAAGAAGAGGAATAGAGAGGAATTTCTCCTTAAGATGATCTTACTTCACAATGACTAAAACAGCTATACATAGGCTTATATAGTGCCTAGCTCGGAAACACCAAAAAGGGGCAAACAGTAAATAACCACATGGCCCGAATTACATATGCGATAATAAAAAATAGAGCTGACAACGTGCGTGATGCCCGTGCGCACTACTGAACAACGTCCGCCGTCATGTTGAGATCTGTGTCATCGTCTCCTCAATCCCAATTTTGATAAACTCACCACACAGGAGCGCGCCCCTCGCACTCGTCCGTATCCATAACATAATCACTCAGATGAAAAAAGGAGCAAACTAGCCAAAAACAAAGAAGGCCTGCAAGTGAGTTTAAAATGTAAGATCACGGAGTCTAACCTCAATTAGGTTTTTATCAACAGATAGTTTGTTCAAAGTAAGAGTCCCAGTTTTGTCACTACAAAGAACATCCATGCCAGCCATTTCCTCAATAGCAGTCATTCTCTTAGTTATTGCTCCCTGCACACAATTTTTTTAAAGAGAGAGAAAATCATTGATTTTTCCAAGTCATATAATGCATAATCTTAATCGTCTGGAGGAGAAATGCCTTCCAGAATCGCAGGCCTAATTAATGCAACTTTTTTAAGTTCGGAAAGAATTTCGTGAAACCAACCTGCTGTGACAATCGATGAGAGCCAATTGCCATTGTAACAGATAAAACAGTAGGCATGGCTATAGGAATTCCTCCAATGAGAAGAACGAGAAGATTGTCGATTCCTGGACGGTAAGACCGATGCTGGATCGGATACATGACAATTATCTCGACAAACATTCCCACAGCAATTGAACATATACAGAAATTTCCAATGGCTGTCAACACCTGCTCAACAAGTAAAGCAAAAAAACTCACAAATGAGAAAATATTATACAATTGAGCAATGCTAGAATCCAAGCATCCAACCTAAAATCAATTGTTGGGAGTTGAGAGGCCTGGGATCTATATTAAGTGCACGAGACTAAGCTCAACCCACCTCATCACGCGTATGATTTTTGGCCTCTAACATGTGGATTACAATGTTTTTTTAAAATTATGTTATGTGGACGGGGTCCTCGGATAGCCCGTTTTAAAAACAAGTTAAACTTCAAGCATCCAACATAAAACAATTGGTTATAGATGGAGAGGCGCGGGATTTATATGAAGTGTGTGAGCTATGCTAGTTTACCATTGTGGGACTGTTCACGCCCCCGCACATGCTGGATATTTGGTCTAAATCTTGTGGATTTATTTTAAATGGGTAACGTGGAATGGGTCGCCAGGCCTAGCATGCTCAGATATCATGTTAGAATCCAAGTATCGAACCTAAATCAAATTGGTTGGAGATGGAAAGGCTGAGTATCAATATCAAGTGCACAAGGCTATGATAGTCTTCCGATGTGAGACTATTCTCACCATGCCCCTCGCATGTAGGGTCTCTAGCTTCTAACACATGAATTACTTTTTTATTAGGTAATGTGGAATGGGTTGTTAAGCTTAGTCTCCTCTGATACTGTTATGCCGCTGCATCCGCTACAGTTTCAAGGGCAGACGTACTCTCGGCGACCAAAAGAACGGAGGCCAAACAATGGGGCTGAACCATCCGGTTCAGCCCCCAACCAATGAAAGGAGCCAAGAGGGACTGAACCAACCCGGTTCAGTCCCCAAGTGGGGGGGCCGGCCGGCCCCCTTGGACCCCGGGTATTAATAGACCCGGGGCTCCCTCTTGATGGAGCATGCACTATTATTCTCAAGGTACCTTCTCTTTTCCTCTTCCTAACCCTAATCCTTCTTCTCCTCTCTAATCTCCCCTAGATCTCTCTTCTTCTTTGCAAAGCCCTAACATTTGGTATCAGAGCTTCGTTCCTGCGACGATGGTGACACGCTCGGAAGCCGAAACCGCGCGGCTCGCATCCCTCGAGGAGAACTACGTAGGGTTGTCGGACACGATGGTGGCGCTCGAAGAACAAGTGAAATCCTCCCAAAAAAATCTAGAGGATCGCTTGGACACGCGCATGGAGGAGATCAAGACCCTACTCGCGCAAAATTTGAAAGGAAAAACCCACGCGGTGGAAGGATCCGAAACCGAAGCATCCTACCATCTTCTGGCGCAGAACGGCACGGGAATCGGAAGTGGAACGCAGCAGGCGACCAGATCCGGGTCTACAGGAGGCGGAACGCCTATTCCGGGAGCGACGGAAGCCGATCTCACGCGGATCGGCGCTTACGCCGTCCGCACGACGGGATCGGCGCAGGAATGGTGCGGGGCCATCGGTTGGAGAGTACGGCCCGCGGGCCTGTTAAGCAAATACGGTGGGTCCCCCGCTAGGCGCACGCCTAGGATAATAGGGGGGTAGCCTGTCCGCATAAAAGTGCACTTTTATGATACGCATCAGGCTGCTCGCAGGGCCATCTAACCCAGGATCCATAGCCGGCCGCACCAGGTCCCGCAGACCATACACCCCAACCCTTCTCCATAGCGGTTATCAGGCTGCTCACTTAACGGATCCATAGCTGGCAACCATAAGGCGGGTTGTTGAGGCGGGGGCTCGATCCCCCTACCTCCTAGATAAGACTCGCTTCCGCAGAGTCTGATCAGCTCAGTTGGTGATCAGACTCTGCGGAAGCGAGTCTTATCTAGGAGGTAGGGGGATCGAGCCCCCGCCTCAACAACCCGCCTTGTGGTTGCCAGCTATGGATCCGTTAAGTGAGCAGCCTGGTAACCGCTATGGAGAAGGGTTGGGGTGTATGGTCTGCGGGACCTGGTGCGGCCGGCTATGGATCCTGGGTTAGATGGCCCTGCGAGCAGCCCGGTGCGTATCATAAAAGTGCACTTTTATGTTACGGACAGGCTACCCCCCTATCATCCTAGGCGTGCGCCTAGCGGGGGACCCACTGTATTTGCTTAACAGGCCCGCGGGCCGTACACCCCAACCCGTCTCAGTGACCAGTTTAATCACTGCGGGTTGTTGTGGCGAGGATTCGATCCCCCGCCACCTTGACAAGGCGCTTTCAACACAGCGCTCATCACCAACTGAGCCGCGGGCCTGTTAAGCAAATACAGTAGCCGCCTGGCATCGTGCCTCCTTCGCCCTCCGTCAAAGCACGCCCCTCCTTTGCCCTCCGTCAAAGCATGTTCCTCCTTCGCCCTCCGTCAAAGCACGCGCCTCCTTCGCCCTCCATGAAAGCACGCAACGACGCCACATCCAGCCCAACACCTGGGCCATTCCCCTCCCCCTTTATTTTATATTTTTTTTTCTCGAGCCCATCACCTCTGCCCCCATCCCATCTCTTCCAGCTCCTCCAAGCAAATCCCGCCTCACCCTTTTTATTTTATTTTATTTTTTTTCTCTTGGGGCCCACCACCATCCCTCTCTTTTCCCCTCCTGTTTTTTTTAACTTCCGATGATTTTTCCCCATCTCTTCCTGCACACTTCTATTATTATTTTTTTCTGAGCCTCCTATCACATCCGTCCTTCCTGCACACATCTCTTGTTACTCTAATTTTATTTTCTCCGATCAGCCCTACTCTTCCGGAGGCTACTAGCAGCGGCGAATTGCGGCCTTCTCCGGAGGCTATTCTGTTGACCAAATGGAAGCGGCGGGGTGCCGAGTACCGGCTAGAGGTACTAGTCAAGTGGGCGCACATGACCGCATAACACAATTTTTGGGTTGACTTCTTGGAGTTTCGCGAGAAATTTCCGGATTTCCCACTTGAGGACAAGTTGGTGCTTGAAGGGGGAGGGAATGTTATGCCGCCGCATCCGCTACAGTTTCAAGGGCAGACGCACTCTCGACGACCAAAAGAACGGAGGCCAACAACGGGGCTGAACCATCCGATTCAGCCCCCAACCAATGAAAGGAGCCAAGGGGGACTGAACCAACCCGGTTCAGTCCCCAAGTGGGGGGGCCGGTCGGCCCCCTTGGACCCCGGGTATTAATAGACCCGGGGCTCCCTCTTGATGGAGCATGCACTATTATTCTCAAGGTACCTTCTCTTTTCCTCTTCCTAACCCTAATCCTTCTTCTCCTCTCTAATCTCCCCTAGATCTCTCTTCTTCTTTGCAAAGCCCTAACAGATACCATGTTAGAAGCTAAGCATCCACCCAAAATTAATTAGCTGGAGATGGAGAAGCCCGAGATCTATATTATGCGCACAAGGCTATGCTAGTTTCCTATTGTTGGGCTATTATCTCAACAAACACCCTCATGTGTAGATTTGGGTGACATGGAATGGGTTGTCGGGCCTAATTTGTTCAGGTACAATGTAAGAATCCATGCATCCAACTCAAACCTAGTTGGTTGGAGGTTGAGAGGTTTGAGATTCATATCAAGTGCACAAGTCTCTGCTAGTTTCCCAATTTGAGATTATTCTCACAACTCCTCATGTGTAGGGACTTTTGGCCTCTAACGCGTGCATTGCTTTTTTTAATTGAGCGACGTGAAAAAAATGAAATGCACCATTAGACCTAGCCTGCTCTAAAACCACGTTAGAACCAAACATTCAACCTAAAACCAACTGTTGGAACTTGGAAGTGAAAAAGGCACGGGATCATATTCATATTAAGTGCACAAGGATATCCTAATTTCCTAATATGGGAATATTCACACCAAGAAACAAGCAGGAGAAACAAATTAAGAAATTCAATACTTGCCTTTTGGAAATGACCGACTTGGTTTGTGCTGTCCACTAAATGTGCAGCCTTACCGAAGAAGGTATGCACACCAGTAGCAATGACTATGGCCTCAATCTCTCCTTGTTTGCATGTGGAACCAGAATACACACCATCACCAGGGCCCTTGGTTACTGGCAGGGACTCACCAGTAAGTGCCGACTGCATATGATCAAGAGTTCAAGGGAAAAGACAATTTAGAATATCAAATTGACATTTTTAATTCTTTAAGGAACTCAGAACTATCCCATGGAAAATACAAGAAATTAAGTCACAAACCTGATCAATTTTTAGTGGATCGCCGTCAAGGAGGCGAGCGTCAGCAGCAATGATATCTCCAAGCTTTATGCTTATTATATCCCCGGGAACTAAAATCGCAGCATCCTCCTCAGTCCACTTTCCATCCCTTAGTACCTATTATCAAAGGAACCCAACGTAAAATCAAATAAATACAACATAATTACTGGTTAAATTTACTGTTAGATTCTAGATCTATACATCAATTTCTGAAAATTTACTCAATTTTAGAGATTTTATCTTAGAAATGAATAAAAAACTAGTAATAACAAGAAAAACACTAGGCTTTAGGTCCACCTTTCATCCCTTGGTACCTATTTCCTAGGGAACCCCACAGTGAAATGTAATAAAAACAACATAATTTCTGATTAAATTTACTGCCAAGATGCCAAATTAAGCATCAATTTCTAAAAGTTCCTCAATTCTAGAAAAATTCTATCTGAGAAAGGAGTTATAAACTAGTAATAAGAAAAAAAAAACCTTGGCTTTAGGGGCAAGGTGTGCCATGAGAGCCTTAGCAGCATTGCCTGCATTGCTCTCCTCAATGAAACTGATGGTTGAGTTGATCACAAGCAGAGTTATGATACCCACGAAGTCTTGCCAATCAGGAGGCTTACCCTGCTCAAGAAACATCAAAATAATATACAGATCTTTAATAATCTGACTGGGAACAGGGATTAAAAGATTGATCTAACTTCTAGGGGGAAGAAGGAAATCATTGCCCTCTTATGAAAAAAGAAATGAGGGAATGAACATTAGTCTTTTATTAAAATATGGGTGCAAATTATAAAAAACTACATATGCAAATTCATTACTCATATTTTCAGACCATTAAAAAAATCTACATAAAATGAAAAGAAATGAATTTGCACAGGCAATTTTTTAAAAAAAATTCTAAATCAAAAACTACCATGAAAATTCAATACAACATTAATGTTTATCCCTCATTTCTTTTTTCCCTACAAGGGCATATATGTCAAAGTAATTACAATTTTTTTTTTTTCATTTAGGCTCCGTTTGGCGCGGCATAAGTTTGGTATGAGAATGGTTACGATCGCCACCAAGAAAAGAAAACTAGTATTGAACATAAAAGTTGATGAAGTTCTTTAGGTGAGGTCAGACATTCACGAAAGACAGTTTATAATCACTATGCTCAAGACCGCCACTGTTGTGCCAAACAGAGTCTTAATCTCTTCAACCAAAATTAGATGACTTATCACCTTCTCTCCATTAGAAGTTAGAACACTCAATAAAAAAACATTTTTTTATTTTATTTTCCCTCCACCTACAAGCTTTAGGCTCCGTTCGTTCGCACCGTTTTCACGCAGCGTTTTCGTTTTGAGTTTTCGCAGACCAAATGTAGGCGTTCGTTTGGCTATGTTTTGCGTGGTTTTGGTTTTGAGTTGAAAACGCTCTGCTTTCATTTCTTCTAAATTTGTCGGGCCCCAAAACAGACCTGCCGAGGTCCGTTTTGCGCGGTTTTGAGAATACACTGTTCTTCGCTTCTTCCCCGGCGGGCGAGCACAGCGCGGGAAATCTTCCCCGACCAGCAGCACCAACGCTGAGCTTCTACCGGTGAACCGCACAGTAAATCTTCCCCGACCAGCAGCACCGCGCATTTCTTCATCTTCCCCAGGTAAGGTCGTTGTGAAGCTCCATTTCTTCCCGACGGATCGGTGCTTCTAAAGGCGTCGTTTTTCTCCTACGGTTTTTTTTTCGGGGGGCTTCTACCAGCTGCCATTTATCTTTGTGCAGACCGGTTAGCCATCTTTTTTTTTCCCGGGGTTCGGATTTGTGTTTGCTATGAGCTTCAGAATTGACGAGCTTCTGATTTTTGTGTTTGTTATGAGCTTCAGAATTGATGTGCTTCAGATTTGTGTTTGCTGTGAAAATTGCTTCAGATTTTTGTGTTTGCTATGTCTTGATTATCCTGTAAATTTGGATTTTATGTTTGCTATGAGCATAAGTTTAGAAGACCATGGGGCAAGCGAAATTAAAAAGTTTAGAAGATTCAATTGGAAAGATCCACAAATTAGGTTAATTTGAAATCCTCAGCTCAAACTGAAAACCATGGGGCAAACGAACATAAGTTTTCGTTTTGCCTCAAAACGGACTTGAAAATCATGTTGCAAACGAACATAAGTTTTTGTTTTGTTCCAAAACAAAAACACTTGATTTTTTTCGTTTTGAAGCAAAACAAAAACCGTAAATGAAAACGGTGCAAACAAACAGGGCCTTATTTTTCCTATCAAAACATCTATGCTAAATTAATCATAATTTCTCTCTTTCTTCTATCTTCTATATAACCTCTCCATCAAGAACTAGGAAACATGTTCCAAGAATCTCTAACTTCAAAGGATGTATTTACAAATCCAACATTAATTTGAACTCCAAATCACCTACAAATCCCTTCTAAAAAATTGATTTCATTCTCACGCAAAAAACACTTCATATAATCATGATTTCTGTAACGCACACTTCATCCCCAAGCAGCAAAATCAACCATAAGAAAAAAGAATGAGTCTCACCCCTCCGTTGGCAAGAGCAATCGCCATAACAGCAGCCGCCTCCATGACCCACGAAAGAGGGTTCCACATAAATCCGAGGAACTTCAAAAGCATGCTCTCCTGCAAAAACAAAACAAAATAAATTTCTGCAAATCATTTGACAGGGTAGGTTTAAAACATGGAGAACCTCCTTTTCTTCGAGCTTGTTCGGGCCGAAGAGGATGAGCCGCTCCTCCGCCGCGTTGGTGCCGAGCCCTTCTGGGCTACATCGCAGATGCTCAAACACCTCCTCTATGGGTATATTTTCCTGAGAATTCCCCCAAAAAAAATCGAAGAAGATAAACAAAATGTACCACCAAAACACAAATTAAAAAGGAAATCAAAAAGGAGATATGCAATCAACCAAATCCACGGCCTCTTTGAGAACGGCGTCGAGGGTCACAGCGCTTTCCCCCATCTCCCCTTTCTTTTCTTCCTGCTTCCAACCCTAACGCCGCAACTGCTAATAATATAGATGCTTTCACTGATGTGCGTGACGCTTGCAGTGGAATTCCACTCGGATTACACAACTTAAAAGCAAAAGAGAAAGCAAATCAAAGCTCCTTTATATCATTTTTATACACCAGAATCCAACACAGAAAGAGAGAGAAAGAACAACTTCGAGTTGCGTCACGCCTAACCTTCCTATCTGGTACGAAGAAAGAGAGAGAGAGAACTGGGAACTGTAACTAGGGCTTCGGGCTGGGCTACAGAGAAGAAGAGAAATCAGAATCAAATGAGAGAGAAGAGAGAGAGAGAAAGAAGAGAGAGAAAGAAGAGAGAGAAAGAAGAGTGGGGAGAGCAGAGTAACCGGCACAACCACACCTCCCGAATAAACAGGCACGTACCTGAGGCGGGTACGCCTCCCATCTTTAATATTATCCTCATTTATTTCGATAAAACCACGTTACCAAATAACCGGCATAATTTTTTGAAGATTAAAAAAAGGGTACTATAACACGCGTCAGATGCGCGGCTGATCTGCAGGATGGACGCTTTTTGAGTGCTTTTACCGGATCCAGGGTCACGAAATCGGCAGTGGAATTTGAACAGCTGATCTCCAACCAGCGGTCCAGATTGTTCTGAGTGCCGCATTGATCGATCTCAACCGCCAGATTCGGCATTATTCCTTCGTCATTTCACTTCGAAATATAAAATATAAGTTACCGAGGGCAAAAAATTAGGGTGATTGTTAACCGTAATCCGTTATTGGCTAGTCGTACCTCAAAATCTTATAATTTTTCGCGCCTTTTCGAAATACGTCTTGTACATGCAATTTCAGGAAAGTACGAAAGTTGTAGATCTCGACAAGTGTTGAACACTTTTCCTGAAATTGCATGTACAAGACATATTTCTGAAAGATGCAAAATTTGAGCATATTTTCAAAGTACGGCTTCTACATGCATTTTTTAGGAAAAGTGCTCAACACGAAAGTTGTAGATCTCGTCTAGATCTACAACTTTCGTGTTGAGCACTTTTCCTAAAAATGCATGTACAAGACGTATTTCAAAAAGGTGCGAAAAATTATGAGATTTTGGGGTGCGACTAGCCAATAGCGGATTTGCAGTTAACAATCACCAAAATTAGTTATCCTCATAGGATCGTTGATCGTATCAAAAATATGATACGATCAAGTGGTTTCGACTACATGAACTGAATCTTAAAATCTCTGTTTGGCACGGTGGTGGCGGTCATAAACGCATGAGTTAAACTGTCATTCGTTGAGGATCAACTAACAAACATCGTCTATTTGAACATAAAAGTGGATGTAGTTCTTTAGGTGGGCGTTAATAAATGACAATTTAACTCTCATGCACATGATCGCTGTTAGGATTATGACACCTCATCCCAACCCCGGACCGCTAGGATCGCGCCACATCATCGATCCTAGGGAGGTTTCCTTTGTCATTTATGTGCTAATCTTGATTAGGTATTTTTTTTGTTTTAGTGCAGAGGCTGATTTTTGGGAAGGAATTAGGGGGATTCAGCTGGCCTCTTCCCATTTGTTTCCCTTCTTCCCGTAACTGCCATGACCAAGCTGGGAAGGTTTTTATGGGAGGCCTTTACTCCTTGCATTATATGGAGAAGGAGGGGGCGGTGTAGCCATGCATCCAGAGAGTGAATCCAGCCCAAAACAAAAGTGTGACAACAGGTTCTGTTGGAGCTTTTCAGGCAGTTCTTCCGGCGAACGGCGACAGCAGGCGGCGGCATCTGGCGCGCAAGGTTGCGGCGCATCCGGTCACCTCAGGCGAGGCGACATCCGGCCGGCCACCTGCAGTAGGCCCCAGAGGTTCGACGGAATCAGGCGCGGCGACGGCGGCAGCAGGCGGTGATTCCAGCGGGGAAGATAGACAGTGTTTTCTGTTTTCTCTTGTTGTATCTTGTAACCTCATCTGTTTTAGTGGATCTTTCTGGCGCGCTCTCCCCATGGACGTAGGAGCCCAACTCCGAACCACGTATATCTTTTGTGTCGTCTGTGTATGCTAGAATCTCGTTCCGTATTTTATTTTGCGCGATATTGGTTCTTGCTCATTCGTGAAATTCCGTTGCGCTACCGCGGCTTAACTCGATCCGATTTCACAACAATTGGTATCAGAGGCAGGTTCCGCGGAGGTGATCGTCTGGACGTTCCGGTTTTCTGATTTGGGTCAACGGTGGGTGACGACATTGGTCCGCTCCCTATCTTCCCAGATCGGTTCCGCGAATATCATCTTGATCGCCCAGTAGCTCTGCGAGCAAAATAATGTCGGTAAAATTCGAGATTTCTAGATACGACGGCAAGATTGATTTTGGCCTTTGGCAGAAGCGCATAAAGGCCGTTCTCGTCCAGCAAGGTCTTCACAAGGCTCTCCTCGGCAAGGAGAAGTCCGGGAAGAAGGACGACGAATGGGAGGAGCTCGATCTGAAGGCCATCAGCACGATTCAGCTGTGTTTGGCCGATGAGGTGATGTACAACGTGGTGGATGCTGAGACGATGGCGGACTTGTGGAAGAAGCTCGAGGAGCTATATATGTCCAAGTCACTGACGAATAAGCTGTATGTGAAGAAGCAGCTATACAGCCTGAGAATGTCGGAGGGCTCGCAACTGCTAGATCACATGAACGTGTTCAACAAGCTCGTCTCACAGTTGCGGAGTATGGACGTTAAGGTCGAGGAGGAAGACCAGGCTCTGCTCCTGTTGTCTTCATTGCCGAGATCCTTCGATCATCTGGTCACCACTATCCTCTATGGGAAGGATACCCTGAAGATGGAAGAAGTGATGACGACGTTTCTCTCGAACGAAACAAGGAGCAAGTCGGGCCCTAGGGCCGACGAAGGCTTATTCGTGAAGAGCAAGGACACATTGAGTGGTAGATCGAGAGGGAAAGGAAAGCGAGAAAACCGACCTAGGGAAAAGTACGTAGGCAGGAACACTTGTCACTACTGTAAAGAGGAAGGGCACTGGAAGGACAAGTGTCCAAAGCTGAAGCTCAAGGAGCAGGCGCATGAGCCAGATTTGGCTGCGGTGGCATCTGAGGATGAGAGCGATGCCGACGCTCTTCATGCTGCACCCAGCATTGAGACCACAGGCCCCTGGATCTTGGATACAGGATGCACGTTCCACATGTGCCCGAATAGAGAGTGGTTCTCCAGCTTTAGGCAATATGAGGGTGGTCGAGTTCGGATAGGGAATGTTTCGGAGTGCGAGATATCGGGAGTCGGCAACATCAGGATCAGGATGTTTGACGGAGTGGTTAGGACCCTCACCGACGTTCGGTATGTGCCCGATTTGAGGAAGAGCTTGATTTCGTTAGGCACTCTGGAGGCCGTCGGGTATTCTTTTACCAGTAACGGCGGATATTTGGAGGTCAGAAGAGGCGCGCAGATAGTCTTGAGAGGAGAGCGTTTCGGGTCGCTCTATAGACTGATTGGCACCACGACTGCCAGGGGAGATGCAAGGAGAGAGGTCAAACCGTCTCTCGAGCTACAGGGCACAGTAGCATATGCATTTCATGCGATCTCCCTAGATCGCGGTTCTTTCGATAGAGCTATAGAGAGCAGGATCCGCTCTCAGCAGAAAGCTAGGAAGGACCTGCGGAGGAGCAGGACAGGTTTCGTGGCGAGGGCGTGTGCGCAGAGAGAAGACCTTGATGGAGGTAAATTTTTCGCATCCGTGGGCGGAGAGTCATCTCAGGAGAGCCCAGACACCGCAAATGGAGCCATTCGGCTCAAGGGTCCCACCAAGGAACTCATGATTACTCAAGAGAAGGTGGAGTCGCACAGTGAGAGGTTGAGTGCGAGTCGTCTTGCAAAAGACTCGGTCTATAGGGCAAGGGCGAAGCACGTCGGGGTGCGCCACCGGGAGTTGAAGGAGTTCGGTAGAGGTGGAGGCATGGAGTTGCGGGAGATATCCTAGAGGGATATTAGTACGGACTTGCGAGGAAGTCCAGTGACTGGAGTCAAGTTCAAGAGCGGTCTTGACTTGACTCATTCTGATGCGCGTTGATCGCGGTCAGGCCCTAGGGAGGGGGGGGGGGCTTGTAGTCGCCAATAGGGGAGATCCAGGTTGGAGGTACAGATACGTTTGTTAGGCTTCGAGGTGGAGTTCGTTTGTGGCGTGAGGCGTCAAGGTGGAGATTGTTAGGATTATGACACCTCATCCCAACCCCGGACCGCTAGGATCGCGCCACATCATCGATCCTAGGGAGGTTTCCTTTGTCATTTATGTGCTAGTCTTGATTAGGTATTGTTTTAGTGCAGAGGCTGATTTTTGGGGAGGAATTAGGGGGATCCAGCTGGCCTCTTCCCATTTGTTTCCCTTCTTCCCGTAACTGCCATGGACAAGCTGGGAAGGTTTTTATGGGAGGCCTTCACTCCTTGCATTATATGGAGAAGGAGGGGGCGGTGTAGCCATGCATCCAGAGAGTGAATCCAGGCCAAAACAAAAGTGTGACAACAGGTTCTGTTGGAGCTTTTCAGGCAGTTCTTCCGGCGAACGGCGACAGCAGGCGGCGGCATCTGGCGCGCAAGGTTGCGGCGCATCCGGTCACCTCAGGCGAGGCGACATCCGGCCGGCCACCTGCAGTAGGCCCCAGAGGTTCGACGGAATCAGGCGCGGCGACGGCGGCAGCAGGCGGTGATTCCAGCGGGGAAGATAGACAGTGTTTTCTGTTTTCTCTTGTTGTATCTTGTAACCTCATCTGTTTTAGTGGATCTTTCTGGCGCGCTCTCCCCGTGGACGTAGGAGCCCAACTCCGAACCACGTATATCTTTTGTGTCGTCTGTGTATGCTAGAATCTCGTTCCGTATTTTATTTTGCGCGATATTGGTTCTTGCTCATTCGTGAAATTCCGTTGCGCTACCGTGGCTTAACTCGATCCGATTTCACAACAGATCGCCACCACCGTGCCAAACGAAGCCTAATTGTATGGTGTAATGATGGAGCCCCGTGTTAATTTTAGTAGAGCTCTCTTATACTTACTATGATAGGATGTCATAAGACTTGTATTTTCAACAACTTAAAATTCTGACTTTGCCCATGCTTATATTGAAAATTTAATAAAACTTATAATAAAGAAAACCGAAAGGGCTCGAGATCATAACTATGCGAGCCTGTGATAACCCACCAACCCGGGACCGACAAGGAGCTAAGTAAAATATATACAAGGTTAATGCTCGCGGCAAGACTCAACCAGATACCATGGACATTAAATAACTATTTCTAGGTGGCAAATCATTGGGGTGACTGCAAAATGCTTGAAATTTTTCAACATATATAAACTATATACGCATAATAAATATATTTTATCAATTACGAGTGATAGTGAATGGGGGCCTTCGTGCCCCGCGCGATGGTATCTAGGCTCCCCTGACGGACTTCGCCTGTCCCAGCCTCCCAGGCGACTCTTAATAAAAATTTTTATCATATATTTTTTAAATTATTAATTTATTTTTTACAATTTAAAAGTTAAATGAAAAATAAAATAAAGTTGTTGCATGTCATAAATAAAATAAAGGTGCACAAAAAATATTGTTTAATAAAACATAGTTTTCAAATTATACGCAAAGGTGTTGTGACATACTGGATAAGGCATCAGACGTCTAATTAGGTGATCGGCGGTTTGAGTCATAAGGGGCGTGTTTTTTTTTTATGTTTTATTTATTTCATTCTTTCTAATATTTAGTCTTATATTGTGAGTTTAACATTCTTATTCTTGTTTAAATAATAGGAGAGGAAGGCACTATTTGAAATTTGACATATGGCATGCGGGCTATGCATATCAGATGGGCTTGATCCGACATGTTATATGCACATCGGGCGGTGCTGTTAGATCAGGCGAGTTTTATGTCGAGTTGGCTTTGCTCAATCACAGTCATCTGAAATTTTTTTCAGAATCTGAAGGGTAAAATAGTAATTTCACATTACATGTTAGGAGCTCTACGAAAAAATAGGTTTAGGACACCCCCATCATTCTAGGTTAGGAGACCTATAAAAATGATGGCGAGCGATCATGATTTGTTTGTGTGATCGAACGGTTGAGATGCTCTGATCTAACCAAATACTGCTCCAACCCGAACACACTTAACTATGAAATTTTTCAACTTTTCATCACCAAATGAGTTGCAGTAGTATTGAGATGAGTGGCCTTCTGAGAAGTCGATATGTTGTCCGCTTAACTATCAAGTTTTCCACATCAAAGGGAGGTTGTGGTCAACAACCCGCCTATGGATGAAGAGGGGTTGTGTGCTTGGGTTGCATCCCGGACGATGTCAGGTGATACCACAATGATCGAGCTGTGTAATCTAGAGTGGGTCGGTCCCGGGTCGTCACAGTTCTTCTAAATTTGGCATTATTTTTCTTGATTTGTGGTTGATCAAATCATCTATACTTTAATCCTTAGGACTAAGGTAATCATGAAGAAGTTGAAAACTATTTAAAAAAGTCATCAACTGAAGTCAAAGCATCTTGGTCAGTAGAACCAGTTAATGTTCACTCTCCTTTAGATAATGTTTTTTTCCCTGATTGAGAAGGGTCACTCGTTTTCGAGCGCGATCTTAGATTACGATCTCAAATTTTAGAAAATCTTATAGATAAACAAGATGAAGTATTGCGATGAGCTTATGTCGTGCCTTGACAACTCAAACATCAAGAGCATTCATCATCAGGTGAACATAATTGAAGATTTCAATCTTTTTGGATCGAAAAGTTATAAGAAAGTCAATAAAAAAATTATGCATTTTTGTCTCGTATAAAGAAGAATCATTGCTCTCCAAGCAACATTATAGCAAAAAATTATGCATATTTAATTGCTCAATCGTAACATGTAGATAAAGTGATGGAAATGCATACTTCTTAGCAAATCCCAATGAATCGGTTACATGTTAGAATTTCAATTGATATATTACAATTATATTGCCTAATATTCGCAAGGAAATTGACGATTCTAAATACTGCATAATAATTGATGAATTTAGAAATGAGTCAAAAAGAAAGCATACGATTATTGTGATTCGATTTGTGAATGTAAATGACTTTTTGCAGGAAAGATTTTTAGATTGTATCCATGTTACAGATACAAATGTATTAACTCTTAAGAATAAAATTTTTTATAATTGTCTCTCATCATAATCTGAATATTCAGGATATGCAAAATGTCAAGGATATGACGGTGAAAGTAATATGCGGGGTGAATGAAAATGATTAAAAAACTTTACTCCTTAATGAATGATCACACACTTGTTTATTGTTTTGCACATAAGCTTCAATTTGTTATTGTTGCAACATCAAGGGAAGTGAAGATAGTGCATAATTTTTTTCAATAAGTTGATATATATTGTTAATACTATTGACGCATCCTCCAAACACAAAGATCAATTGTGAGTTGCTCAAAAAGAATACTTCAATTATATGACTACTCTAGGTGAAATATAGACTGACACGAGAGCCAATCAAATTGGTTCCTACTATTAGTTCTTCCTCCAAACGCATTTGATGAAAAAAGTCTTAAGAATCAGTAATTTTTTATGCAAAGCACTGCAACATCTATCTCAGGATATATTAAATGTTATAAATATAGTTCCAACAACAACAAAATCTAGTTCATAAATTGCGAGAATCTGGCTAGGAAAACTTTTCGCAAAATGTGAATATATTTTGTGTTAAAAATAACAAAATGTCATAATAGATTGTGTGTGAACTTTAGATTTAGTGAAAATTCTATGAAACTATTTCGTCTAAGTATGACATTAAATCCAAGTGATGAATACAGATATTTCAATATTGATGATATATATGTTGTTGAAAAAAAAATTTACTTTCAAGATTTCAGCGAGTATGAAATTTATGTGTTGAATACTCAATCGCAGTATTATCATCTAGATATTCTTTCTCATAAGTATTTAAAGAATTTGCCAACAATTTCTAATTTTTATGAGAAATTGGTGGAAACTTTAAAAAAACATACTATCTTATTGACAGATTAATTCGACTCATTTTGACTCTTCTGATCTCAATAGTAACCACTGAAAAGGTCATTTTCCTACTATAAAACTTGTTAAAAAGAGGATCCGCAACTATATGAGGGTCAAATTTCTTGCAAATTGCATGACTTTATATATTGAACAAGAAATAACAGAGAAAATTGACAAATATTGTGTTACAGATGAAATCTATGAAGTGAAAAATATCGTGCACAATTGAAGTAACATATATGTGATAGTTTGTGTTTTCTTGGCAAAATCTTTAACAAAGATGTATATTTTATTTTATATTTATTTATTTTTCTTCCAATTTTATTTTTTTAAAAGTTTTGGCTTCTCATTATGACTTGGTACCCCTAATCAATATTCTTGGATCCACCTCGGCGGTAGCTGTAATCCCCTCGGGTCTTCATCCCTGAAATTGATAGTGGTATCTTGAAGAGCCTTCTTCTTCTCATAACCCTTCACCGGGAACGCGAGGACGGGTAGTTAGGTAGAGAGGAAAGGATACCCATCTACGGTCTCTACCTTCCCCACCATGGATCGGCCCTTGAGCCCTCACCTTGACAGTCATTTCTCCCTAATGAGCTTGTTTTGGGCAGGTTGATTCAAAACTCGATCCTACAAGAATCTTTCGAGGTGCCCCTGATGAATAAGCCACTCAATCACATCCTCGAGCCGAGTGCAATCCTCAATGTTACACTCGTACTCGTGATGAAAATCACAATATTGCGTCATTACCAGTGTTATGGGAGTGATTTGTGTCTTTAAAGGATATCACAACCGTAAATATCAAATAGTACGTTGAATCGGGAAGTGTCGAGGGGTGTGAAGTCCTGTGAGTCACAAATTTGATGTTATCAGGGTCTACCATCCTAATGGGAGTCACCATCACGTTCTTCATTCTTCTTAGAGGGTGGTGACGATAGCTCATGCACCTTCTTTCCTTCAATTTACCCTCAAACTATTGACGAAAAGCCTTGACAGCATCGACCATTGTGATGTGAACCCCGTAGACAAGACCGGGGTAGTTGGGGACCATTTATCTCATTAGGGCTAAGTAGAAGTCGCTAAGGCGAAGCCTCCCCCTCCCAAATAAAAAAAATGAATAAAATAAAATAAAAACATCATAGATAACCTCGGGATTGTTGGTTTGAGCTGTTGTTGACCGGGTCAACTTGTCCTTTTATATGTTATTTTATTTTGTAATGGCGGAGGAGAGAGAGTGAGAAACTTGTATTTATAAAGGTTGGCAGGTGGCGGGCCCCAGCAGGAAGTATTTCCTATATATTTGCTGGCACTAGTGTTGTAAAGGGGTGGTTGAAAAAAAAGGATTTTTTCCCTCATTTGCTTTGTTTCTCTGGGAGAGAAAAGAGAACGGGAGAGAGAGAGTGTAAAGCGAGAGAGAGAGTGTAAAGCGAGAGAGAGAAAGAAAGTGAGGTGAGAGATATAAGAGAGAGAGAGAGAACTCCCGCAGGAGAGATAGAATAGGCGAGAGAGAGAGAGAAACAGAGCGGGAGAGAGAGAGAGTTTAGCGGGAGAGAGAGAGAAGAGAGAGTTTATTTCTGCAAGAAGTTTTTCTCGGTTCTCCCGCCCGTGAAGTCTCGCAGCTCGCACTCGCCAAATAGAGTTGGTCTCGCCGGAGTGTGTAGAGGTTGAGCTCTCGCCGGAGCTGTTGTTCTCGCCGGAAGGTTGATCCCGCCACCTTCGTAGGTGTTTTTCTCGCCGGGCCAGAGGGAGCACTCGCCAGCGGCGCTCCCGGCCGTAACTTCTCGTCGGAGTGAGGTGTTCTCGGCGTGGTGGAGTGAAGCTCGCCGGAAGCTGTCTCGCAAGACGCTCTCGCCGCAACAGTGTTTTGCTTGGAGTGGGCGCTATCGTTTCCAACAACTGGTATCAGAGGCAGGTTGCGACCCTTGAAGTAGTTCGAAAGGTTTGAAGTGAGAAGAGATGGAGACAGGAGGAGCGATGCCGGGGCAAGTCCCCAAGTTGACGAAGACCAACTACGGCAATTGGAGTATCCAGATGAAGGTGTTGCTCGCCTCGAAAGAGCTATGGGAAGTAGTCGAGGACGGCTATGAAGAGCCTGATGCTGAAGCAGAGGCAGCATTGACCAACGCGCAGAGGACGGCGTTGAGGGAAGCGAGAAAGAAGGATAAGAAGGCATTGTTCACCTTATACCAAGGAGTGGATGAAGCCACTTTTGAGAAGATCTCGGAGGCAGTTAGCTCAAAAGAAGCATGGGAGGTGTTGCAACGCTCCATGCAAGGGGTGGACAAGGCGAAGAAAGTGAAGTTGCAGTCTCTTCGGGGTGAATATGAAATGTTGAGGATGCAGGCCACGGAGAAGGTCGGAGACTTTGTGACCCGTCTGCGGACGCTCACAAACGAGATGAAGAGAAACGGAGAAGCGATAGATGATGTGAGTCTCATGGAGAAGCTCCTGAGGGCCATGTCAAGGAAGTTCCGACACGTGGTGGTGGCAATCGAGGAGTCGAAGGACCTCACCCAGATGACCGTAGATGAACTTGTAGGCTCATTGCAAGCTCATGAGTATAGAATGCAGCAGGATGATGACGAAGCGAGTGGCTTGGGAAAAGCACTCCAGACCCAGTTGAACTTTGGGGAAAGCTCAGGAAGAGGAAGCGGCCAGCGTGGCCGAGGTCACCAAGGCAGAGGCCGAGGTAGAAGAGGAGGTAGAGATCAAGGAAGAAACCAAGGTTTCCAAAGAGAGGCGGAGCGACCTCAAGGTGGTTGGCAAGAAGGAAGAGGAAGAGGAAGAGGCCGAGGAGATATGTCCCAAGTACAGTGTTACAACTATAACAAATTTGGGCATATGAGCTATGACTGCTGGGCTCCCAGGAAGAGAGAAGAAGCCAACCATTATGCGGAGGCTAGGAACAATGGGAACAATGCTGGGGGTGGAGACCCAATGATGTTCTTAACCTACCGAGGTGTGGAAGAAGGAAGGAATGAAGTGTGGTACCTGGACACAGGAGCGAGCAACCACATGTGTGGAGATAAGGAGATGTTCTCTAACCTTGAACCCAGTGGGGGTGAAGTTAGCTTCGGGGATGCTTCGAAGATTTCCTTGGAAGGAAAGGGCCTGGTGGTAGTGAAACTAAACGGGGAGAGAGTACACCTGAATGATGTGTACTATGTGCCAGGGTTGAAGACCAACATCTTAAGCATTGGGCAGTTAGTGGAGAGAGGCTACTGCGTGCAGATGAATGATGGGTCTCTGGCAATGAAGAATGATCAAGGGAAAGAGGTCGTGAAGGTGAAGATGACGGCGAACCGTCTCTTCACGCTGAAGATGGATGCTCAAGAGACGGTTTGTCTCGCGAGAACAAAAGAAGAGGAAGAAGCATGGCTATGGCATCATAGGATGGGCCATTTGGGCTTCACAGGGTTGAAGCTTCTATCCCACTCCAAGATGGTGGCGGATCTGCCTATGATCTCCCCTCCGCAGAAGGTGTGTGAAGCATGCACGAAGGGGAAGCTCAAGAGGCAGACGTTCGAAGGAGGAAAGTCCTGGAGAGCAAGGCGGTAACTTGAACTGGTTCACTCGGACATTGTGGGTCCGTTTGAGACCACCTCAATAGGCGGAAGTAAGTACTACATCACCTTCACGGATGACTTTAGTCGGAAGTGTTGGGTGTATTTTCTGAAAGAGAAGTCTGAGGCCCTTGACAAGTTCAGGGAGTTCAAGGCGATGGCCGAGAAGGAGAGTGGGCAACCATTGAAGGTGCTTAGGACAGATCGAGGTGGGGAGTACACCTCGAGGCTGTTCGATAGTTTCTGCAAGGAGAATGGGATATCACACCAGCTGACGGCGGCGTACTCACCGCAGCAGAACGGAGTGGCAGAGAGGAAGAATCTCACCATCATGAACATGGCGAGAAGCATGGTGAAGGAGAAGGGGCTACCGAAGATGTTCTGGGCGGAAGGAGTGCAATGTGCGGTGTATCTACTGAACAGATGCCCCACAAAGAGTGTGAAGTTCATGACGCCGTTTGAAGCATGGAGTGGCTGGAAGCCGAGTGTGAAGCACCTAAGGGTCTTCGGGTGTGTAGCTCATGCTCACATCCCGGACCAGAGGAGGAAGAAGCTCGATGATAGAAGCGAGAAGTGCATCTTCGTGGGCTATGCTCCGGAGAGCAAGGCGTACAAGTTTTATAACCCGGTGACTGGGAAGGCCATAGTCTCAAGGGACGTGGTGTTTGAAGAAGACTGCTGCTGGAGCTGGGATGAGGAGACAAGGAACATGAAGGGGATGTTCTTTGAAGATGAGGAAGAAGGTGGACATGAAGCGGAAGCTGAGGTTGGTGGAGCTGAGCCACCATCACCACCGAGTGGGAGTTCAGGGGGAGCTTCTACCCCCTGCTCAAGTGGAACAAGTACAAACGGAGGAAGCCCTAGTGGAGCGAGCACTAGCCGAGGCAGTTCTGACCGTCCTCAACCTAGGATGAGGAGGTTGGATGAGCTTTACGAGGAGACGGCACCGACTCTTAACAATTTCTCTTTATATTGTTTGTTGGCAGATTGCGAGCCGCACTCCTACGACGAAGCTGCCCAGGAGAAATCTTGGAGGACGGCGATGGATGCCGAGATAGCTTCCATAAAGAAGAATGACACTTGGAGGCTGGTTGATCCACCCGCAGGCCACAAACCCCTCGAGGTGAAGTGGGTCTACAAAGTAAAGAAGAACAAGGATGGAGCTGTGGAGAAGCAAAAGGCTAGGCTCGTGGTGAAGGGCTACAGGCAAGTTCAAGGAGTGGACTACGACGAGGTCTATGCCCCAGTGGCGAGGATTGACACCATCAGGTTGATCATCGCACTGGCAGCTCACTATGGGTGGACAATCATGCGCGCAGATGGATGCGGTGGCGGCGTACTTGAATGGCTACCTGGAGGAGGATGTGTATATTGAGCAGCCTCCGGGGTATGTTGTAAAGGGCCAGGAGAAGAAGGTGTGCAAGTTGAGAAAAGCACTGTACGGGCTGAAGCAAGGGGCAAGAGCTTGGAATGGGAGGATAGATACATTCCTCCAAAAGCATGGCTATGTGAAGTGCCCATATGAGTATGCTCTCTACATGAAGGTGGAGAAGAACGGGGATATCATGATCTTATGTCTATACGTGGATGACATGATATTCACCGGGAGCAACCCTGCGATGTTCGAAGAGTTCAAGAGGCTGATGAAGAAGGAGTTTGAGATGACAGACCTAGGAGAGCTGAGTTACTTTCTAGGGTGGAAGTACAGCAGAGAGAAGATGGGATCTTCATCGCGCAGAAAAAGTACGCGGAGGAGATCTTGAAGAAGTTTAGGATGGAGAATAGCAAGCCTATCTCCACTCCTGCTGATCTCGGAACGAAGCTGAGGAAGGATTCTGAAGAGGAAGGAGTGGACCCAACTATGTTCAAGAGTCTGGTTGGGAGTCTAAGGTATTTGACTTTCACCAGACCGGACATCATGTATGCGGTTGGGGTAGTAAGCATGCACATGGAGGAACCTAAGCAGGATCACTTCACAGCAGCGAAGAGGATCCTGAGGTATGTGAACGGGACCCGGGACCATGGTTTGATGTACTCATCTGGAGGAGAGTTGAAGCTAGTTGGCTACTCGGATAGCGACTATGGAGGAGATGTGAACGACCGGAAGAGCACTTCCGGGTATGCGTTCAACATGGGAACCGCGGCGTTCTCATGGAGTTCTAAGAAGCAGGCTACTATAGCCTTATCATCTTGCGAGGCGGAGTACATAGCGGCAGCGGCATGCGCTTGCCAAGCCATCTGGCTAAGGAACCTTCTGGAGGAACTACATCATGTGCAGGATGGCCCAACGACAGTGTTAGTGGATAACATGTCCGCCATCCAGCTTGCAAAGAACCCGGTGCTACACGAGAGGAGTAAGCATATCGAGACCCGATATCACTTCCTCCGTGAACAAGTGGAGCAGAAGATAGTGGAGGTGGTGTATTGCCCAACCGGAGAGCAGGTCGCGGACATATTCACCAAGGCGTTGAAAGCGGAGACGTTCGAGAGGCTCAAAGGCAAGCTCGGCATGTGCAGCCAAGCTTGAGGGGGAGTTTGTTGGTTTGAGCTGTTGTTGACCGGGTCAACTTGTCCTTTTATATGTTATTTTATTTTGTAATGGCGGAGGAGAGAGAGTGAGAAACTTGTATTTATAAAGGTTGGCAGGTGGCGGGCCCCAGCAGGAAGTATTTCCTATATATTTGCTGGCACTAGTGTTGTAAAGGGGTGGTTGAAAAAAAAGGATTTTTTTCCTCATTTGCTTTGTTTCTCTGGGAGAGAAAAGAGAACGGGAGAGAGAGAGTGTAAAGCAAGAGAGAGAGTGTAAAGCGAGAGAGAGAAAGAAAGTGAGGCGAGAGATATAAGAGAGAGAGAGAGAACTCCCGCAGGAGAGATAGAATAGGCGAGAGAGAGAGAGAGAGAAACAGAGCGGGAGAGAGAGAGAGTTTAGCGGGAGAGAGAGAGAAGAGAGAGTTTATTTCTGCAAGAAGTTTTTCTCGGTTCTCCCGCCCGTGAAGTCTCGCAGCTCGCACTCGCCAAATAGAGTTGGTCTCGCCGGAGTGTGTAGAGGTTGAGCTCTCGCCGGAGCTGTTGTTCTCGCCGGAAGGTTGATCCCGCCACCTTCGTAGGTGTTTTTCTCGCCGGGCCAGGGGGAGCACTCGCCAGCGGCGCTCCCGGCCGTAACTTCTCGCCGGAGTGAGGTGTTCTCGGCGTGGTGGAGTGAAGCTCGCCGGAAGCTGTCTCGCAAGACGCTCTCGCCGCAACAGTGTTTTGCTTGGAGTGGGCGCTATCGTTTCCAACAGGGATTAACCCCCTAAATTTGTCAGGCTTAAGAAATAAAACAACGAAAGAAGTCCTTGAGTGACTCATCCTCATTCTGCCAGATCCCCGAGAGGTGCGAGGTGTCATTGATCATTCAACATTTGGGGATGAACTGATTAAAGAAACAATGAAGTTAACTTGGCGAAGTTGGCGATCATCCCCTCTCTCAGGGAATGAAACCAAGTGCGAGTCTATCCTTTCAGAGTTGGCAAAAACACTTAGCATAACAACTGGTCGGGGACATTGCAGATCTGCATAATATTGAGGGAGTATTTGATATGCTTCGAAAGATCACCAGATCCGTCAAAGGACTCAAAACTCGATAACTCGAACCTATGTGGAATGGGGTGTTTTAGGACTTGCGGAAACAATGGAGAGTCGTGGCAAAAGGGGTGTCACCAGTAAGCGAGCTTTCACCTGATATGCTCATAGTCCTCGATGATATTACATACTTCCTCGCTAGTGAGGCCATCTGTTGGCCTGCTTGCCGACTGCTCCTGTCAGGATGGGATTGCCATGTATGCCACATAGAGCCCTTTTGGCAATGTTAGGTGTGTGGAGCTTGCAACATCGAACAATTCGTCACCACCAGTGTCTCCGCGCGAGTTGTGTCACTAGGCAAAACATGATTCAAGATCCATGAAAAGGTTAGGCAACTCTGGGGCCAGACAAAGAGTAGAGGCCCCGAAGTTTCTTAGGAGGGAGAACATCTCTGCCTGACGTGCATTCCTTTATTGACGTTGTCGATGTGGCGACCCCTTCTTCAAGAAGCAGAATGTTTTTGACGAGTGAGTTAGTAGGAGCTCGAACAACGCCCCTCAGAGACTACTATGTCAGCAACACGAATGCTTCTCATTGCCAAGTTGCGTCATTGATGCCAGCCATCGAGAGTACTCTAGTAGTGCAAGTACTGCAAAATATATAAAGGGTTGTGACAAGATTCTTACGGACGACATCAAATTATTGACATACACTCTCAAGGACAGGTCGAGATGGATCGTCTTAGTTCGAGAATGAGCCGAACGTACAAAAAGTTAAAGAGAACTAACATCCAGATTCTTACGAGACAAAACCCCAGGAAAAAAAACACAGGGTCTGACTAGTTCAAAAAAATCCACTAATTAATACTTAAGTACTGTTGCGAGTTGCCCGATTTTCCTCCAGTTAATTAGGAGAATCGGACCGCCTTGGCTATGAGTCGGACCGGGTGCGTTAATTGCGAGTAGCAATGTCAAGATATTTTGTTTGCCATTGAAAACCCAAAAAGGGTGTGAAAAATCACGTGCCCGGATCGGTGCCAAATCAAAATCCATTTTTAGCTTTGTTTAGAAGTGTTGGGAGTTTCTTGGAGGGTGACATGCCACCTCTCCGTTACAGGATTTGAGTACAAAGAAAACAAAAAAGAAGTTAAGTCCACGAAGCTTGGAGGGGAGCATCCACGAGAGCGTTCTTTTGTGCCTTCTTCTAGGCTCACTATCGCGTCCAAGTGAGCGTGGAGCGCTGCACGGACTAGAGAGGTAGCTGAGTGAATTCGGAGCAGAGGAACGATTTAAGTCCAACGTCCTTGCCGGAAAACCTCAAAACTCTCCCTAATTTTTGCAGTTGTTTGTCTTCAGATGAAGGTCTGGAGCCGAAACTCATTTAAAAACCCAAAAGAAAAGGAAAAACCCGTTCAATCTAGATGGTCAACCCACCTTCAAAAAATTGCCATTTAATGAGGCTCAACACACAAACTATATGTGTCTGCGGACTCATTTTTTGTGCGCTCGACGCACACGAGCTGCGTGCGTCGAGCGCAATCCATGTCGTTGATCACTATTTTCTTCTTACTTTTTGTTAAAGATGCATTTTTTCTAAACCATTGGATCATGGATCGAACGGAAACATAGACACCTATGTACGTACGTGCATCTAGAAAAAATTTCAGGTGAGTTACTCTCACCTATTTCTAGATGCACAAGTAAATACTCACTGTTGATCTGATATCCTACAATCCATACAATATTAAATACTGATCGTTGATTAGTATTTGGATCAATCATGATATTTTTGCAGAAAATAAACAATCAGTATTTACTAAGACATCTATCCCTACTCTACAGTAGTGACCTATTTTTTCCTGCATTAAATATCTCTGAGTCAGCATGAGAAATGACATTTATTATTATAATAATGCATGCGTTTTTATATTTTAATATAATAATAATACGCGCATAGTCATCCGGTTTGTTTGTATTCTTCTTTAAAAAGAAGCAAAAACTGCCTCGTTGGCCTATAAGGCTATAAAGGCAACGTGGCACTAGGTTTTGGGTGTTTGTGGTGATAAATGCACGTGCCTTTTCGGCAGGTTGCGCGCTTGCACGCACGTGCCCTCATTGTCATTGGGGCCCACATTGGCGGGTAAGGGTAGGGTGCTGTGCGGTAACCTGCGAACCAGTTGAAGAAATTAATTACTTAAAAGAGATAAATAGTATTGCTTGAAACTAAAAGCAGATACAAATCATATAAATAATTAATTATTCTAAAAAAAGCCGGTGAGGTGAGCCGCCACAGTACGGAAACAGGTACGGTCCGGTCCACGGGCAAGTACATGACCATTTTCGCCCACGCCATCCGCCGGAAGAAATTGACAGTATTGGCCAACTGCTTGCTGGGACAGCTGCGAAAATCGGCATTATTTTTTTTTAATTATAAATTTATCAGAAATATTTAATAATAATCCCAGCGGCATTTTGGTGGATAGGTGCACCGCGAATGACAACTTTCCTGTTGAACATTTTTTTAAAAATGCACGGAACTAGGTATATTTTCAAAAGGCGCGGAACCGGGCGGAACTATTGAAAAGTTCCGTCCGGTTCCGCCCGATTCCGCGCCTTTTGCAAATACACCTACTAAAATACATTTTTAGAAAAAGTGGTCAGCATGAAAGTTGTAGATCTACAACTTTCATGTTGACCATTTTTTTTTCTAAAAATGCATTTTAGTAGGTGAATTTGCCGTATTACAGTGTTATTGCTATAAATACACTTATAGCAGTCCCCTAACTTACTCCAATCCGATATAATATATGTATATACAATACATATCTAAAATTCTAAATAAATATATTTTTTTGTTAACAAGAAAGTTCAACCTCGGTCCGACAGGTAGGGGTGCAACTCGGATCGGTTCGGTTCCACTCAATACTAGGAACCGACCCATGTATGTTTGGTTCCAAGTTTTTGGAACCGGAACCGATCCACGGTTCATAAATATAGAACCGGATCAGAACCAAATTGTTCGGTTCGGTTCCGGTTCAGTTCTACTCGCCTTCAAAAAAATATTGAAGGTTGTGCAAGTATTAAAGGTACATCATTTGGACATGCTGGGTAATAATGCAAATTCTACCTAGAGCTAACTAGAGACACCTTGAAATTATTACTTCTATTAATTAATCAGAGAAGCTACAGGCATGTACATTCTTGCAAGCTCGGGTCTTCATCCTAAAATAATATCCAGAAAATTTAGAAACAATCATAGTGAAGTAACTTGAAATCCAAAGCTACCAAGCTAAATAATTCATGTAACAGAATAAATTTCTGCATCTTAATCGGAAGAACAAATTGGGGATATTATTGATGCTCAATGTTAAACAGAACTTGATAATAATCCTTATAAGTGTCCATAACAGAACTTGATAATAAATAATCCAAACAATTATGCAAGTCAGCGAGGAAGACTAGAGGACTGGATGAGGGTTCGAATCTTAGAGTGTCGGGGACGAGAAATGTCGGTCGCGGGAGAGGAGGAAGCAGCGCCGGTGGGCCTGGAAAGAAACTGAGAGGAGCGACAAGAAGAAATCGGGAGCAACGACGCCGACAAGAAATGATAGGGTTCGGTCTTCGCGGGGTTCGGGGTTAAATGACTGATGAGCCTAATGTGATGATGTTTAATATTAAGTATTAACTTATAAATATATATTATATATTATATTATTAATGTTAAATATAAAATTATTTAAAATCTTAAATTATATTACATTTGGTTTAAATTTTTCGGACACCCGGATGGCTCATAGTCATAGGAGTGTATATATAATTATTAAGATTAAATACTAACTCGGGTCGGTTCTCGGGTACCCGACTGCAGGAATCGAGAACCGACCCGAACCGACCCGAACCGACGGTTCTCATATTTCATGGATCCAGACCTGAACCGATCAACACAGGAACCGACGCGAACTGTCCAATTCGATTCGGTTTCGGTTCAGTTCCTTTCGGTTCCTTTTGCACAGGCCTACCGACAGGTCAAACTGGTCGGACCTTGAACCTTTGATCTCACCAGTTCGTTCTCCGGTCCGATTCTTAAAACGTTGATCACACAAGCAACTAGAAATTATAAGGGAGATGCTAATATTCAATGCACACGTGTAACACTTTTGCACGCATGTGCGCACCATTATGCCAACAAATATTTTCTTACCTATTATGTAGCTACCACTGACTTTCAAATTCACTGCACGCCAACAAACAACAAAGGGGAAAGTTCTTCCCAAGAATCGGACATCTACCAACTAAAATGTAAGGTTCAAAGAGTTGACTTCTTCGGGCCTATACCAACAAACTCAAGCACAAAAAAGGAAGGGCGGCACAGTAGGGGCCTGAGATTCATGTGTCGCGGTAAGATTGTACAAAGCTGATTATGGACTGCGTGTATGATGACTAGCGGTCGTGCCACTAACATGACACTGCAATCAAAATTATCATTCGAGCGCGCAACTGGCCGCTCGAAAAATTATGCGGAATCAAACACGCATGAGTCACTTCATGCAAGTTTGATGTGCCGGCTATAAAATGATGGAAAATAGTGTATCTCATAATGTGATTTTTGATGATGCCCTGGTCTCTAAGACAATAACGTCACAAAAACTATAGTGACGGAAAATAGTGTATCCCATAACGTCACTTTCATGCAAGTTTGAGACAATAACGTCACAAAAACTATAGTGACGGAAAATAGTGTATCTCATAACGTCACTTTCATGCAAGTTTGAGACAACGTCACAAAAACTATAGTGACGGAAAATAGTGTATCTCATAACTTCACTTTCATGCAAGTTTGATGTGCCGGCTATAAAATGACGAAAATAGTGTCTCATAATGTGATTTTTGATGATGCCCTGTATCTCATAATCATGAAGATCGAAGAAGAAGGTAGAAATAAAAGCCCAGTTAAGGTATTCATCCGCCCATCAAAGCATTCAAGCGAAGTTTATATAAGTGAGTTCGGACAAAAACGTTACTGTCATAAAATGCATGTTCAACATGACAAGGTTATGGCCGCCATCAAGAAAAAAAACTATATTTGAACATGAAATTGGATGAAGTTCCTTGGGTGAGGTCGGACAGTAAATAATCACCATGTTCATGACCAAACGGAGCCTAAAGGATCACAACAGTGGAACTCGTGAAAGCGGTTGTTACGAACCGTAGTCCATTTGATGCGGCACTTTAGCTCAAGTAAATTTGGACAAAAACACTACCATCATGAATGTCTCAGACATAATGACGGTGATGACCACCACACACAATTTTTTTTTAAACAAAAATGGATGGAGTTCCTTGGGTTAGATCAAGCATTCAAATATCACTGTTCATAACCACAACATTTACGACCACCAACACCATGATCAAACGGAGCCTAAGGCTAGTTTGGCCACGGCTCGTGATTATCACAACACATCTGAGTTTCAAAGAGACAAATATTCAGTGGATAAATATTTGTGGAGGTATCTTTATCTTAATCGAGCCGACGGACATCCCATGCAAAGTGGCCGAGAATTGCCATTGATGAGCGAGGAAGGTGTTTCAAGGTACTATGGACTAAAACAAATCAACACCACCTATCAAATTCTAGAAACATTCACAACTTCCATTTTCTGTCCATCACTCATTAGGGTCTGTTTGGGTGGGCGGTGACTGTCAGAAATGAAGAGGCTAAAGGCGGAGAAGACATCGTTTTTAAACGTATCTCCTTCCCCACAGTTCGACTTGAGCGTAAAATGGAGATCTGCAGTTCCAAATGGGGGTTATGCAAATAAACAGAGCCCAGAATATTCCCTTAGAAGCTATAAATACAGAGACATGACTTTCGTTTAGGGTCAGTGTTTGCGCATGAAGACCCCCCTTAATTATCTTCTACACCCAAAAGGGCAGAAAATAATCACTAATCATAAATGGCATTATACAAAAATTCTGCATCTCTCACACCCATCATCTCTTTATTTTCATCCCCAAACAGTCAAATATTGCCAGTGTTCAAGCTTTTATGTTCATTTTTTTTTGGATTATAAACCTGAGATTAATTACCTTCCATTTTTATTATGAAGTGTTCATCAAACATTTACATATATTTCCTATATAATATGACAAAAAGTTATCCAGCCGAACAAATTAAAAGCTTAAAGAATAATCTATTAATATTGTAAAAGAAACATATTATTTGAACAGGTCAAGTAATATACGCCTGCGGGCAAATTGAGACGCGATAGGCCAACTTACTTGGGGCCTCCAGCCGCGTGCTTATGGAATGGCCACAGGTTAAACCAGCGGTCGAAGACTCCGGTGCGTTTGGACAAGTAGTCGTAGCAGGCTGGGGGCTGGAAAGGGAAATCTTCGGCTGGCATCGCAAACGGCCGCAGCATCTTCTCCATCTTTTCCAATGTCAGATACGCCCCCACTTCTTGCAGTCTCTCCGGCCCCATGATCGGAAGCGTGTGCTCTTGACGCAGCAGGGCAGCCTCGACAACGTTGCTCTGTCCCTGCAAAAGGAGGGAGAGGAAGATGGTGTGATTTATCTAAGGCTGCAAAATCATCCAACAATCCGTACATTAAGGCTCCGTTTGGGGGGACTTATTTTCACCGGTCAAGCGGTTACGACCGCATGAATCGGACCATAATTGAGATCCGATTCATGCCGTCGTAACCGCTTGACCGATAAAAATAAGGCTCCGTTTGGGGGGACTTATTTTCACCGGTCAAGCGGTTACGACCGCATGAACGTTGCTCTGTCCCTGCGGTCGTAACCGCTTGACCGGTGAAAATAAGTCCCCCCAAACGGAGCCTAAATTCCAAGCCATTCATGTCTTGAAAACACAATTATATTATCACTATGAAAATTCTGATGCATTCAGTTGATGGTCGAACAATTTTAAAATATCTTCCAATCTAGAATGTCATTAATGTTAAATAGAAGGGAATTTTTCTGCTGGATTTCAAGGTTACTACATAATCTAATTAATGAAGAATATTGATTCTACATCAGTTAGATTTACACACGTGTATGAGTATATATATATATATATATATATATATATATATATATATATCACATATCAATACATTTCTAATGTAAATGACTTCACCTTAATAGAGAGGTACACGGGTTTATTTATAATAGAGCGATCATATTACATAATGTGTATTTATTAACACTTTCTCTCAAGTTGGGTCATGGACTAATGGGTATTCAACCAGACCTAACTTGTTATGTATATATTTCATTTGAACTCACGTAATTCCCTGAGCAAGAATATTTGCAACTTGGTCTCCAGTCTTCACATGACTTGGAGAAATAAGTCCTTCATACTTTTCCCTAACAAAATGACAATAGATCTCGATGTGTTTTGTGCGTTCATGGAACACGTGGTTTGGAGCAATCTGTATCGCAAATTGATTATCACACCATAGTGGAGTGAGATCTTGAACTAAATACCTGATTTCACAAAGGGTCAATCTAATCCACATGATCTCAGCAACACTGTGAGACAGTGATATTCCGATTCTACACTAGATTTGAAAATCATGGTTTTATTTCTTGCTCTTCTAGGAGACAAGATTTCCACCCATAAAGATAGTGAAACATGCGATTGACTTCCAAATGGCTAAGCAGCTTGCCCAATCAGAGTCACAATACGCTTCTATATTGCAATAACCCTGATTCTTGTACGATATCCCAAGTACGGGATCTTTCTTTACGTATCTGATAATTCGAAGTACAAATTCCTATTGAGAGTTGGTTGGAGCAACCATAAATTGACTGACCTTACTACATAAACAATGTCTGTTCGGGACATGATAAAGTAATTGATGTAGGCTAGACTAAGAGGTGCACAAATCCAAGACTACTAGAGATGAGAATGAGAACCTGACACGCTAACCCTAGTCAATATGCAATGATATCGTCGGTGACGACGAAAATTAATATGAGCAATAATAATAGTCATCCCACGCAATAATATTTAAAAGGAGAAAAACATTCAGTTAGCAAAACATTTAATGACTTTCTTTTTCTCGGAGGGCCTAAGCAAAGCGTGCGGCAAAGGAGTCCCACCTGCAAATCACAAACGATTCAAGAAGATCTATCAACATGCAATTTATATAAGCAAATATAAGATCCAAACCAATAATAATAATGCTGAAAATTGTTAAAATATTGAAAGTATCGTGTAGGCTATAAATAGCCATAGTGTTTTCCCTAATGAAAAATAGGTTTAGCGCATTTGTTTTCAACTTGGTATCAGAGCCAGGGGAAGGAAAAAACCGCGGCTCTTCCCGTTGTCTTCCGCGACTCCCGTCTCCAGCGCGTCAGTGACTCCCGCTGCTGCCGGTGTTGATTCCGACTCCGCCCGTGACTCCCGCCTAATTCCGCCGCCGGATCGTCACTTGACGGAGGGCCCTGCCTCTAGGGCTGTGGGAACGATGCTCCCGCAGTCTCCGGAGGCTGCCGCCGTTGCATCCAGAGGCTGTGGGAAGGACGCTGCCCGCCGTCTCCAGATGATGCCACCATCTCCAGAGGCTGCCGCCATCGCATCCTTACGGCCACATCTAGCGGGCCTTCAACGCCCCTTTAGCAACCACACATCTGCATCCTAGCATCTCCTAGAATGCGGTGATCGGATCCAGGGCAGGCAGATGCATTTGTTGATACTGAACGGGACACAGTGATCGGTGAGGAAGTTGATCCATGACACCGAAGGAAGGAACGATGACAGACATTTTCAAGATGTTGGGCCCAGATGAGTTGGCCACATTGTTTAGAGTGTTGGGTTCATCGCAATGGCCGACGAAGTTGGAACTTCCACCGATTGATCTGAAGCTTGATGGACCGACGACCTACCTGAGTTGGTCACACCGTGTGAAGAAAATCCTTGCAGCGAAACAGGTTGGGGGCTTCCTGACGGAGGCGTTGAAGAAACCAGAGAACTCGACTGGAGATGAGTGGGAGTCGGCCTATATGATAGTGTTTATGTAGCTTCTTAGCTCGTTTGTCCCATTGATTGCCGCCACGATAGATGGTCTCAAGATAGTCATGGAAGTTTGAGATAAGCTGAAGAACACATATGATGGTGTGAGGAACACTTTGCGGGTCTTCCAAGTGAAAGGAGAAATTGATGACACTGTTTAGGGGGAGAAAACGGTGCAGAAGTACGCGACCGAGTTGGAACGACTATGGGTGGATTACGATTATGCCTCTGGCGGGATGTGTTGCAGTAACTCACAATGTCGGGCTTCCAAGATCATCGTGGAGGAAATGACGATGAAGTTCCTGAAGGGGTTAGATGACAAGTTCGATCAGCGGAGAGCCCTACTTCTTTCTGGAACGATGATTCCTACGCTCACCGAGGCCATCTCTGTTATGATTCAGGAGGAGACACGTCTCAAGCTTCAGGCAGGGACAGGAGGGTCCATGACTGTGAAGTCTGCACTAGCGGTTTCTGCACCTGGTGTTACAGGACAGATGGAAGAAACCCGACATTGCTACAACTATGGCAAGGTGGGCCATCTGAGGCAAGCATACCCCAAGCCGCCCAAGGAGAGAGATTTGGGTGGTGGACGGGGACGTGGTTGTGGACGTGGTCGTGCCCGTGGTGGCAGAGGAGGCTATCGAGCCAATTTGGGTTTGACTGAGAGTGCGAAGAAACTTGGTGCTATCTATACAGAGGAGGAGCAGACCCTACTTAGCATGATGGAAGACATCATGAGGAAACAGGCGGGCGAGGGGAGCAAAGATGGAGTTGGGGGGGGGGGGTCGCTATGTATGCCTACACAACTGATGGATCTCTAACTCTTGCTTCTATATCTTCCTACAGGGCATCAGATTAGATCATCAACTCAGGCGCATCACATCACGTGATAGGAAATGCAAGCGAGTTCTCCTCCTACACTCGTCTAGCTACTGCAAATAACATCCAGACGACAGACGATACGTTCCAGCCAGTGGTCGGTAAGGGTACTGTTAATTGTTCAGGTTCAGTAAAACAATTCAATGTTTTGCATGCTCATTCCTTCCCAGTTAGTCTTTTATCCATTAGTTCCATAATCATTCAACTGAGATGTGTTGCTTCTTTTGATATTCCCGAGGTGACTTTCCAGGAGAAAGGGACGAGGCGGATACTTGGGACTGAGACTTGACATGACGGGCTGTGGTATCTGTATCGGGAAGGATTGAATGCAGCTCTTATCTCTATGGTAGAGAAGATGGGAGACAGAGGACAGAAGATGGGTGCAGAGGATATACTGATATTCCACCACAAGCGGTTGGGGCATCCCTCTTTTATGACTGTAGCTAGATTATTTCCTGCTCTTTTTGAAACAACAAATAAAAACAAAATTGATGTGTGATGCTTGTGATTTAGGCAAGCTTATTAGGAGCTCGTATGCTGGTACTGACCGAATAAACTCTTCTGTTTTTGATGTTATTCATTTTGATGTCTGAGGACCTTGTACTGTAAGCTTTTTGAATAATTATAAGTATTTTGCTACTTTTATTGATTGTGCATCTCACGTTACTTGGCTGTATTTGATGAAAACTAAGAGTGAGGTACTTACCTGCTTCCGAGATTTCCATAAGCTTGTTCAGACACAATACACTGCGGTGATTAAGGTACTAAAGTCAGATAATGAGACATAATACACTAACAAAGCAATGAAGGAATACTTATCAGCTCATGGGATATTGCACCAGATCACCTGTGCCTACACACCGACACAGAACATAGTGGCGGAAAGGAAGAACAAACACCTTTTGGAGGTGGAAAGGAGTATGATGCTCAACATGGAGGTTCCTCAGAGTCTGTGGGGATATGCGGTGTTAACAACGACACAACTAATCAATATGATGCCATCACATATTCTGGGGTGGAAGTCTATTTGTCCACAGTTGCAGAGCCATAATGGGGGGATACTTCCCTTGAAGGTATTTGGGTTTGTGTGCTTCGTGAAGGACAATAGGCCGGGTGTCGGTAAGCTTGATGCAAGGGCAGTCAAGTGTATGTTTGTAAGCTACTTTTGTACTCAGAAGGGGTACATGTGCTGAAGTCCAGTGGAGAGAAAATGCTACGTGAGCATGAATGTTCACTTTAGAGAGCTAGAACAGTACTACCGTCAAGAGGGAGCCCTACCCACATTAGAATTGCCAGATACCGAAAATATGAGGCTAGAGAGAGAAAGGTTGATGACGGATCTGGGAGTATGGAAGGGAGGATCGGTGGAGGAGCAGGAGAGTGATGATGAGCAGGATGAGATTGAGGAGGAGAGGCAAGAGGTGAGACCTACGATTCAAGGGGAACTGCTGACATACAGTAGGATGAAGAAGCTGCCAGCAGTACCAGATCCAGTGCCCAGTCTAACTCCTAGTCCCATGACTACGTTGCCCCCTACTCCTGGAACACCAACATCTCCAAGAGCCTCAGGTGACATCCTTTCCCCTCCCCCTATTTCTTCTCTTATGTTACGGAAGACTACTCGCAGCAATGCGAGAAATCCTCCTGACAGATACGATTGAGACCTTGCGTCCTTTGTCTCTTATGATCATATCTCCTCTACACACAGAGCATTCATTGCATCTTTGGATAGTGTTATTGTACCTAACAATTGACAGGTTGCCAAAGACGATCCAAAATGGAAGGCAACGATGAAGGAAGAGATGAGGGCTCTTGAGAAGAACAAGACCTGGGAGCTGGCACGGCTGCCAAAGGACAAGAAGTCCGTTGAGTGCAAGTGGGTGTTTACCATGAAGTAGAACTCAGATGGACAGGTTGAGCGCTACAAGCTCGATTGGTTACCAAGGGATATAGCTAGACCTATGACATCGACTACGACGAGACGTTTGCACCCGTTGCAAAGATGAGCACCGTTAGGACTCTCATCAGGCTGACGGTGAATGGTGGATGGATGTTGCACCAACTAGATGTGAAGAATGCAATCCTTCATGGAGATCTAGTAGAGAATGTGTACATGGAGATACCACCGGGGTTTGGTACGGCCAAGACAGAAGACAGAGTCTGCAGGTTGAAGAAATCCCTCTATGGGCTGAAGCAGTCACCTCACGCGTGGTTCAGCAGGTTCAGGAAAATAATGATTGTGATGGGGTATCACCAGATCAATGCAGATCACAGTTTTTTCCAGGCAGAATGAAGGTCACATCACCATGCTTGCGGTGTATGTGGACGACATGATCACTACAGGGGATAATGAGCAGAAGATTGGCCACCTCAAGGGGGCTCTGGGCAAGGAGTTCGAGGTAAAGGAACTGTGCCTTCTTAGGTATTTCCTTGGGATTGAGATTGCGTATGAGATAGAGGGGGTAGTCATTTCCCAAAGGAAATACGCATTGGATCTCCTCGCTGAAACTGAGATGTTGGGGGTGCAAACCTGCTGCGATGTCAATCGATCAAAGGTGTAAATTGGGTGCAGAGGCCGGAGAACCAGTAGATCGGGAAATGTACCAAAGGCTAGTTGGGAAGTTGATCTATTTGAGCCACACTAGCCCGGACATCTCCTTTGTGAGCATGGTGAGCCACTACATGCATGACTCGAGGAAGGGCAATATGGATGCAGTGTACCAAATTTTGCAATACTTGAAGAGTGCTCCTGAAAAGGGGTTGACCTTCAGAAGGAATGGGTAGTGAGGATTGAAGGCTATTGCGACTCTGACTGGGCAAGCTGTGTGGATGATAGGAGGTCTACTTCAGGCTATTGCATATTTGTGGGAGGCAACCTAGTCTCATGGAGGAGCAAGAAACAGTCGGTACTGGCTAGATCGACAACAGAGGAGGAGTACAGAGCCATGGTAGTAGGGGTTGCAGAGCTCCTGTGGCTGAAAGAAATGCTTGATGAGTTGAAGCTGCACCAAAAGGACAGGATGAAGCTGTGGTGTGACAGTCAGTCAGCCATCAGTATTGCAAAAAATTCAGCCCAACATGATCGTACCAAGCATATAGAGATTGATAGATTTTTTATCAAAGAAAAACTTGATAATAGATTACTGGAGTTAAGTCACGTCTCGACCAAGGGTCAGGTTGCTGATTGCTTAACCAAGGGACTCAGTTTAGAGGATATGATCAGGGGTTGTAACAAGATGTGCTTAGTGAATATCTTTCGCCAATCTTGAGAAGAAGTGTTGTAATATTGAAAGTTTCGTGTAGGATATAAATAGCCATAGTGTTTGCCCTAATGAAAAATAGATTACACGCTTTTGTTTCAACTAAAATAATCGTCCAATACAACAAGCGACTCCTCGAATAAGGGGCTGCCCAAGACAATGGAGATTTCAGAGAAGGAAGCGCTTTGACGACGATCCACACCCACTATATCGACAGCTTGTTTCCAAGCTCGACCCCTACAATCTTTATGCTCAAACTTGCGGAGAGTGTAGAAGAACTATGAATAAGCCCATGCAAAGGTCCTATTTTCTCAAGTATAGATTAGTCCCACATCTTAGTTTGGAGTTGAGATTTCACCCCATCCTATAAATCTTTGTACACGTACTTGTATTTCAAGTTGATAATGTGAAGTAATAAAATATCTGCACTTCGTGTTCAATTCCTCTTCATATACATACATATATATATATATATACATACATACATATATATATATATACATACATATATATATACATACATACATATATATATACATACATACACATACATATATATATACATACATACACATATATATATATATACATTATATAAAACAATACACAAATCTATCAAGCACACCAAGTTTCTGATTTGGACCACACAATCAAAAGCTACACGGATTTGTTGCCGTCGGATTTGTGCCAAGCAAATAACTTTTTCAACTGTGCTTCTTCTGCTTCAGCAAATCCCGCCCCCTGCTATGACAAAAGCAAATCCCGCCCGTCGTCTCCTTCGTGTGCTAACTTTCCTCTCCTACCGCTGCGTTCTCTTTTGCCTCTCTAGATGGAGAAAGCCAAGGAGAGCGGCGATGCCAGAGATAAAGCTCCCGTTGAAAATCCTCACTCTAACTCCAGCCTCCTCTCCGCGGTTTTGACTGATGGCGGATCTGCTCCAGAGATGCCCCCTCATATATATATATATATATATATATATATACATATATATATATATATATATACATATATATATATATATATGTATGTATATATATATATATATATATATATATATATATATATATACATACATATATATATATGAAAAAAGCTAAATTTTGAATAAGCTAAATTTTGAATACCAAAGCATTTTTAAATTAATAGGTTTTGCTCAATTTAGCAGAACTAGGATTTACGGTTTAATGTTTAGAATTAGTTAGTACTTTCAAATTGATCATTGGGTGTCCACTAGGACCACTACAATTTCGCTAGACACCATGTCACCAGATTGATCAGTAACTTACTAGTGGCAAGCACTCTTTTAAACTTCTTAGTAGTTAATGATGCCAGAAATATGGTGACCAAGTCATTTACCTCAAGGGGCTCAAGTCAGCACCGCGACTGAATGTCATCTCGACTCGAAACCTCTTTGGATCTTCAAGAAGCACCTGGATTATGGATTAAATTGAGGAAATCTGTAGTATTTAAAATGCTTCATCAACTGTTACTAATTTTAGCACTGTATACAGTGCATTTTTGATATAAAAGAATAAAAGAAACATAACTAATATCGACATGACTGACCTCCGTATTCTCGAACATTCTTAGAACAATGTAACTCATATAATCAAGCTCTCTGGTTTTAAATAACCGCTCCAGTGCACTGTGGCATACAAGGCTGTCTTCTTCTTGCAGGGATTCATCCAAATTGCAGTAGCGGAGAACATTCATTAGGGAGTGTATGTGGGATTCCTGTCATTAGCAAAGAACAGATTAAACAAAAGTGGATGTGTACTACAAATAGATCAATATTAAATCGAGTGCCTTAACTACATGAATTATGATAGCATTTTGGCAAGCATCGTAGCCAAGCAACATAACCGACAAATGATTTTGCACTTCACTGTACATGGTACTTATAAATGCAAACACCGTTAGAGCATACTGTCTATATGTTTACCTTTGTGTTGCCTGGTCCCCTATTGTGTGCCCTAGTGTTGGAGAAGAGAACTTCTTACCTCGTGATCCCCATAGTTCCCAATGTTGAGAAGAGTCCACTCAAGCTGCTATCAAGGATCCACGATGGTAAATCACTTGTGATTAAAGGAGACTTCCAAGAGCGCAACCAATGCCATGAGGCTCAGTCGTCACGACTGAGAGAGGGAGCCTAGGTTACTTGAAAGTGAGGGTAAGATCTATCTTTACTCTAGAGGGGGGGGGGGTGAATAGAGTATATTAAAATAATTTTCCAGATAAAAAATTATTTGCAGTGGAAGACTTGATTTAAGTATATGTGTAATGTGCTTACAGTAAATAAAACTAAGATAGCAAGAAAGCAAAAATCACAGCACACAGCAAAAAAAAAACACAGCAATCCAGAAGACACAAGGATCTATAGTGGTTCCCCAATCAACCTGAGTATATCCACTCTTCTACCACCCTAGGTAGGAATCCACTGTAGGAATAGTTGATCAGGGGTCTTGGACACCAATGAGCTTTTGATAAGGTGCTAAAAAAGCAAACCAGATTTTTTGATCAGGTGTCTTGCCACCACTGAGTTTTGACAAGGTCTCAGAAACCAGCCACAAAACTTTTGAAGGGAGTTTTGAGAAACCCTTTTACAGCAGAGTAAGGAAAAAGAAAAGAGTTGTTGTTCTTCTCTGTCAACAGTCTAAGAGAAGACTAGTGGATGATGTTGTCAAAACTCCCCCTGAGATCTGCAATTGTTCAGGAAGAAGAGCTTTGCATAGGGTGATAGGTCTTCAGTAACTTTAGATCTCCAGCAAGAGATGATTTCAGCAGTTGCTGAAATATGATGTGTCTGGAGTCTTTGATTGATGAAGCCTTTGAACACTTGAATCAAAAGAGATTTTGAAAGAATAGAGGAATTCTTTTCTGTGTGTTGATCTCCTTCACTGTTGTATTCCTTGTGTTCAGTATGAATTCTGACTTAGTAATCCTGTAGACTTGTGTCTCAAAAATCTTGATTGATATCTCTTCTATATTTCTCAAATGATTCTGAAGAGATATATTGAAATTCAGTCTTCTGAATAGCCGTTAAACAGTCATAAATGACTTCCTTAAATGAAATTTGTCTATGGAGGAAAGTCCTAAGAGACATTCTTTTTTGTCTTCCTTGAAACTTGCTCCAGAATAATTGAAACGGCTACAAAATCCTTTGAAATAAATGCTGGATATGAATCAGATTGAATACCATAACTGACTGAATTTGAATTCCTGAAATCGTCGATCTCTTCAGAAAAGCGTCGATCTGAGCTCAACTATCGTCGACCTGAGCTCAGAGAATGAACTTATACTTGAGACAGAAATCGTCGATCTGAGCTCAACTATCGTCGACCTGAGCTCAGAGATTGGATTATAGCTAGAGACAGAAACGCCGATCTGAGCTCGAAGATCGTCGAATCGAGTTCGACGACTCGTTGAACTGAGCTCAGAGATAGTCGAACTGAGTTCGACGTTTCGTCGACCTGAGCTCGACGAAAATTGTCCTAGTCTTCAGCACTTGAGTTCTGATCTTAGAAGGTCTTGGGGGCAGCTTCCAAACCTAAGTTCTAACCCTTAGACTCATTCTAATTGACCTTTAAGACTATACAATAAGGTCAAAATAATTTCCTAAGAACATAGTGATCCTTGCCCAAATTAGCAATAGGGTGTTCCAACATTACTGTTAAAGAATGTTAGAGAAAATCATGTAAAAGTCCGATAATTGTGACCCAATTATAAGCCCACTTAGTCTTCTTGTTTAGTCCCACATCTTTGAATTGGGAATCCCCCCTCTCTCTTCCTATATACATGTACACATGTAGTTTAATACAGATTTGAGAATTTAATAAAATCTTTATTATTCTCGCCCTTTTTGGTATCGCTCTACATCGTATTAGAGGAATACGGTCCTCCGACGTTATACTCCTCACTGTGCTCTGGGCGGTTAGACTTCCTCTAACCACACGTCTTCCTGGATCGTGCTTCTGCGGACTCCCTATTCTATCCGCAGCTTTCTTCCTCACATGGATCCACCTCCCTCCTCATCTCCTGCTTTTATAGTTTTTCTCCTCTGATCCGTGGGTCCCGCAGCTGTTCTTCTCTACAACGGACTGCACGACGTCCTGGTCGCCGTGTCTTCCAGTTCGCCGCGGTCTGCTAGCCGCTGTCTCCTCAGTTGAGACGGAAAACAACTAAAATTGATTCATGAAAGAAAATTCCCCATACTTATATATGTAGGGGATAAAAGTACAAAGATAATAATACCCTTATGGGTAAAATACAATAGAATAGAAATAAAAACGAATAAAAACGACTTGATTTCAACTCTCCCCCTCAAGTCGAACGGTAAATATCCGTCATTCCGAGCTTATGAGTATCATCAGTGAAGACATCAGATCCTAAACTCTTGGTGAAGATGTCAGCCAACTGGTCTCTGGAGTGAACGAAGGGTGTGACCAAGCTTCCTTTTTCAAGATGATCTTTGATGAAATGCCGATCCACCTCAACGCGCTAAGTCCTGTCATGCTGAACTGGATTGTGTGCTATGCTGATGACAGTTTTGTAGTCACAGTACAAGGATATGAGAGCTTCCTCCTGAAGCCCCAAATCTTGCAATAGGGTACGCAACCACATGCCTTCACAGAGGCCTTGAGACATCGCCCGGTACTCATCCTCGGCACTAGATCTGGCCACCACATTCTGTTTCTTACTACGCCATGTGACCAGATTTCCTCCAATGAAGGTGCAATAACCCGTTGTAGATTTTCGGTCATCGTGACATCCAACCCAGTCAGCGTCAGTGAAAACATCGATCCGCAAGGACCGCAAATGATTGTTCTTAGAGAACATTAGCCCCCGTCCTGGGGACTTCTTCAAATACCGGAGGACACGGTAAGCTGCCTCCGGTGTCTGACCCTTGGGGCATGCATGTACCTACTCAGGATCCCAACAACATATGTAATGTCGGGGCGAGTATGTGAGAGATATAAGAGATTTCCCACCAATCTTTGATAACTGGAGGCATCTGTACGATCACCATTGCTATCCTCATCGATCTTATGGTTCTCCTCCATAGGGGTGTTTGCAGGAGCACAACCCAACAGACTGGTCTCCGTTAGCAGGTCCAACACATACTTGCGTTGGGAGATAAAAATACCTTTGTCAGAACGGGTCACTTCAATTCCTAGGAAGTAGCGTAGCCTTCCCAGGTCTTTCACTTCAAACTTAGCTGAGAGACGACCCTTCAACTTGGAGATTTCAACCATGTCATTTCCTGTGATCACAATGTCATCAACATAGACAATCAGAACAACAATTTTCCCTTCATTCCTCCTGACAAACAAAGTATGGTCCGAGTGTCCCTGCTAGTAGCCAAACTGGATCATGGCCTTGTGGAATCTACCGAACCATGCCCTCGGGGACTGCTTTAGCCCATACAAGGACTTCCATAGGCGACAGACAAGGCCCTCTTGTCCCTTCCTCACAAAGCCTGGTGGAAAGACCATGTACACCTCTTCCTCGAGGTCACCGTGTAAGAACGCATTTTTTATGTCCAGTTGATGAAGCTCCCAATCTAAAATCACAGCACAAGATATGATCACACGTATAGAGTTCATCTTTGCAACAGGTGCAAAGGTCTCTTGGTAATCAATCCCATGAGTCTGGGTATAACCACGAGCAACCAACCGGGCCTTATATCATTCGACTTTCCCATCCGGATTCTGCTTGACTGAGAAGACCCATCGTGAACCAATGGGTTTCTTGCCAGGAGGGAGAGGTATGATATCCCATGTGTGATTCTTCTCCAGAGCGGACATTTCTTCCTTCATTGCTTGAGCCCACACTGGAATGCCAAGTGTCTCTTGCCATGTCTTAGGAATAGAGATCTCAGACAAGGAAGACTGATGAGGCTTAGAGAGATGATTATAAGCAACATGGTTAGAAATGGGGTGTTCGGTACATCGGGCCTTACCTCTTAGCTGAGCAATAGGAACATGTAAATCAGCATCAGGATCTGGGTCCAAAGACAGCATCGACAACAGCGGAGCAATGACAGGTTGTTCACCTGGTTTTAGACGATGATAAACATGAGGTAGCGACGTGATAAAAGACAGATGATGAGAAAGGGGTATATGAGAGATCTGGAGTGCATGGTATAGTGGAAGGTATATGCGGGATATCTGTAGTGGATGATATAGTGGAAGGTATATGAGCGGTACCAATCACAGGAGGGACAATAAGAAGGGGAACAAAACCAATACCATCATAATCCTCCTCCCCCTGACGACGAGAAGGAGTCGAAGCTAAGTAATAAGATTCGTCTTCGCGAAACGTCACGTCCATGGTACAGTAAGTACGTCTGGATGGTGGATGATAACACCTGTACCCCTTGGTGGTAATAAAATAACCAAGGAAAACACAACGGATAGCTCGAGGATCAAGCTTGTCACGAAGTGGCTGATGAACATGAACAAAACAAACACACCCAAACACACGGGGTGGAAAAGAAGAGGTATGAACAACAGTTGTAGAGGACAGACGGGCCAGAGGGGTAGTATACGCAAGAACCCGTGAAGGAAGACGGTTGATAAGATGAGTGGCCATCAAGATGGCATCACCCCAATAGGGTTTCGAAAAGTGCATGGAGATGAGGAGACAACAAACAACATCTAGGAGATGCCTGTTTTTGCGTTCAGCCACACCATTTTGGGTGGAAGTGTAAACACACGTGGTTTGGTGGAAGATGTCATGTCTCGAGAGGTAGGCCCCAAACTCACCACGATCATCATATTCCCCCCCCCCCATTGTCGCTTCGAAGTACACGAATGGTTCCATTGAACTGTGTTTGTATCATCTTACGAAAGGTTTGAAAAACAGAAGCAACTTCTCCTTTCTTCTTCAAAAGATAAACCCACGTAGTACGAGACAACAGTCAATAAAGGTAACAAACCATTTATAGCCAGTTAAAGATACAATCGGGGAAGGTCCCCAGACATCAAAATGTATAACATCAAAAGGAGTACTAGTAGGAGAAGATAAATGGGATGTTGAATGACGAACATGTTTAGACATTACACATACATCACATTTCAAACTAGGAATAAACTGAGATAAAGCAGGAAATAATTTCTGAAGATAAACGGGAGACAGATGACCAAGGCGCAAGTGCCAGCGGCGAGCGTTAGTAGCAGTAGCAGCTGAAGAAGAAAGGGCAAAGGATGATGGTGTAGTATCTAGGTAGTACAGACCGCCACGATTCCTACCACTGCCAAGTATCCCCTTCGTACCCAGTTCCTGAAAAATACAAGAATACGAGAAAAAGGTTACAGAGCAGTTAAGGGATTTAGTAAGGTTGCTAATAGAGAGAGTAAACTAGGGAAACAAAGGAACATGCAATACGGAAGAGAGAGGAAGAGAAGGGGAACATGAAAAAAGACCCTTGCCAGCAATAGGAGACAATGTACCATTGGCAGAGACAACCTTGTCCTTACCAGACAAGGGAGTGTAGGAGGAAAAACCTGTAGAGGACCCGGTCATGTGGTCAGTGGCTCCGGAGTTAATGATCCACTCAGACGGAGGAGACACAACGACATGGGCACTAGGCATCGCAGCAGTAGCAAACAAGGAGGAAGTACCACTCGGAGTAGGATCAGACTGAGAGTGAAGCAGGCGTCGCAAAACATCCAATTCTGATGTGGTGAGGTGATCCTGGTGCAGACCATGATGACCCTCCTGCATCTCTGTGGAATAAGCAGCATCATGAGAGCGGGTACCAGTCTGGCGGGATCCCCCGCGTCCAGGGTCACGACCACGTCCACGACCACGGACATATCCAGGTGGAGCAAGGTGTGGATGAAGCTTGAAGCACACTTCACGAGAATGGCCCCGACGACCACAATGAGCGCACATGGGAATCGTGCTGGTATGAATAGAGCCACCACGCCCAGTACTCGTAAAGGCAGAGCGGTCAGGAGGAGGAGCTGCGGTGCTGAGAGAACGTCGACGGTCTTCATCACCAAGAACCATACCGAAGGCCTCATGGAGAGATGGAAGAGGAGACCGATGAAGAATATTGGTGCGAACCATATCCAGCTCCATCCCTAAACCCATCAAGAACACATGTAGGCGGAATCGTTCGTCTCGCTGCTGCAACAGGACTACATCGGCAGTACAGGCAGGTGTAAACTGGTCGAAGTAGTCCAACTCCTGAGATATGCGCTCGAACTCGGAGTAGTAGGTGGAAACCGTCATAGATCCCTACCGTAGCTCCAACATACGGCGGGTGAGCTCATAAACCTGAGTGGAGTTCCCAATCTGAGAATAGGTCTCCCGGGCTCGATTCCAGATCTCGTAGGCTGAGTCCATTAGCATATAACTGCGGTATACCTTGGGAGACATAGAATGGAGAAACCAGGATACCACCAGTGAATTTTCAGAATCCCACCGCGGCCATGAAGAATCGGCCCTAGATGGTGCCACCTTAGTTCCATCAATGCATCCAAACAACTGATGACTGCGGATAACATGTGCTGCACGAGACCATTCGAGGTAGTTCGTTCCATCCAGTGGAACAGTGGTAGTTTTCAAGGAACCAGCATGGTCAGAGGGCCGCTGAGGTTCACCGATCGGGGAAGCCATAACCACCGGGGATGTAGAATCTACCGCAGTTGAGGAATCATCCATGACGAAGGAACGGAAGGGCAACGAGCTAACCGCACAAAGGAAAAAAATAGCAGGCACGATCAGAAGGTTGACAGCAACAACGGATTGAGATCTGGAGCATCAACGATGGCGCGACGTCGATAGCGGGACTGCATCAGCAGTGGAGCAGCGCCGAGATCAAGCAGGAAGCGGGAGAAGGCAATGTCGACTGCAACTGCAGGAATCGACAGCAGAGAGCGACATCAGATCGGGAGCAGAGAGTGGCACCAGATCGGGAGAAGAGAGCGGCAGCAGATCGGGAGCAGAGAGCGGCAACAGATCGGGAGCAGAGAGCGGCATCAGATTGGGGCGTCAACGAGCGGCAGCAGAGAGCGGGAGCATCAGCGGCAGGCAGATCGGGAGCGCCAGAGTGCGGGAGCGCCAGCAACGGGATTCAACGATGCTTCATGAGGAGACGGTCGACCCCTTCAGCATGCCCCGCTGCCATAGTGAGAGCCGTTGGGCTCCATGCGTGACGGAGACGACCAAAATCGCGGGAGGGGGCGTCCGAAAGAGGAGATCGAGAAAGGGTGAGTGGCGGCGTGGAGAAATTAGGGTTCGGGTTTTTTTTCTCCTCTGATACCAAGTTGAGAAGGAAAACAACTAAAATTGATTCATGAAAGGAGACTCCCCATACTTATAAATGTAGGGGAGAAAATTACAAAGACAATAATACCCTTATAGGTAAAATACAATAGAATAGAAATAAAAACGACTTGATTTTAATTTCTTCTCCGTTGTTTGCTTGCGGTATGCTGGCGGCCTAGTTTGCGGTCTGCTTACAGTCTGCTCGCCGCCTCGTTTGCTCGCCATTGTTTACTCGAAACAGCTGAGGTTTGCTCGCAGCAGCTGCAGTTTGCTCATTGTTGATTGCTCGCGACCTAGTTTGCTCGTGGCCTAGTTTGCGGTTTGTTCGCGGCCAAGTTTGCTCGCCGCTGTGTGTTCGCAGCGGTCTGCTCGCTGTTTGCTCGCAAACTGGTTTGCTCAGCAGGGGTTGTTCGACTCGCCGCCGTTTGTTTCCTCTTTGCTGCTCTTCCCGTCGCAACTTCCTCTTTGTTCGCAGACTGCAAGCTATTTCCCTTGCCGCAAGCTTCACTCGCCTAACCGCAAGTTTTGGCTGCCGCTTTTGCTCGCCTGTCCGCTTACCTAGTCCGCAATTTCTTGTCTAGCCGCCTGTCTTATCCGCAACAGTCCGCGAACTCCTTGCCTATCCGCCTTCTCTATCCGCTGGGGATGCTCGTCTTGCTTGCTCCATGGATTCAACTATTGTTGCCCTTTCTCTTCCAGCTCGTGCTGCTGCTCCCGTTTCTGAACTTTGTGATGAACTTCAGATCACCACCATCTCTCTCACCGGGAAGCAAAACTTTGTGGAGTGGGTGCATTCTGTTCGCAGTGTGTTGCAGACGAAATGACTTCTTCATCATCTGACACGGGCTACTCCTATCACACCTACCGATGAGTGGCTCCGTGATGACGGTCGTGTTCAATCATGACTTCTTAACTCCATGGACACTGAGACATACATGATGACCATGTATCATGAAACGGCCAAGGCAATGTGGGAGGAACTCCACTCCCTCTATTCTGGCCAAAACAGCCTTCAACACTTGCTCGACATCATTACTGATCTACAAATCCTTGATTCCGGAACTCCACTCCCGCAATTCTGGCCAGAGCAGACTTCAAACTTTACTAATGGGCCTTTACATATATCATTCAACACTCCCCCGCAAGCTGGAGCGTACAAATCATAGGCAACGAGCTTGTACAAGAACTGATAGTACAGAGGTCGTGGTAAGGCCTTGGTGAGGATGTCAACAACTTACTCGGTAGCTGGAACATGCATTAACTCTATCTTATTTAATTTAACCTTTTCTTGAATGAAATGACAATCAATCTCAATGTGCTTCGTCCGCTCATGGAAAACAAGATTCTTGGCAATGTGTATGACAACCTGACTGTCGCAAAATAAGGTGGCCGGTGTGGAAAGCTTGACTCCTAAATCATCAAGGAGACCCTCAAGACATGTGAGCTCAGACACAACAACTGCCATTGAACGATACTCGGCCTTCGCGGATGAACGGGCAACTACAGACTATTTCTTGCTACGCCATGTAATGAGATGTCCACCAAAATAGGTGCAGTATCCACTTGTGGAACGTCTCTAATGAAACAACATAATCAACGTCACAATAAGCACTCAGAGATAAGGGAGACAAAGAGGGCTTGTGTACAAGTCCCTATCCAAGAACAATCTTCAAGTATCGAAGAATGCGCTCAACTGTCTGGAGATGAGAGATACATGGCTCATGCATGAATCGACTGACAATCCCAACGACAAATAATATATCAGGTCTTGTAACAGTGAGATATATCAGTTTTCCCACAAGACGGCGATAATACTCTGGGTTTGGAAGGAGTAGATCAGAGTCTGAGGCATGAACGCAGAGCTTGTGATTAATATCCATGGGAGTGTCGACAGACCTGCATCCAGAGTAGCCCGCATCATGCAGCAAGTCAAGACAATACCTCCTTTGAGATAACACCAATCCATCAGGTCGCCGAGCCACCTCGAGACCAAGAAAGTAACGAAGGCTTCCCAGGTCCTTTGTTTGAAACACAGTTGCCAGATGTTGTTTGATTATATTTATTCCTATAAGATCGTCTCCCGTAATCAGAATATCATCAACATATACCAAGAGAATCACTGTGCCTGTTGGACGATGCCGAGTGAATAATGAGAAGTCGGCTGAACTCCGAGTGAAACCAACAACACTAATAGTCTGACTAAATTTGTCAAACCATGCCCGATGCAACTGTTTGAGACCATAAAATGACTTTTTCAGACAACAGACGAGAGACTCCCCCGTGTTCTCAAACCTGAGAGGTTGCTGCATATAGACGGTTTCCTGCAAAACACCATTAAGAAAAGCATTTTTGACATCCAATTGGTGCAACTGCCAGTGCCGATGAACAGCGAGGAAGATCAACATACGAGCAGTATTCAGTTTGGTAACGGGAGAAAAGGTCTCATCATAATCTAGATCTTGTTGTTGAGTAAAACCACGAGACACCAGACGAGCTTTCAAACATTGAACCGTCCCATCTGGACCTTGTTTGAGGGCAAACACCCACTTACAACCCACGCAAGTCTGTCCAGAAGGGAGACAGACAAGATCCAGAGTGTGGTTTTCCAAAGAGCAGACATTTCCTCGTCCACAACCGCTCGCCATCCCGGATGTTGGAGAGTCTCCTGGACAGAAGTATGGATGGTAATAAAGGATAAAGAAAGAGCAAATTGACGAATTTCCGGAGAGAGGCAGTGGAAGGAGACATAATTCGCCATTGGGTGTGAAGTAGAAGTAGTTGCCGGATCCGCAGACTGCAAAATATCATCAGAGGAGGGCATCTCCCGGAGGGTAGTGGATGAAGGAGGACGACGAGTATACACACGAGTGATAGGTGGTTTGTATAGAAGTGACCTGGTAAGAGGAGGTGGGTTTGGTGGGAGTGGTGTAGGAAGTAGAGGCGGAAGATTGGAAGTAACAAGGACATCAGGCTGCGGAAGGAGTGGTGGAAGGATAGAATCAGTTGGTTGAGAATGATATGACTGTTCTTCGAGAAAGGTGACATCAGCAGAAGAAACAACTTTGCGATCTTTAGGAGAGAAGCATACATAACCCTTCTGAGTACGAGAGTAACCTACACACATATATTTCGTGGCACGAGAAGCGAGCTTGTCTGTAGAGGGGCCAAAATTATGAACATAGCACACACAGCCAAACACGCGAGAAGTGACCGAAAAGGGAGGTGTGGAGGAAAAGAGAAGGTTGAAGGGAACCGCAAAGTTGAGAACAGAGGAAGGCATGCGGTTAATAAGAGAACATGCAGTAGGGACCGCAAAATTCCAATATTGCTTGGGAACATTCATTTGAAACATAAGAGATCGGGTAACCTCAAGGAGGTGGCGATTCTTGCGTTCATCAACGCCATTTTGTTGTTGGGGGGGGGGGGGTATAAGCACAAGAGGTTCGGTGGATGATTCCAAACTCAGCACACAGGTTGGTAAACGCATGACTACTGTATTCACGGGCATTGTCAGAACGGAAAGTTTTCATTATAGTGGATAACTTGTTGCGAGTTTCAGTGATAAAGGCACGAAAAACACCCGGCAGTTCAGAGCGATCATGAAGGAGATACAACCATGTCACCCGAGAGTAATCATCTACAAATGTAGCAAAATAACGATAGCCAAAAACACTGGTGATTTTGAATAATCCCCAGATATCAGAGTGAACAAGATCAAAGGGAACAGTACTCCGAGTGGGATGAGGCGAGAACGTAGACCGATGATGTTTTCCATAGATACAAGACTCACAAGTGAATTCTCGGATGAAAACATAGGAAAGAGCTTTGCGGAGTATGTTTAGAGGAGGGTGTCCAAGACGCCGATGCCACTCAACAGAGCTAATAGAGAACAAAACTGTCAGAAGAGAAGAGTCAAGGATGTAGAGATCATTCGACAGATGCCCTTTTGCAATGAAAGACCGCGTCTTGCGATCCTGCGCAACACAAGAGGAGGAGAATGTTACGGAACAATCAAGATCTTGAGTGAGACGGCTAATAGAGATAAGGTTGAAAGGAGAGCCCGGAACATGAAGAGTAGAGCGAAGAGTGATGGAGGGAGTAATGTTAATGTTGGCGGAGCCAGAGTCAGGAATGGTGTCCCTGTTGGGTTATCTCGTGAGGGTTGGCACAACACTTTGTGCACGCAGCGGAAAGGAAAAAGACGAGAACAGCCCAAGAAAACTGGATCTGGCCATGATCGTTATATCAAGAAGTAAACAAAATAACTAGGGCAAAATACCTTAGTGGCGTTGAGTCACAACTCAACGAAGATGCTCCAAGTATTGAGTGCTGTCGGTGGCGAGTTGTACGTGGAATAATATCCACGTCTCTGCAGAAATCCACACGAGCAGGAGAAACCCGAACTGCTCGTCGCACGAACAATCGGGAGGAAGACAGCCGTACCTTTGCAACTCCACGGACTGCTAGGTCCGCGCCAGGAGAGGCAAGAACAACGACTATCGCCGGAAATGGGAGGGTCAGCGGAGCAGACACGGCGGCGGAACACTTCCGTCCGGCGATGTGCGGGATGCGGCGGAACGAGCGATCGGCGGAACTCTTTCCGTCGGGTTCTAATCGGCCGCAAAAGGCACAAGTCTCTCTCTCTTGTTTTCCAAAACCCTAAGTGTCTATTTATACCAAAGGTATAAATAGACCTAAAGGAATGGCTATCCGCAGACCACACAACATAGGGTCCCTGGAAGAATTCGGCGAGAATCGGCAAAGGCGTTCGGCGAGAATCATCCGCCAAGTCGTCGAGAATCAGGGACGATTCTCGACGAATGGCCTTTAGTCGTTGAGTCATACTCGACGACTCTCGACGATACTCGTCGATCGGCGAGAATCATCAGGCAGATTCGGCGAGAATCGATGGACAGTCCCGACGACTAAGTCTTTGATTCTCGACGAATCTATCAGATTGATTCTCAACTAAACCCCATAGTCGTCGAGACATTCTCGACGACATTGCCTTGGTCGTCGAGACATTCTCGGCGATTTGCCTTGGTCGTCGAGTCAAACTCGACGACCTTTCGACTATCCATGCCCTATGAACTTTATTGGCAACAATTGCCTGACCCCATACATAATGGTGATTGGTAACCTTTACCAATACGGTCAATCTTCCAACTCCTCCATAGCTCTTATGTGCGACCCTGCAGGCTCATATCGCGTTGGCAGTGAGATTACATGTTTGACAACTTCTAGATCACCATGGTAACTCCAACAGTCTCCCATTGATCTTGGAAGTATCAAACCATAAACCTCACAAATAATGAGCGGCATCTAGCAATGCATCATTGCTCCCCAAGCAATAAGAGTTTATAACTCATAAGCCTTCATGAACAATGTATCAGCGTTGTCTTTGTCCCTTTGTCCCTTACATCCGGAAAGAACTAGAGGCATGGACTGTGTCACCCTCATAATAGCTCAATCCAAGTTTCCTGATCTAGAACAGACATCCAGAGAATGGTGAGGCCAATATCACATATTGACTCCACCAAGCATGACCATGCATTTCTCAGTCCAGTTCCATCAAGGGGCCCATGGATGCAACTCCTGTCATATAGGAGGACAAATTCCATATCTGCTCACACACAAACACCCAAATGATTTGTAACGTGCCCAACAACCACCCTTATCATCAACCTTTCTCAAGGAAGACTTTAGATGACATCAAAGCATGCTCTTCCTCACTTGATGAATGCTGTGACTTCAGGTCAAAGGACCACAACACCATTGTCAATAGAGACCTACTTGTGACACGATTAGATAACAATCCACAAAGTAGTCTCTGGTTGGGTCTGTCCAGTACAACTTGTTCACTAACAAGTACCCACGTGATGACTTGATATCACAATATCATGACCTGTGAGAACTGGTCATCAGTCAACGCACGTGCTAGTCTTCATGTATCATCATTACCCCTAGATCCTATGATGATACCACGACCAGGGACTTTTAAGAATGAAGCTTCAAATGAATCATAGGCTCTCACATTCAAGTCACGTACTTGATGTCCTATGGAAGCGAACATTCTAAGGGTATTCATTATGTTAACATTTAACTATCATATAGAAAAACCATAATAACGGAATATGCCATTAATTGTAAAAAGAAAATCTAGGTACACAATTCATCATATGAATAAACAATAAACAGCCAACAGAATATATCTTTACATGCAACCCACAAGGCTCCCACTAGACTTGATCATTCAGGTATCGTATACCCATTGATCTAGTATGACCATCATGCTTTCTCTGCGCGAGAGGCTTTGTCAGTGTATCTGCAATATTCTCCTCAGTCGGCACTCTGCAAATGTTCACATCTCCTCGTTCGACAATCTCACGAATAAGATGGAACCGCCGAAGTATGTGCTTGGAGCGCTGATGGGATCTAGGTTCCTTAGATTGTGCAATTGCACCATTGTTATCACAGTAGAGAACTACGGGACCAACAATGCTAGGAACTACATCAAGCTCGCCGATGAATTTCCTAATCCATACAGCCTCCTTCGCTGCATTAGCTGCAGCGATATACTCGGCTTCCGTTGTAGAATCAGCAACTGTCTCTTGCTTGGAACTCTTCCAGCTCACAGCTCCTCCATTTAGGCAAAACACAAACCCTGACTGAGACTTTGAATCGTCCCTATCAGTTTGGAAGCTAGCATCCGTGTAACCACTTACAACGAGCTCTTCCTCTCCACCATACACCAAGAACACATCCTTAGTCCTTCTCAAGTACTTCAGGATATTCTTGACTGCAATCCAGTGACACGCACCGGGGTCTGACTGATACCTGCTAGTCATACTTAAAGCAAAGGAGACATCGGGTCGAGTACATAACATTGCATACATGATTGATCCAATTGCCGAAGCATATGGAATCAACTTCATGCGGTTCTTATCTTCACAAGATTTTGGACACTGGTCCTTAGAGAGATTCACACCATGAGACATGGGCAAAAATCCTTTCTTGGACTCAAGCATGTTGAACCGCTTCAACACCTTATCAATGTATGTACTCTGGGTCAAACCCAGCAACTTCTTCGATCTATCTCTATAGATCTTAATACCGAGTATGTAAGTCGCTTCACCCAAGTCCTTCATAGAAAAGCAGTTCCCTAGGTTGTTCTTAACAACTTTCAGGGTAGGAATGTCATTCCCAATCAAAAGTATGTCATCTACATATAATATCAGGAAGACAACAATGCTCTCACTGATTCGCTTGTAAACACAAGGCTCATCTTCATTCTTGATGAAACCAAACTCTTTGATTTTCTCATCAAAACGAAGATTCCAACTTCGAGAGGCCTGTTTCAGTCCATAGATGGACTTGTTCAGCTTGCATATTTTAGTGGCTTTATTTGGGGATACAAAACCCTCGGGTTGTGTCATGTACACTTCCTCAAGGAGGTTTCCATTAAGGAAAGCCGTTTTGACATCCATCTGCCAGATCTCGTAGTCATAATGCGCAGCAATAGCAAGCAATATCCTTATGGACTTAACCATGACAACAGGGGAAAAGGTCTCATCATAGTCAATACCATGAATTTGCTTGAAACCTTTAGCCACCAGTCGCCCTTTGAATGTCTGTACATTCCCATCCATGTCGGTCTTCTTCTTGAAGACCCATTTGCACCCTATGGGTCGTACCCCTTCAGGTGGTTCCACCAAGTTCCAAACTTGGTTTGCGTACATGGAGTCCATTTCGGATTTCATAGCCTCAAGCCATTTGTCGGAGTCCGGTCCATTCATAGCCTCTTGGTAGGTTGCTGGTTCATCATCATGATCCATAAGCAACACATTACCTATTTGAGACACGAGAAATCCATATCTCTCAGGCTCAAACCTCGGTCTACCAGATCTACGTAGGACTTGTGCTTCTTGAGTAGGTTCTCCAGCTACAACATCTTGTAGTCCTATCTCAGGATCCAATTCCGGTTCATTCACTACCTGTGGGTCTTGAACTTCTTCAAGTTCTACCTTTTCAGTCTTTCTTGATAAGAACTCTTTCTCCAAGAAGACGCTAGTCCTTGCGACAAACACTTTGCCCTCAGACGGCAGGTAAAAGTAATACCCTTTCGTTTCCTTAGGATATCCCACCAGATAACATTTATCCGATTTGGGTTCCAGCTTGTCAGACATTTGACGTCGCACGTATGCCTCACAGCCCCAAATTTTAATGAACGACATACTAGGACGCTTCCCAGTCCATATCTCATATGGTGTCTTTAGAACCGTTTTCGTTGGAGCGCGATTCAATGTCATTGCAGCAGTCTCTAAAGCAAAACCCCAAAAGGAAACAGGCAAGTCTGCATGACTCATCATCGAACGTACCATGTCTAACAGAGTACGATTTCTCCTCTCAGACACACCATTATGTTGTGGTGTTCTAGGTGGAGTGAGCTGTGATACAATACCACACTCTTTCAAATGATCACGGAACTCATGACTCAGGTATTCGCCACCTCGATCAGATCGGAGTGCTTTAACCCTTTTACCCAACTGGTTCTCTACTTCATTTTTGAACTCTTTGAACTTTTCAAAGGTCTCGGATTTGCACTTCATAAGATACACATATCCGTATCTACTGAAATCATCAGTAAATGTAACGAAGTAGAAATACCCACCTCTAGCCATGGAACTCATGGGTCCGCATACATCACTATGTACAATACCCAAGAGATCCTCAGCCCTCTCAGTATAGCCCGTGAAAGGAGCTTTAGTCATCTTGCCTAACAAACAAGATTCGCATCGCTCAAATGATTCATAATCAAATGAGTCCAAAAGTCCATCTTTATGGAGTTTGGATATGCGCTTCTCGTTTATATGGCCCAAACGACAATGCCAGAGATATGTGAGGTTTGAGTCATTTATTCTTAATCTTTTATTATTTTCTACATTATAGATTATATGGTCTAAGTTCAAAACATAAAAACCATTAAACAGTTGGGCTACAGCATAACAAACATCATTCTTAAATATGGAACAACAGTTGTTCTTAATTATAAAAGAAAATCCAATCATGTCAAGACATGAAATAGATATAATGTTTCTAGTTATGGCCGGAACAAAATAACAATTATCTAGTTCTATTACAAGCCCACTGGGCAAAGAAAGACGGTAAACCCCTACGGCTACAGCAGCAACTCTTGCTCCATTGCCAACACGCAGGTCCACCTCCCCTTTACTCAGCAATCTTCTCCTTCCCAGTTCCTGCACATTTGTACAAATGTGAGAACCACATCCGGTATCCAATACCCAAGATGAAGGAGCAGAAAGGTTTATCTCTATAACGTAAATATCTGAAGCGGAAGTCATACCTCCCTTCATTTTCTGCAGACCCTCAATATAAGAAGGACAGTTCCTCCTCCAATGACCAGCCTTGCCACAGTGGTGGCATTTCCCTTCCTTCACCGTGCTTTTCTTCTTCTTCAGTGCAGAAGACTTGGGCTCAAGATGTGACTTAGGTCCCACCTTCGTCTTCTTGAAGCTCTTGGCCTTGCCCTTGCCCTTATGCACCATCAGTATGGGGCTGACAGGCTTGGCCTTCTTCATATTGATCTCGGCAGTTCTCAACATGCCTAGGAGCTCGGGCAGTGTCTTGTCTATCTCATTCATGTTGTAGTTCAAGACAAACTGCTCGTAACTGTCCGACAACGATTGCAGGATCAGATCTGTGGCCAACTCTTGACCCAGAGGAAAACCCAGCCTTTCAAGGTTCTCTATATACCCAATCATCTTGACTACGTGAGTCCCTACTGAGTCTCGAACTCCCATCTTGCACTGAAACAACGCTTTCGTGACGTCGAACCTCTCTTGACGAGCCTGCCCTTGAAACATTTTCTTAAGATGTTCGTCAATCTCCTTGCACCCCATGTTCTCATGTTGCCTTTGGAGCTCAGAGTTCATGGTGACAAGCATGAGGCATTCGATGTCTAAAGCATCATCGGTATACTTCTTGTAAGCATCCTTATCAGCACGGGAAGAATTCCCGGTCGGCACCTCGGGGGATTCTTCTTCCAAGACATAGAGCTTTCGCTCTTGCCTGAGAACAATTCTCAAGCTCCTGTACCAGTCCATGTAGTTAGTCCCATTGAGCTTATCCTTCTCAAGGATGGCTCTCAGAGACAAAGTGGAGTGTGAACCACTTGCCATGGAATTCTACAAGAATTCATGCAGAATAAAATCAGTACCAAAGTTTCAAAATACAATTTATTTTAATTTGGACTCTAATTAAAACTCCCACTATTTTATTCGAACTAATAGCCCTCACTATCAATTCGGAGAGTTCATGCGAGCTACTCTCTTAGTGAACAAGATCCGTATTTCACCAACACAATGAGTCAGCTTTGGCTTTCCTCTCACGATGTAGTTATTTAGGTAGACAACGCTTGCCAATTGCATCCTCATGCAATTCTTGTATGGTTGGTGAATAACTCTTTATTCGCATCCATCATATGGTGCATGCCAACCCTATGCCTCTAGGCGCTCAACCTTTGAGGTCACCTAGTTAAGTGGGGTCCGATGTCGACAGTGGGATATCACAATTATCCGCTCGCACCCTTACCAAGATAGATTAATGCACCTTGCTTTGGCAAGCCCACACTTCATTGATCGAGGCAGGAAGAGTGTCATCCATCGAAAGGCATCCGAACACTTAATGTTTGATGAAGGGATTTAAATTTTGATAGTATGTTAACAATTAACCATGATCAACATTTGATCAATGTGCACATCTAAATAAAATAAAACATTTCTAGAATCCTCATGCATCCCTTATGTGCACAACAAGACACTATCAATATTTGATAGAGCAAAGGGCTAAATCTGAACATATGGACATTTCCAAATATTCAGGTTTACATGCATTGGACAAAGGGGAAAGGCAACTCAACTTAAAGCAGTAGACAAGCTCATCTCTCTTTGTTGGATTCAAAATCCAAAACAAAATTCGAGATATGGTTACTGCTAAGGAGACAACAACTTCTACAATTAGAAATTGCTACGAAATCCCAGACGTTCCTGGCGGGGTTCCAAGGGGCAGCGCCCCTGGCGGTGGTCCCGCTGACCGATCAGCGGGCGGGGTCAAGGGGCAGAGCCTCTGCGGGGTGCGGGGCAGCGCCCCGACCAAATTTTGCAAAATCACCACCGATTTCCCTTGGAAAAATCATCAACAATTGATGTTCCAGGAATAAATCTAGACATTTAGAACACTTCTAAATCCCTAGGTTTACACGTGTTGGAATTCCCTAACTTCCAATACAACAATCATGGCCGCAACCTCCCTCTGATACCACTGTTGGGTTATCTCGTGAGGGTTGGCACAACACTTTGTGCACGCAGCGGAAAGGAAAAAGACGAGAACAGCCCAAGAAAACTGGATCTGGCCATGATCGTTGTATCAAGAAGTAAACAAAATAACTAGGGCAAAATACCTTAGTGGCGTTGAGTCACAACTCAACGAAGATGCTCCAAGTATTGAGTGCTGTCGGTGGCGAGTTGTACGTGGAATAATATCCACGTCTCTGCAGAAATCCATACGAGCAGGAGAAACCCGAACTGCTCGTCGCACGAACAATCGGGAGGAAGACAGCCGCACCTTTGCAACTCCACGGACTGCTAGGTCCGCGCCAGGAGAGGCAAGAACAACGACTATCGCCGGAAATGGGAGGGTCAGCGGAGCAGACACGGCGGCGGAACACTTCCGTCCGGCGATGTGCGGGATGCGGCGGAACGAGCGATCGACGGAACTCTTTCCGTCGGGTTCTAATCGGCCGCAAAAGGCACAAGTCTCTCTCTCTTGTTTTCCAAAACCCTAAGTGTCTATTTATACCAAAGGTATAAATAGACCTAAAGGAATGGCTATCCGCAGACCACACAACATAGGGTCCCTGGAAGAATTCGGCGAGAATCGGCAAAGGCGTTCGGCGAGAATCATCCGCCAAGTCGTCGAGAATCAGGGACGATTCTCGACGAATGGCCTTTAGTCGTTGAGTCATACTCGACGACTCTCGACGATACTCGTCGATCGGCGAGAATCATCAGGCAGATTCGGCGAGAATCGATGGACAGTCCCGACGACTAAGTCTTTGATTCTCGACGAATCTATCAGATTGATTCTCAACGAAACCCCATAGTCGTCGAGACATTCTCGACGACATTGCCTTGATCGTCGAGACATTCTCGGCGATTTGCCTTGGTCGTCGAGTCAAACTCGACGACCTTTCGACTATCCATGCCCTATGAACTTTATTGGCAACAATTGCCTGACCCCATACATAATGGTGATTGGTAACCTTTACCAATACGGTCAATCTTCCAACTCCTCCATAGCTCTTATGTGCGACCCTGCAGGCTCATATCGCGTTGGCAGTGAGATTACATGTTTGACAACTTCTAGATCACCATGGTAACTCCAACAGTCCCCACTTGCAACAGTAATAGACTTGGGATGCATCAAGTCCAAGTAGCGAGATGGCTGCTGTGAGGTAATGTGGTGGGAGGCCCCTGAATCCAAGATCCAGGACGAATTATGGGCAAGACAGGAAAACACACCACCGGAAATGGACACAATAGAGCTCGAAGAATTTTCGATCATCCCTTGTACTTGTTGAATTTGGATTCGCAAGTCAGCAATGTCATCCTGAAGGCTTTGTGAAGTCGAATGTGCGGCCATGAGCAAACCGCAGAAACAGCTGCAGGAGAAGCGGCCAATTCGCAACAAACTACAGGCGACAAAGCAGAGGCGGCAAGCAGGGCCATACCGCAGCGGGAATGAGAGCCCGCAGGTAGGCATGAGTAGCGGAGAAGCAGCGGACTAGTAGGTAGACAAGCAGACACAAGGCGGCCTGAAGAAGAACTGCTGCTAGAGACAAGGCGGCCTGGAGAAGAACTGCTGCTAGAGGAAGAGCCACAGCGGCCAGAGATCAGCTTGCATAGAAGTCGCAGTAACTAGAAGTCGCAGTAACTAACCCTGGCAGACAGCAGGAGAGGCCGCCAATGGCAAGAGACAAGGCCGACAACGGCTTAGAGCACAAAATTCTGGCGGACAGCAAAGCTAGGCCGACAACGACTTGAAGAGAAGCACAACGGATAGAGGAGCAAGCCCGTAACAGTGGATAAAGAGCCAAGTCCGCGGAGGGTAGAGAACAGGGCCAAGTTCACAACAACTAGAACAGGGCCAAGCCCGAAGTGGGTAGATAACCAAGTCCGCAGCGGGTAGAACAACAACTAGACCGCATCAAAAAGCGGGTAGGGAGCAGAAGGCCAGTCCGCGCGACAAGCAGAGAAAGAAGAGAAAGGTCGTCGACGAAAAAGAAAGCTGAAGAAGACCGCGCGAGTCCGCAGGAGGCCGATGCGAGTAGATGAGAAATCGTCAGGCCGCAACGAATAATAACGAGAAAGCAAACAACAAGTAGATCGCGCGAGAAGAGAAACGAAACCGCAGCGGTCAAGGTTGTAGTGGGGCCCAGAAAAATCCCTATAAAAAGGGAGAGAGGAGAAAAAAAGGAGCCCGCACACGGGGATGCGGTTAAGAAGAATAGACCGCACAAGGGAAAGTGATTAGGTAGAAAGCGAGCCCGCACAATGGAATGCGGTTAAGAAGAAAAGGAGTCTGCCCAAAGGATGGCGGAAATCAGAAAGCAGAAAGCGGATAGGAGGCTAGGCCGGCGGTCAGGAAAGGGGTTAACCGCCGAGAGGATCAGTGGAGCTCTGATACCATGTAAAAGAATTGAGTAAACCTTGTATATACTTCTTGAAAAAAATCAAATTACAAGTGTGAGTACAAATATATAGGGGGGAGAGAGAGAGAAATCTTTATTACAAGATGTGGGACTAAACATTCTAGTTAAGAGGCTAAATGGACCTTTACATATATCATTCAACAATTACATCTTTTTCTAGACTGCTCTTCCAAGTACCGTTCCTTTTGTTGTTATTCAAATTGATGTTTGAGAACCACACACTACCACCTCTCCTTTGAGTTAAAAATGACTTGTTTCTTTTATTGATTATTTTTGCACATTACTTGTAACAATAAGAGTGAAATGTTTCCATGTTCTAAACATTTTTCCAAACTTGTATGTAATACATATGACACAAAAATTAATATCCTTCGTCGTGATGATAGTATAGTCATCTATATTTTGATAGTTTATTCAAATCATATCTCCTTGTAAATGATATCCTTCATCAAATTTCTTGTGTTGCTACTCCCTACCAAAACGTCACAGCTGAACGCAGGAACAAACATCTACTCAAAGTGACACAAACCTTCTTATTCACTATGAAACTCCCTAAACATTATTTGTGTGATGTCGTTCTCACTGCTACCTATTTAATTAACGTTCCGTCTTCCAGAGTTCTGGGTTATTTCTTGATGGGGATCCATCAGTGCATGCACCAAGAGGGGTTCGTCACAAGGCGGAACCATGGTTCATGTACTCACGCAGGAGCACTTGATCGGATCGCCGATCCGACTTCGAGGATGCAACTGGATTCACGTTCCGACTCGATTTCAAATATTATTTTATCATTTTTACCTTTATTTTGATGTAATCGGGCTACCCCATCTCCGATCAATCATAACCATCGATGGTGAGATGCCCTAATATTCTCTTTATTATTAATAGAGTGGCAAGGGGGCTGTTTAGGGCATTGCAGATTTTGGGGAAATCTATCCCGGAATCCCGCGATCAACCCACGGTGCCGACTCCGTGAAACCCTAAGTGATGATTTCTAGGCGCTCTTCTTCCTCCCAAAGGTAATACCTAACCCTAGCCTTCATTTTCCACCTCCAAACCTCCCTCTACTGCCACGCCCATACCCTTCCAAACAGCACCCTCCCTTGCTGCCAGCCTACAGCCGCCGCTGTCCAGCCTGTTCCCCGCCAATTCCACCGCTGTCCAACCTGTTCCCTGCTAGTTTCGCCGCCGTCCAGCCCCTCCCCCGTCAATTTCACTGCTGTCCAGCCTTTCCCCGCCAGATCCATTGTTGTCCAGCCTATTCCCCGCTAGATCCCCTGCTGTCCAACCTATTCCTCGCCAGATCCGGCGTCTCCCAGCCTTCCCCCACTAGATCTGACGCCACCAACCTTTCCCCCGCCATATCTACTCCCTACAAGTTGTATATCACCAGATCTGGCCCTCCCCCAGCCGCCGACCATCAAATCCAGCCAACCCCTCTTCTCATCTTTGTTGTTACCACCTCTAGTTTTGCTATTGCCACCCCTATTTCACTCCACAGCCGCCGCCTTAGATCCAGTCATCCCCTACAGCATACCACCTCCGGTTCCGCCGCGGAATGCCATCAAAGCGCATCGTCTCATGGGTCTATATTGCCTTGAACAACACCCTTACTTGGTGAGGTATTTTTGTATTGGATTATTATTTTCAGCATTATATTATTGCCATGAATTTCATGCTTGCTTAGATAAATTGTCCGTGGATAGATCGTTCTCGGATCGCTTGTGATTTGAAGGTGGGACTTATTTTCCGCGCATTTTGCTTTGGCCCTTCGAGTGGAGGAAAGTCATTGAATGTGTTGCTAACTGGATGATTTTCTCCGGTTAAGTGTTATCATTGCTCGTACTGATTTGTCGCCATCTACGACAATTGCATTCATATAGAATAGGTTCTTGTGTGTCAAGTTCTCATCTCCCATCCCTAATAATCCTAGATTGGTGCACCCTACATCATTTCTCTTTTGTTTCTACTCTCAACCTTCCATCTCATAAACTTCCACAAAAAGTGTTTGACTGTGTGTGTTTGTGCATATACATAAACTCTCTTAGGGCAAGCTTGACCCCCCCACACTCATAAATGCGTGTTCATTGACAATCTTATCACCCCTTCTCATAAGACCTGTGTCTATCAATGTTACTTTTCATGAAAATATCTCCTACTATCATGACCTACTTTAGGGGGAGTCATTGAATGAAGTGGTCTCACCCTACCTTATTCATCCTACTCTTCTTCCTCATGATGACTTTCTCTCATGAGAAGAAGCCTATTATTTATTTTCGATGAAGCAAATAGGTTCCTACTGCAACTTACCATAATCCATTTTCTGCATCAGAGTAGATCCCGCCCTTCAAGCTCCTGATGTTAGACTGATAGCCCTTTGAAAAAGTACTAGTACTTTCACCAAATATCCTATTTCAAAATACACCACATATGCTTCTCTACCTTCATCAACACATTAACACTTGTTGCGAAAATGAAAATCATCAGGGTTTTCCTCTCGCGTGCGACTAATAAAGGTTGAGCCCTTCAACAATTGGATGTTAAGAATGCTTTTTGCTACATATAACTAGATAAAGTAAGTTTACATGAGAATTCCCCCTCCCTAAGAACTCAGAAGGAAAGTTGTGCAAGCTACAAAAGACAATATATGGATTGAAACAATCCACAAGATCTTGGCTTGGTTGCTTCAACAGAGTCATGTTATCTTTTGGATATATACAAAGTGTTAACCTGTCGGAGCAGGTCTAGAGAAGCCAGGCAGGCACTCAGAAGAATTCATGGGCGCTCTCCGAGAGTCTGCACGCTCTCTCCAGCAAAGGTGCATGCAAAGATGCTCAGCAGAAGCCACACACTCTCCCTGCGGCTTCCTCGGCTGTTCAGCAGAGAAGTCGCGGTGGGTACTTGCCAGAGTCCGCACGGACCCTTCTCCTCTTCGGCAGGCGACAGCAGCACGCGCGGTTACCGCGCGGTCTCTTCTCTCATCTCCAGCCACCCGACTCATCGTGTACCTCGGATGGCTGCGCATTTCATGCTGCATTAAATGCCCCAAACCGTTCGGTCAGCCTACCCTCAAGTATAAATTGGGGCCAACGGTGTCAAAAGGGGGACAGAGGACTTGGGCCAGAATCTACCATGTTGTAGGCGAGGTCACTAAGTTCGTCTCTTGGTTGCCTTTTCTCTCCTAGCTTACTTCTGTATTCGCTTGTAATCATTTCCTGGAGCAATAACATTGCCCTCCGCAAGTGATATTCGCCATGACGGGTAAGTCTGGTGTCCGCCGCTGTAAGTGGCCCCTTCTTTTCTGTGTGTTGTTTTTTGTTCACCGAGCCCTCGCAGGGTTAGTAACCAGTCGATTGCGGTCTCCGATCTATCCGCCGAGCTCCCCCAGGAGGTCGTTGAGTGTGGAAGGTTGGGTGACAGATTTTGCCCCAACAGTTCGAACATCGCGACCTTCAGATCCTTTTGACCAGCGAATTAACCCAATGGTTGGCGAGCAAGCTGGGAAGTCTCCGCAGCCGCATGACCCCCGCGAGGAACCTCTGGCTACCCGTGACGAGTTCAACCAACTGCTTGCTATCGTCACTCAGCTGGTAGCGCAAGGACAACACACCCCAACTGCCGGACCAGGTCAAGAGACCGCAACTCCCAACGTGTTGCCCCCGCAGGATCCGAATGCGTCGAAGTCAATCCGTGGGGTGACGGACACCCGCATGGGCCTAAACAACGGGCACTGGGACAACTCGGGATCCATATATTGCATTGAGTTTATTGTTTTGAGAATTTATTATTGCATTTGTGATATAAACATATATTTTTATTATATTTAATACAACGTATCCCGCCGTAACCGTATCATTGTTTTTTAAAATTTGCCGTACTGCCGTACCAGATACGTATCGTACCCGGTACCCATACCCGTACCGGTGCTTCCTAGGGCAACACATTATGAGTTGTTCTGGAGCGAAATTAAAGAACTGGATGATCAAACCGACAAATTAGGGTTATATTAGGCAAGGTTTCCCTCTGCTTTTTCCTGTCCTTAAGTCGAGCTTGTCTCCATTGCATCTCCGCCTCCCTCACCACCTCTAGCTATCTCTCCAACGAGATCTCGACATACTACGGAGAAGCGTTTAAAGTTGCACTTGTGCTGCTTTATTTTAAATCACTATGATTTTTTCTAATTTCTTTCTTTAATCAAACTATTCAAGTTAAAGTTTGTGAAATACTTAAACGATACTTCAGTATTTCAACAACAGGGCTGTGATTTGACTATCAGTGACCTTTTTGTTGCCCAACATTCAAGTCCAAATAACAGTCAATTTATATATATTCGTACAAAAATTTAAATTCGTTTTACTATCACTTAATGTTCTGAAGATACAGATCTAAAAACATAAGCATATGGTGCTATTGAACACAATTCCCTTTCCATCTAACGTGGAACTAAATCATAGACACATGAATAAAGCTCTCGATCAAGTATAAGTAGTCAGATGAATCTGCAATATAGAATGGCCACACATAGTGAGATTATTTATTTTCTCAACGTCCCAATGGAACATTTTACCAGAAGCCTTGGGAACGACAATTTCAGGACACCTAACTTGACAAACTAAATCCCATAGTATGCATAGATGCCCTAACGCTTCTTAAAATGAATCATAATAGGAAAACATTAGAGATTTGCACTCACTTACTGATGTGAAATATAGCCTTGTACGGACATGTCGTTCAGGTGTTTTGACATTAGCATATCTGCAGACAAAATAAAATAAAGTAAGCTCCATGATGAAAAAAAAGAAGAAAATTGTATAAGAAGATAAATACTTCGGATCTAAGCGATATTTGGTTTCTTTGTCTTCATCATCATCTTGATCCAATGATTTTTCACTTGTACAACTATTTCTTCTGGCATCTTCATGTTTATTCACTAGTTTTGACTGGTGATCACTATCCTCTTTCTTCGACCTCTGAACTAGTGTGTCTTTCCCGTCACCACATTTTAGCTCAGCCACACTGATGGCTTCCTCTCGAGTATTGCGCAAATCTATTAAGATTTTTCCTAACAATCGACGAGCTATCTGATAAAGAGATAATCAATGAAGCTATGATAAGCACAAAAATGTACAATGACGAAAAATCCACTCTCAAGATAACATTAGAGATAAAAATCACAATTGACATGTAGCAGAGTAAGTGAGGTACAAAATGATGTGAAACAACTTAAAAAAATCAACTATAGAAATAGGTAAAAATGTAATTGATTCTTCTTGAACTGATATTAATACAAAAATTTCTATGCTTTACATAACTACTTGCCCAAATTGATATACATTAACGAAGGATTCTAATACTATGGTGATAAGACTGTTAGAGTATCGCAATTATGAGTTAATATTATTGTTCTGTCTATGTATTAGAGTATCTAAGTTTATGAGTATTCGGCTCTGTGTTTAGTCCCATATGGGCTATTAGTATTTAGTGAGTTCTATAATCCTTTTGTAGAAAACAACCCAAAGCTTGTATATATGTATTAAGTCATCAAATACAAGGAGAGAATACAAATATATAGGAGAGAAGAGAGAAGAATAAATCATATACATGATGTGGGACTAAAGAAGAAGGAGAGAGAAATAAACAAAATGGGTCAATAATGGGCCCCTTTACATGGGCTTTTCTAACACTCCCCCGCAAGCTGGAGCGTACAAGTCATATGCTCCAAGCTTGGATAAGCACTGATAGAAGAGGGTACTTGGTAGAGCTTTTGTGAGGACGTCCGCAACCTGTTCAGTACCAGGAACATGCTTGAGTTCGATCTTCTTCATGTGGACTTTCTCTCGGATAAAGTGACAATCTACCTCAATGTGCTTTGTTCTCTCGTGAAAGACCGGGTTCTTGGCTATATGTATGATAGCTTGACTGTCACATAAGAGGAGAGCAGGTGAAGAGAGCCTGACCCCAAGGTCAGTAAGGAGACTCTCAATCCACGTGAGTTCCGAGACAACAAAGGTCATTGCCCGATATTCTGCTTCTGCTGAGGATCGAGCAACTACTGCTTGTTTCTTGCTCCGCCAGGTAATCAGATGTCCTCCAAAATATGTGCAGAACCCGCTAGTGGATCGTCGATCATCCAGAGATCCTGCATAATCAGCATCAGAGTATGCCACCAATGTTGGAACTGAAGGTGAGGTTCTGTATACAAGTCCTTGGCCAGGAGCTGTCTTAAGATATCTGAGGATTCGTTCCACTGCTTGAAGATGAGAGCTCCGAGGAGAGTGCATATATCGGCTGACGATTCCCACAACGTAGGATATATCGGGTCTTGTAACCGTTAGATAGATTAGTTTCCCAACGAGGCGACGGTAATATTCTGGATTTTGTAGAGGAGTATCGGACTCCGAAGCCTGAGCACATAGTTTGTGATTTACCTCCATGGGTGTGTTCACAGGTTTGCAGCCGGAGTAGCTTGCATCATGAAGGAGATCTAGGCAGTACTTCCGGTGTGAGAGGACCAAACCATCTGGTCGTCTAGCAACCTCCAGACCTAGGAAGTACCGAAGATGTCCCAGATCTTTAGTTTGAAAAACGGAGCTCAGATGTTTCCTTACCGTTTGTATTCTATTTGAATCGTCGCCAGTAATGATGATGTCATCGACGTATACCAATAAGAGAAACGTACCCGTTGCCTGGTGGCGAGTAAATAATGAGAAGTCGTCCGAGCTTCGAGTAAAACAAATTTCCCGGAGAACCTTGTTGAACTTATCAAACCATGCCCGAGGTGATTGTTTGAGGCCATAAAGCGATTTGTGAAGATGACATACCCGAGACTCCCCCGTGGTCTCAAACCCGGGAGGTTGATGCATGTAAACCATTTCGCGGAGGTCTCCATTAGGAAAGGCATTCTTGATGTCTAGTTGAAATAAGGGCCATTGTCGATGAACAGCGACGGAGATGAGAATGCGAACCGTGTTGAGTTTGGCTACCGGGGAGAATGTCTCGTCATAGTCGAGACCCTGTTGCTGGGTGAAGCCCCGAGCGACCAAGCGAGCCTTGAGTCGGTCAATGGTCCCAATTAGGAGCATGTTTGATGACAAACACCCATTTGCATCCAACTGGTTTCTGTCCGGGACGAAGGGGCACCAAGGTTCAAGTCTTGTTTGCCCAAAGCGCAGTCATTTCTTCTTCCATGACAGCACGCCACCCAGGATGTTGAAGAGCCTCCTGGACGGAGTTAGGAATAGAGACCGATGATAATGATGTAGCCAATATCTGTAGTTGTGGAGTGAGCCGATGTAGGGACGCACAGTTTGCCAGTGGATGCGCTGTAGAGGCGGGCACCGAAGCAGCAGAATGCGGAGAATCCAAGGGCGAAGACGACTGCAGAGGGGCAACGGGAAGAGGAGGACGACGAGAGTAGACCCAAATGACGGGCGGCCGCGAAGGAGCAGGTGGGGAATGTGATATAGGGAGGGGAAGAGGCGTGTGGACTGGGATAACAGGTCGAGGAAGGGAAGATGGAAGAGTAGTGGTTGGTGAAGGAGTCTGCAGAGGAGGAGGAAAGAAGGGTTGATCCTCCCGGAAGGTGACATCAGCGGACACAGAGACCGTCCGAGTAGCGGGTGAGTAACAGACATAGCCCTTCTGAGTGCGGGAGTAGCCGACAAAGATGTGTTTTACGGCGCGGGGGTCTAGTTTGTCGATAGGGGGACCAAGGTGATGGACGAAGCAAGTACACCCAAAAACCTTGGGTGGGAGGGAGAAGGGTGGAGCTGAGGGAAAGAGAAGGCTGAAGGGTGTAGCATGTTGGAGAACCGACGAAGGGAGACGGTTGATGAGATAGCACGCAGTAGAGACGGCGAAGTTCCAGTAAACTTTGGGAACATGCATGTGAAGCATGAGGGAGCGAGCCACATCAAGAAGGTGGCGGTTCTTGCGTTCGGCTACCCCGTTTTGTTGAGGGGTGTAAGGACACGATGTCTGATGTACAATCCCGAAGTCCGCACAAATATTGGCAACCTCGTGGCTAGTGTACTCGCGGGTATTATCAGAGCGGAGGATCTTGATAGTAGTAGAAAATTGCGTTCGAGTTTCTAACACAAATGCCCGAAAGATACGAGGAAGCTCGGAGCGATCACGAAGTAAATACAACCATGTTGTACGCGAGTAGTCGTCAATAAACGTTATAAAGTAATGATAACCAAAGATACTTGTAACCTTGTACGGACCCCAAATATCAGAATGTATTAAAGCAAAAGGAGCAGAGCTCCGAGTACAATTTGCAGGAAAAGAAGAGCGTGGCTGTTTGCCAAGAATACAAGAATCACATTTAAATGACTGAAGAGATACATCAGGGAGCGTCTTCTGGAGGATAGGAAGAGGAGCATGCCCAAGCGGCAATGCCAATCACTGGAGGACACGGAAGAGAGAGCGGTGGGAGAAGCATCAAGGAGGTAGATCCCATTCTGCAGTCGTCCTCTACCAATGGTAGTCTGCGTCTGCTGATCCTGTATCAAAAAACTAGTAGAGGTGAAGGTAATATAGCAGTTCATATCATGAGTAAGACGGCCAACGAAAAGTAAATTAAAGGGGGATGCCGACACATAAAGAGCAAAACGAAGAGAGATGGAGGGGTGGATCAAGAGATCAGCACACCCAAAGACCGGAACAAGCGCACCATTTGCCATGGTAATAGATTTTGGATGAGGATCATCTGAAAATCTTGGCGGCAGTAGAGATGTAATGTGGTGAGTGACTCCCGAGTCCAATATCCAACGGGAATTGGAGGAGAAACATGCATTACCTGTAGTGGAAGTGGAGGCAATACCTGTAGTAGAGGTGGAGGTAACCGAGGCAGAAGGAGGGTTGAGGAGCCCCTGGAGTTGCTGCAGTTGAAGGCAAACAGCTTCAAGGTCCATACCGCTGGGTGAAGGAGTATCAGCAATGGCAGCAGTAGGCGGACGAGGAGGGTAGCCGTGTTTCTTGCGACAGACGGCTTCAGTGTGGTCATCCCTGCCGCAATAGGAGCACCGAGGGCGACCACGACCGCCACGACCCCTTCCTCGAGAGCCCGTACGACCACCCCGAGTAGAAGATGGAGGGGGAAGTAGGGGAGGAAGGGTTTGTTGAAGAAGGACAGGAGATGGAGGTGGGAGGTGGGACGCGAAGTAACATAGAGCAAACATCCGAAAAGGAGGGAGTAGCAGGGGATGCCAAAACCTGTGCTCGGATACTATGAAGGTGGGGCGGGACGCGAGCCATAATCATCGCAATGCAAACAGCCTCCTTTTGGGCACGCTGAGCCGCAAGATCAGTAGTGGATGGTTGGTGTTGAATCCATGCCTCCGTGAGGGTTTTAACACGAGCCACAAAAGAAGTCATGTCCATGGCCTTGCCAACATCCAACGCCTGTAGATCGGTGATGATGTCGAAGAGGTGCTGAAGACTGTCCTTGCCTGAGCACAAGGAGTGGAGCTCTTCCCACACTGCTTTAGCGGTCTCATGATACATGACCATATGGTAGGGCTCACCCTCCAGAGAGTTAAGGATCCAGGTCTGAACTCGACCATCATTTCTTATCCAGTCATCCGTAGTTGGAGAAGGAGGTTCCTGGGTAAGGTGACCCACAAGGCCCTTAGCTTGCAGGACCCGACGAACGGAGTGCACCCACAGGATGAAGTTTTTCTTCCCAGAGAGAGAAAGAGTAGTAATCCGAAGCTCGTCGCGGAGTTCAGTAGCAGGAGTCGGGCGGTCTGCAGTAGGGCTAGCAGTAGTGGAGTCGGTAGAAGACATGGCTGTTTAGGAGAAGGGAGAAGAGCGAGAACGGCGGACTCGGCAGGTCGCGGCGACTACGCAGGGAGGTCGCTGCGAGTAGGCAGGTCGCGGCGACAACAGGCTGTTGTGGGATAGGGAAGTCGCGGGCAACTGGGCAGGTCGCGGCGAGCAAGAGAAGAGCGAGCAAAAGTCAGTCCGCAGAGAGGAGAGCTCGGAAAAGTTGCGGCGACCTTGAGCAGGTCGCGAGCAGAAGGTAGAGAGAGGAGCCCGCCAAGAGGGAGAAAAAGCAGCAGCAGGCAGAGTAACCGAGCGGACAGAAGAGACACCGGGGGGGGGGGGGGGGGAAGAGAGCTCGCAGCTGAAGCTCACAGCTGACACCGGGGGGGGGGGGGGAAGAGAGCTCGCCGAGCTCACAGCGGATACAGGGGAAGAGAGCACGCCGAGCTCGCAGCGGACATAAGAGAGCTCGCCGAGCTCGCAGCGGATACAAGGGAAGAGAGCACGCCGAGCACGCAGCGGACAGAAGAGAGCTCGACGAGCTCGCAGCGGACAGAAAGAGGTCGCGGACAGAGTGGAGCTCGCGGCGGACTGCGGGAGGCTGTGGAACAGGGCAGAGAGAGAGGGCTATAAAAGAGAACAGATGGGGAGTGGATCCACAGGAAATGAAGAGAGAGTAGAGGGAGCGGATAGACGAAGGTCAGTCTGCAAGAGGCTATGCGAGAAGGGAGCTCGCGCGGACTCAAAATGCAGACCGCGGAGACCGCAGGGCGCCGGGAAGCGGGGGGCGTGCGGATAAGAGATGTGAGTCCGCAGGAGTCTCGTAACCTGCCTCTGATACCATGTAGAAAACAACCCAAAGCTTGTATATATGTATTGAGTCATCAAATACAAGGAGAGAATACAAATATATAGGAGAGAAGAGAGAAGAATAAATCCTATACATGATGTGGGACTAAAGAAGAAGGAGAGAGAAATAAACAAAATGGGCCAATAATGGGCCCCTTTACATGGGCTTTTCTAACACCTTTAAATACCCCTTAAAAGGAAAAATAAATTTGCACTTTCTATTTCCCCTCTTTACTTCAACAAAGACAAGTACATTATATTTTACTCATCATTTATGTCCTTTATCTTATTTCTCCTTTTCAATCAGGTAGTTGCAAAGAAGAATGACAGGACTTCATGCCAATGTTGCATCAGTAATGGCACCATGTGCAGAACATGTGGCAGAGAACTGACGCATCCTCAAATTCTAAAGAAAATGAATCTTTAGATGCAAGGAGAAAATGTAGGAAGAGTTGGAAACCTGATGGCTTGGGAGCGAAAAGGGTGAGATATGGTCAAGCAACGTATAATGGCAAAGACAGCAAGTCAATGTTGCAACAAAAAAATTCTGAGATAAGTGATACCTCTAATTTATATCGCGTTTTCCCAGTAATTGACATCGTTTTCATGACCTTTTTGCAACAACCCGGTTTTGATTTATGATATTATAATAATAATAAAAAAATAAAAAAACCCCAATCTCTTCCTCTTAAAACCCGTGAGCCGAGCCATCCCCTCTATTTCTCCCGATCCTGATTCTGCTCCAGCTCCGTCTCCCGTTCCCGCATCCTGCAACGGGTAAGCCGCAGCCCCGTCCCCGTTTCCGCTCCTGATTTCCACCTCCTTGCTCAACGGCGCCTCCTCCTCTTCCTCCCATGGCCGGTGATGCCTCCTCCAGTTCTCTCCTTTAGGGACGGCGCTTCCTTCTCCTGTGTTGGCCGACGGGTTCTGTCCTCCGAGAAGCCAGCAGCCCCTCCGCATTCTTCTCCATTTCTGAAGGCCGACATCAACAACAACTCCTGTCTCCTTCTCTAGCAGCCGCCTCCCCTTCCCTCGGCAACCCTCTTCCTCTCCGATTGGGACGACTTTGCAAGAAGAGCGCTTAGGGTTTCCTCCCCTCTCTTCTTGGGGCCCGAATTTGATTCCTATTGGTAAGAATCTCCTCTTGTTCACCTCTATTCAGATTTCCATGAAATTTTCTTGGAAAGTTTGCGCTCCAACTTCATATATTTTGTGATTCATGTTTTTGCCCCTATCGTAATCGTCTAACTAATGGGTATTTTCGATTTCCGGCATAGCTCCGCGACTCAAGTGATGAAATCTCTCCAAATCTCCCTCCGGATTAGGGTTTTTGTAACCCAAGCATCGCCAAGTCTCCGTCTCCGCGTGTGTCTCCTCTCCCCTTACTTTTGAGGGAGGTAAATCTCTTAGCCGCTCTTGATTCAATTATGTAGCGAATAATTGTCTGTTAGCGTAGTGATAATTTGTTGTGTCATTTTCGTCGTTCTTGAATAAGTTCGCTTGAGTAGTGTCAATTTTGCTAGCGTCGCTTAGCCGCCTCCGACAGATTCAGCCTTTTTGAGGCAAGTAAAGATCATTTCTCTCTTGCAAACATTGAACTTAATTGCTTTGTCTGATCCTATGTTTATATGAATTAACCTTTGACTGCTTGTTTCGTCAAATAATTTAGACATCGAATCTTTTATTAGACTTGTTACTAGTTTGAGGTTCACACGATAGGATTATCACGAGTTGTGAATGTAAATGATGATATTTGGATAATTGAGAGACGAGTTAGTGAATGATAGTTAATTGGATATTCAATTTGATGATTTGCATCTCGTTTGACGAATAATGAGGAGAATGATAGAATATTGAGCACGAACAACAAGTATTATGATAATAATTGTAACGAATTCTGGTTAACAAGTATGCGATTGGTGTTTTGATATATTATGCTCGTAATGCTCATTTTACTTAGAAAATACTTGTGTCAGAGGATGGTTTACCTTAGGTGAGTACTCGATATCTCTGATCCGAAACATGTCAACTTACCTCTACAATATACTCGATAAAACTTCTTGATATTATGACCTTAACCTCTCGAACCCGCAGACTTAAACTCACTGTTTGGTTCCTTCTGTGTCGTCGAATCTGGTTTCGTATGTTTGTCTGAGTAAAACCTATTCTTGGTCTGATCGTTCACTTTAAGTGTTTTCGTTTCTGTTAAAAATCACTACAGTGTGAATCAACTCATAATATCATAAGCAAACATTGAAACGCGTTGGAGTCACTTGGGTTGCAGCCTTCACGGTGCCAGTTGGGACCCACTAAGACTCCTTGAGCTGGGCCTGGGTCGTGACGATGGTCACTACAAGCAGAAAGTTTTTCTAATAAGACTTGTATCTGGACTGAGTGTGAACCATGCGCGCCCACTCAAAACACCTACACACTTCATTGATTGCAACTTATGATATTACTTGTTGTAATATATATTATTCTCCGGAGTAGTCTCTTGATTCTAATTATTTCTGTTGACTCTTTTACTTGTCTGTTTTGGTAGCGTCGCTTTATGAAAACCAGTACACTCATACATTTCTGCTTCTATTACTGTTTTGTACTTTACTTTGTTCACTGTGCTTATTTCAATATTCTGAGACTTTTCCTTTTTGTTTTGGAATTGGCTTAGAGTTCGTGCAGTGCCGCCAGGTCCTCGAGTCTGATCTGCTTAAAGTTCCAGGTTCTATTTCTTTTACTGTCAAATATTTCTTTTATGTAATAATTGCAATCAGACATTTTCTCTGATATCATGGACAACTGTTAGACTATTTAAATACTTTATGTACTAGAATTGATATTAATGCATGCGCATCCCCTTGTGAATCATAATTGCATGAAATCTGTAGTAGTACCTGTAAAAACATGAATTTTACAAAAATGCATGTGCACTTAAAATTTTCACTGTTTTAAACTCTAATAGCTTCCGCAATAAAATCAAACTATTTTATCCAAATTAATTATTTTAAAACTATTTTCAGTATTCTCTGCATCCGCTTTAGCAGACATGACTTTCTTTCCGCCCATGCCTGTGGCATCATGGCCCGCCCGAATCACACTCTGACTTTTGTCGAGACGGGTTGTGACACTTTTGCTCTAATTTTAGTTCAGCTTAATGCATTATTCATTTATATGTATGCCTATTAAAATCTAGGTATTGTTGTGTGCATTTACAAGTGTGGACTTTTTCATAGTTATAGACTTATATGAGAGGTTATATACAATTTTCTTCATGCCCGCACGTGCACCTCATTGCGCAAGCGTGTGCGTGATTTGTTGATTAATTTGAGGACCTAGGCAGAAAATCATGTGTTATGTTACCGGGCGTGCATTTTGTTCACGCACCTCTGTGCATAGACTGTTCTTGCCTATGCGCGTTATGTGCTAAAAAGTCATAAGTTTTCTTCACGCACACATTTGCGCTCCCATTCCTGAAATATAGAGTTCTGTTACTGGGCGCGTGTTTTCTTCACGCACGCTGGTGCGCCCACACACGACCATTTGAGGGTTATCTTCCTCAGCTCTGCAATCCAATGCGAGCTCTTTTTTTCTGCATCTATAAATATAACATAATAGGGTTTTGGGGTATCTTTTTCATTTTTCTACAGTTGTTCTCCCGCCTCCAAGTAGCTCTCTTGCAATTTTCAAAGGGAAAATCCTCCTTCCACCTCCAACCAATGCTCCAAGGATAGATTCGTATGCAAGGAGAAGTCCATTAGAGGATCAATGCCAATAACGTGGAGACTTGGACATCTTGAGGAAAAGACAAGCCATTAGGAAGAGGTGGCAACTCAATCCATTACCTTGGATGATAACTAAGGTTTTCCCAGAGAGTCAGAGTCACGTTCCATGCTCTTCACATTTCAAGGAATAGCCTCCTCGTTCACTCCGTATTTGTGGTGCTATCCTTGCCCTCACCTTCACTCCTTCTAACACATTCTTCATTATTGATGGTTGTGAGCTTATATTGAACATTAAGTTGGGATTAAATCATGTCTGTATTGGACAAGTTTTATTTGATATAACAATTGATTTGCCCAAATTTATCTTTTGGTGGGTGGATGAATGTCTCTTGTTAATCATTGTTAGTTGTGTTTGTGGCTAGATTAGGGCAAGAATCTAGGAAAAAGAAAAAATCTTCAATTATCGTTCGTTTAGATAACCAGAGGTATAGGACATTCACGTATCTTCATTCGCGTTCCATGTGATTCGATACATGGAGGGAATCCTTTTTTTATATTACTTCAACCGGTGCACTGCCGACGTTATTCCGCTAGAATAACGACCGCCTATAGTTTAGCGGTTAATAAGGCAGCTAACAAAAGGTTGGTACGACATGGAGGCGACAAAGGTGCCACATAATCAGATGGAGTGTTACAAGACTAGCAAAATCATTACACACTGTTAAAGATAAAATAAATAAGCCCATTAGGAGAGACCCATGTGTATTGGCCCATGTATAGTTTATTTAGTCCCACATTATAAATGTAGAAGTCTCTCGCTCTTTCTCCCTCTATACAAGTGTATGTACTCTTATTCTTTGATATATATAAAATTCTGAGTGATTTTCTCTCTCCTGCGTCTCTCTTTCTACATGGTATCAGAGGGAATCGTCCCTTCCTGCAGTCTCTGATTTCTATCCGCCACTTCTACTCGCCTGCGGACTGCTCCCTTTCTGCGGACTGCCTAATCCTACCCTCCCTTCTCTCTAACCGCCGTAGCCGCCTGGCTGTTGCGGACTACTTGTTCTAACCCGCTTCCTCTTCTCTCCGTGGTTCCACCTTCCTCCCCGGGCTTCTTATAGCCTTCTCTCTTTGACTCGTGGGGTCCACAGACTATTGCCTTCTCACTGCGACCTGCTTCAATCTGCCGCGACCTGCCTCAAAGTCGTCGCGCCCTGCTTCTCGCCGCGACCTGCTTCTCATCGCTGCGACCCGTTCTCTTCCCTAGCTTGCTGCGATACTTTCTTGGACTTGAGGTTGCAAGAAGACCCGATGGTCTGGTCCTATCTCAACGAAAATATTGCATTGATCTTCTACAAAGTGCGGGCTATTCTGGATGCAAACCTACAGACACTCCGATGGATATGAATCATAAGCTGTTTGCGCATGACTCTAGGAATGACTCTGTTCTTACCAATCCAGAGTACTATCGACGCTTGGTGGGGAAACTAATCTACCTCACAGTTACACGACCTGATATCTCAGTTGCTGTTGGAGTTGTAAGCCGATTCATGCATACTCATCGGACCTCTCATCAAGGCTCCTGGACAAGGACTTGTTTATAAACCATCAACTTCCTTATCTCCTGTTGCGTACTCTGATGCTGACTACGCAAGGTCTCTTGATGATAGACGCTCCATAACTTGTTTTTGCACCTACTTCGGTGGACATCTATTTACCTGGCGTAGCAAGAAACAAACTGTTATTGTTCGTTCATCTGATGAGGCTGAGTACCGTGCTATGGCGACGGTCGTATCTGAGGTCACCTGGCTTGAGGGTCTCCTCAGTGATATGGGTCTCAAACTCTCCTCTCCTGCTACTCTGCTCTGCGACAGTCAAGCAGTCATACATATTGCCAAGAATCCGGTGTTTCATGAGCGCACAAAACATATTGAAGTTGACTGTCACTTCATTCGATAAAGGTTCAATCAAAGAAGATAGTATTGGAATATGTCTCGTCATCCAGTCAAGTTGCTGATATTTTCACCAAAGCTCTCTCTCGGACTTTGTACTATCAGTTCTTATCCAAGCTTGGTGCTTATGACTTGTACGCTCCAGCTTGCGGGGGAGTGTTAAAGATAAAATAAATAAGCCCATTAGGAGAGACTCATGTGTATTGGCCCATGTATAGTTTATTTAGTACCACATTGTAAATGTAGAAATCTCTCCCTCTTTCTCCCTCTATATACGTGTATGTACTCTTATTCTTTGATATATATAAAATTCTAGGTGATTTTCTCTCTCCTGCGTCTCTCTTTCCACACACACCATCCAAGAACTTCATGCACACACAACATTATTGAGACGTGGCCTGCACAACATAAAAATGCAGAGAGTGCACGTAGGAAGAATTAGGGCTTGTTAAAGTGAGATGATAAAAAAGAATAGATGAAAGTTAAGTAATAATTGAATCAGAACTCAGAAGTTTTAATATTTTTAAAAATATTAGATAATCGCAATCACATAGAGCGAGATATATCAGTGTCATGCCGATATATCGACTGATGTTTTCGATACCAATATTTTAAAATATCAAAGTCGTTGCGCTCCGAAAAATGCCAGGTCGGCGGATAAGTCTGACATGTCGACTAATATTTAGAACACTGATCCCAACAACACTATTACGCAGCAATGCCGATTTGTCCTCTGCATATTAGAAGATAAGTGTCAATATGTATTCTACAAGATACGTTGATCCAACATCGTATTCCAACAACATTGTATCCCATCAATGTTGATCCATTCTCTGCAAACGAGAAGAGAAGTGTCGATATGTATTCTACGAGATACATCGATCTAACGCTATATTCTAAGCAACATTGTATCCCAACAATGTCGATATGTCATCAACGAATGCAAAAAGAAGAGTCATATGTATTCTACGAGATACATAAATTCGGCGTCATACACCTATAACATAGTATCCCACCAATAGCAATCTATTCCCCTGCAAACGAGAAAAAATCCTACAAAAGAGAAGCATTGTACATACCCTCTGCAAATCAGATACCTTAATTTGATATCCAGTGAGTATTTGCTAACCTTGATAGGTACTCAACGAGAAGAACCTGAAACATGGGACAACTCCAGTCCCGTCCTCTTGATTCAATCACAATCTCACAACTCACCTGCCATGCAAATCATGTGAACTCCAATTATAGGGATAATGAGAAATATAAACAAGTGGAGCAGCGTGTGGTCACCCCTAGTAACATTAAGGATTATCCACTATCCCAACACTTCCTTTAGTAGGACTTTTTTAACTCTTCAAAGTAGAGTTATTGAAGCCAAAAGGATCTGATGACAACCAATCACTCTAGATTTGAGCCTTATGAGATACGTTGTTTATGTTATTTCTCATATACCCATAATTAATTTTATGTCAACTGTCAATAGTCAAAGTATAAATTATTATAAGGACCGATATATCAATTTACATTTAGTTGAGAACTTTTAGCACTTTCATTTTTAGAGAGCCTTTAGCAATGAACATTTTCTATTAAGTCCCCGGACGAGGCTAGATTATTCGGACAACATTACAAACGGCGGCAACGGCGGGTGCATGACAATAATGGGGCTGAACCAATGGGTTCAGCCCCCTCCTCTTAAAAATATCGGCTCAAGGGGGCTGAACCACGTTGGGTTCAGCCCCATGGGGGCCGGCCGGCCTTGGGTCCGGGGGTATATATACCCGGACCCCTCTCTTTTGGAGGTTATGCAAGGATTATCAAGGTATTAATTTCTCTTCTCCCAACCCTAACCCTAATTCCTCTCTACTTCTTCTTCCCTTAGTTCTTCCCCTAGTTAGTGCATAACATTTGGTATCAGAGGCGTTCGATTCTCTCAAATGGTGAACACTCGCAATCAAGAGGAGTCCTCGCGGATTGAAACCCTAGAGGAGAACGTTGTTGGCCTAACCGACTCGATGGCGGCCTTGGAGGGGCGGTTGGAGGCTCGGTTGGAGGAGTTGAAGACCCTGTTTAAGGGGAAAGCACCGGCCAGCGAGGATTCGGCCGGATCGGGGGCCGATCCTGCGGCCACGGGGGCCGCGCGGGTTGCGGAGGGCGTGCGGGCTTCCGGTGGGGTTCCGCCGGGCACAGCGTGGCTCGGGACGACGGGGGGTGCTGGATCGGCGGCCTACGGACCACCCGGTGGGTACGCGGTGGCGTATGGGGGTCCGGCGGGGTCGTTTCCGCCGGGATCCGCGGCAGCAGTGGTCGGCGAACTCGGATCGGGCCAAGGACAGTGGCGCCGGGGCGGGGATGACCCTTTTGGGTTCCGGCAGCCGCCCGACATGGCGGGACAGCAAAGAGGGGGGCTCCTCCCTCCTCCACGGGGGTTTGGGCCACCAGGAATGGCCGGTTTTGGCCCAGGGTGGGGCGGCCAGCCGCAACCTCCGCCTTGGGGAGCGGGTCAGCAGCAAGGCTATGGAGGATTCGAGCATGGGGAGCACGCAAGGCGGGAAGGAGGTCAAGGGACACAACGTTTGACCCCCGGATTAACTCGCATGTACTTTCCGGAGTTCGAGGGCGGCGACGCCTTGGAGTGGATTCAAAAGGCTGAACTATTCTTCCAGTACCAGGAGGTGCCTGAAGGACAGTGGGTGCAGCTAGCGTCCTTCCATCTGAAGGACGACGCCTTTCAGTGGACACAGTGGTTCCTGCGGGGACGGGAGTACGTGCCTTGGGGGGAGTTTGTGGATGGATTTACAGCCCGATTTGGCCCACTGGAGTATGAGAACTTTGAGGCCCTCCTTCAGAAGCTTCGTCAAAAAGGGTCGGTGATGGAGTATCGTACTGAGTTCGAGAAGTTGGCGAATCGGGTTCAGTGGCCGGAGAGGACACTCTACAGCTGTTTCATATCTAATCTCAATGAGCACATTCGAGATGAGGTGCAGACACTCATGCCCCGTTCCTTGAACCATGCTATTACGTTGGCACGTATCTAGGAGGAGAGGTTCAACAGGCAGCGGGCACGCATCACGAGTAGACCGGCTTTGGGTCCTGCCACGTCAGCACGACGGGAGCAACCCACGGGTACCAAACCGACGGTGACTCGGTTGTCTTGGAGCGAGTTGGCGGCTCGGAAGGAGAAGGGCTTATGCTTTAATTGTGATGAGAAGTTTGTGCCCGGTCACAAGTGCCAGAAGGTACAGGTCTTTATGTTGCATCAGGAGGAGCAGCTCGAGGAGGACGTTTTCTCGGAGGAGGAGTTGGAGTCTGGGGGGGGGGGACTTAGACTTGACGGAATTGGGTGTCTCCCTACATGCCATGGAGGGATGCAATCCACCTCCGCTTACGATGCGGCTGGCTGGACGGATTCGGCGGGAGAGGGTGACGATTCAGGTAGACAGCGGGAGTACTCATAATTTTATTCACCCAGATGTGGCAAAGAAGGTGGGGCAGGGGATTGACACGGGAGCGGCGTTCCAGGTCATGGTTGCGGATGTCAGCAAGTTACAGTGCCAAGGAGTGTTGAAGGCGGTGGAGCTTCGGATGCAGGGGTATGTGGGGTGCACGGACGTCTACCTCTTACCGATCCGGGGCTCAGATATGGTGCTGGGAGTGCAGTGGTTGTAGCAGTTGCGGCGGGTTACTTTTGATTGGGATCAGATGACGATGGAGTTCTTGCAGGGCGAGCGACAGTTCTGTTTGAAGGGGCTCAGATCTTCTCCGGTTAAAGAGATCTCCCTTCGCAGTTTGCAGCAGCTTGAGGAGTCCAGTAGTTTGATGGCGATTCTGTTGGGGGTGAGGTCGGACGAGGATGGATCGACACAGGTGCCTGACCAGTTGCGGGCGCTAGTAGAGGAGTATGATGACATCTTCCAGGAGCCGAGTACACTTCCACCGTCACGATTCCGTGATCATCAGATTGTGCTGTAGACTGGGGCTGAACCGCCCAACATCTGTCCGTATCGGTATCCCTACATACAGAAGGCAGAGATCGAGCGCAGTGTGAAAGAGATGCTTGATGCAGGCATCATATGACCTAGTACCAGTTCCTTCTCTGCACCGATTATTCTGGTTAAAAAAAGGACGGATCTTGGCGTTTTTGCGTAGACTACCGTGCCTTAAACAGTGTTACTGTGAAGGACAAGTTTCTGATTCCCGTGATAGAGGAGCTGCTGGATGAGTTGCATGGGGCGACTCGGTTCACGAAGCTGGATCTGCGATCCGGCTACTATCAGATTCTGATGGAGGAGGATGTGCATAAGACGGCCTTCAGGACTCATGACGGTCACTATGAGTTCTTAGTGATGGCAAATGGATTAACGGGGGGCCCGTCTACTTTTCAGGCCAATGTGAATGAGATTTTTCGCCCATTCCTGCGACGCTTCGTCTTGATCTTTTTTGACGACATTCTGATCTACAGTGCTACTTGGGAGGATCATCTACGTCATGTGGCTCAGGTCTTCTCTACTCTCCGGCAACATCAGCTATATGCTAAGAGGTCCAAGTGTTCTTTTGGACAACATGAGGTGGAGTACTTGGGGCACCTCGTTTCCGTTGACGGGGTGAAGGCAGACCCACGGAAGATCGAGAGTATGCTTTCTTGGCCACGACCTCTGACCATTCGGGCGCTGAGGGGGTTCTTAGGCCTCACTGGTTACTACCGGCGCTTTGTACGGGACTATGGGAAGATTGCTAGGCCACTTACACAGCTGCTACAAAAGGATGCTTTCGCGTGGCACGGTGAGGCGGAGACCGCCTTCCAGGCGCTCAAGAGGGCGATGACGACAACTCCAGTGCTGGCACTTCCGGATTTCACTAAAGCGTTTGTGGTAGAGACAGATGCTTCTGGCGTGGGAGTGGGGGCGGTCTTGATGCAGGAGGGGCGGCCGATCGCCTTCTACAGTAAGGCTTTGGCTCCCCGAACTCTGGGACTCTCAGTGTATGAAAAGGAGATGTTGGCGGTTATTCATGCGGTGGCCCTATGGCGGCCATACCTGCTTGGGCGTCGCTTTACGATACGGACCGATCATCAGAGCTTGAAGCATTTTTTGGAGCAGCGGATTTCTTCCCCCCTTCAACAAAAGTGGGTCACCAGGTTGTTGGGATATGATTATGCGATCGAGTATCGGCCCGGGAAGGACAATCGGGTGGCTGACGCCCTCTCACGCTTACCTGAGGGGGCCTTGGCGCACATTTCTGGGCCTCAGTTGGATTCGATGGATGAGATTCAGGACGCGGTGCAGCGAGATCCCGAGTTACGGGCTATTGTGGAGAACCTACGACAGGATCGTGAGGTAGCCCCAGGTTATCATTTACAAAATGACCGGCTGTATTATCAGGGGCGAGTGGTCATTCCTGCTCAGTCAGCTTGGCAGAAGTGATGATGCATGAGTTTCACTCGTCGCCGACAGGAGGTCACGCCAGCATTCTTCGCACTCTTCAGCGGGCTCGGGCCAACGTGTTTTGGAAGGGGATGCGCCGTGACATTCAGGAGTTTGTGCAGAAGTGTGAGGTGTGCCAACGGCAGAAATATGAGACTACTTCTCCGGCCGGCCTCCTCACTCTCTTAGAGATTCCGCATCAGATTTGGGATACGGTTTCTATGGACTTCATCGATGGACTGCCCAAGTCGAAGGGTAAAACAGTGATATTGGTAGTGGTGGACAAGTTGTCCAAGTATGGGCACTTCCTTGCTCTGAGCCATCCTTACACAGCTGAGTCGGTTGCGGCCTTATTTGTTCGGGAGATTGTTCGATTGCATGGGATTCCCCGGGCGATCATTTCCGATCGAGATCCTTTGTTGGCAGATTTTGGACAGAGCTCTTCCGCTTGCAGGGGGCTTCCTTACGTTTCAGCACGGCCCACCATCCCCAGACCGATGGCCAGACAGAGGTCTTAAATCGGGGCGTCGAGACTTACCTTCGCTGCTTTGTCATGGATGAGCCGCGGACATGGACCAGCTGGTTACATTGGGCGGAGTACTGCTTCAACACTTCTTATCACTCGGCTAGTAAACTCACGCCCTTTGAGGTCGTCTATGAGCGGCCACCTCCTTCCTTGAGCAGTTATGAGCCCGGCAGTACCGCAGTTGCAACAGTTGATCGGGCGCTTCGTGATCGTGATCGGACCCTCGCCACCTTGCGTGAGAATCTTCGGGCGGCACAGGATCGTATAAAGGCTCAGGCAGATCGCCATCGCACAGAGCGAGAGTTCCAGGTGGAGGATGAGGTTTTCCTCAAACTTCGTCCTTATCGCCAGTTGTCTGTGGCACAACGGACAAATCAGAAACTGGCACCTCGCTACTATGGACCATTTCGGATCACGCGGCGGGTCGGACCGGTTGCGTATACCTTGGCTTTACCCGCGAGCTCCCGGATCCATCCTACCTTTCATGTCTCCCTGTTGAAGCGGAAGTTGGGTGATGCTGTTCCGGTCTTTCCCGTTTTGCCCGAGGCTACTAGTGGGGGCGAGCTTCGCCCGATTCCGGACGATGTACTGTTGATCAAATGGAAACGTCGTGGCACGGCGTACTGTCCAGAGCTGTTAGTCAAATGGAAGGATCTCTCCGCGGAGCACAATACTTGGGTCGACTTGCTGGAGTTCCGGGAGCTTTACCCCGATTACCACCTTGGGGACAAGCTGACTTTTGATGGGGAAGGGAATGTTAAGCCCCCGGACGAGGCTAGATTATTCGGACAACATTACAAACGGCGGCAACGGCGGGTGCATGGCAATAATGGGGCTGAACCAATGGGTTCAGCCCCCTCCTCTTAAAAATATCGGCTCAAGGGGGTTGAACCACGTTGGGTTCAGCCCCATGGGGGCCGGCCGGCCCCCTTGGTCGGCCGGCCTTGGGTCTAGGGGTATATATACCCGGACCCCTCTCTTTTGGAGGTTATGCAAGGATTATCAAGGTATTAATTTCTCTTCTCTCCCAACCCTAACCCTAATTCCTCTCTACTTCTTCTTCCCTTAGTTCTTCCCCTAGTTAGTGCATAACATTTTCATGATTATTTGCAACTCGACTCTGGTTAATGAAAATTTGCAGTACATTGCCTCCATGAGGGTCTTTGTACCACTATCACGCTAACTCCAACCTGCAGACGCGGTAGAGGAATACGTCCCGCTTTCGGTAGGGCTCATTTAATTTGCAAATACAGTGGAGGAATTTGTCCCGCTCCCAGTAGAAGACACTTGGCTTGCACACGCAACAGAAGAGTATGCCCAACCTACGATTGAGGATGACAGACAGGTCAATCCGTTCTTCTATCCCCTGGCAGCACAAGCAAGAACTTTTACGGCCGCTTGGGGTCTTTAATGGGAAGCCGTTCAGAACAAAATTGCCTAGATGATCTAGTCTTAATAAGCGAACGCCAAGAGTATTAAAGTTTCTTGTTAGCAAACATTATCCATCAGAAGAAAATTGAATTGGAACAATAGTAACCAAGTACAAATATTCTCATATAGTAACATAGTGTCTTTAATGTTCATGGCAGAAATAACTGTGCAAAGAAGTACGACGGCGAATATTAAGCCAGAGTGTCTGCTTGGACCATGGTTAGTGCTGCGAAGAATCCTCCCCCGAGCACGGAGACACCGCATCCGGATGGCCTGCGAAGAGTGTCTCGTAATCAACATCAGCATATTCCGGCTTCAGGGCGTCGTTCTCCTTCAGAAGATGAATCGCCATCTCCGTCGAACGCTGACTGAGTTGGCCCGGATCCCGTCAGAACCTCGGTTCTTCTACCGACTTCTTCTCCTGCAAAAGCGTGAGTTCGGAGAGGGATGAGTTTCCGCACGTGTAAGGGAAAGTTATATTCATGATTAATGTTTACCTTCCATTTCTCTTGCAGGAGGGCATTAGTCGCCAATACGTTATCAAGTAGGATCCAAGCCGCACTGTTATAAGAGAGGGCTCGCAGGTTTGCCGCGGCGGCCCGCGAAGATAAGTCTGTTGCAGGGATGGTCTCAATTTCCCAGCGGTCGGTTGAACTGCAAGTTGCCCCCGCGACTGCCAAGGCATGACGTTGAACCCGTGTGGTTTCCCTCAAAGTGGGAAGTCGGGTGGTAATTTTGACGAACTCAGAACCATGGACGGCCTGCGGGACGACTGACTCGAACCGCGGGCTCGGCTCCAGGGGAGAGAGACCGGACGTACTGGGAACGTCCCTTGGGGAGCGAGCTGCTCCTCGGCAGCCGGCCTGATGTCACTCAGTAAAGTATGTAATTTGGAGCCCGACACCATTAGAACAACTGCAGAGTTACCAAAGTTTCAGGAAAGGTACGCACAGATGCTAAGAGTTTCTTGAAGAAACTTACACTCTTTTGTAGATGCACTCTCTACTTTCCTAACCCGGCAAACGTAGTACCGAACGTCCAAGTATACCTTTTCTAAGAAGCGGGTGATCCGCGGCGTAGCATCGGAAAGGGTGGGAGGATAGAATATTTCCTCGGCGCGAAGGGCGGGCATGGGGCTGAACTCGCCCAGGTTGCCTTTGAAAAAAGTGAAGTGTGATCGCCAGCCCGCGGGCATGCTCGTCGCGTGCAGGGTCCTCATTTTGTCAGAGCTAAAGTGCAGCTGGCCGCACTTGAGAGCTCACGTGTGAAATAGGGAACGGAATACCTCCAGAGAGAAGGTTATCCGCTCTAATCTCAGGTAAGTCACGAAGGACATTATGATCGTAACGGAGTTCTGCGACAGCTGGGCAGGCACAATTTTGAAATAGTCAAATATTTCTGCCACCTTAGGGAAAACATGGAGGGTCCATCCCGCCTCGAAGTGACCGAGGGGAATCGCAAGTTCATTTACGAACACCGAGTTCACCTTCTTGTCTCTCTCTCTGGGGCAACCGCGCACAGAGATTTGTGAGGAGTTCGCTACATCTTGGATGACAAGTCTTTGCAGGTTTTCAGAATAAAGAAAAGTCCGATGAGGTCCTCTATTTATAGTCCTACGAGAGGTGAATCGTTGCCAGTAGGCGTTTCGTCAAAATGTACTCGCTCGCGGTCACTCTTCAAGAAACCACTCGGTCGCGCGATCACAAAACGTCCGACTATTATTCACAATACCATACGCAATAAAGAAAACAAAGGAAAATGGGGAAATGCGGTCATAAGCGCACGTCAGGATGATCGGTCCTCGCCCTCAGCTCAACGAATTCTGCCTCTATCCAGGCAATCTGTGCTTGGATCCGTGCCAAGTTGTCACGCATAACACGCAAAGTCGCCGCGAACACTTCTTCCTCATGAGAAGGCACTACGCAGGTAAGAAGAAAGTAAGTTTTTGATCACATAAGTATCGTAAAATGATTAGCAGATACATACCTCTCATTGTGGGCAAGGGCCCTCGGCTTCTGCATCCTTGTCTCCAAAGACGTCGGCCAGGGTGGCCGCAAGTGTTCGCGGATGGGACGAGTGGTCGATACCTCCGGACGAGCCGAAAGCTTGGAAGTCAACTCGCGGTGGGACTGACAACCGCGAAGGGACAAAGACAGGGCGCTTGTCCATCTCGGGATTTGTGCGCTTGAGATAAGCCCTCCTCAGAAGCTCTTCACGCCTACGCGTAGCCTGCAGCTGCGCATGAGTCTGCGACTGCTCATCAAAACTCGCCCCCACCATAGGGGGAATGATGGCCAATTCGCGAACAACCGACCGATAGGTAAGAGTGTCTGCGCGATCTCGCGCTGATCGCCTCCCCGCCGAGCCTTGTCCATCGACGGCCCTTACTGGTGTCGCCTGTCTTGATGACGGATCGCCATCAGGTATGGTTCTTGGTGCTTCTTTGCTCTCTGCAGGTATCCTGGCGTTCTCTTCCTCCAACTGCATCATCCAAAGTTGAACCTTCGCAATGACGCCCTCCTGGCTCCTATCGGCCTCGTCAAATGTCGTGCAGGAAATCATTCCCAAAGAGGCGTTGAATGCCAGGCTAGCAGTCTCCGACGCACTCCCGGTGACGGCCATTTCTACAGGAATCCGTAGGAGGGACGGAACCTTCGTCGACACCTCTTCCCCACCAGCATTTCGGATGATAGGCCCTCTCGCCGGGTCCATCGCCACTCGGAGATTTCCCTCTAACGCAACGGTCTTCGGGGAGGAGCCCCCAGTGACCGCTGGCATTCTGACAGGACGGGCTCTCTTGGTCATCGTTTTTCGCAAGTTTTCCTTTGGACCCGCCTTCTTAGGCAAATTTTCAGTAGGAGTTCGCGCCGAGGAGCTTTTTACTAACTTGTTGGCCCTCGCCATAAACTTTTCCAAGACATCTTGGTTCATCGCGGCCATTTTCACTAAGCGGACAGAGTCAAGAATTGGGGGGAAAGTGGCTAAGAAGGGTGGGCCATCCTGCGCTATTTATAAGCCTCGGGCAGCCCGGGATGCGAGTCGCAGCTTTTACGGTTACCAATTTACTTTTCTGGAGCCCACACAATCTGCCAAAAAAGTGTGGGGATCATGTTAACCCAAATCCTACGACGCTAAGGCGGACATCATACAACAAGGGGGAGCTTACCAGGCAGACATTCCCAGAGTTCGCGGGGTATTCGGACGGGCATTCCCCGGTCAGTGATAATGTTCGTCGCGGGCAATCTTAAATCAATCCTGGGGTGCGCATGTGGCAGGCGGTCTCTCACAATGCAGATTCATGGATCCGGCCCTGAAGTCGTGGCGGGTGCTTCTCCTGGTGCCCACACCGACTCATCTCTTCTACATCGGCTTTAGTGGTGTCGCGCGATTACGTACGATCTCTCTTTCAACTCCCGCCGCCCGACTCTTCGTGTACCTTGGGCGGCGCGCATTTAATGTCGCAGTTAATAAGGTGTTAAAAGCCTGTCGGTTCGTGAATCGTCTGAGCTCCCTACCTTCAAGTATAAATATCCAGTCGACACAACCCGTCTTGTAACGAGTCAAAAATCTTGTATAATACATAAAGTTTGATTTTTGTTTTTAAATCCCCGATGATGATAAAAGTTAAGGCAGTGCGCATTTTTACGCAAACGTTTTGGGTGATTTTCTTTCAATTTTGGTATACTTCTTTTCATTTATTTAGTTGAGTTGTTACCTCAAGGGTAAAAATCTTCTTGTTGGGCTGAAGTTGATGTTTTTCTTATGTGGGCTTGCTGTAATACTTTTAAAATGTGCTGGCTGTGTTGAGTGTGTGCTGGCTATCTTGGTTGTGTGCTGGCTGTGTTGAGTGTGTGTTGGCTACCTTGGTTGTGTGCTGGCTGTTTTGAAGTTGAGCTGGCTGCTTGTTTTTAAGTTATGGGTTTGGTTCAGCACACCTGGAGCGGTGCTTGGCTCGACTCTGCCGCTTAAACGCTTAGTCACTGCTATATGAAGTCGGGCTATTCCGTCTCCCGTACTGCTTTCGTCGATCTCCTGCTCCTGCGCAGTTTTCTGCTCCGTCGCCTTCTTCCCCCGGCTGCTCCAAATCGATCGGAAATCCTCTTCTTCTCCTTCTTCTTAACCCTTCTCGGGTTGTGCTTTTCGTGCCACGAATTGGTGTCGACCCTGCCTTGCGCTTCCGTGCTCCGTTCCTGTGCCGCACCGAGCCTCCTGTGCCGACGACCTGCTGGACTGCTTAGGATTGCTCGGGTTCTTGTTTTCCTGAGCTGATCTTGCTGTCTTTGCTCTCCTTCTCTGCCTCTAAGCTTGAGTACATGCTGTGCCTTGTTCTTTTTGCCGCTGCTGCCCTCCTTGTGCCTTCAGTTGGATTGTGTTGAGCCTTTTAGGGCTGCTGCTTCTACGGAGTCCTAGGAAGGAGTTTGCTACTCTCCTGCGATCCATCAGAGATCGATTGCGTAACAGTCCCTTTCCTCCTTCTCCCGCTGTAAGCATTTTTCTCTCCCTCTTCTAATTTCTCTTTTGCGAATTTGGTGGAGTAGTGTTGAGCAGCGTATGGATTTTCCTATATCTTTTAGTCAGCAATTTGATTTATTTGCGAAACAATGTTTGAGCTGCTTTTGTACGGCTTTTAGGGCTATTTTTCTGTGATCATTTAAGAGCCATTGTGTGTACTACTTTTGCGTTGTTTTCTCCGAACGTGATGATTAGTAGCTGGACAGCAAGTGAGAGGACAGGGAGTCCATTTTGGGGGCTGGTATAGCCCATTCAAGCGATGTTTTGGCCGTCCAGTACTAATTAAGAGCCGATTTTACTGATTTCAAAAGCCTTTTTCTCTGATCTTTTGCGTATTATCGGTTTTGGCGCTTCATGGTTATTAATGAGTCTATCCTTATGTATTATACTGCGAGTAAAACGAGACGCAACCCGAACTATATGCATTTTGTTTCAGTGGTTTCCAAAGCTAAGGCAAGCGAGGATGGCGTCTCGTGAAAATCAAGGTATGAATGCAGGAAAGGATAAGGGTAAAGGTAAAGCATTGGTGAGTATCTTATTTCTTGATTTAGTTATTCCCTTACTTTTCTCTTATGCTGCAATTTTTTGAAATAAATAAGTGCCTGTGCATATGAATTTCGCCTTCATGACATATCGCTAAGAAATACATGTGGGCGAGGGAAAAACATAAAGCGATATCATTATATTTCTGAGGGGATTTATTTTATTCAAACTCTTAGTTACGCATCAAGATAAAAACTCCTTTAAAACATCTGCATGGGAAAATGTGATGGTTTCGAATCCAATGATGTGGAGGCATCCACTGACGGATTCACCACGTAGGGGTGAGCCTACGGAAAGCCCTTAAGTGGGTGGTATCCAATTCAAGTTTGCATCATCGGAGCATTTCCCATTTTATGTAACTTAAATTCAGGGGGATAGGATTACTTTAACTCTAAGAATTAAATATTTATTGATGTAATGTATGCATATTGTTAATACACTCATTGTTTGCATGTACAACATTTCATGAAATAATTGTCTCACATAGTCATATTTGTATGACTAATCCAGTTGATTTACATATTTTTAGGCAACAGGAGCAAGTCCCAGCGCACCGCAAAGGATTCCGCCGGAAGAACTGGCGAAGGTATGGCTGAAGATCTTTATTAGCATTGGGGAGTGCCAGGAAAACTATCGTAATGCAAATCCAAACTGCAAATGCGATCATTGTATTTACTATTATTCCTAAGCTGGTGTCTCGTGATGTAAATAAATAAAGAAAGTAATAAAATATTTCTTTTCAGTACTACTGTGATGCAAATTTTTGAAAACCTTTAATTGTTTCTCTTATCATTTGGCGAAAACCTGCTTTAGGGTTTTCACAATTGGTATCAGAGGGAGGTTGGTTTTCAAAATATTGTGTCATAGAGAGTACTCAATCATAAGATGTAACCTAAAAGAATTTACATTCCTTCATAGGAACCTATTCGAGTTTATTCCAGTCGACGCCGTCAGGGGGATCGCGAGGAACGGGAAGTTCAACAAGGAACAAGATCAGAAGAAAGTGACAATGGACATCAACCGAAGAACCCTTCTGAGTTTGTGTTAGCAATAGCTGAAGCCCTTAAGTTGGTATTCCCAACGTTAGCTACACTTACACCCCCATTACCACAAGTTGACCCTAACCCTCAACAGGCTCGCCAACAACAAATGAACCTTCCTCCTAATCCTCCTTTCGACATGGGTGTCCCTGCACCCCATTCTCGACAATTGGATTATGACCTTAAACAATTTTTGGATTTAAAACCACCAACGTTCGTCGGAGGATTGTCTCCATTAGAAACTGAAGATTGGATACTTCGCATTGAAACTATATTTCAAGTCATGCGCTGCCCGGAAGATCGAAAAGTTGAGTTAGCTTCATTTTTATTAGACGGAGCAGCCAAGCGTTGGTGGAATAATATTGTGGCTACAAAATTCATCAGACGTGAACAAGTAACCTGGACAAACTTTCTGCATGAATTCACTAACTGGTTTGTGCCACGATCTGAGAAACGGGTTCTTCATGATCAATTTTTGCGATTGATTCAAGGGACAAAATCGGTACTGCAGTACGAGGCAGAATTTTCTAAACTTGCATATTATGCCGACTCTCTCGTCACGACTGAAGAAGATCGATGTCGTCAGTTTCAACAAGGTTTACAAGATGACATCCGTAATTTGCTCGTACCCCTGGATATTCTCGAATATGGAAAATTAGTCGAGCGAGCAAGACTAGTAGAAATTGACCAAGGTAAATCGCAGAAGGATCGCGATAGTGGGAAAAGGAAGGTAACTGAAACCCCAACCCAAAACGAAGTTCAAGGCAGCCGAGATCCAAAGGCAGTACAGCTTGCCCCGTCAACCAATACTACTACTCAAGTAACTGCGACAAAGTGTGCGAAGTGCGGTCGTTTCCATCGCGGAGAGTGCTTGATTGGCGCCTGTTACTATTGTCGGCAGCCAGGGCACACCAAGAGGAATTGTCCAAAACTCTTAAGCAAAGCCTCTAGCACTCAAGGTCCTTCACCTCAACTATATCAAATGACTACCGAGTCCCTAGCATCGACGCCTATACCGGCCCCTGTACCTTTAGCTCCTTCTGCTCCTGTCCAAACTCCGGCTCCTCCTCCTGACGTACCAGACGATCGACTGATGATGCCCCGAGCCTTTAATTTCGAATCTTAACACAAGAAATAAATTGTATATGTCAATACTTTTGCGTTTTCGAGGGCGAAAACTTCTTTAAGGAGGGATAAATTGTAACGAGTCAAAAATCTTGTATAATAAATAAAGTTTGATTTATGTTTTTAAATCCCCGATGATGATAAAAGTTAAGGCAGTGCGCATTTTTACGCAAATGTTTTGGGTGATTTTCTTTCAATTTTGGTATACTTCTTTTCATTTATTTAGTTGAGTTGTTACCTTAAGGGTAAAAATCTTCTTGTTGGGCTGAAGTTGATGTTTTTCTTATGTGGGCTTGCTGTAATACTTTTAAAAATGTGCTGGCTGTGTTGAGTGTGTGCTGGCTATCTTGGTTGTGTGCTGGCTGTGTTGAGTGTGTGCTGGCTACCTTTGTTGTGTGCTGGCTGTTTTGAAGTTGAGCTGGCTGCTTGTTTTTAAATTATGGGTTCGGTTCAGCACACCTGGAGCGGTGCTTGGCTCGACTCTGCCGCTTAACCGCTTAGTCACTGCTATATGAAGTCGGGCTATTCCGTCTCCCGTACTGCTTTCGTCGATCTCCTGCTCCTGCGCGGCTTTCTGCTCCGTCGCCTTCTTCCGCCGGCTGCTCCAAATCGATCGGAAATCCTCTTCTTCTCCTTCTTCTTAACCCTTCTCGGGTTGTGCTTCTCGTGCCACGAATTGGTGTCGACCCTGCCTTGCGCTTCCGTGCTCCGTTCCTGTGCCGCACCGAGCCTCCTGCGCCGACGACCTGCTGGACTGCTTAGGATTGCTCGGGTTCTTGTTTTCCTGAGCTGATCTTGCTGTCTTTGCTCTCCTTCTCTGCCTCTGAGCTTGAGTACCTGCTGTGCCTTGTTCTTTTTGCCGCTGCTGCCCTCCTTGTGCCTTCAGTTGGACTGTGTTGAGCCTTTTAGGGCTGCTGCTTCTACGGAGTCCTAGGAAGGAGTTTGCTACTCTCCTGCGATCCATCAGAGATCGATTGCGTAACAGTCCCCTTCCTCCTTCTCCCGCTGTAAGCATTTTTCTCTCCCTCTTCTAATTTCTCTTTTGCGAATTTGGTGGAGTAATGTTGAGCAGCGTATGGATTTTCCTATATCTTTTAGTCAGCAATTTGATTTATTTGCGAAACAATGTTTGGGCTGCTTTTGCGTTGTTTTCTCCGAACGTGATGATTAGTAGCTGGACAGCAAGTGAGAGGACAGGGAGTCCATTTTGGGGGCTGGTATAGCCCATTCAAGCGATGTTTTGGCCGTCCAGTACTAATTAAGAGCCGATTTTACTGATTTCAAAAGCCTTTTTCTCTGATCTTTTGCGTATTATCGGTTTTGACGCTTCATGGTTATTAATGAGTCTATCCTTATGTATTATACTGCGAGTAAAACGAGAAGCAACCCGAACTATATGCATTTTGTTTCAGTGGTTTCCAAAGCTAAGGCAAGCGAGGATGACGTCTCGTGAAAATCAAGGTATGAATGCAGGAAAGGATAAGGGTAAAGGTAAAGCATTGGTGAGTATCTTATTTCTTGATTTAGTTATTCCCTTACTTTTCTCTTATGCTGCAATTTTTTGAAATAAATAAGTGCCTGTGCATATGAATTTCGCCTTCATGACATATCGCTAAGAAATACATGTGGGCGAGGGAAAAACATAAAGCGATATCATTATATTTCTGAGGGGATTTATTTTATTCAAACTCTTAATTACGCATCAAGATAAAAACTCCTTTAAAACATCTGCATGGGGAAATGTGATGGTTTCGAATCCAATGATGTGGAGGCATCCACTGACGGATTCACCACGTAGGGGTGAGCCTACGGAAAGCCCTTAAGTGGGAAGCCCTTAAGTGGGTGGTATCTAATTCAAGTTTGCATCACCGGAGCATTTCCCATTTTATGTAACTTAAATTCAGGGGGATAGGATTACTTTAACTTTAAGAATTAAATATTTATTGATGTAATGTATGCATATTGTTGATACACCAATTATTTGCATGTACAACATTTCATGAAATAATTGTCTCACATAGTCATATTTGTATGACTAATCCAGTTGATTTACATATTTTTAGGCAACAGGAGCAAGTCCCAGCGCACCGCAAAGGATTCCGCCGGAAGAACTGGCGAAGGTATGGCTGAAGATCTTTATTGGCATTGGGGAGTGCCAGGAAAACCAACGTAATGCAAATCCAAACTGCGAATGCGATCATTGTATTTACTATTATTCCTAAGCTGGTGTCTCGTGATGTAAATAAATAAAGAAAGTAATAAAATATCTCTTTTCAGTACTACTGTGATGCAAATTTTTGAAAACCTTTAATTGTTTCTCTTATCATTTGGCGAAAACCTGCTTTAGGGTTTTCACACGTCTAGTCAATCTTTCTTTTTAGTTGGCATGGCTAGCGTTCGTTGTTAGGGCTAGTGCCCGTCGTTAGGGCTAGCGCCCGACACTAGGGCTAGTGCCCGTCGTTAGGGCTAGCGCCCGACACTTGGGCTAGCGCCCGACACTTGGGCTAGCGCCCGACGTTAGGGCTAGCGCCAGTGGTAGCGCACACCTCTGGTCGACACATGTTGTCTCGACAATCTTCTCTTCCAGTCGACATCAACCTTCTAATCAACTCTTCCTTTCAGTCAACATGGCTAGCGCTCGGAATTAGGGCTAGCGCCAGCGGTAGCTCACAACTCTTGTAGACTTGTGCAGTCTCGTCGATGTTGTCTTCCAGTTGACATAGTCTTTATGATCGATGTGCTCCTTCCAGTCGACATAACAGTCTGGTCGACCTTAGAAGCGTCGGCGATATATCTATCGCCAGCGGTAGGAAGCAACTCTCGCTGATATGAGCTCTCACTTCGATATTTCTTTCCAGTCGACACTGACAGTCTGGTCGATCTTGCATTCCGTCGACATGTTAGCGCTTGGCGTTATTTTTACCGCGTGGTGGTAGTTGTCATGACTTGTCTGGTCAGTATAAGTAGTTTAGCTGACATTTGCCTTAGTCTGAGCAAGTCTAGTCGACGAGTATAAACTGAGCTAACGCCCGATGGTATCTCTAACGTCGGCAGTAACTCACAATCATTGGAGTTCTTGTGCGACTGCACACCTGTAAACTTGCATGCTATACCATATACAAGTATGATCAAATACAACTTGAGATTTGTTATTATAAAAGCTGAGATATGCAGAACACATGTTCCAATAAACTCCCCTTTTTGATAATAACAAATCATGTTCATGAGATATAAATTAGGAAAGGATAATCGTGTAAGCGTGAACTTGCTCTTCGCCCTTCGCAGTACGACTCCCCCTACATATGTGCTCCACATATCTATGAGCACTCTATCACTCCCTACAAGTGGTCTCCCCCTAGATGATTAGCACGTGACTAGCTCTCATGAACTTGTATTTTCCCCCTTTGATATTATCAAAAGGGGGTGGGTATGATCCAAATCGTGGAAAAATACGAGAGATGCAGCGGAATATGCATGTAAAACATATATAAAGATAGGGGCACCCAAAAATAAAATCAGAGAATTTAATACATGATGCATAGCACGTAGGAATCAAAATATCACTTATTATAAAACGTCATAAATTTTTGGACACTGCACACGAATTTAAATACATAAGATTTTTCATACAATATTATGAGATTTATGGAGTTAATACGTAGAAACATTGTATGTATCATGAATAGTAATCGTGTATTAGACCATTCGTGTGATAGACATGTAATGTAGTTTTTAGTCCAATTCTTATGCATGGAAGTGTTAGATGAAACAATGACACATGTAGGTGTAGCATTAACAGAAGTATAACTAAATGAAATTAACATTAATACATGATATATCCCATAAAGTGTATATGCTAACACACGAGAAATGAAATGAAAAATCATGTAACCATTTCAATCTACACAATACCAAGATTAGAACTAGGACATTAACCTATTTTTTTTTGTTCTTGTACATGTTCGATAAGATCCGTATAGACAAGTTGTTCAACATCATAATACTCATTGAGGCTTATTAGGAGGGGTGTGTAGCGATTAGGAGGTATCCTTGTTAACTATACTGATAACATAATTTTTTAATAGAATTTGCACACTATCAATTTTATAATTTTTTTTAGACAAGGTCCCTGAATTTATCGAAATCTACACTTACAGGCATATACACTTTGACTTGTATACAAAAATCATAGCAATATAATTTTGGCCCTAAGTTCTAAGTCCTATATAATGAAGATAAACATTGTTATATTGATTGATCAAGTCATGTCTAGCGTGTTAAACACAATATCACGAGTTATAACATGTTAAACCTAAAATTTCTACTTGAGTGCAACCTCAAAGGATGAGTGCAACCTCCAAGGATGAGTGCAACCTCTAAGAATTCGGTGACTGTGGATGAAGGAAGGTAATTTCTAAACCTAAAATTATAACATAGGTCAATTTTGTGTTCATTTGCTCATTTTAAGCTTTCCGGAGCATTTGCATCCCAATTTGACTTCGATGTTAGAAACTGCTCAAACGATGTCGGAATCGCATGAAAACGACTCTGTTGGACTCGTATTATCGTTACGAAACTAACGAAACTTACTGGGATCAATTCTAAGACCGTTTGCTCGATTTCACTTTTACGGAGAATTACTTTACTTAAAATCGGCGTCTAAACGTCAATTTCTCTGATATCCATCGGGATTGAGCGTGGGAGATTCTGTTAGACTCGTATTGACATTAAGAGTCTAAATACACTAACTAAGATTGATTTTGAGATCATTTGCTCAAAAAGTCATGTTTGAGACACTGTGTAGCTCGCCCGATCCGTTTTGGTCAACTTTTATGATTCTCATCGGAATGAAACAAAATAAACATCATTGAGTTCTTATGGGTCATACGGGTTCAATACAACTGACCGGGGTCGATTCCGAATAAGTTTACCAAAAAAGTCATTTTGGGGTCGTCATGCATCTCAAAACAACCTATTTCGGCCAACTCCTAAATATGCATCGAAATGCGATAAAAGGAATGTCGTTGAGTTTGTATTGATTTTACAAGTGCAACGTCACTGACTGGAATCCATTCTGAATTCATTTACCCAAAAAAACATGTTTGAGTCATTGGAGTTCAAATCTGGTGTAAACCAAGTTGTAGTCGGGTCACCGAGCTAACAATATCTCACTGACTTCGAATAGGCTCATCAAAACAGGTCGATTGAACTAGTTAGGTCCCCTGGGTGGTTCAATTGGTCGGGTCAGGACTTTGGGATGTTACAACAATACTCCTCTACAATAGCCCGCAGAGAGTCTCCTATTTCCACTCGATAGCCCGCCTATTTCTAGGACCCAAAGCCTTGTTCCTTCACTCACAAAGCCCTGATTCTAATCACCATACAACAACCGCCTCTTCCCGGACAACCACCAAGTACCTGTGAATCACCGGATCTCCACACTACGACCTACCCTTACTTCGTGAGTATTGTTTTATTGTTGTATGGAACATTTTCTTCAATATTATTATATGGTTATGTGATTCCATGCTTGATTAGATCTCTCGATTGGTAGTTGTTTGCATTGGGATATTCTTGTGATTTGCAGGAGTTATTGTCTTTGCACAATTGTTTTGTCCCTCAATGCGGAGGAAATTCTAAGCCTACTCGCTTGAAGAAATAAATTGCATCGCTTGAATTATTACTTGAGATTTCATCTTTTATTACTTGGTGTTGGTTTCTCCGATGGATTTTGTGTGTTGCTGTAGTAACATAGGCTTGTAGAGTTGTTTCAAAGTGTCACACACACTCGTAGCCTACCCTACATCAATTGGTATCAGAGCCCAAGGTTTGTGTCACATTTATATATGTAGTGGTAGGTCACATAAAGTTGATAGGTCATCCATGCTAGTAATAATGTTCGTTTGACACGGTTTTATGGTGATAAGGTTGAGTATCGTTCGGGTCATCGTTGTTACACCTCTCCGCTAATTGAGGAACCAAAGACTGTATATGCTTGACCCTATATGGCCTCTTCAGATAAATCCTTGTACAATTATGTTGATCATCCTCGCCCATCGTTGCACATTCATAGGCATCACGTCTACCCTCTGACACAATTTGAGCATGTTAGAAACGATCATTTAAAGGACACGGTCACTTGGCGAACCCGGCGGTCGACCACTCGGCGGATGGAGATCCCGGCGAGCTTGGAATCATGTGGATGGAGCAAACCGACCTGCTTTGGAGGCCGCAGTCTATTTAATTTATGTTATCTTATTTCTGTTATTTTTATCCGGTGTGCGGTTAGCTGTTTGTTTTGGACTTTATGTGTTGGTGTGGTGTTAGCCCTCCTCATGTTATAAGAGGAGAGCAAACCGACCTGCTTTGGAGGCTGTAGTCTATTTAATTTATGTTCTCTTATTTCTGTTATTTTTATCCGGTGTGCGGTTAGCTGTTTGTTTTGGACTTTATGTGTTGGTGGGGTGTTATCCCTCCTCATGTTATAAGAGGAGGGGAACTTTGTTTTATTTTTCATTATTGATGAATGAAGCTTATTGAAACCCTAAACTTCCCACTACCTCTTCCCGTGTGAGAAGCAGTACCGAGTCGGAAGGCTCCCGCCGCCTCCCATCCTTCCCGATCGGGAAGATCGCCGGACCGGGAGGTCTCCGCTATCGGGCTCCTACGCCAGTTGGTATCAGAGGCTCGCGCTCGACTCCCACTCACGATCGCCGATCCCCGTCGCTGCTCCGCTCCAGCCCGATTCGCGTATGGCGGACACTCCACCGCATGACGCCGACGTTGGGCGGCCATCCAAGCTATCACGGCCCAGTTGGCCACCCTCACCACCGCTATCAGGGAGCTACAACCTGGCCACAACTCGCCGCTGGCCCCCGCCGCACCCGCCGCTCCCTGGGACCGTTTCTTCGGTCGGCAGTATCGCCGGGAATGTGTGCAGCCGCCAGTGTTTCCTCGCCCTCACAACGTCCTCTTTCAGTCGGACTCGAGCTCGAAGGACGAACCACCCGATGCCGCTGCTCCGCCACGGTGGGGAGAATAGCAACCCTACCACCATTCGGGATTCCGCCTGCGGGCCGACATTCCCCACTTCCACGACAATCTGGGTATTAAAGAGTTCCTTGATTGGCTCTCGGAGGTGGAGCGTTTCTTCGAAATGGCCGAAATCGACGAATATCGCCAAATGAAAATGGCTGCTTACCGCCTCAAATCCGGCGCCGCTGTTTGGTGGGATCAACTCCAACTCAACCGCAACCGGCAAGGCAAGGCAGCCGTCCGCACTTGGCCGAAGATGAAGAAATTGTTGCGGAATAGGTTTCTTCTGTCCGACTACGATCAACATTTGTTCAGTACTATCAGAGCTGCTCTCAAGGCACTCGCACGGTGACCGAGTACCTTACGGAGATAAGCCGTCACGCCGACCGCAATGGCCTAATCGAGACGGATGGTCAACGCGTCACACAGTTTCTTCATGGGCTACGCCCGTTCTTATGTGAGAAGATTGGTTTGCATGTTCTGCGCACCGTTGAAGAGGCTTTTAACACGGCTCTCAAAGCCGAGCAGATGGAGAAAGTGGCGACACCTCCGAACCGCATGTCCTCCCACCGTTCGTGGACTGACGCGGCGGGGTCCAGCTCCTGAGATTCTACGCTCAAGGATACTTACGACCGGGTGCCGGCCTCCTCCTCCGAACCAAAGGGTCGGGCACCCGATCGTGTCCCACCGAGCAACTGTTTTAAATGCCAACAACCGGGCCATTTCGCCTCCCGTTGTCCGGTGCTGCGCCAGCCCGTCCACGCAGTCACACAGGATGAAGACGGCGCAAATAACGTGGTGGAGGCCGATGAAGTCATCGACGGGTATGACGACGAGGGTGAATTTGCCGCTTGCATTGTTCACCGCCTACTGCCCACCCCGCGCCTCGACGAACACGTTCAACGCAGCAACGTCTTTCGAAGCTACTGCAACGTCAAAGGGAAAATCTGCGACGTCTTGATCGATAACGGTAGCTGCGAGAACTTCGTCGCATCACGCCTAGTCTCCTACTTGCAACTACCGACCGAACCACACCCGCACCCCTACTCCATTGGGTGGATCCAGCGCGGTCCCTCCGTTCAGGTCACGCACCGCTCTAACGTCCCAGTCGCCATTGGGAAACACTACCGCGTCGACGTTTGGTGCGACGTCGTGGAGATGGACGCCAACCATCTACTCCTGGGCCGACCATAACAATATGTCACGGATGTCTCCTACAAAGGCCGCAAGAACATCTATTCCTTCACCTGGGCTGGCCAGAAGATTCACATTGTTGCACGGATCGGCACCAATCCGGAAACCAGCCCGCCTTCGGATAAGGGGCGCAGCTTGCTATGCATGACGATGCAACTCTGTTCGAGCGAGACATTGCCGAAGCAAAGGAGGTGGTGACCCTCGTTCCTTACGGGCTCTACGCCTCAGGCGAGCACAAGGCGGACGGCGTCTCCCAGGATGTGCGGGAGCTGCTGCAAGATTTTCGCGCCATCACCACGGAGGACCTACCCGATCACCCTGCCCCCTCTTCGGGATATTCAACACCAAATTGATCTCATATCGGGGGCTGGCCTCCCAAACTTACCCCACTACCGCATGAACCCTCGGGAACATGATATCTTGCGCGAGAAGGTCGAGGAACTGTTGAAGAAGGGCTTTATCTCGGAGAGCCTTAGTCCTTGCGGGGTCCCGGCGCTTTTGGTTCCCAAGAAGGACGGTTCGTGGCGAATGTGTGTGGACAGCCACGCCATCAACCGCATCACCATCAAATACTCTTTTCCAATCCCACACCTTGATGACATGTTGGACATGCTGGATGGCTCACAGTTCTTTTCCAAGATAGACCTACGCAGCGACTACCATCAAATTAACATCAAGCCGGGTGATGAATGGAAAACGGCTTTCAAAACCCCGGACGACCTTTTCGAGTGGAAGGTAATGCCTTTTGGATTATCTAACGCGCCAAGTACTTTCATGCGTCTTATGACACAGGTGCTCCGCCCTTTACTGGGGAAGTTTGTTGTGGTTTACTTTGACGACAACCTAGTTTTCAGCAAGAGCCGGGTGGCCCACCTATCCCACCTGCGGGAGGTGTTGCAGGTGCAGGCAGACAACGAGCTCTTTGTTCATCTCAAGAAGTGCACTTTCCTCGCCACGCGGCTGAACTTTTTGGGTTTCATTATTGGCGCGGAGGGGATCCAAGTGGATGATGAGAAGATTCAGGCGATCCGTGAATGGCCGACTCCTACCACTCTCTCGGAGTTGCGGTCGTTCCACGGCTTGGCGACGTTCAACCGCAGGTTCATCCGTGACATTAGTACCATCACGACACTGATTGTCTCAAAAAGGGGCGGTTTCAATGGAGCGAGGAAGCCGACCAAGCCTTTGATGTGATTAAGCGGAAGCTCAGTTCCGCGCCGGTGTTGGCTCTACCCAGTTTCGACAAGCTATTCGAGGTGCATTGCGATGCCAGCGGCGTCAGTATCGGGGTTGTCCTCTCCCAGGACAAGCGACCGGTCTCTTTCTTCAACGAGAAGTTGTGTGATGCTAGGTGGAAGTGGGCCGCTTATGATCAGGAATTCTATGCCGTCATGCGAGCCCTCAAGCATTGGGAGCACTATCTTCTTCACAAAGAATTCATCCTATTCACCGACCACCAGGTGCTCAAATACATTAGCAGTCAGAAACGGATGGATGACATGCACCTACGTTGTAGCACTTACCTCCAGAGATTTCCCTACATCATTCATCACAAGCCCGGGGCTCGAAATGTGGTCTCCGACGCGCTTAGTCGGCGCAATTGCTTATTGGCAACCATGTACCAGACCATCATCGGCTTTGACACTCTCGCCGATTTGTATGCCGATGACGTCGACTTCATGGAGGTGTGGTGCGCATGTTCGTTAGGCGGTTCACATAACGGTTTTCTCCTGCTTGATGGGTTCTTGTTAAAAGACAACCGCTTGTGCATTCCCCGCGGCTCCCTACGGGAGAAACTTATTCGCGATTTGCACGGGAGCGGTTTGGGTGGACACCTCGGCCGGGACAAGACACTTGCCAGTTTGCAGGAGCGCTATTTGTGGCCACAGTTGACGAAGGACGTCGGCAATTTCGTTCGGAAGTGTTTCGTGTGCCAACAATACAAGGGCCAAGCACAGAACACTGGACTTTATACACCACTCCCGGTTCCCACAGGCATTTGGGAAGATTTATCCATGGACTTTGTCTTGGGACTGCTGCGCACCCAACGCGGAGTGGATTCGGTGTTCGTCGTGGTGGATCGTTTTTCCAAGATGACACATTTCTCCCTTGCCGCAAGACGTCTGACGCTTCTCATATTACGCGATTCTTTTTCCGGGAGATAGTCCGTTTGCACGGCGTTCCGACCTCTATCACTTCTGACCGTGATCCCAAGTTTCTCAGCCACTTTTGGCAAATGTTGTGGAAGATGTTTGACACCTCCCTCAAGTTCAGTAGCTCTACCCACCCTCAAACGGACGGCCAAACCGGAGTCGTGAACAAGACATTGGGCAACCTCATTCGTTGCATATGTCAGGATCGCCCGAAGCAATGGGATCATGCGCTGGCTCAAGCGGAATTCGCCTATAACAATGTCGTGCACGGCTCCACCGGTCGCACCCCCTTCTCCATTGTGTACACTGAAGCTCCCCGCCACGCTCTTGACCTGGCCCGCCTACCCGCGACATCCGCTTCGGCGGCACAATTGGCAGAAGACACCCGCGACATCCAGGACGACACTCGTCGCAAACTTCTCGAGTCCAATGCAAAGTACAAGGTCGCGGCCGACAAGCATCGCCGCGAGAAGATATTTGAAGTGGGTGATTTGGTTATGGTTTTCCTCCGCAAGGAACGGTTTCCCGCAGGGCGTCATCACAAGCTCATGCCGAAGAAATTTGGTCTGTTCCGTATAACACACAAGATCAACAACAACGCTTACAACGTCGACCTCCCGCCAGAATTCACCATCTCCAAAACGTTTAATGTGAGGAACTTGTCCCCCTACTACCCGGATGTGCTCCTTTATCCCGCACACTCGGGGGCGAGTGCCTCTCAGGGCGAGGCGAATGATGGACACGGTCACTTGACGAACCCGGCGGTCGACCACTCGGCGGATGGAGATCTTGTTGAGCTTGGAATCATGTGGTTGGAGCAAACCGACCCGCTTAGGAGGCCGCAGTCTATTTAATTTCTGTTCTCTTATTTCTGTTATTTTTATCAGGTGTGCGGTTAGCCGTTTGTTTTGGACTTTATGTGTTGGTGTGTTGTTAGCCCTCCTCATGTTATAGGAGGAGGGGGTACTTTGTTTTATTTTTCATTATTGATGAATGAAGCTTATTGAATCCCTAAACTTCCCACTCCCTCTTCCCGTGTGAGAAGCAGTACCGAGTCGGAAGGCTCCCGCCGCCTCCCATTCTTCCTGATCGGGAAGATCACCGGACCGGGAGGTCTCCGCTATCGGCTCCTACGCCAAAGAGCCCTATAGAGGTCACCATCATCAAGATAACATCACGTGTAGAGATCGTCCTAGTGTTACGAAAATGAAGATGTCGGAAGCTGGATTTCAGTGATTAGTTCTTGATCAATTTGATGGCATGGATGCTCATTTTGATCGTGTGAGGGATGTCTTAAGAGGAATCAATAGGATAAAGTCTAAGGGTTTAGATCAAGCCACCGATGCGTTTAGTAGTGCTCTCATTGACATGAGAGACCCGACACCTGATTTTGATACATCTCATCTTGATGAGCTCAGTGCACACTTGATTTTGAAGTTGAATCCGATCATGACTGTATGTTATAAGTGGAAAGCGACATTAGTATGACTAGTGAGTTTGGTCACGTGAGTGAGGACGAGCGGCCCAGTGACACTGTAGTGGTATGTTCATTTTCTACACCTCATTTAGACCTAGACTACCTAGTTGCCCCTTCGGCTAGGGATCCATTTCTCGACACCCCAGTGACCCCACCTATTGACTAACTCCTAAATATAGGCTTCTCCCACTCTTCCCCTATCATCGTCCCGAGCCACATCACGACCAAAAGTTGAAAGCCTAGTGGTGATCTCGTAGTGTCTGTCTCACCCGTTTTGGGGGCACTACCTCTTACGATGGTGCTCATATGGACTATGACCCTATTGATGGGTTCTTTGACAAGCCCTTTGTTGAGCCTCCTGATGAGTCACCGTGTCTTTGTGAGGATGAGATTCAGGTGAGTGGCTCCTTTACGAGTACAGAGTTATTGACATTTCTTCAATTATCACCCATGATCTTGCCCCAGAGAGTGGATCTTGAGTGTAGATTCAAGTATGTGGGGGGTTTTTCTTTAGTCCACATAAGTATACTTCTGATATTTTGAGAGTCTACCATCTGACCACTCGCAGTCTTGATGAGTTTTGAGACACATTGTCTGCTGATCCATCAGACGAGTTCTTTCTTGTTAGGAGCACTCGCCGCACTCTAGAATCGTATCCAGTCGGCGGTGTCTCCGGTATTCACTCAGGTGTAGTCGCCCTCGCAACAAGCATGAAGCCCCTATGGGACGCCTAAACTAAAGTCTCATCATTATATCAGTTCGAAGTTATCGAACAAGCATGAAATCCCTACGAGACATCTGAACTGGCGTCTCATCATTGGCAAGCAATTCACACCCCCCTCCAAGGGTTAACTCTTAACATTTTTCTATTCATCGATACATCTCTTTTACATAAATTTACACTTTGTAATCTTTAATCTTAATTCATAGGATATATTTATTTTTTGCTCCTCTGAAAAGTCATTCATTTTTATTATTAGCCTTGTCACCTACTGCTGACATGTCGACCGGGCTTCTAAAATATTTATATTTCATAGAGTCATTGATAGCATTAAAAGGAATTTATTCCTTATCATAATTCCATAACATATTAACTTCAAAATACTTGTTCATTTCATTACAAAAATTCATCTAAATATTGCAGGCATGTGTATGTAGTAATAGACATAAACAAGCATAAATTAAAGAAGTAAGAACTCGACGAGTTTTTTTCTCTTTACCCTTTCCCTTACTAAGGTCAATGCATCTTCTTTGCATTAATTTCATTTCAAGTGCTTAAAGTTCCACCGGTACTTTTTTTTTAATTGGGGATGGGGTCTCTGAAATACATAGATTTCACTTTTAATTTCCTATTCTTAACACAAGTTGCAATTTAAGAAATGGGATTTCATTAACAACACTAAGAGGATAATCCGACATCTCTTAAAGGGGGCAGTCGGGTTAAGGGAACACTTATAATGAGTTTAAACTTAAAGCATATATAAATTAAATATTCATACAATGAAAATCACACTTTCTATCTGTAGTATCAAGTTCATGAAAATGCTTGTTGAATAAACTATGTACAAAGGCCCAATAACAAGGCCCAGCTAGAGCCCACTTTATCTTTAGCTTTTTTTGCTCCACATCTTAGAATGGGGTTATTTCTTCCTTCACTCTATGGATAATTAAGTGTACAAATACTTGTATGTATTCATGTGAGAGAAATAAATAAACTGTTTTTTTCTACAAATACTTAAGTGTACAAATAAATAACTTAAGTGTACAAATACTTGCTAGGTTACCCGAATCCTAATTTTTTTCGCTCGGCTTGAAGCCTTGTTGTTTCTACCTCGCCATCTCCAGTGGTCTCCATTCAAGTTGACTGCGGCTTCACATTTTCCTGTGTTTCACTACGCATCCTACTTCCCCCTGCTTTTTTAGCCCTCTCTAGCGCCTTCTATTTGGTCCGGCGACCGAGTTTGTATATCTGCACAATGTGCTTACTGGAATAACAATGCGCTTCCTCCTCCTATTTGTGTTCACACAATCCTCTTGTTGTGATCGTCTGCCCCCCCCGGCTCCTTCAGATCACAACAAAGATCGTTTGTTCGCAGGAACGATCGCATGTTCGAAGCTTGTGTACTTGTCATGATCTCCTTCTCCGCAACTTCTCTTGGCCTCTATTCGTTCAGGATGTTCTTCTTAAGTTTGCAACTGCTAGCCAGTCCGCCAGCCGCCAGCCCACGCGGTCTCTTGGTCACCAAGCTCTCAGCCTCTTCTTTTCTCCTATTCGTCGACTCCTCGACCAAGTTCCTGGCCAAGATTCACTTCCCATTCGTAGCTCCTCTGTGTTTTTCACGCTCCTCATCAAGTTCATGACCACATCTTTGCCTTGTTTTCCTTGTTCGCAGCGTGACTGCATCCTCCTTGGATTTGAATGATGCCCCATCTCTTCTTGCCCGTGCTACGACTTCCCTTCTTGAAGTCTGTGATGAGCTTTGGATCACCACTACCTCTCTTAGTGGGAAGAAAAATTGTGTTGAGTGGGTGCACTCCGCCCGCCGTGTGCTTTAGAAAAAAGGCCTCCATCATCTGACTAAGGCTACTTCTTCTAAGCCCACCGAGGAATGGCTCTGTGATTACGACCAAGTCCAATCATGGATTCTCAACTATATGGATAGTGAACAATATCGAATGACGACCAAGGCCGTGTGGGAGGAACTTTACTCCCTCTATTATGGTAAGGACAACTTGCAACACCTATTTGACATCATCGCAGTTCTTCAATCTCTTGACTGAGTGGTGTCTAGAAACCTGACCTCCTTTGTTGCGCATTCCAAAACTTTGGTCGAGGCCTGGACTCGACATCAGCCTCCAACAGTGGACCTCGCTGCCCAACATGCCCGAAAAGAAGATGTTGGCATCTCTATGATGATGGCCCGTGTTCCACCACATCTCCACAGCATTCGGGCTCACATTCTTTCTTCCTCTACCATTCCTTCTCTGACAGATGTGTGCTCGATGCTTCTAAAAGTCACCCCCATCCTCCCGGAACTCTGTCTCCGGTTCTCCTCCAGCAGACCTTTTCGTCTCACCCCGCTCCTTCATCAGCTTGTGGAGCTCTCACCGGATCTTGTGGACAGGGTCGCGCCGGAAGGCCTCATTCTCGTTGTTCTTATAGTGGTTGGGTTGGTCATTTTGATGTAACATGCTTCCGTAAGCATGGTATGCCTCTGTAACAACATGCCTCCACTGCTGTCAAAACTACTTCCACAAAATGATCAGTTGTTCATCTGGCTCTGTTCCGTCTATCTCCAACAAAGGTATCTTTTGTCTCTCTCATAACTCCACTTGTATTGTGGACTCGGGTGTCACTCACCATATTACTCTGCAGAAACCACCGCGGTACTTGGACTCAGTGCATCCCAAGTTCATCACAGTGGCCAACTGTGATACCACCCCAGTTTCTAGTTCTGCTGATGTCTCCCTTACTTCTTATATCTCCATTTGCTCGGTTCTTGATGTTCTCTCCTTTAAACCTTCTTTTTGTTAGTTGTCTTACTCAAAATCTTGACTGCATTATAGCATTTTCTTCATCTTTTTTTGTTGTACAGGATCAACAGACACAAAATATCATTGGTGAAGGGAAATCGCCCAACGGGCTCCTCTACATTCTGCATGTTCCTCCCACAGTTTTCTCCTTTGTCACCTCTATTGATTAGCATTGACGCCTTGGCATGCTCCTTTCTGAATTCTCAAGAAAGCTCTTATGGATCTCTCCCTCACCGACTTTACTTGCGAATGTTGTATCATTGGCGAACAACATCGCTCTTCTTTTATCCCACATTGTATTCTGAGCGATACTCCTTTTAATTTAGTGCATTCTTATATTTGGGGTCATATAAAACTGCTAGTGTTTCTGGTTACCATTATTTTCTTACTTTTACCGACGATTAATCTCACATGATGTGTTTGTATCTACTTCACAATCGTTTTGAACATCCACGTGTGTTCCGTGTCATTATTGTTGAAACTCGTACACATTTTTTACGCTTCAATAAAACAATCCGCACCGACAATGCGCGTGAATACACGAGTCATGAGTTTAATAATCTATGTACTGAGTTGAGGATCATCCATCAAATCTCATGTGCTTATACACCCCAACAAAATGGTGTAGCTGAGCGGAAAAATCGCCACCTTCTAGAGGTCGCTCGCTCACTTATGTTTCAAATGCAGGTTCTTAAACTCCAATGACATTTTGTGGTCTCTATAGCTTGCTACCTCATCAATCGCATGCCCTCTTTTATTCTCATCTATGTGACTCCCTTCAGTCTTCTATTTCCCTTCACACCACCCTTTCCAGTCACTACTCGCGTCTTTGGATATACTGTTATGTCCACTGCCTTGGCCCCTCCACCGACAAGCTTGCTCCTTGTGCGACCAAATATATATTCGTTAATTACTCTAGCACTCAAAAAGGTTATCTATGCTACTCTCCTGATGATCGCAAAATTTTACATTTGCGGATGTTACTTTTCTCAAAGATCAGCATTTTCACTCTTCCCACCAAACTTATCCAATACCTCCAACACTGTCATGCCCTACCGTCTCTGTTACCTCTCATCTACCATCTATAACCCCAACATCCATCATTGCACCCTCCAAACCGCCTTTTCTTTGTCTTTATACTCGTCTTCCTCGTTCTGATTCCCTCAGATAATTACCCTCTCCAAATAATATTACGCGGCCTGAAGATCCGGTACCCTCATCAACCGCTCATCCTATGGATAATTATGTGTTCTTACATCTCCTATCTTTGATACTTCATAACTTTGCATCTTTTTGATGTCTACCACCCCTAACTCTCTATAGTAGGCTCTTCAGTATTCGAAGTGGCGCGCGGCCATGGATGAGAAATGGCTGGTCTTCAGGAAAATAAGACTTGGAACCTTGTTCCACTTCCGCCTAGCCAACCTTGTTTGGGGTGTAAGTGGGTCTTTTTCGTTAAACATGGTACGGATGGGACAGTTCAACAATTTAATACTCGTCTTATGGCTCGTGGATTCACACAACAACAAGGTCTTGATTATGACAAAACCTTCTCGCCTTTTGCGAAATTGAATATTGTTCGTGTTTTGATCTCTCTCGTTCATCGACATTGGCAGTTGCATCAATTGGATATCAAAAATACTTTTCTCAATGACTATCTACTGCAGACTGTCTACATGCAACAACCTCCCGGGTTTGAGACCACGGGGAAGTCCCTTGTATGTCATCTCAACAAATCTCTCTATGGTCTCATACAGTCTCCTCAAGCATGGTTTGACAAGTTTTGTCAGGTTGTTCGTGGTGTTGGGTTCACTCGAAGCTCGATTGATTTTTTCTATTTACTCGACATCGTCTGACAAGCAATGTAATTCTTTGTCTATAAACTGGAATTAAAACATGTTCCTACTGCAATGCAAATGGCGGATATTCTCACTAAGGCCTTACCATGTCCGCTATATTATCAGTTCTTGTCCAAGCTTGATGTCTACGATTTGTATGCTCTAGCTTTTGGAGGAGTGTTGAATAAACTATGTACAAAAGTCCAATAACAAGGCCCATCTAGAGCCCATTTTATCTTTAGCTTTTTTAGTCCCACATCTTAAAATAAGGTTATTTCTTTCCTCTCTCTTCCTAATAAGTGTACAAATACTTAGGCTCTGTTCGTTTCGCAGGAATTGAAATGCAGGAATTGAAATTGACTTCAATTCCAATCCTGCCGTTCGGCTAAATGCAGGAATTATGTCACGGGAATTGGAATCATTAATTCCATTATTCCGCTCAATATTAGAATTTTCCGCCCGAGCGCGCATTTTCCGCCCGATCGAACATTTTTATCCGGCCGCGCATTTTCGCAAGATGCGCAGTTTTTGCCTGACTGCGATATTTTTTGCCCGAACGCGCATTTTTGGCCGGCCAAAAAATGCGCACTCGGGTGAAAAATGCACGCCCGGGCGAAAAATTCGGGACCGGGTGAAAAAATCGCGCCCGAGCGAAAAAATCGCGTCCGACCGGAAAATGCGCGGCCGGCCGGAAAATGCGCGGCCGGCCGGAAAATTTGCGCCCGGGCGAAAAATGCACGCTCAAACGAAAAATACGCGCTTGGCCGAAAAATGCGCGTCCGGGGGAAAAATACGCGCCTGGGTGAAAAATGCGCGCCCGGATGAAAAATACGCCCACGGCCGAAAAATACACCCCGACCGAAAAATACGCCCCCGGCCGAAAAATGCGCCCCCGACCGAAAAATGCGATCCTGGGTGAAAAATGCGCGCAAGGGAAAAAATGTGTGATCTGGCAAACAAATTCGCGCATGGGCGAAAAATTCGCGCCCGGGCGAAAAATGGGCCCCATAGCAAAATAAAATTGCATCCAGTCGAAAAATTCGCGTCCGGGCGAAAAATCCGCGCCCGGGTGAAATATTCACCCCTGGGCGAAAAATATGCGCACGGGCCGAAAAATGCGTGCCCGGTCGAAAAATTCACGTCTGGTCGAAAAATTCGCGCTCAGGTGAAAAATGCGCGCTCGGGCGAAAAATGCGTGTCCGGCCGAAAAATACGCTCTCGGGCGAAAAATGCGTTGTCAGGCGAAAAACGCGCGCCAGGGCGAAAAATGGTCGCCCGGGCGAAAAAATGTGCGTCCGGTCGAAAAATGCGGGCTCGAGCGAAAAATGCGCGCCCGGGCGAAAATTGCGATCCCGGGATGAAAAATGGGCGCCTCGTCGAAAAATTCGCTCTTCGGCGAAAAATGCGGTCTTGGGCGAACAATAGAATTTGCGTTGATATTTTTTTGAGAGAGTCGGAGACGCGCTAGTAGGGGTGGGAATCATGAATGAAGAGCTCGTGAGGTAAGAATTGAGAGAGCCTTGTTTCTTCTATAATCAATTCCCATGGGAATTGAAATAAATTCCAATTCCGATGTAATATTATGGCCGCTGAACAGTCACAATTGGAATTGGCAATTGAATGTCAATTCCAAAGCCCTAATTCCATCGAAACGAACGGGGTCTAGTGTATTCATGTGAGAGAAATAAATGAATTATTTCTTTTATTTCTTTGTTCTTCTCTACAACCCTCAAAAGTTTGGAGCAGCTAATACTCGAAGGAAAATCACAAAAAAATACATTGAGAGGACTACAAAAGTTCAGATCATCGGGATACATCATTAGAAGAATTAGAAGAAGAATGACCAATCTGGGATTAGTCGGTGCATCAGGGAATGGAAACTAAAAACCACCAATGAATATACCCCCTTCTAGATCATTATTAGAAGAAAGAAAAAAAAGTTTCATCTCATTATTATGGAAAAAAAGGAAAATGAAGTTGAGGACTCCCGACATTGTAGCAAAGGGCTGATTTCTTGGCACCAAAGTGATGTATTCCCGAATCTTTGGATTAATTTTAAAAGATAAAAGTTGAAATCAAAATTAAATAAAGTGGCGCTAGCGAATGTTTCACGAGTAATTATCATGGAATAATCAACCGAGGATTCACAAATGCGCATGAGTGTCTAAAGTTCGTTCGCATCCAACAATATGATAACTTCACCCACACGTATTTTAGAGAAGAAAAAATAAACTCAACAAGTTTTAGAAATTAACGACAAAAAGGTGAAAGTGAAAATTAGAAAAGCTCTGAAATTATATCATATATAATATTAAGCATAATCTCTTACTAACAAAGAATTGAGCAGTGAGTCTTGTATGAGATATACCCAAGCCATAGAGACGGTGCCAGATGAATGGTTCCCAGTACTACTCTCGCCCAAGCACGCTTAACTATGAAGTTCCTTCACATCTCATCACCAGTTGAGCTGCAGCTCAATTGGTGATGAGAAGTGAAGGAACTCCATATTTAAGCGTGCTTGGGCGAGAGTAGTACTGGGATGGGTGACCTCCTGGAAGTCCCCGTGGTGCGCGCTTGACTATCGAGTTTGCCTCATCAAAGGGAGGCTGTGGCCACCAACAACCCGCCAGTGGGCTGGAGAGGGGTTGGGGTGCTTGGGCTGCAGTCCGGTAGCGATGTCATGGGGGGCTATGGGCCAAATCCCGGGTCGTTACAGCTAGGGCTCCAACTTAGAGATGGGAGGCCGCTGTCGAGTTCGCCGCACGGAACAGTTTTGCGACTTAGGGCTCGGGGGGAAAGAACCGGGAAAAAACTTGCCCTAAACCTGAAATTATATCCTTATATAATATTCAATGAACTGGGTTCGGCTTTAACAAGAATTACCCTTGGAAAAGCCGAACCGGGTTCAGGGCTAAAAATCAGGCAAAACACGCGTCTACCCGATATTCGTCCAGTAGACACTGGACTTAGCTATTTTCATCAATCCAAGCTGATATACATTATATCGACTGCATCGGCTAGACCATCCTGTTGGCAAACTGTCAAACAGCCATTCTCAAAAATGTCGACTACATCGACTACAAAGTTTGTCGACTGTATCGACTGGACCATCCAATCAACAGACTGTCAAACAGTTATTCTTGGAATGTCGACTACATCGACTACAAAGCTTGTCGCCTGTATCGACTACATCGACTGCATCGGTTGGACCATCCAGTCGGTAGACTGTCAAACAGTTATTCCTAGAATATCGACTATATCGACTACAAGGTTTGTCGACTGCATCGACCACATCAGCTGGACCATCCAAGCCGACAGACTGTCAAACAACCTTTCTGGATTTGTCGATTATATCGACTGCATCAGTTGGACCATCCAGCCGACAACTCTATCTAGCCGACAAATCACTTAATCGACAAAGCTCCTTGGCAGCAACTTTCTAGTCGGCAAACTGTCAAACAGTTTTTAATCAACTAAGTTTGCTTTTGCACCCATATCCTATATGAGTCGAGCCACCTCGATCAATTATCTAATTTCTCGTTCGTTATTATGTGTGATACCATAAGCTCATATATTGGCAGTGAGACTAACTCGTTGACTACTTCTAGATCACAAAAACACCAACAGTTTTATCATACTCACATCTAAATGTACATAAATAACAAGAAACATGATTATAGATTGCCAGATGTGAGGATGATTACTTCTCTTGAGTGGGTAGAGTAACAGGTTGATCGATTCCCCTAGTTGGTAAAGAATTATAATATACTCTGCCTGTATGAAATGATAAAGCATGTGTATGATGAGGCAGGTTGATTCTCCCTGGTGGCAGGACATTCCAGAGGTTTAGGGCAGTGACTCAAGGATTAAATGATAATGTGTGCCCTACCCTAGTTGTCTGTTTATGTGTTAACCACCTGAAGTTCAATATGATCTATACCTCGGTTTTTTGTTTATACTGCAAGATGTTAGTTTGCACTCGATTATGATCGGGTGTCGCCATCTTGACACTATGCATGATGATTCTATGTCGACATAGCATGTGTGAGCATGCATGGATGCGATGATAACGATATGTGCACTTGCATAGTGTGACTCAGATGAATCATGTTGGTTATGGGTTGTGAAACTCCTCTGATGACAATATGCTTGCTTAACATTGCATTGGTTGTGATGATAAATCATAATTGCTAACAAACATATTTGTATACCATTGAATATACAATACAAAAACAGGGCATTCATATGTATCCATAAAATTACTATACTAGATTATACTATACTTTTCTCAAAATGGTGAGTCCCTACACATACTCTACCACATCCCACAAACTATTACTACCAAACTACAAGAATCTAAGAAGAAGAAAAGAAACAAGAAAAATGATGACCCAAAGTGATGGACTTAGATTCTTGTAATTTGGTAGAAATAGTTTGTGGGATGTGGTAGAGTCTGTGTAGGGACTCACCATTTTGAGAAAAGTATAGTATAATCTAGTATAGTAATTTTATGGATACATATGAATGCCCTGTTTTTGTACTGTATATTCAATGGTATACAAATATGTATGTACGATGTCGTAATGTAGAATTGTTATAATATTAATGTTACTGTATTTCTCTTTACATTATGTGGTGCTCAGTCTCTTGTTAAAAATATGATAATAATTTTGGTGCGTAATATACTTACTAGCTATTTCAAATTTTATGTAAAAAATCTTTTTATGCTAACCCCTACCTCTGATGAAGAAAAACGATTGTAATTGTGGTGGCCTAAGAGGGTCATTACAGTTCAAACTAAGGAGGACTTGTTATGGTTAAAATAATGAGTATATATCATTTTTCTATAACCAGGAGGGTATCAATGCTGTGAGAAAGAAAGAAGTCACTAAGACCGGCTATCGTGACCTAAAGGACATTCTCTCCTCTATACGGTATAGTGCTCTTCTTCTTTATGCTATTGGAGCAGGTCACAAGAATCTCTCATGAACCGTATTCATGGTTCTTCCTATGTGGAGAGATTCTCAATGTCAAGGGATAGTCGATTGGGCTGCTTCTCTTGCACTACTAGTGGTCCAATCCTTCTCTAACAAAAACAAAGTGAATGATGTTTAAAGGCTTAGCTCAACTTAATGGAGTAGCCTATCAAGAAATATTAGCTCCAATTGCCAAATTTATCTAGTTCAAATTCTTCTATCTTGTGAAAAATGGACAAAAGAGGTAAATAAATCACAAACTTTATTGCTCCAAAAAGATAATCATTACAAAAGTATGTCCCCTCATTTATAGAAACTAGGGGAGGAGAGAGAATTATAACAAACGATGTGAGACTAAATACAACCCGCGCGGCTTATGCGGTTTGACATGACCAAACCGCCAACTATACAAGAAATAAAACAACTGGCTACAAAGCCGCAATCTCCCAGAGTAAGCCGCTCGAACTGATCGCCTGACCGCAACTGCAGCAAGCTGTCGGACTGCAACTGCGGTCTCAACCAGACCGCTGCGTCTACTCTTTGCCAGACCGCTGCGTTTACTCTTTGCCAGACCGCTGCGGCTTTAACTAGACCGCTGTGTCTACTCTTTGCCAGACTGCTGCGGCTTCAACTAGACCGCTGCAGCTACTCTTTGCCAGACCGCTGCGGCTACTCTTTGCCAGACCGCTGCTGCTGCTGTCCATCAGAACACAAGCCGAGGTTTATCACCAGACCGCCTGACCAGACAGCAAAACTGTAGGAACAATTAGACCGCTGCGGTTAAATATCAGGCCGCACGATCTCTCCAATCTTTAACACCCCCCCTCAAGCTGGAGCATACATATCGATCATGCCCAGCTTGCTACAGACCTCCTCAGATGGAGTAACCGGCTTGGTGAAGAAGTCATCTAGTTCTCTCTCTGAGGTAACAAATGGAGTGCAAACCTGATTCTTCAAAATCTCCTCTCTAATGAAATGACAATCAACCTCAATATGCTTTGTTCTCTCATGAAAGACAAGATTCCTTGAAATATAAATGACAGCTTTGTTATCACAGAACATAGGAAGAGGATGGTCATAGACTTCTCACAAGTCAAGCATAAGCGCCCGTAGCCACTTTAACTCACAGGTAGTTGAGGTCATGCTCCTATACTCTGCTTCAGCACTTGACCTTGAAACCACTGTCTGCTTCTTGCTTTTCCAGTTAACCAGGTTTCCTCCTACAAAAGTGCAAAAACCTGATGTAGACTTTCTATCCTCCTTGTTATCAGCATAGCTGGCATCAGAATATGCTTCAATCTTCAGATGACCATTCTTCTGAAACAACAAGCCCTTTCCTGGAGACCCTTTCACATACTCCAAAATCTTCATGACAGAGCGTATATGACACTCTCTAGGACTTTGCATAAATTGACTGACCTTCCCCACTGCATAACAGACATCTGGTCTAGTAACAGTCAAATATATAAGTTTGCCTACAAGTCGCATGTATACAGTGAAATCTGGGAGAAGAGGAGAATCATCAGTCCAGCCATTATCATCACCAACAGCCATCGGGCAACGAGCAAGTTTCGTACTAAGAAGACCTGTCTCCTTTAGAAGATCTAGCGCATACTTCCGCTATGAAAGAACCACTGAGGTCCTCTTTCGTGAAATCTCAATTACCAGGAAGTACTTTGGCGGTCTCATATCCTTAGTGACAAAGTGTTGTCAAAGATGTTTTTTGGCTATATCAACACCCTCCTTATCATCCTTAGTCAAAAGAATATCATCAACGTAGCCAGCAAGAACAACAAGGCCTTTAGTAGTCTTGCGTATAAACAAAGAATGATCAGCAGAGTTTCGACTGAACTCAATAAGAGAAACAACTGCACTAAACTTTTCAAACCAGGCTCGTGGACTCTGCTTTAAACCATAAACCACCTTCCGAAGCTTGCACACTTGAGACTCCCCCTGAGTAACATACCTAAGAGGTTGTTCCATGTATACTACCTCTTGCAAATTCCCATAAAGGAAGGAATTCTTAATATCCAACTGAGACATTTCCCAGTCTCTATTAACAGCCACAGAGAAGAGAATACGGATAGTGCTGATACGAGCAACAGGAGAAAAAGTATCGAAGAAATCCACCTCATATGTCTGAGTAAACCTTTTGGCAACAAGCCGTGCCTTATACCGTTCAACAGAGCCATCTGGAAGATACTTAACCACAAAGACCCACCGACATCCAACCACATCAACGCCCAGAGGTGGAGGGACAAGAGTCCAAGTCCCTCTCTTAGTTAACGTGCTCATTTCTACATCCATAACAACTTTCCACTGAGTATTAACAAGAGCATCTTGATATGTTTTCGGAATGACAGTAGAAGAAATAGCAAGAGCAAAACGCTGGGCAGTTGGGAAAAGCTGAGCATATGAGACAACCACATCAATCGGATGCTGAGTACATTGGCGAACGCCCTTTCGCAGGGCAATTGGAAAATCGAGATCACTACTCGCCGAAGGAGGCAATGTACTGACAGAAAAAAGAAGAGGCTTTGGAACAGACACAGAGGGTTTCAAGGGCAACACAACAGGCTCCTGAGAAAGAGATGGAGCAATTAGAGGAGATGCAGAAAGAACCGGCTCTGGCGGAGGTGCCGGGAGAATAGGCAGGGAAGAAGAAGTATCGGTAGGGACGAGAGAAGGAGGGGAGAAATATGGAGTATCTTCAAAGAAGGTAACATCTGCGGAAATGTACTGTTTGCGCAGGAGAGGATCAATACATCGATACCCCTTTTGAGTAGGACAATAGCCAAAGAATATGCATTTAACCGATATGGGAGAAAGTTTGTCCTGTCCAGGAGAAGGGACGTGAACAAAGGCCGTACAACCAAAGGTTTTAAGGGGCAAAAGAAATGGTTCAGCCTCTGGATATAAGACTGAAAAAGGAGTCTTGCCCTGAATAACAGACGAGGGAATACGGTTAATGAGATAGCAAGCAAGAAGAACCGCATGACCCCAATAAGACCGAGGGACATGCATTTGCAAAGAAAGACTGCGAGCAACATCCAGAAGATGACGATTCTTGCGTTCAGCAATGCCGTTCAGTTGAGAGGTATAAGGACAACTTGTTTGATGAATCAAACCCTTGCTCGCACAAAAAGAAGAGAATTGATGGCTGACATATTCTTTGGCATTATTAGTACGAATAACCTGAATGGGCACACGAAACTGTGTGAAGCCCTCATTATAAAATGCAGTAAAGACATAAAACAGTTCAGAATGATCCTTCAAGAGATACAACCAAGTGCATCTGGAGAAATCATCAATGAATGTGACAAAGTACAAGCTTCCGCGACCAACAGTAGTAACAGGAGAAGGAGCCTAGATGTCAGAGTGAACAAGTTCAAAATGACGCAAAGAACAACGACCCGTTCGAGCTGGGAAAGAAGAGCGATGATGTTTGCCCAACTCACATGCTTCACAGTTCAAAGGCAAATCGTCAAAAGGAAGGTCTGGAAAAAGTTGATGAATGAGGCGAGAAGGAAGATGACCAAGACGACGATGCCACAGCTGAACCGAGGAAGAAGCAGAAAGAGCAACAACGTGGTCAAGATAAAACAGGCTACCATGAGGAGTACCAGTAGCAATCGTAACCTTAGAGACAGAATCAGAGAAAGAACAAGTGGTGCCAGTAAAAGTAACTGTGCAATTTAACTGGGAGCAAAGAGTATGAACAAAGAGTAATTTGCACGGGAAAGTAGGGACATAAAGAGTGTCCTCTAGCAGCAAAGACGAAGAGAGATGCACAGTGCCAATACAATGCACAGGAGCAGAGGTCTCATCAGCAACAATAACAGGAGACAACCTGTTTGTCTCAAGCAAAGAGGAAAACAAACGAGAGTTGCCAGTCATATGACAAGTGGCACCTGAGTCAATAAGACACTTATCTGAGGAGACCACAAGAGCACGAGTGATAGAAGAGAGAAGAGAAGTCATCCGCAAGAAGAAACCGGAAAGCAAAAACACTAACCGCACGGTTAGAAACTAGCCGCACAAGGACAAGTCGGCAAAGGAGCAGAAGAAAAATGAGAAACCACACGGTCACGGTGTCAACACACCAGCGACAAGAAAAGAGGCCGTGACAAAAATGCGGTACTCGCTGCAACGAAGAAACAAGACGAGAAAGAAGAAAAGAAAGAGCAAACAACACGAACACCGAAGAAGTCACGCGAACAGAGAAAAGAGAAAAACAGGAGTCCGCCCGGTCAAGGTGACAACACACCAGCAGGAAGGAAGAAACCGCGACCAAAAGGCGAAAGAAGAGAAACCGCGCGAGCACAACAAGTTGCAAAGAAATCAGGAGAGCAAGGAAGTCGGGCGAAAAGAAAAAACCCGGAAGGAAGCAAGTCGCAAGCACGGCGAGAGGCAAGGGAGGGAAGGGAAGGGAAATAAACCGGACAAACCAGAAGAAACAACCGAGGGAAGGGAGTGGGAGAAGCCGGACAAACCGGAAGAAACCGGACGAAGCCGGTGGAAGAGGCCGCACGATTAAAGCAACAAACCGCGAGGTTCTTGAAGCAAAGGATCGGTTTCCTCTGATATCATGTGAAAAATGGACAAAAGAGGTAAATAAACCGCAAACTTTATTGCTCCAAAAAGATAATCATTACAAAGGTATGCCCCTTATTTATAGAAACTGGGGGAGGAGAGAGAATTACAACAAACGATGTGAGACTAAATACAACCCGCGCGGCTTATGCGGTTTGACATGACCAAACCGCCAACTATACAAGAAATAAAATAGCTGGCTACAAAGCCGCAATCTCCCAGAGTAAGCCGCTCGAACTGACCGCCTGACCGCAACTGTTGCAAGTAGTCAGACTGCAACCGCAGTCTAACCCAGACCGCTGCGTCTACTCTTTGTCAGACCGCTGCGACTTCAACCAGACCGCTGCGTCTACTCTTTGCCAGACCGCTGCGGCTTCAACAAGACCGCTGCTGCTGCTGTTCACCAGAACACAAGCCGAGGTTTATCACCAGACCGCCTGACCAGACCGCAAGACTGTTGGAACAATTAGACCGCTGCAGTTGGATACCAGGCCGCCCGATCTCTCCTATCTTTAACATATCTATTGCTGCTCATAATTCATGCCCCCTTCTTCGAGTAGATATCAAAACACCTTCTTGAATGAAGATCTTCAAGAAGAAATTTATGACTTCAAGTTTTTGCTCACATACTTTCAATTATGGCCAAAGGCTAAAATGATCATTTATGGTCTCAAATAATTGCTACAAACATGGTTTGAAAAACTTAGGCCCTGTTTGGGAGAGCGGTAGCGGTTGCCAATAGAGGGATGCAAACAGACCTGTTAGAAATTGTTTGTTGCAAAAAGAGAAACTATTTAAATAATCACCCTTTGTAGAGCTATTCAGAATAGAAAACCAATTTAATCTACTACTTCAGCTCTAGGATTAACGAAATTTGTTGAAAAACATGGGGAATATATATCAAAAAACTCGGAATCAATGTTACCTGGAGGAGGAATGCAGCTTCCCTTCTCTGGCTTGGGTCGACAATGGAAAAATGGTAGCAACAGAGCCGTACATACATGAGAATGAAAGAGGCGCGATGAGGAAGGAGGAAATACGATGAGTAGAACCCTAAGTGGGCGGTGCAGTGAGGATGAAGGAGGAAACAAGATGCGGCATGTATTTTTTAGAAATAACGGACCATGGGGCCTCACCTGTGATTGTCGTTTATCAATATAAACAAGAAAAGATGATATTTATGATGGAAAATGCTGGAGCTTGCCAAACAAGATTTAGGAGCAATGACGTTTTCTTCCTGCTGAAATGGAGGCCCGCCGCTCCGCGAAACAACAACTTAGTAACAAGCTTCTTTAAATTGTCTTTTCTCACAATGTGTTTAATAAATCCGCTTCATTTACAAAAAAAATTGTCTTTTCTCACGGGCTCTAATGTCCATCACATTGCTCAAGTAAAAAAGTTGGCTTGCAGCAGTCCACGACATTAAAGTTCTTGGAACTCTATGTTGCTTCTGGAGAATTGAAGTGGTTAGCCCTATGATGGGGGTATTTGTTTCCCACTAAAAATATGTTCAAAATCCGCTTGAATAAACCGGATATTCAACAATTAAGCCAACAGAGAGTCCTATTAATCCAAACTATGATATTCACAAACAAAAGTGATGCAGAACAGGCGTCACACAAGCCTGCCACCCTGGAGTCCCACCAGGGGGCCCACCATGGCGTCGCATCAAGGCGGCTTTATTAGGCCCGCGGGCCGTACATCCCAACCCGTTTTCGGTCCCACCACAGGAAGCCGAAAGGTTGTTGAGGCCGAGATTCGATCTCGTGACCTCCTTGCTAAAGAGCTCTTAGGCGAGATCTTTATCAAGGAGGCCTCGAGATCGAATCTCGGCCTCAACAATCTTTCGGCTTCCTGTGGTGGGACCAAAGACGGGTTGGAGTGTACAACACGCGGGCCTGATAAATCCTCCTTAGTGCGACGCCAAGGTGGGCCACCTGGTGGGCCTCCAGGGTAGCAGACAGGTGTGACATCTGTCCTGCATCAAAAAGTCTCCAATTATTTAAAAAAATTTGAAGTTTAAAATGTTAGTAAGCTAACATTCTTGACTATAACCATGCCTAATATCATATTTTATAATTGAATGGGTGAGTCAATTCATGCATGAATCAAGAGTTTATCATTAGGAGGCAATTTTCAAGATTGTGAGATATCTGAAAGGATATGCAGGAAGGGAATTTTGTATAGAAGTCGAGAGCACTTAGATAGCTCTGGCTACTATGATGCAAATTTAGATGAATCCACAATTGAAAGATCTATGATCGAATACCATGTGTTTTTGGGTGGTAATTTAGTATGAGAAACTAAGAAAGAAACTAAGAAAATGGACTGATGGCAAGGTCATCAGTTGAAGCTAAATATAGGACTATGGATACTGCCATATGTCAACTAATGTAGCTTAAATCCATTACGAAAGAACTTACTTTTGGAGTCCATGGAGGTATTCCTTTATATTGTGACAAACAATCAATATTCAAGAGAGACAAACATATTAAAGGGGATTATCATTTCTTGAGAGAAACAAGTACAACTAAAATAATATACACCATGTTTGTTGCTTTTGGAAATCAAGTTGCATGTGTTCACTAAAGCACTATTAGAGAAAATGTTCCAGCCTTCCAGGACAATAGAATTAAATTGAGCCTAACTGATTTTTGTAAAATTAGCTTGCAAATTGAAAGGGATATTGAAAGTAATACGATTCAAGCAAACTGGGACACTATTTTAATATAACCACGAGGGCAGTATTACTGTGAGTAAAAAGAACTTATGGCGGATGTCATGACCTAATGATATTCTCTTCTCCATCAGGTATGCTACTCTTCATATAGAATCACAAGAGTTTCTATGTTAGTACAGCAGAAGACATAAGTTACATAAATGTAGCTGATTTTTCCTATGCACGCCACATCTTTCTATAAAGTAGGTATAAAGTAAATCTTATGGATGTAACATACTACTTCATATAAATAAAAGCTTTATATACTTGGTAAAATAACCACGCATATCCGATAGTTTACACCAAAATGTGAGTGCAACAAGGAAATAGATTACGGTGGACAGTACCTTTGAGCCTATTTTGAGTTTATGCTTCGGGTTGATACCATACTCATTCGGAATAACACCATCTGCTAGCAACTGAAAAGAAAAGTTAAACCAGTAATTCTTTTTGAAGACAAGCAGTCCCATTTCTTTCATATTTATTATAAGACATGGTTTAATGAGAAAAAAAAAGAAAATGCATTGAAACTCCACTAGCACTAATACATATATATCTATACTAATATATAAAGTTCTTTACCCCTTCTACAATGTTTTTGTCCGTAAAAAAATTGCCATTAAAAAGAAACCTCCCTCTCACGGTGGAGGCCACTCCCTCCGGCAGAGCCGGCGGTAGCTAGACGGGACCCCACCAACAGGGTCGCTGGGATCCGGCGACCCCGGCGGGGGTAGGCCAGAGGCGGTCCGGCAGCAGGGCCACCGCCATGTTCGTCAAAATAATAATAAAAAATTTCACTGCCACCGAAGGCGCTCCGCCGCCGGCCTGTCCGGCCCCCACCGGCGGGTTCACCGGACCTCGGCGAACCCGTCGGGAGTCTTCCGGCGGCCAGCGGGCAGGGCCAACGCTGGCGGTGGCCCTGCCCGTTAGACCCGAATCTGGGTCTCACGGGGAGGGCCACCGCCAGCGGTGGCCCTGCCCGCTGGCAGCCGGAAGACTCCCGACGGGTTCGCCGGGAAAGAATGATCCTGATTTGGATGAATTTCTGTTGGTTGACAAAGATGTAGAAGATTATTAGCTGGTCACTGAGAATATTGCTCCACCTTTAGCACCGACGGCCTGCCCGGCCCCCACCGACGGGTTCGTCGGAAGAGGGCGGCGAGATGTAGGCGGAGAGGGAGGCGGGATGCAGGCGGAGGGATGCCGGTGGAGGAGCAGTAAAATTAATTTGCTCTATGGTTCTAAGTGTTGGGCAGTGAATTGTGTACATGAGCAAAAAATGGGAGTTGCGGAGATGAGAATGCTTAGGTGGATGTGTGGACACACGAGATTGAATAAAATTAGGAATGAAAGTATCAGGGATAAGACATGGGTAGCACCAATTGTAGAGAAGATGCGAGAAGCTCGTCTAAGATAGTTTGGACACGTACAAAGGAGACCACTAGAGGCACCTGTTAGGCGTTGTGAGAGTCTAGTCACTAGGCATGTTAAACGAGGGAGGGGTAGACCAATAAAGACTTGGAATGAAACTGTAAGGAAAGACATGATGTACTTAGGCATTAGTGAGATAATGACAAAAATAGGGCACAATGGCGACAAAAGATCCATATAGCCGACCCCACTATAGTGGGATAAAGCTTGAGTGTTGTTGAGTGTTGTTGTTGTTATTTAAATATTTAAATGTAACTTAATAAATTTATATATCTTTACAAAATTTTAAATTCAATTTGTACACGGTACAAACCGCATCCGCTTATAACTCAATATATAATATATATCCTTAAAATATATTTAATTATTTATACAAAATTTAAGGAATAATGAAATATTTGTAATATATATAGTTTTCAAAGAGATATTTAAATTATAAACACATATCTTACTATATATAACTATTTGATTATTAAAAAAAAATTCTCTAATAAAATGATTATATTTAGTTACATTTGAGTTCAATTTGATATTTACATCATATATAATATGATATAAACTTATGATTCATGATAGGTGATATGTTATTATCTAGCATCACAGTTCAACCCCGGTTCGACCGGTCCAACTGGTCGGACCTTAAACCTTTGGTCTCACAAGTTCGTTCTCCGGTCCAGTTCTTAAAATCTTGTTAAATACCAAAGAGAAGAAGGGTGCAACAATGCTAAAAAGAGTTACCTACATTACAAACATATCTGGGTGGTCAAATGGATTTATTCCATAATTTCGAATTTCAACCCATGACTTTTAGTCATGATGGAGCAACGTACCTAACCATAATCAAGGGACAGCCTCCGGGAACTATTTTATTCAAAAAATATATCCCTATGTTTAAAAATAAGTCTTTGATAGAAGAAATCCTTATAGTGATAAAATCTACCTGAGCAACTTTAAATAGCTCTGCCAACCCGTCAAGATTAAGATGTGCATTATGGAGTAGATCGTATCTGTTAACAATTCCAAAATAGAGAAAATGAAAAAACTGTCACAGGAAGGTTACAAACAAATAAGCAACAAATACATGTAAAACAAAATATTTACACAAGTATTTGGGTAAGGGCATTGTTCGTGCAAAAGAAAAATGAAAAGACTTCCAAATTGTGGTAAGAATAATGAGCTACAGAATGGGATCCAAACTTGTAGCTGAAGGAATATTTGTACGGTCTTGTTCCAGTTCAAAGTTATTTATCATCCACTCATGATGTTATCATCAGCAAAAAATAGATTCAATGCAAATAATCATATATTCCAAAAGAGAAAAACTCTTAGAGGGTGTTCTGTTAAAAGTAATTGGTTTGGAATTGTCGAATTCCGTGGGTTTTGAAATTGAACTAGAGCCAATTCTTGCCTTCTTCCGATGGTTTTCGGTCTTCTCCTAGCAGCCTCTTCCCTGAGCAGTGAATGCCACCGCCTCGAGTCGAGTGGTGTTCGTCCGTTAAATCGAAGGATGCCGCTTAGTTTTTTGCTCCTCAACTGTTTGTCTTCTATTTTCCTCACGCTTCCTTCTGTATGTGAAATTATTCATGGAGATCAATTTCAGGGAGGAGATGACATCGTCCTCACAAGTTGCTTTGCCTCTCGTAGACAACTGGGTAGTGGTGGGTTTCCCTTTATCCCGTCTCTTTTGAAGACATCAGGTTTTTCCAGCTTGATTATGATTGATGGTGTTTTCTGTAAGCAAAGTTGCTTGGTTGTGAGCACTTCTAATTAGCTATTTGATTGTCCTGATTATAGAAGTTGGAATATTCCTTCGTGGGCGAATTATTTTGTGGTGATTCCTTCTTGTTTACTTCAAGCCACGGTTCTAGATCTATCGGCAAGCATGCCACTAAAATTCTCCTTTCACATCTTCTTCAATTTCAATTCCTACAGATTTTGGTCAATTTCATCTTGGAGCCGAAAGTCGTAATTTGAATTCAGCAAAACCGCAATTCTTGCCTGGGTTTTTGGAATTGATGAATTTCAATTCCTCAATTCCACCCTTATGAAGTCCTGCATATATATTCCATGCTCTTGAAGTTGTTTTCTGAAAATACTTTTAGTCCTTTGAACAAACCAGATAACATTTACTTTATAGCTCAATGGATCAAACAAATGTACATGAACATCACAACAAAATTTTGAAGGGAAGCATTTTAATCGTGATAAGCTGGTTAAGATCAATGATTCACCAAGGTTAGAGTTGAATTAAATCATTTATAACATATTGTAAAATGACCCACTATACATGGCCCATTTACTTCTTGTCTTGTTTGGGTTCACTCCCTTTGGGTATATGTAGGGGTGAAAACTCCTTGAAATAATATGAGTCCTATTATTTCTGCATGACTTGGTATCAGAACAAAAATCCGGAGTTGCTGCCTAGGCGGTTCTCTAGTCCGTGTCAACCTGCCTGCTTGTGTGGCCTTCAGGTGTGAAACGTCTGTTCTCGCTGCCACCTATTGCAGCTCAGGCGGCCTTCTGTTGCCTATCTGTCGTCTCCTCCTTGATTACTGAGAGAGCTAGGGCGGACTTTTGCTTGCGCGGTCGCTCTTCCCAATGATTGTGCGAACTCTTCCTGTCGGCTCGCGCAGTCTCTTTTCCCGCCCAGTCTTCCAATGGAGCTCGTGTGGCCTCCAATAACTCGTACGACCTCAAGTGCACGGTCTCTCTTACCCACAACTGTGCGAACTCTTCCCACCGGCTCGCGCGGTCTCTCTTCCTGCAAAGCCTTCCAGTGGAGCTCGTGCGACCTACAAAAGCTCGCACAGCCTCCAGTAGCTAGGGCGGCCTCCAGCAGCTTGTGCGGCTTGTTCGGCCTACGACAACTCGTGCAGCCTCTTCTCCTTGTGCGGCCTCTCAAGCTTGTGCGACCTACAATAATTGGTGCAATCTCCGCTTGTGCGGCCTCCAACTCCCTCTGCGGACTCCCCTTCATATCACGACCTCTCTAGCGCAGTGCGGTCTCTCCAACTTATGTCCTCTCCAACCCCTTCATCATCATGACCAACTCCTCGGACTCAAGTGCTCAGCCTCCTACCTCGATTATCCCTCCTTCGGGCAATGATTTTTCACGGTTTCATGGTTCCTCCGGTTTCACACGTATTAACATTGTTCCTTTGGATGGAACCAATTATCTCGAGTGGTCTCGCGCAGCACAACAAGCTATCAGCAACCATCAACTCTATGATACATCGAAGGTACGATTGTCCAGTCTCCCAGTACTGATCCTGGTTAGAGAAAGTGGAACGCGAATAATTTACTTATTGTCTCGTGGTTGCTTCGCTCTGTGTCCCCCTTGGTCTATCGTAGCTACATGTTGATGGACTCGGCCTTTGACATATGGACTCGGGCTCGTGAGACTTATTCAAAGCTTTGTATTTCTACCCAAGTTTCTCTAAGTTCGAACGCCTATATCAAGAGTTGTACTACTTTGAGGACTTCACTCTCACTTGCACTGTTGATGCCCAGGCATTAAAAATCAAGAAAGGTCATCGGCTCAATATCTTCCTCATGAGACTTAATTTGGAGTTCAACACTGTAACAACCCATATTTCAAAAAAAGGGTTTAAATTAAACTTTATTAAGTAATGACAATTTTTGTAATTAACCAAAATCTCTCCTTCTAATTCCTAAACCGAGCCAGCCTAAGTTATCAAAGGCGCAAGGCGCACCGAGGCGCAAAGGGCCCCTGGAGCCTAGGCGCAAGGCGCAAGGCGCAGGCGCGCGCCTGAGGCACGTGAGGCGCAAAAATTGGGGAAAAAGAAAATTGAGCAAATTGGGCGCCCAATTCGCTGAAATTGAGCGAATTGGGCGCCCAATTCGCTGAAATTGAGCGAATTGGGCGCCCAATTCGCTGAAATTGAGCGAATTGGGCGCCCAATTCGCTGAAATTGAGCGAATTGGGCGCCCAATTCGCTGAAATTGAGCGAATTGGGCGCCCAATTCGCTGAAATTGAGCGAATTGGGCGCCCAATTCGCTGAAATTGAGCGAATTGGGCGCCCAATTCGCTGAAATTGAGCGAATTCGGCGCCCAATTCACTGAAATTGAGCGAATTCGCTGAACTTCAGGGAATTGGGAGCCCAATTCGCTCAATTTCAGCGAATGGGCGCCCAATTCGCTCAATTTCAGCGAATTGGGCGCCCAATTCGCTCAATTTCAGCGAATTGGGCGCCCAATTCGCACAATTTCAGCGAATTGGGCGCCCAAGTGCGCCTAGGGGGTGTCTCGGGTGCGTCTAAGATCATGTTTTTGCCAACATCAAATTTTTTTTTTAAAAAAAAATACCTTAAAAGGCCCGGGCGCGCCTTTGGCGCGCCTGGGAGCCTGTAAGGCGCGCGCCTGAGGTGCACCTGGGGCACATCGCCCGCCTCAGCTGTGCTGAGGCGCGGCGGGCTGCGCCTGGTGCGCCCGGCGCCTCAGGCGCGCCTAGGCGCGCGCCTTGACAACTTAGGAGCCAGCCACCCCGCATTAAACCCGTCGGCCCAGGGCTTTCACATCCCGCAAACAACATGAAACCCGCTCCCTGTCGATGTCCCTCTCCCAATCCCATCTCTTGTGCCGCATGCCGCCGCCGCTCATGCCTCCTGCTCCTCCTGTCGTGGTCGACGACTCCAACCCCACCTCTGCCGTCGACAACTTCCTCTCCTCAAGTCGGCATAGCCGGCTCTAGGAATACTCAATGCAACAACCTTATTTCCGCTTCTTTCTCCTCCTAAGGGCTAGCAACCTCCTCTCCAAGGGCTGGCAACCGCCTCCCCTTCCCTCGACAGCCCTCTTCCTCTCCGATTGGGCCTATTTTGCAAGAAGAGCGTCTAGGGTTTTCTTCCTTCTCCTCCTTGGGCTCAAATTTGACTTTCTTTGGGTAAGTTTCCCCCTCCATCATCTCTCTTTTCAGATTTGCCCTAGTCTTGTGAAATTATTCGTGCCCTATTTTTCGTTCAACTTATGTTTCAGATTTTTGTCCCTATCGTAATCGTCTAACCTTCGGGTATTTGTGATTTCCGGCGTCGTTCGTCACTTTATTTGACAGTTTGTGAAGGAATCCCTCTCCGATTTAGGGTTTCCCCTAGCCGAGCGCCGCCAAGTCTTCGTCTCCGCGTGGTGTCTCTTCTCCCCTCACTCTTGAGGGAGGTAAATCTCTTAGCCGCTCTTGATTTAGTTATGTAACAAATAATTGTCTGTGCTACTGTTTGGATTCCTTTATGCCAACATCATTCTTGCTTGCTCTTGAACAATTTCGAAATAAGATTGTTAGCATTGCTCGCGCCACTTGGCCGCCTCCGTCAGATTCAGCCTCCTTCAGGCAAGTAGAGATCATTTCTCTCTTGCAAACAGTGAACTTAATTGTCTTGTCTGATCTTATGTTTATATGAATTCGCCCTTGATTGCTTGTTTCGTCAAATAAATTTAGATCTCGAATCTCTAAATAGACTTGTTATTAGTTTGACGTTCACGCGATAGGAATAACACGAGTTGTGAATGTAAATAATTATATTTGGATAATTGGGAGATGAGTTAGTGAATGATAGTTAATTGGATATTCAATTAGATGATTTGCATCTCATTTGATGAATAATTTGGAGAATCGTAGAGCGTTAATCACGAGCAACATTGTCACGATAATAATTATAATGAATTCGGGTTAACAAGTATATGATTGGTGTTTTGATATATCATGCTCGTAGCGCATTCTTTTTACTTGAAAAATACTTGTGTCAAAGGATGATTTAACCTAGATGAGTACTTGAAATCTCCAATCCAATACATTTCAATTTACCTCTGCGATTTACTCGAAAAATCTTCTTGATATGGAACATTAACCCCTCGAATCCGCAAGATTCAAAACTCACTGTTTGATTTCTTCTGTGTCGTCGAATCTGGTTTCTTATGTCTGTTTGGTTGCAAGACCTGAGTAAAATTCATTTTTGATCTGATCTTTCACTTTAAGTGTTTGCGTTTCTGTTAAAATTCACTAAAGCATAAATCATGTAACTCATAATATCATAAGCAAACATCGTAATGTGTTGTGGTCACTTGGGTTCAGTGGCGGAACTAGGATTTTGAAGTCCCACGGGCACAATCTAAGTACTGTCAATTCGGGGGGCAGCGCACCCTGAGCGGGGGTTTGGGGGCAGCGACCACGAATTTTTTTTTTGGAAAGATATTTTTGTAAGGAAAATATTGAACACAATATTACAATCAAAAATTGAATACAAAATTACAAAAGAAAGGTTTAGATCTGAAAAACTTACAATTTAACAAGATTTCACAGTGAAATCTGAACTGAAATAAGTCTAGATTTCACACCGAAATCGCGGCTCAGTTGGTGATAAGAGTTCCGCGGAAGCGTATCTTATCTAGGGGGACCAGGGATCAAGCCCGCTCCCCAACAACCCGCCTCAACGCCACTCAGCTATGGATCCTGGGCCGTGGGCCTCGCGAGCAGCCAGGAGGGCCTGAGGAGAAGGGTTGGAGTGTATGGTCTGCGGGACCTGATGGGCCCGGCTGGGGCTGGCTATGGATCCTGGGTGAGATAGCCCTGCGAGCAGCCCAGTGCCCAGTTGGGGTCACATCATCGGAGCAGGTAGCCGCGACGGGAGCCAGAGCAAGTAGCGGCGACGGGAGCCGGAGTAGGGAGCGGCGACGGGATCGGGAGCCGGGAGAGGCGACGGGATCAGAAGCAGGAGCAGGGACCGGGATGAAATGAAAACTAATTTAGCGATAAAAAAACCGGTCGGGCACGTGCCCTACCGTGCCCAGGGGTAGTTCCGCCCATGCTTGGGTTGTAGCCCTCACGGTTGTACCAGTCGGGTCCCATTAAGACTCCTTGAGCCGGGACTGGGCCGTGACAATTATCACGACAAGCAGGAAGTTTTTCTAATAAGACTTGCATTTGGACTGAGTGTGGACAAGGCGCATCCACAAGAAACCACCTACACTCTTCAATGATTACAACTTATGATATTGCATGAGCAAAAATATATTATTCTCCGGAGTAGTCTCTTGATTTTAGTTATTTCTGTTGACTCATTTACTTGTCCGCTTCATGAAAACTGGTACTTGTATATTTCTATTTCTACTGTTCTGTACTTTACTTTGCTCACCTAATTATTTCAATGTTCTGAGGCTTTTCCTTTATGTTTTGGAATGACCTTAGCATTCGTGTTGCGTCGCCAGGTTCCTGAGCTGGTTTTACGTCAAGCATCTGTTTTCGAGATTGACCTTCCCGTCGTGTCAGGTTCTACGTTTATGTTTCATTTCTTTTACTATAAGAAATTTCTTTTATGTAATAAAAATGATTAGTAAATCATGGACAACTGCTAGGATAAATATTATATGTACTAGAACTTGACATCATTTGTATGCTCATCCTCTTTTGAATCATAAGTGCATGAAATCTGTAGCAGTTCCGCATAAAAATTAATCTAAAAGCTTACGCATAAAAATTAATCTGTTTTTATTTAAAAGTAATTATTTTAAACCTATTATCATTATCTCTGCATCCGCCTTAACAAGCATGGTTTTATTTCAGCTCATGTCTGTGGCATCACGACCTGCCCGAAGCGTACTCTGATTTTTATTAAGACGGGTAGTGACAAACATGGTGCGAACTCATGTTTTGAACCGGCAACCCCTTCCCTCTCTTCGGGAAGCCTTTAATATGGTCTTAGGGGACGAAGATCATCGTCGTTCTCTCAACTCCAACTGAGCCTCTGATCGCTCCGCCCTTGCTGGCATTCTTCGTGCTCCTCCCTCTTCGTCTTTCAAGTTGGACGAATACTGTAGCAAAGATGGCCATGCCAGGGACTCTTGCTTTTGTCTTCATCCTCATCTTGCTCCCTCACATAAAGGCTCTCGTGGTCGTGGTCCCCCTCACAAGCCCAATCGTTCTTATGTTGCACACAATCTCACACTAATAAAATTGCTCTTGGTTGACTTCCCTCTGAAAGTCTTTCCTCAAAGGAACTGGATGTTTCGTCACTTTCTCACATGATGGTTGTGTTTTTCAGGATCCGGCAATGAGGTAGCCTACTGACAGTAGTAGGAACTGGGGGGGGGGGGGTGTACATCTTGGAACACCCACCAACTCAAGCGCTCTCCAGCACCCTTCCAACTCTCTCCATTCTACCTCGTCGCTCTCCCGCGGATGTGCATCGATGTCATCAACGTTTTGGACATCCCTCCGCCAGCTATCTTCTAAAGTTATTTTATATGTTTTTCAAACTCTCCGAGCCGCTTTGTTTGTAATGAATGTGAACTTTCAAACATGCATGCCATAATCCTAATCATTTTCTTCTCCTAGTATGGTTCCTTTTGATGTTATTTATACAGATGTTTGGGAACCATCCCCTGTTATTTCTCTCTAGTTATCAATGGTTTGTGACCTTTATTAATTGTTTCTCTCGCTGAACTTGTGTATTTATTAAAACAAAAAAGTGAGGTCTTCGATTGCATTCGTATTTTTAAAAAAATGGTGGACACTCAATTTGGCATCACTATTCGTGTGCTCCGTAGATGTAATGGGGGTGAGTACGATGATCGTAGTATTTTTGACACTTACCTTGTAGATCAAGAGATTCGTCGTCAAAAAACATGTGTAAACACCTCCACTAACAATGGTGTGGCTGAACGTAAGAACAAACATCTCCTTGAGGTTATCAGATTTCTTCTTCTCACCATGAATCTTCCCAGGTGATGCGGTTCTTACCGCAACTTACCTCATCAATCGTTTACCCTATAATACCTTATAGTATGCCTCTCCATTATCCCGTTTGTATACTAAATGCATTGTTCACACTTCTCATCTACCTATGTGTGTGTTTGAATGTGTCTGCTTCGTTCATGTTCATCAGAACCATCATGATAAATTGGATGTGCATTCCCTCCAATGCATCTTTGTTGGCTACTCAACTACTATAAAAAAGTATCATTGTTATCACCCTCTGTCTCGTCGATTCTACTGCACCATGAATGTGACATTTTGTGAGGAACAGTATTTCGATTCTCGGGAAGAGAGGGACATTGTTGTCGACGCTCGCAATCTTCGTCTTCCTATTATGGCCTCACAACCGCCTCCCATGACTTCTTAAAACATACTTTCTCCCACAAATCCACTTAACGTGTCTATTCCTCTATCTCCTACTCTCGGGAGCCTTATTCCTCCTCTTCCTATGGTCTATTACAGATGCAACCCTGGTGCTACCGTATTATAACCTCGATCATTCCACCACTGCAGGTATGCTCTTCTAACTCAGGTTCAGATGACGACCCTCGTATAAATCTAAAACGAAAGTTGATCTTTATTAAATATCTGTTTGCCAATTATATCACCTATCAAAATCTGACAAAGGCACATAAGACCTTTATCTCCTCTATGGATTATGTTTGCATTCCTAATATTTGGCATGAAGCAATAGAGATAATTGTGTGGAGCAAGGTAATGGAAGAAGAGATGCTAGAATTTGAGAAGAACCAGACCTAGACACTCACCCATATTCCCGCCAGAAAGAAATCTGTTGATTCCAAATGGGTTTTCTTTGTTAAACATAGTCAAGAAGGGGTTGTTGGGAGATATAAAGCGAGGCTAGTTACTCAAGGATGCACTCAAACTCTGGATGTGGACTATCATGAGACGCTTGCACCGATTGCCAAGATAGACTTCATCCGTGTTATTTTATCATGTGTTGCATGTTAAGGTTGGAGTAGAAATAACAACTAATGATCTAACAAAATCTCTTTGCAGAGGATGTAACACGATGATAAGAAACAACATGAGAGATCGAGTGAGATGTGCAAGAGTATTTACGTCTCCTTAATGCAATAAGCAAGCCACATTTGAAGGTAAGTTTGGTGGCGTAGGCACTAGAGAATTTGTAGACAAGTTATGATTAAGTTCTTGAGATCATGTAGTTGGAGTAAAAACATGATATGGGCTGTCGAGTGAGATTTTGTGCAAGAATGAGAAAGGGAGAAGTCCTAGAGAGTATTGGAGTTTCCGATCTTCCAACCAAATGGCTTGTGGTGGATGCCAATGGAGAGGCCTTGCCAAAGGAGTGAAGTAAGTTAGGAAAGAAGAGGGAGCCGAGCTCAACCCGCGACGAGAGGAAGAGAGGAGACCGACATGACCTAGCCTATCGTGGAGAGAGGGTAGAGGTAGAGGAAGAGAGAAGAGAGGAAATTCGAGATTAATTGCTTGATGTCATTCCTAACTCCTTGCCTAACTAAAGGCAAAGTCAAAGTAGGTAAAATGCAATAGTCTTAATCATAGAAGTACAAAGAAAAAATATAAAAGGCCCTCTTTATTCCTAAGTGGCTCCTCCCTCCACTGATACGTATTGCCCCAATGTAGGCCCATAACATCTCTCCTATTGTGATCAAGCTTGTCCTCAAGCTTGAAGCTAGAGAAAGTGGACAAAGGGCCGATCACTCTTTCCTAGTGGTGTGGATGCGTCTTCACCCACCCAACGCACAAGGGCCTCTGGCAATCCATTTCTATTTATGCTACCAAAAATCTACGGCAAGCGCGATAACTGAGCGACTACCGTGGAGGCACGGCTACTAGCAGCTTGGTCAGGGTCGGCCCCACGAAGAGTTTCAGCTGCAAGACATGGATGACGTCGTGGATCTTGGCCTCTGCAGGCAACTTAATTCTATAGTCCACCTCACCAATCCTCTGTGTCATTCGCGAGGGGTCATAGTATTTTAGTGCCAATTTGTGATACGGCGCCTTTGAGGCAAAAGTCTGGTAAGGGCGATGCTTTGACCGCACCCATTTGTTGGGCGCAAAGAAAAGCTCACAATGAGTATTTTATTGCAAGTCAGGAGTTAGACATCAACTTCATCCACCATGGTGAAGACACCACAATATGTTAGAAGGCTTGGAGGATCTCTCCGTATATGATCCAAAATGGGGTCATCTGCAAGGGTGCATGGTTAGAGGTATTATAGTAATACCTCACCCAGGGAAGCCAATTTACTCAGTCCTTGGGGCGATCCCCCATAACACATTAGAGGTGCATCTCGATGGTGCAATTGACCACTTCAGTTTAACCATTTGACTGCAGATGATAGGTAGAGGAAAAGGCCAATTTGATGGAGCTTAGTGTGAATAGCTCCTTCCATAACCGACTGGAGAAAATCTTATCACCGTCAGAAATGTTGCTCTCGAGAAGGCCATGCAATAGAAACACCTACTCAATGAAAAAATATGTGATGTCATTTGCTGCAAGTGGCCATGTAGTATAAACACATGCTCAAAGAGAAACGTGCAACACCTTCCATTGTAACAGGGTGGGCCAGGGAGATGAAATGAACCCACTTAGAAAATCGGTCAACAACCACCGGTAGCATTAATTACACCTTCAATGTCGTTAACCGCTCCATGAAATCCATCGAGATGGACACAGGTAATGAAGGTAACAAGGCCCTGTTGTGCTAGAAATCAAAGCAACCAACAATGAATTGAAATTAATCCGTGAACCCCAAAATCCCGGGAGCTGGGGAGATAACTATGGTAATGGAAATGCGGTCACACCATGAAGGGATTCATTAAAACCCCAATGTCGTGCACTACAAGCCCCAAATAGGCAACCTTGTCTATGTCAAAAGAGCATTTATTATGATTGAGAAAAACTAATGTTAAAAAGGCTCACCAGTGTTAAATATTCTTATTTCTATATTTTGTATATTCATTTACATATTTTTCTCTCTCTCTATGTATATATATCCCCTTGTACATTGCAAGGGTAAGAGAGTGTTATCTTTTCCCAATTATCTCTTAACATGGTATGAGAGCACCTTTAGGTTACGTCGCTAATTTCTCACTCTGAATATGCTTTCACTATCTATATTTCTGCTCGATGTCATCTACCTGACGACGTCTGGTTCCGCTCGATGTTTTCTACCAGACTACGGCTACTTCTGCTCGACCTGCGCATCCAGGGAAGATCTGTCTTGACTGCTGATGTGAACTGTTGTGGTCACTAGTTTCGTTGCAAGGACTTAAGGTATATGCTTGCGAGAGTTCTGTCGTAGTTTGCGATTGTGCTACTGTGAACTGTTGTGGTTTCTGCAGTGACAGTTATGACAAACGTTTGTTCAAGAATCTTGAAGCATGCCTAAAGAATCATCTTCCATTGCTTCCTCTACGATGACCATTGATAGACACCGCAATCTTAACCCCTCCCAAATTCCAATTATGGAAAAAGGTGTAACCATGTCCCTTGCCGGTATACGTTGCATGCATCATCTCCCTCGTCTTTCGGTTCATAAACTGAATAGCAATGATTGTTGAATCTCTGCATAACTCCTCAGCTCCATGGATTCATTAGTTCAATAAATGTGCAAGAATTGCAATAACACAATGGAGAACCAAGACACTTTGCATATGATGTTCTTTCAAGAAAACAATCTGACGAGTGTGGTGAACAGTTCCCTAAGATGGCTGAACTACGACAGGGTAACCGTCTAGTCGCTCACACTTTGCGAAGTGGAAGTTACTTACAAATGACATTCTTGATATATGGGAAATTCCTTCCATGAGAGGAACATCAAACCTGAAGGGTATAACTTGCCCTCCTTTGTCTATTGATTGGCCTTGCTCCACACTTCTGGACTACAGAGACTGAAATGTTGGAAAATCCATCCACTTTTCATATGGCTACCGTTTACCATCGCTTGACCAAGGTTGGGTCGAGGAGTGTAGAGATCCTTCCATCTGCTCTGCAGATCTCTTCTAGTACTTCTGAGATCACTGCCCTTGCTTCCCGTAGAGAATGTGGAGGAAGATGTACCGGAAGCCAAGGTTGTAGTTGCACTGCATCCACTTTGGGCGTTAAGGCCACACCAAAAAAACATGTTGAACTTTTCATGAGAAACCTAAGTGGGCTTCTCGAACTTCTTCCCAGTCGTCGCGCTGCTGATATGGAGTACGAAGACAGTAAAGATCTCTGAGGATGAATATCATCAACTCTAATAAAGTGATGGCGTTGCTCAACCATATAACCAGCATGCACCATTCAACGCCTCTGTTGGTTAGTAGAATCTAATGCTTCTGATCATCTTACCAATACAACAAGCATCTTACATTCATACGACCCTCATAATGGTACGCTCATCATTGTAGTCGATGGATCTACTGTCCCTATCATGAGATTTAGTGACTATGCAATCACTTCCAATATGACTCTATCTACAGTAGCCCATGTTCCACAACCTGCTTACAATATCATATCTATTAGTAAGTTGATTCGTGATTTACATTGCAATGCTATTTTTACCTCTTCTAGTTGTGTTTTTCAGGAACAGGCGATGAATCGTATTATTAGTAGAGGGAAACTAAGTAGAGGCGTGTATGTTCTAGATGAAACTCCTTTGGTTTCCTGTCCCACTGTCTCTGCCCAGGTTCTGGATCTCCACAATCGCCACGGTCACCCTCCTGCTTCGATTCTCCAGTGTTTGTGTCCTGAGTTAAAGTCTATTCTTAGTCCTGCTTCGATTCTCCAGTGTTTGTGTCCTGAGTTAAAGTCTATTCTTAGTTTCAGTTGTGAGTCTTGCCATTTTGTCGAACATCATTGTGTCGGCTATGTAACTCGTGATAATAAACAAGCACTTGCACCTTTAGATGTTGTTCACTTTGATGTTTGGGAATCTTGTCTGATCCCTATCTTATTAGGTCATTATTATTATATTACGGTCATTGGTGATTTTTCTCGTATGAGTTGGGTTTAGCTGATGGAAAATTATTTTGAATTGTTCTTCATTTTTCAAAATTAGTGGAACGGAATTTTTACTCAATTCTCCATTAGACTGAATTGTGTTCGAAATAGACATGGATATTGGTCTTAGGCTATGACAGCTATGTCATATTTTTTACAGGACAAAGGGATTACCCATCAAACCACATGTCCTGATACACCTCAACAGAATGGTGTTGTCGAACACAAAAAAACAACACTGAGATAACTTGTTGGGTCACTTCCATGAAGGCAGATTTAGATGCATTGGAACAGAACCAGATCTGAGAACTTATCACTCTCCCTGCAAACAAACATGTCATTGGATGCACATTAATCTATACTGTCAAGGTTAAGGCGATTAGCTCTTTGGATCGCCTGAAAGTTTGATTATTTGCAAAGTGATATGCTCAGATGTATGACATAGATTATGATAAACTATTGCCTTTGTGGTAAAATGTGATGGAGATTGATACCAAACTACGGGTCACCAGTTGACGGGACCCAATTTCGCATATTCGCGCAGGAGGTGATGATCGGATCAGCGATCCGAGACCACGAGCACGTCCGACTCGTCGTTCTATTCTTGTTATGTATTTTACTTTATTTTTTGGATTTGTTTTTGGTGTTTTAGGGCTTTGGGAGTAACGGCCAAACATAGTTGTTCACGCCCGAAGCCCAACCTCCCCATCTTATTAGAAATATAAATGGATGTTGTAGTTTAGATGCATTGTTTGTATTGGGAGATAATCCAGACCGACAATCATCCGTGGTGCGACTGGTCCTGTACTCCTGTTCATTTACACTTATCTAAGTCCACCTTACAACACGAACACTTAAGAGTCACATTATGTCAGCACACCCTTGTCACATGGCCTACCCTGCATCAAATTTGGTATCAGAGCTAGGTTATGGACACTTGCATGTTACGTACTGGTAGGTCTTACTGTCAAACCATGTCTGACCCAAACCTTACTGTCGAGAGAGCCACAAACTCCAATTCATAGATAATACTGGCAAAATTCCAACGATTGATGTTAGATCAATTTGTTCAAATGACAACACTATATGACGATCTTTGCACCCGTATTGGTGGTCTTGAAAATCAGCGAGAGCAATCCACCTCCCAAAGTAGGGATAACTCACTCACTTCACCTAATGTTCTCTTTGAGGAAGGACGGGTTGCCCTCCCACCACAAGACGTACGTGTTAGAAATCAATCACCATGAAAAGTTGCTCCACTTCAACAGCCTACTCCACACTGGAGGGGACTTCTCGATAACGTTCGAGTCCGTCAGTTTGTACCTGCTCCCCCACGATGCCAAACTCCACATGATAGAGCTCTAAGTCCGTTATGACTACGGACCAGACGATTACTTCAATGATTATTTTGAGCCACGCTGAGCACCACACGTTGAGGACGATACTACCCGTCGCACATGCTTTAATGCCCTCACCTTCGATGGTCAACTTGACCCAAAGACGTTTTAGTGACTGGATTCAGAAGATGACCACTACTTTGAGTGGTATGGTATGAGTTAAGAGCATCGCGTTAGGTTTGCAAAAATTAAGTCGGTCGGTCCAGCCAAGATTTTCTGGATCAGCCTAGAGAGTTCTCTGCAACGTGATGGTTACCGTCCAATTATCCATTGGCAAAACATGAAACGCCGATTGACGGAGAAATACCTTCTACAGGAGGTTTGCCTAGATCAGCTTTTTGTGTTACGCTAGGGCACGCAATCCGTAGGAAAGTACATGCCTCAATTTGATGAGCTAGCAACGAGGAGTGATCTACAAGAGGAGGCTAGTGCCACCGCTTCCCGATTCCATAATGGGCTAAGATCGAAGTTAGGTAGGGATCTAATTCCCTACTGGTTGGAGACGGTAGAGCAAGTTTATTAGATGACCCTCGAGTATGAGCAGTACCTGCGACTCGCTGGTACCCATCAGATTTCTGCTAGGTCAGACGGGTCCACGTCTAGGAGGCCACCACCGACAATTCCCACCCCTTTATGGCCCTCTCGTGTACCCATGGACACGAAGGGGAAGGCTGTGACCACAGGATCATCCGTGGCCCCCAGGTCGGGGAATATCCAGTGCTATCGTTCCTCGGGTAGGAGCCACATGGCAGCCCAATGCCCTACGAGAAATCTGTTAGTTAAAGAAGGTGAACTCAATGCTGATTACGAGGAGATCGCCGATGAGGAGATTGTTTCCACCATCGAGGATGGTTGGGAGAGCGAAGTTGAGTGCTCCATAGAGTTAGGTGGTATACGATGTCTCTTTTACACCCCACCTACTGATGAGGATTAGCGTCGAACGACGATCTTTTATACCTACTTTCCCAACACAGGAGGCCCTGCAAGCAACCCATTGATAGCGGGAGTTATGTGAACATTGTATCCCAGTGAGCATCAGGATGGATGCAGGTGACCCCTGAGCCTCATCTACATCCTTATCGAGTCATTTGGGTCGATAAGACGACTACACAGGTTACCCCGAGGTGCTTAGTTCCGATCACTCTCGCTTCATTTGAGGACTATTTTTGGCGTGACGTCATCCCTATGGATGTTGCCCACAATCTTTTAGGGAGTCCCTGGCTATACGACCGTGATGTCACGTATTTCGGTCGCTCGAACACGCATGTATTCTACGACAAGGGTCGTAAGATCACGTTGACACCGACCCAACCCAAGGAGAAATCCTCGGGGAAGGTTATGCCCCCTACTAGTACGAGCTCATCTAGGCTGCTGCACATCCCGCGTCGCAACGAGTTTATGAGAAAGAGTGCAAGCGTCTGTATCTTGTACGTAGTGGAAGACGCCATGACTTCTGAGAGCCCTACATATATTCCTGAGCCACCACCTGAAGACCGGCGACTCCTGGATGATTATGATGATCTTATCCCAGATGAGCTACCTGATGAGTTACCCTCGTTACGAGACATTAAGCATGTCATAGATTTGACACTGGGAGCTTCACTCCCGAACTTACCCCATTACCGGATGAATCCAGATGAGCATGCTGAGCTCAAGAGACCGGTAGATGAGTTACTGAGGAAGCACTTCATACGAGAGAGTCAGAGCCCTTGCACAGTCCCTACTCTTCTCACCCCGAAGAAAGAAGAGTTGGTGAATGTGTATTGATAGTATGATCATTAATAAAATTACTATTAAGTATTGTTTTCCCATCCCCCAGTTAGACGACTTGCTTGATACGATAATTGGCGTCCAGTTATTTTCAAAGATCGATCTTCGCAGTGGGTACTACCAAATTAGAGTTCACGAGGGAGAAGAGGGGAAGACGGCTTTTAAGACCAAATATGGTCACTATGCGCGGTTGGTCATGCCATTTTGGTTGTCCAACACCCCCAACACCATTAAGAGGGTCATGACTCAGATCTTTCGGCCCTTCTTGAGCAAATTCTTGATCATTTACTTTGACAATATTTTGATCAATAGCCACTCTTCCGATGACCATCTAAGCCATCTGAGGCTCGTATTTGATATTCTCTGAAAGGAGAAGTTATATATGAACTTGGAGAAGTGATCCTTGCTGACTGATTATGTACACTTCCTTGGGTTTATCATATCAATGTTTGACGTTCCTGTTGACTCGGACAAGTTCCGATCCATTCGTGAATGACATATTCCTTCCACTATTACTGAGACCCGTAGCTTTCACGGAATAGACACCTTCTACAGGAGGTTTGCCCGGGGTTTTAGCACCATTATGGCCCCCTTCACGAGCTGCCTTCGGAAGGAAGATTTTCCGTGGACGGCTGCTGCCACTCGAGCCTTTAATGAAATCATGGAAAATCTGACGACCACACCTGTGTTGAGATTGCTTAATCTCTACAAGGTATTTGAGGTAGTCAGCGACACATCTGCCATTGATTGACGGAGTACTAAGCTAGGAGGGTCATCCAGTTTCTTACTTCAGTGATAAGCTGAATGAGACCCGACAGAAGTACTCAAATTATGATAGACAGTTCTGTGCAGTGGTGCAGTCGCTTCATTATTGGAGACAATCTCCTCCCACGGGAGTTTGTTCGATAATCCGATCACCAGGCTCTGCGCTATCTTGATTCATAAGACAATTTGGGGCATAGACATGCCAAGTTGGTTGAATATTTGCAGGACTTTCACTATGTTCTCTAACACCGTGCGGGTGTTGAGAAAAAACTTGTTGATGCTCATTGTCGACGTATCACCCTACTCCGCATACTGAGCGCTAGCGCGACTAGTTTTGACCATTTATCTAGTGACTACCCTACCTACCCTGACATTGGTGAGATCTACTTGAAATTTTTGAGGGATCCTTTGGAGCCCTCTGATGGGTTTCATATTATAGAGGGATACTTATATTGCGGGTCTCGTCACAGCATCTCAAGGACGTCCTTCAAGGACTTCATGATTTAAAAAAAGCACACTGGTGGCGCAGCTGGCTACTTTGGTAGAGATAAGACCAATGCTTTAGTTGAAGATCGCTTCTATTGGCCCTCCATAAAAAGGTATGTTGCACGTGTTGTGCGACGCTGCGGTACATGTCAGACCGCGAAGGGTTCAAAACAAAATACTGGACTCTATAATCATCTTCCCATCCCACACCAGCCATGGGTCGATATTAGCATGGATTTTGTATTGGGTCTTCCTCGCACACTGAGGAAGCACAATTCTATTTTTGTAGTGGTAGACCGGTTTTTGGAGATGACTCACTTTATTGCCTATCGCAAGACCGTCGATACGGCTCATGTGGTGCTCATTTTCATGAGAGACTTTTTTCGGTTGCACGGATTACCAAAAATCCACAGTATATGACCGTGGTGTTCGACTTTTGAGCTACTTTTGGAGAACGTTATGGCACAAAACGGGCACGACTTTGAAATTTTCTACCACTTATCACCCACAGACTGACGGCCAGATTTAGGTCGTCAATAGGAGTTTAGGGAATTTATTACGATGTCTAGTTGGTGATCACCCGTCGGTTTAGGATTCTGTGTTACCTGTAGCAGAGTTTGCATATAATAGTTCCATCAATAAGTATATACTGACATGAATCCATTTCATACAGTGTCAGGTTATGAGACTAGGAAACCTATTGACCTTGCCCCTGTTTCCTTAGAGTTACGCCCTAGTGAGTCCGCCGAGTCTTTCATTCAACACATACATGAAATGCATGAATTGATTTACCTATATATATTTACCCATTGCAAGGGTTGTAGCAACTTAACCTTCATAATATTAGAAGTATTGTATTTTTTGGATCATCTCAGCCATCCTAAGCTGAACCACACGGTTTTCCCTTTTTCACATGTGGCCTACGAGAACTTCTCATGAGATCACACATCCTAGGACTACTCCCACCAAAGCACACATAACCTTGGAGCTTCCAACACAACAACACCATTTGCTCTAAAAAGACGCCTCTGATATTTAGGAATTCAAATAATTACTTAAGTCCAACATTTCCTCCAATTCCAACGTGAGAACCGATTAATTCAAGTACCTCCTTTCATCTAGAAGTCTGTCATCCTAGAAGCCTGTCAGAAAATTACTATCAAGTTGTCATACAAATTACTATTAATCCTATATTTAATGAGCATACCAAACACATTGAGGTGTATTGTCACCTTGTTAGAAAAAAATATAAGGAAAGGATCATTTCTCAGGGACATGTCAAGACTAGCAAACAACTTGCTGATATTCTCACTAAGAGGATATTGGGATTGAGTATAAAATACTTTTGTAATAAGTTGGGTATGGTTAATATACATGATATAACTTGAGGGAGACTGTTGAATATTCTTATTTCTATATTTTGTATATTGATTTATCTATATATATTTACCCATTGCAAGGGTTGTAACAACTCAACCCGCACAATATCAAAAGTATTCTCTGTTTTGGATCATCCCATCCATACTAAGCTGAACCGTACGGTTTTTCCCTTTTCCACGGGTGACCTACGAGCACTTCACAGAAGATTAAACATCCTAGGACTACTCCCACCAAAGCACACCTAAGCATGGAGTTTCCAACACAATTCCACCATTTGCTCCGAAAAGGCGTCTCTGATATTTAAGGGTTCAAATTATTACTTAAGCCAACAACATTTCCTCCAATTCTGATGTGAGATCTGATTCATTCTTGTACCTCCTTTCACCTAAAAGTATATCATCCTAGAAACCTGCTAGGAGCTGCTTTCTTTGGGCTTCACTGCCCTAAAAGCACTACCCGACCTCATCAGGCCGCCCCATCGGGCCGCCCTCATCAGATTCAGGATATTACATGCACACAAGCTTCTGCATGGTTCGTCCCCGAACCACACATTGTACTGCAGGAGGTGAAGTCTGACTCTAATACCATTTGTAACAACTGACCCTTCACAATAGCATAAGTATTGTCCGCTTTGGATCATCTCAGCCCATACTGAGCTGAAACACACGGTTTTGCCCTTTTCCATAGGTGACCTACGAGCACTTCTCAAGAGGTCACTCATCCCAAGACTACTCCCACCGGAGCACGCTTAACCGTGGAGTTTCCAACACAACTCCGTCATTTCCTCTGAAAAGGCATCTCAGATATTTGAGGAATCAAATTATTACTTAAGCTCAATAACATTTCCTCCATTTTCAATGTGAGCTCTGATTCATTTTTGTACCTCCTTTCACCTAGAAGTTTGTCAGGAGCTACTTTCTCTGAGATTCACCCCTCAAAGCACTCCCACTCAAAGTGTCTGTGGTTAATCTGGAAGACAATATTTTCCATGTCAGAAGGGCCATGTGCACATAAGTGTACCCTAAAGATCCAGCCTCAAAAACAAATGAGCTTTATGCAACATGCTAAGTAGCTCCTCCACTACAAATATGAGGAATTTGTCCTTGATGGTCTTGGTGTTCAACTTGTGGTATTCCATGTAGAAAAGTCATGTGTAATCCTTGTGCATCAGGAAGATCGAGGATGAAAAGGAGACACACTATGTCGAATGATTCCATGTTGGCGCATAGTGTTGCACCGACGCTCAATCTTGTCCTTCTAGAGGAAGAGATATCGATAAGGCCCGACGACCATATGCGCAGTATCAAATACGAGGCAGATTGTGGCCCTGATGGTGGGGTGACGAGGGACCTCGGGGTAGTAGTAGAGTCTCGTCAAAAACCTGTAATAAGTGATTCATCTCTACTATGTGAGTGTTGTACACCTCCAAGCAGAAAATCTCTTGATCCAGTGCTAAAGATAAAGCTGAATATAGATTTATTTCCCAAAGTTGTGCACATGGTTCACTTTTCTCTTTCTGCTGTATATCTCTCCATAAGTTTCATTCAAGTCCAAGTCATCATCATAATAATCAACAATAACCATAACCCAGCTATTTGGCTTTGGCTTTTGAATCCTCATTTTTCGTTCATTTTGGCAAGTACTGCTCAATGTCATAAATTTAAACAATGCAAATTATTTTAAATAACTTTCATCCACACCATTGACACTAACTCTATATACTCATGTACATAATGCATATTCTAACCTCCGTTTTACAAGCACAAACCATCTAAATCTATTTTCTATAATCTAATTTTCAACCAAGGAACCCCACTAATTTTCTAATATAATTATCCCATGATTATCAGTTTCTAGTTTTGCAACATCCTTCTTAGCCTTCTCATTTTCAATGACCTTTTTGTACCTAACACTCAACCAAAGCCAAACGATACATTTGAAAGAATCTAATGTACTATATTTTAGAGTCTAACGGCATAATCTAGGTAAGAATGTTTAAGAGTAAATTCCTGTTTGAGATCACGATTGGGTAGCACATGAGTAAGTGGCAAAAAATCCAGAACATAAACGAAAAAGTCTTACTTGCAAGAATCGTAAACATCTGGAATTTGGGTGATATCAAACCGTCTGCAATTAAGATCAACAATATTAGTTGAATTCTTTTATGATGCGACTACAGTTAACCAATAAGTTTGGCAGTACAACCATAAAGTGAAAAACAAGGAGTTAAACAATAGGTAAAACTAAACCTAGTATGTGTCAAAAATACAATATTAGTTGCAGGAAGCCAAAGAACAATTAAGCAGAATATTGTATCTTAAAGTTTTGCATACTCCTTGCGTTCATTGTATAAGTCTCTCTCGAGCTTTTTCCAGCGAGCAAACATTAAGAGAAACCCCTCACTTCCACAAGGTAACCCAGCAGCAATACGATCTACATCAATGTTTGTTTTCCCAAGAGCCTTTGCTTGGTCATATGGTGGCAGCACATCATACGAGCTTGTCATTAAAAGTTCTTCTTCTTCATTTTTTGCAAGCTGCTTCACTTGCTCAGTCATCTTCTTTGTGCATTTATACTGCAGAAGATGAAAATCTGTAAATTATGTAATGAAAATAAATGAACGGCTTTATTAAATTATCAGTGATTAGAGATGAACATTTTCATTTTTAGACATGCTGAATGTAAACAAATAACATAAGATAAATAATGACAAACACTTCAATGATTGAAACACCAGATAGTCTATTCTTCGGAGAATTTTACTTCAGTTTTTCCAACTAATTATGGAATTTAGGCAATGCCAAAGGATTGAAGGGCCTGAAACACCGAATCACCATAAAAGTACAGAAGTACCGTGGTTTTTTAGTATCCATATTCTTAATTCCTGAATATTTTCCCGTGAGAAGAGAATCAGCTGTGGGTGCATAGCTCATGTGACGAGCCAAGACTACATAATGAGAGGATTTATTGGTCTTAAGTGATAATTTAGAAGCCAAAATTGTGCCCAACCATGGAAGCAGATGAGGGCATCCTTTTCTTCATACTAGTGTACAGTTCAGTGCGGTATCAGTCCAGAGAAACATTAGAAAGAAAAAGATTCACCTAAAAGGCACTAGTGAAGAAAGACAATTGACATCGCTTAGAAAGAAAAAAAATCGAATAAAAGGTATTAGTGAAGAAAGACAATTGACATCGCTACATAACCCAAAGGATCCGAAGGAGACGAGCTAATCACAACAGGCGAAGACAAAGATTGAGCGTCAAGGAAGTTGTTTTCAAGAATAACCAACTGAAAGATGATTTGACTAACGTCTAATTTTACCATTGTTGTGGATATCCTCCGACATGGCCGACATGTCGGCCGACATAAAGGTTTTATGGACAAAATGACATGTTTCCGATATTTTTTTACAAAATATCCTTTTGGAATATATCCTCCGATATGTCTGTTATTGACCGATATATTCGCCGATATATCGGCCGAAATATCCCGACATTTTATTGACTTATTTTTTTCAATTTATTTTAATTAATGTCTATGGTCCAATAGATAATAGACCAACATTTTTTCATTGTTTATGTTATTTTTTCCTTCCTCTGACTTTCTTCCTTGCTCAAGTCCGTTATTGACTTTAATTATGCATGGTTTATGAATTATGGACTAAAGGTTCCTTATCTTCCATTGTCATCGACAACGTCGCGACATTCTGCATGCTCCTGTTTTATTTCACGCGTTATACCGTTATTAGTTGTGTAACACAAAATGTTAATATTAGTTTGATATATTTAGGAGTTCAATAAATAACAAATTATTAATACATTAATATATATAAATTAAAAAAGGATTAAATTTATAAATAATAACACATAAATAATTAAATATTAAAACCCGATATATGAAATATCCCCGATATATCCCCCGACATATTAAAACCGACACGAAAAACCTAAACCGACGTGTCCCCGATATCCGACATCCACAACCTTGAATTTTACCGAACTAATGTTGAAAGTAGTGATCCCTCTCCTACACAGATTGTTTCACCTTTTTGCCTTTTCATCTAAGGTAGGACCCTGAGTAGGCTGACTGGACTTCGCATGGCTCACCTTTCACTAATTTTTGAGTACAAGATTGAGATCCCGCATCTGATGCATCATGCATGTGATTCTCACCGCATACGACTCACACAAAGAATCCTTAATCCATCCATCTACCACCTTTCCAATCCACTTGCATTCCCCTGAAAGAAAACGCATGCACTTACGCTATTGGTCTCGTTCGGGAAATTCAAAGTGGAGATTTATGTGGTCATTGTGGTGAGACCAAGACTATATAGCCTTCATTGAGGATAAATATTTTTGGCCACGCATGTGGAAGATGTGTGTCACTTTATTAAAAGATTCCTACCTAATCAATCCTTCAAAAGTACTACACAATACTGAATTCTATTCACCTCATCCCATCTCGAGTAAACTTTGGGAAGATGTCACAATTAACTTTATTTTAATTTCCTATAACAGCTAGGAAGGTCTGATTCCGTTTATGTAGTTATCGATAGGTTTAACAAGATTTCACATTTTATGTGACAAAAAATATCTAATGCATCACATGCAATCGATTTATATAGGAAAATTCGTATGCATGACATACTTAGTGATGCAGGACAAACGCACACTTGTCTGCCACACTAGCGTTGCACTAGGGATCCACCAAGACATCACACCACTACCACCTTTATCGGGGACTGCAGCCTGTACACCCAACCCCGTCTCTGGTGGGACTTCCATCAGCATGTCGTTGAAGCCGTGATTCAATCCCCCGACCTCCTTGATAAGTAGCCTCCAAACCACTCCACATCACCAACTAATGAGGAGTGATTTGGAGGCTCCTTATCAAGGAGGTCGGGAGATTGAATCTTGGCCTCAACAACCCGCTGGTGGAAGCCCCACCAGAGACGGGTTGGGGTGTATGGGTTGCAGTCCCTGATAAAGCCGCTAGTGGTGTGACGCCAAGGTGGACCCCTGGTGCGACGCAGGATGATAGGCAGGTGTGACGCTTGCCCCGTATCCTACATCTTGAAATACACTGTTGCAAAAAGCCCATATGGAGGACGTGTTATAAACTGGATGGTGGGTGAAGTTGATGATGATGATGAGGGTAATGATGAGTAAAGATGAGAGTAAAGATGAAATCATTTCTGAGAGAGTGGGATGACATTGGCTCACTTGGGGATATTATGGATGTTGTTCCAAGGACAAGGAATACTTCTAGATATCTATTTGACTATCTCAAAGACAACAATCACTAAAAATCCTAGAGGAAAGTGGACAGTGTTGGAGAGGGACGAGGAAAAACTAGGGTCGTCAAGTTTGTCGTCGTTGGAAGTTCATGCTACATCTACAAACCCGAATTTTGATGATTATGAGACAGATTAAGTACGACGTAAGGTTTAAGAATCATTAATTATTTAAAATTTAGTTTTCTTTATGCTTGCGAACAATTTGTCGCGTTACTTTTAGACATATTTTTATTTAATAATTATTATTGAGTATTAATAATTCATTATTATTGAGTTGTTGCTAGTAAGTTTTGATATTTTTGACATATGTTAATTTAGAAGTTATATATATGATATAGTTTTATACACATATAATTATAGTTATATATACAGTTATAAGATATTTTAAAAGTGTCCCTAACATATCCACCGACATATTTCAAACCCAAAATGACATGAATCCTCTACCATATACAGTATCTCTAACACCCTCCCCCCCCACCCACAAACTCACGAGAGATCATACACCGAGAGTTTGAACAATAAATAGGTATGTTGGGTCCACGTCAGTGACTTCAGCATAAAATCTGCAAGCTGCTGCTCAGAAGGAACAAAGTAAGAGGCAAGAGTGTCACAACCATACTGCTCACGTAGGAAGAAAGTATCCACCCTGATATGCTTAGAAAGAGAGAGATTTATTGGGTTCAGAGTAATCTGAATGACATCAGTGTTATCACAGTGGAGTGGAGTGAGATCCGAAGAAGAGACGCCAAAGTCCTCAAGAAGCTAGCGGAGCCAAATAATGTCCTCAATGTTGGTAGCCATGGCCCGAATCTTAGCCTTAGTATCGCCAGTTTGTTTCTTAGATTTCCATGTAATGAGTGAGGAACCAAAGAACAGACAGAAACCAGTGACATATCGACAGTCAACAGGATCACTGAGCCAAGTAGCATCCGAGTAGGCATGAAGCTACAAAGAACTATAATTGGAGAAGAAGAGACGACGTGAAGTCATTGCCCGGAGATAGCGCATGAGCCGTAGTAAGTGATTATAATGCATCTAGGAAGCACCGGTACGGGTACGAGTACCGGGTACGATACGTATCCAGTACGGCGGCACGACAAAATTTTTAAAACAAAGATACCGGTACGGCGGGATACATTATATTAAATATAATAAATATGTATATATATCTCACAAATGTAATTAAAAGTCCTCAAAACAATATTAGATCTAGTATAATTGCATAAATCATCAATTTTTATACCTTATACATACTAAACAACATGAGTATGAAGAACTAACAACGCCTGTATATAGTAAAAAAAACAAAATAATAAAATTTAAATCAAATTCTTTATAATTTTAACGAAAAAAAAGATACTTAAATCTGAAGCGTATTTTGTTATAAACAAACACCGCTAAATGCATTTATTGTTCATAAAATTTTCATTTCTAAAAGTCACACAAAAGTCTTTTGTTTACTTTAGAAAACATACTCTATCACAATATGCAGAACGATCTGGCAAGTCCAAATGTATCTACAGATTAGAGTAAAAGGTGTATCCACCGAGTATCGGGTACGTACCGGTACCGGATACGTATCCGGTACGGGTACGTGACCCTCATGGAAGTATCGGTGCTTCATAATAATGCATAGAGGTAGACGCACTAACAAACTGAATCAGCACATGAATAACATGAGCAATGTCGGGCTGAGTAGCAGTAATGTAGACAAGACTCCCAAGAATGTGAGGATAGAAGTAGGATTAGAGAGTGGAACCCCATCATCCGAACATAATTGAAGGTGAAGCTCCATAAGGGTGTCCACGATGCGAGAGTTAGAAAGAGCAACACGAGCTAAGAGATCTGATGTGTAACGCCGCTGAGAGAGCTAAAAATCACGGTGTATAGAGGAAACCTCAAGTCCCAAGAAGTAGCTCAGTTGTCCAATGTCAATCATCTGGAACTGCTGCTAGAGGTGATACTTAACGAAGACCACATGAAAAGGATCATCACCAGTAATGATCATATCATCCACAAAATAACAGAAGAATCCGACCATGAGAGGGGGAATGCACAAGCAGGGCTGGATTATGTGGACTAAGCTGAAAACCGACGGCTGTAATAGCTGAGTTGAAACGTGCAAACCACGCGCGGGGCGCCTGCTTGAGCCCGTAAAGAACTCGCCGCAAGCAATAGACAAGGTCAGAAGGAGGGAGCACGCACACCTCCTGCTGAAGGTCGTCGTGAAGAAAGATATTCTTCACGTTGAGATGGAACAGAGACCAAGGACGAACAGTTGCAACTGCAATAAGAGTACGAACCATAGTCATGTGGGAGACCGGAGCAAAGGTCTCGTCATAGTCTCGTCCCCACTCCTGCTGAAAACCACGAGCCACAAGCCGAACCTTGTACCTCTCCACAAAACCATCAGAGCGAGTCTTGAACTTGAAGACCCACTTGCAAGTAATAGGAACAACATTGGGTGGAAGAGAACAAACTCCTAGGTACGAGTGTGCTTAAGTGCCTCCAACTCAGCAGATATGACAGCCTACCACTCAGGTATCAGGCAGCCTCACGGTAGAAAGTTAGCTCTTGAGTACCACAGGTAGTAGCAGGAAGGGCAGGTAGGTCCAACAGTAGTGTAGCAAGGCTAAGGCGGTCGGGAGGATGTCTCTCACAAAGCGGATAACAACGCGCGGGAATCAGGACACTCGCTAGAGAAGGTAGGCACGGAGTCTGGGGGCACTGGAGGCGAGGGAACAGAAGGGGTACGATGAGTGTAGTGATATAAAAGGGGGTGATGAGCTCATCAGAGGAAGAAGTGGGTGGCGAATGGAAAGTGTGAGGAGGTGAGACTAGAGAGATTGGAGATGGTGTAGACTACGGGAAGGGGAGAGGAGGGGTACATACAAGAGGAGAGAAGACATTATGTGATGAGATGAGAAGAGTGAGAAACTACACATCAGAGAGAGTAACAGATGAGTGCAAGGTCGAGGGGACAGAAGACACAAAGGATGAGACTCGTCAAAGGTAACATCACGTGAGATACAAAAGTCGACGTACAACAGGGTCATAATAGTGATAACTCTTATGCTCAGGACTGTATCCAAGAAAGGCATGGGGAATAGAATGAGCAGAGAGCTTACACTCACGTGGAGGGAGTAAATCATAACATCGACAACCAAAAACACGAAGATGAGTGTAACGGGGGGTCGAGAGTAGAGACATGCACCAGGAATCTAGCCCTGAAGGAAAGTGGAAGGCTGCAGATTAATAAGATAGCGGTGGAAATAGTCTCAACCCCAAAAAGAGAAGGAACGTGGGAGGAGATGAGGAGGGTGTGGGCTATCTCAATAATGTAATGATGTTTCCTTTCGGCGGCGCCATTCTGAGCGTGACAACCGGGACAGACAAGTTGAGGGAGAGTGTCGTGGGTAGCTAGCAGATCGCAAAAAACATGAGAGAGATACTCCTCCTAAGTTGGAAAGAAAAATACGCATGGAAGAGAAAAACTGGGAGTGCAACGTAGAAGAAAGGTAACATAAATCTAAAAGAATTCAGAACAAGACTGCATAAAGTATACCCAACAATAAAAAGAATAGTCATCAATAAAGAGAACATAGTACCGATATCCACCCTTAGATATAAAAGATGTGGGACCTCATACATCAGAATAAACTAAATCAAAAGGACACTGAGACCTAGACTGACTAGACCGATAGGGGAGTTATAGCTATTTACCAAGCTTACAACCCGTACACGAGTAGGATCGGTCAACAAAAACACGACCAAGAAAGCTATGACGGATGAGAGACGCAAGACGCGAACCACTGGGATGACCAAGACGATGACACCACTGAGAGAAGCCCATCGAAGGTAGACAGAAGGTAGAATCCGCCAATGACGATGGAGTGGATGGAAGATGGAGACAATCAAGGACGTACACCCCGCTACGACGACAACCAGCTCCAAGGAGTGTCCCTGTCAAATGATCTTATACACGTCACACAAACACTTCAAAAATAACAAGACAACCATGGAATGCAAGTTCATTGGCGGATATAAGGTTCAAAGATAACTTGGGTACGTAGACAACATCGGGAACAGGAAAATGGATGGTATGAAGGAGGAAATGGCTGGTTATGAGGAAAATAGTATCATCTGGTACCATGATACTAATGTCAGAAGAGACGGGCTGACAAGACAAGAGGTGGGTGACAACATAGGTCATGTGAAAAGAGGCTCCAAAATCAAGCAACCAGACAAAGGGAGCGATACCTACAGGGGTGGAGGCAGCAGGCTGAGAAGCAGAGGTGTTAGAAGCATCCGGTGGAAGGGCAGAGGAAGAGGAGCGAGGTAGTAAATCCTGAGAGAGTTGCTGGGCAATTAACTGGGCAAGCTCAAATACAGAGAGTGACTGCATCGGAGAAGAAAAGTGAGTGGAAGGTGCACCGTGAGCACGATGCTGACTAGACTGTTGAGCCCTTTGAAGCTTGTGACACTCAGATTTGACGTGACCAAGACACTAACAGTAGTGGCAGCGGACAGGCGGGAGACGAGGAGCACTAGACAGAGATATAGGTGTCGGAGGAGGACGAGAAACGGGGTGCACTAGAGCACTATAACGAGGAGAAGGCAGCATTGGAGTACTTACAAGAGAAAACTGCGGTGGAGAATAAGGAACAACAAAAACAGCAAGAGGGATCACACCTGGAGGAGTAGCAATGTCCAAGGAGTGGAGACGAATCTTCTCAGCGATCACCAAGGCCAAGTATCGCCAAGAGATGACAGAGTATCTCGATGCAGAAGTTTTGCTCGAACAAGCTCGAACTTGGGGCATAGGTGCATAAGAAACTCATACATAAGTTGGAAGTCACGATCCTGAGATGTAACTATACACTGAGTGCAAGTAGCGCAAGTGAGAGAAGCCATCTCATCGCATTGACGCCAAAGGTCCAGGAGCTCAACAAAAAAAGCCTGTACAGACTGATCACATTGGTAGCAGACACCAGGGGTTTTCTGGAACAGCAAGTAGCGCAGTGCCCGACTAGATGGTAGGTAGAAACGACGCAAGTGATCCCACATCGCCTTGGTTGTAGGTAGCTCGTAGACGATCATGCGAATGGGAAGCTCGTAGGACTGACAGATGATGGCTATTGCGCGAGAGTCGTCTGAGCGCCACCTCGCCCCGTCGGAACGCTTGGGGGAAGTGGTCGTGCTGACAATGGAAGAGGTGGAGTTCGCAGGACTGGCAGCCGGTGCGGGCGGAGCAAGCTCAGTGCCGTCAATATGGCCCCATAGATCGAGGCGACGAAGGATCAGGCCGACGGTGATGGAACATGCCTTGTAGTTCTGCACGTCAAGGATGACATCAGCCTTCTGGGGGAAGGCAGATGAGATATGAGACAATGTCATCGAACCAATGGAGTACGAAGGTGGTCGGAGAAGAAGAAACCGAGGAGGTCGGGGATGCAGGATCAGCAGGAGGAGAACAAAATTGGGGTTGTGGGATCATCGATACCTTGTCTCGTGGTTGGAGAAGAAAACCGGCGGCTAGGACTTTGGAGGGGAAAGCCAGCGGATAGGACTCCGACGGAAGGTGTTGAAGTCGACGCCGGATCGGGGTACGGGAGCCGGGATCAATGTCATGTGCGGGATCGATTGCAGGAGTCGGGATCGATGTTGTGTGCGAGATCAAGTGCAAGAGTCGGGATCACTGCAGTGTGCATGATCAATTGCGGGAGCCGGGATCATTGCAGTGTGCAGGATCGGGATGCCGACAATTTATAGGATTGGGAAGCGAGAGGCGGAAGCATGATAAGGAGAGACGCGTGCGGGAAACCCTAATGCCTCTGATACCATGACAGGAAAAAATAAATTAATCAATTTTCTCAACAATAGGATATACATATTTATACATGAGAGGGAGATCGCAATACCCGAGGTGAGCCTAAGCTATATCTACCATATACAATATCTCTAACAGTAACAACTAATCAAGAAGTGGTGAGAAGTTGTTAAACACCACTCGTTGTCGCTCAAATACCATGTAAACGCACGATGGAGTCATCCCTACTCATGATGTTACGACTGTTTCGCTCTGCCCCTAGGAAACAACACCAAAGTTTTTAGATAGAGTAACCGAGAATTAATGATTAAATTCTAACATAAATTAACAGTTCAAAACCAAGTTATCCAAACTAATTTGACTTATATTTGAGCAATCAGGAGACCAACGAGCCAAGTAACCGGAATTGTGGGACCTAACTTGGAAGTCCGGTATTACCTTTAAATCTAAATAAAACATGTGGCGCCTCCATAATCTGCAGCTACACTAGACCTATCATTTTTCTCACCATAAAACTGAACAGAATTTCTCATTATCGCAAATTTCCTAGGCACTATAACATTACCATAATACAAAACGTTCCAAAAACAAAGTAGGCATATACTTAACAAAGAAAAATCTAATCATGCACTTTATGCCAAAAACAGGTAGTTCAAAGAAATTCACTTCTACCAGTTTTGGAAGAAGACCCCGAACTTTTGGTGGCAAACCAGCGCCATCAACCATCCAGGGAAATTCTGCACGCTTATTGCTGTTTGCAGCCTTCAGCTCCGAGTTGACTATTTCATGCAGCCTTGCCTACATAAAGAACAACATCTACAATGTCAAAAAAAACTGTTTGTAACAATTATACAAGTGCATCACCATGAATCTCCTATGCTTTATGTATTCAAAAACTTTTTGAGTTGATTTGGGCTTAAGCCCCCCAAGCCACGAATAAGATTCAGGTCGCAATGTTGCTAATCGGATATGGGTTTTTTGAGAATTGTATATCAGTATTGCACAAACTAGTAAAAATATGGATAAGCATGTCAATCACTCATATCAAGATAAATCTCAAGAATAACTGAGAAAAATCCCTAACTCGGCCTTTTGTTAATAATATAATCATTGGACAATTAATAATGTATAACATGAAGTAGAAACAAAATTGTAAATAGCACACGGATGATGTAAGAATAAAAGGTAAAAGTCAAAAACAAATCAATATAATAAGAAAAAAGCACAAATAAGGAGAAAAATAAAAATAAAATGGCAAACTAAGAAATGAAAGTAGTAAAAACACAACGTTTGCAAAATATAATAGCAATCACAGAAGCATCACTTCGAAATGTAAAAAAATAAATGAAATAATTGACCTGTGGTAAATGATTGTACTATTTTTTGAACTTAATATGACAGGAGATAAAACAATTAGCTAACTTTTCTCAAAAGAAAGTTAACGAGAGCATACATTATAATTTTGTCCTGATTCAGTAGACATACACCAACAAGATACACGAAGCAAAAATACAAATGGGTATCACGCTGTTCACGATCCAGCAAAACATAGTAGTTCACACTAAATATTAGATACCCACCCCTTACAAGGATTCATTTAAATGTAAATAGAGCACCCCTTATTGATAACATAATAAAACTAAAACAAAGAAAAGATTAAAAAAGCTGCTTCTTCTAACCGATAGTATCAAAAGTCACTGTCACTGATCCTATCCTCTACAGTTTCAATGTCTCATACACATAACTCCGTCCTGGAGGGAACTTGATCCTAGCAAAGTTGCCTGGAACATCTTCTCGGGAATCCACAGGACTTCCTTTAATGCTGCTTCCATTCCTTCGGGCCTCGCATGCATTCTTGCTGACCAGCCATTGGACTTCCAAATGCTGCCTGTCTTGTTTGGTCTTTTGTTGGTTCTTTCTGGTGTACACCAACAATTGATTACCGGGGCTGTGTAACAATGCCTGCATGCTAAAAAGAATTTCTTGCCTCAAGGGAGAAAATGGGAAATTGTTGCTGAAAGTCTGTGTCATCAAACCATGTGGAATCAGTTGAGGAAGGCTCATACAATTGAATGAGAGCTTGCTCGGTTTTGATGTTATTTCTGGTGATAGCATGGGTGAATGAGTGTTTTTGGTTCCATAGGCAAGGCACCATCATCTGCAAGACCTGATAGAATGGTGCCTTAAATTGGCTGGTTGCTCGTGACATTTTGAGTTGGGAAATTTGGATGACCAAATTTAGGCAGCTTTAGGTTATGGTTGGAGGGGATAGGAGACCTTACCAGCATGTTAATGTATGATTATAGATGGAGGATGAGAGTTGGTGGAAGGACAGAGTTTAACAAAAAAAATCAGTCACCAATATAAGAAGTAAGGTGGCAGAAATGTTCATTAGCCGAATGTCGCATTCACTATTTGGCTCATTGTAAATGAAAAAAAGGTTTGGTCGAGCAATGGAGAAGTCGAGCAGATATAAGAAACTCTCGTCGAGCAGAGTTTCTGCACAGACTTCCGTAAAATAGGAGAAGTGCTGCAATCCCTCCATTGACCAGAGCTCTGCATGCAGATCCTAATCTAGCTGAAAGAAGAAGCTCTTGGCATTTCCATCATGTAAATCTGCATCAAGCCAAGACAAAGAGCCCTATTTACAAGCTTATCACAAGGAGCAATGCCAGCTTCATCATGTAAACTGTCGACAAGCCGGAAAGAAAACTTTCCGTATGCAACCTATCTTCACATGGATTGTTGATGAATCAATATGAAGATCCTTCCAAGATATAGCCACCTAGTGATTAAGTGGGGAGCCTGTTCTCCAATAGTACTTAACGGTGGTTGCGTTCTATCCATAATCCATAATCGAATGCAAAGACACGAGACAGGAAAATGAAAACCACATAAGATGATTTCTTACAAGTTGTTATCAATAGATACGGAAGTGCAACATTTCAATAATTGCACAATTCGATAGTGGTAGTACCTATAGCCGACATAGTCTTATCTCATTAAAAAACAATATAATAATGATAAATTAGCTGAACTGCCTTCAAGAGTTTAATAATGTCACTTTAACAACAACAACACTCAAGCCTTTATCCCACTATAATGGGGTCAAAAATATGGATCATTTTTCGCCATTGTGCCCTATATTTGATAGTTACTCTAAAATATTAAAATTCTATATTTAATAGTGTCACTCTAAAAATTAAAATTCTCTTTAATATATAAGAATAGAAATTAAATAGTGAGAGTGAGAAGAGCTGGTGGAAATTACTAAACAACTAAATTCATTTGAATTTCGGAAAATTTGCCAATCAATTTATCTTGAGATTTTTCGAGTTTTGACATTTCACAAGAAGTTATGTGGCTGGAGCATAATGGATCTATAACTCCAATCAGAAACTTCTAGGGTTGATTGTGGGGACTTTTATGTAGTCAAATCTTTCGAAACAAGATCAAACTCTGATTCAAGTTGCAATGGGTTGATGAGCTCTGATCAGTTGTCACTAAGTGAATAGTACTTGGTTGAAGATCAGATATACAATTTCTTGACATGCAAAATAATGTGTAGGAAAAATGATTTTGAATGAGTCAATGAGCGGCATCCGGCACTGTCACTATCACACACTATGCGCTGTTAGTACACGCCGTTAGTACACGCCGTTAGTACACAATGTGCACAAAGGATCTATATATGACCGTTAGTACACACATAGTAGCTTAAAGGGCATGTGGCTCTGGGGCACAATATCCAGTCGATGAAGTCAGTACTTATAGTGAGTCAGGTAATCCTCGTGCGTAATGTCTGCGATAATACTAGTAATGTTGCTGTAGGGATATAATTGAACTCAATGCATGACTGCTTGTATTAACGTAATAAAATTTTAGTGTGTATGCAGAAAATTTATAATTAAATAACTAAATAATCAACTGCTTCAATTTTACCAAAAAACGCAATAAAGCCGAACAATGATAGCCGAGCAGAAAGCTCGGTGATTGTAATACAGGCTATCACCGAGAGAGAGGGTGATTGATGAGCATCCCGCCCACTCGACGATGATCAAGTGAGTAAAGCACAAGCTTGACGATCATCGAGCGGGTTAAAGAACACAAAAGAGCAAGTGGGAAGTGGGCAGTAGAGGGGCAAATTTGGAAACAAACTTGGTTTTGATTGAGACGAAACAATGTTATATATACGTGTGTGTGTGTGTGCATGTGTGTGTGTGTGTGTGTGTGTGTGTTAGGTCTTGTAAAGAGAGATCTCAAAGCTTGTATATACTTCTTGAATGAATAGTTACAAGTATGAATACACTTATATAGGAGAAGAATGAGGAGAGAAATCCTAATACAAGATGTGGGACTAATACAAGGAGAGAGAAAGGATGAGAAAACATGGGCCCTTAATTAGTCTTTTCTAACACTCCCCCGCAAGCTGGAGCGTATAAGTCGTAGGCACCAAGCTTGGATACAAACTGATAGTATAGCGGCCTGGAGAGAGCTTTCGTCAGGATGTCCGCAACTTGGTCTGTAGCAGGAACATGCTCCAAATCTATCTTCTTTGACTGTACCTTTTCCCAGATAAAGTGACAGTCAACTTCGATATGCTTTGTGCGTTCGTGAAAAACCGGATTCTTGGCAATAAAAATTGCTGCCTGACTGTCACAAAATAAGGTCACCGGAGATGAGAGACGAACACCCAAGTCTCCCAGAAGGCTCTCAAGCCAAGTTAGCTCGGAAACAACAACAACCATAGCCCGGTACTCGGCTTCAGCAGAAGAACGCACAACCACAGTCTGTTTCTTGCTACGCCAAGTTATGAGATGTCCACCAAAGTAAGTACAAAACCCAGTTGTGGAGCGCCTATCATCAATAGATCCTGCATAGTCAGTGTCAGAATACGCGACAAGAGATAAATATGTAGGATGGCTTGTACACAAGTCCTTGCCCAGGGGCGATCTTGAGATATCGAAGGATGCGCTCGACAGCTTGAAGATGAGATGTCCGAGGAGCGTGCATGGATCGACTCACAACTCCCACAGCAAACGAGATGTCCGATCGAGTTACCGTAAGGTAGATCAGCTTCCCAACCAGGCGTCTGTAATATTTCGGATTTGTAAGCAGCTTGTCAGAGTCAGAGCTATGGGCCAAGGAGGCGTCCAGAAGAACGCGACATCATGAAGGAGGTCCATACAGTACTTCCTTTGTAACACAAGACCATCAGCGCGTCGTGCAACCTCGAGCCCAAGAAAATACCGAAGGTGCCCAGTCTTTGGTCTGACGGAATTTAACTGTTCCTTGAGAGTCGTGTCGTTGCAAGGTTTAATAGACAAGAATCACAGCCCGGTTGATGTTGAAGAGAGAAAAATCAGCCGAGCTGAGTAAAGCCTTACTGTTTTTCAAACCACGCCACTATTTGAGACCATAAATGCGGTGACCCAGAGACTTCATCAAACCCGACGCATTCTGTCTCCTGTAACGCCGTTGAGTGTCATCCGCCGCATGTTTAATAAGGCATGTTGCTGAGTAAAGCCTCGTGCCATGAGGCGGGCCTTCAGACATTCAACAGTGCATCCGCCGCATGTTTAACAAAGACCCATGAGGCGTGGCCTGCAGGAAGAGGAACCAGATCCCAAGGTCCTGGTTAGCCCAGAGAGCCCGCATTTCAATCGTTCATGGCTGCCCGCCACCCTGGGTGTTGAAGCGCCTCCTGCACAGTGTTAGGAATAGAAATATAGAGGAAAGAGAGGTGCGGAAACCGTGTTCAATTTGGTCACGGGAGAGAAGGTTTCCTCGTAATCAAGACCATGTTGCTGAGTAAAGCCTCGTGCCACGAGGCGGGCCTTCAGACGTTCAACAGTGTCATCCGCCGCATGTTTAATAACAAAGACCCAATTTGCAGCTAACGGAGGCGTGACCTGCAGGAAGAGGAACCAGATCCCAGGTCTGGTTAGCCAAGAGAGCCCGCATTTAATCGTTCATGGCTGCCCGCCACCCTGGGTGTTGAAGCGCCTCCTGCACAGTGTTAGGAATAGAAATAGAGGAAAGAGAGGTGGCAAATGCATAGAGAGGCAGTGTCAGCCGATGGAGAGAGACGTAATTGGCCAAAGGATGAGCTGTAGAGACGGGAGCTGGATCTGCCGTAGCCGAGGTATCGCTGGTAACGGGGATCTGGTGCACGGGAGCATCCTTGGATGGACGACGAGAGTAGACACGGATAAGGGGTGGAGGAACTCAAGGAGGGGCGTTGTGAGAGGAGGAAGAAGACATCAGAGAAGATGTCGTGACCGGTATGGCAGGCCGGGGAAGAGAAGGAGCAGAAGACGAGGTGGGGCAAAGGTAAGTGGAAGGGCTGGTTTTCGCAGAAGGTGACATCCGCATAAACGACCAGCTTGTCGTCAGAAGGAGAGTAGCAGACATACCCCTTTTGAGTCTGGGAGTAGCCAACAAACATATACTTGGCGGCCCGAGGAGCAAGTTTGTCGGAAGGAGGGCCAAGAAGGTGGACATAACAAACACACCCGAAGATCCGCGGTGTGAGAGAGGTGAGGTTGGTGGAGGGATAGAGGAGTTGGATTGGTGAGGCAAAATTAAGCATAGACGAGGGAAGACGGTTGATGAGATGACAGGCTGTGGAGACAGCAAAATTCCAATATTCGATTGGAACATGCATTTGGAACATAAGGGAGCGCGCAACATCGAGAAGATGGCGATTTTTTCGTCCTGCCACCCCGTTTTGCTGAGGGTTATACGCACATGAAGTTTGATGGATGACACCAAACTCGGTGCAGAGATTGGAGAAGGTGCGACTCGTATACTCGCGAGCATTATCAGTGCGAATGACTTTGAAGGGGGTGGCGAACTGTGTACGCATCTCAATTAAAAAAGTGTGAAACACAGAGGTAAGTTCAGTTCGATCATATAGTAAATAGAGCCAAGTGGTACGCGAGTAATCGTCAATAAACGTGACAAAATAGCGAAAGCCAAAAATACTGGGGACTCTATAAGGACCTCCATACATTAGAATGAACTAAAGATAAAGGAGTACTACTCCTGGTACAGGCAGGGGGGAAGGAAGAATGATGTTGTTTGTCGTAGATACAAGATTCACAAGAGAACTCCCGCAGAGGAACATCAGGAAGAGCACGCTTGAGAATCAAAAGGGGAGCATGCCCAAGGCGGCGATGCCAATCAACAGTGGAGACGGCAGAGAGAAGAGTGGGTGAGATATCCAATATGTACAGCTCATTCAACAGCTGCCCCTTACCAATAGTACTCCGGGTGCGGCGATCCTGCATAAGAAAAGAAGAAGGTGAAAAGGTAATGCAACAATCAAGGTCGTGTGTGAGACGACTAACAGACAATAAATTGAAAGGAAACCCCGGAACGTGAATAACCGAGAAAAGAGAAAGGTTCGGCGTAAGCTGAAGAGCACCGGTGCCAGAGACTGGTAGGGTTACACCGTTGGCCACAGTGATGCAAAGAGGATGAGGCGTCCGTAGGTACTCTGTGGGCTTCTGGGAGGTAATATGGTGAGTAGCGCCGGAATCAACTATCCATCAAGGACTACGAGAAAGACAGGTTATACCTTTCGCAGAAAAGGACGCAACGGAGCCGGAGGAGCGACTGAGGGCACTCTGAAGCTGTTGGAGTTGGGTGCGGAGCTCATCAATGTCTTGGCGGGTAGTGGAGGCCGGATCAGGGGCAGAAGACCCAGTGGGAGCCGGAGAAGACCCAGTGGGAGCCGGAGCAGCAGAGGTAGTAGCAGTAAGGTGAGGAGGTAAACCATGTTTGCGGTAACAGGTAACAGGTAGCCTCGGAGGGAGGCGTGACTTTTAGCAGCATGGAGAAGACATCAGACAGTGAAGGAGTTGTGGCGGATGATAGAATCTGGGACCGAACACTATGCAGGTGGGGAGGAACTCGGGACATCATCATGGCGATGGCGACAGCTTCTTTCTGGTTCCGTTGAGTGGCTAGATCGGTAGTAGGAAGCTGATGTTGAATCCAAGCCTCGGCCAAACTCTTGGCTTTAGCCCACGAAGGAGAGCATATCGCCAGGAGCACCCGGGGCAAGATTCTAAAGATCGGAAATGATATCATATAGGTGCTTGTAGGCTGTCATGGTCCATAGTAAAAAGAGTGAAGCTCCTCCCACATGGTCTTAGCCGTGTCATGATAGGTGTCCATAGAGTTTAGAAGCCAGGACTGGACCCGACCATCATCGCGAAGCCATTCATCGGAGGGAGCAGCAGAGTAGCGCGGGTCAAGTGGTGAAGAAGACCCTTCGTCTGCAGAACACGGAGAACCGAGTGAACCCACTCAACGAAATTCCTTTTTCCAGTTAGAGAGATAATAGTAATCCGTAACTCGTCACGGAGTTCGGAAGCCGTGGCAGCCGCACGGGCTGGTGGAGCAGAAGTAGCAGCGGAAGTATCGAAAGCCATGCGCGGCCAGCAGAAGAGACCGAGAGGTTAGAATAGGTAGTCGAACAGTCTCGGCGGACACACCAGCGACCAGGAGATCGCGACCAGAATGCGACTAGTAGAAGGAGGCCGAAGTGAGAGGGAGAAGTCGGCAGAGAAGATAGTTGCACGGTCTCGGCAGGTACACCAGCGACAAGCGAGGTCGTGACCAGGATGCGGCTAAGAACAGAGAGGAGAGTGCTTAGCGACAAGGCAGGCCGCAAGCGAGCAGCGAGCAGGAAAGCCAGTTGCGGGTAGGCGAGGTCGCAGCGAGCAGGAGAGGCAGGGCACAGCGAGCAGGAGAGGCAGGTCGCGGCGAGCAGGAGAGGCAGGTCGTGGCGAGCAGGAGAGGCAGGTCGCGGCGAGCAGGAGAGGCAGGTCGCGGCGAGCAGGAGAGGCAGGTCGCAGCGAGCAGGAGAGGAAAGGTCGCGGCGAGCAGGAGAGGGAGGTCGCGGCGAGCAGGAGAGGCAGGTCGTGGCGAGCAGGAGAGGCAGTTCGCGGCGATCAGGAGAGGCACGTCGCGGCGAGCAGGAGAGACAGGTCGCGGCGAGCAGGAAAGGCAGGTCGCGGCGAGCAGCGATCAGCGAGCGAGCAGGGAGAGGGAGAAGCGAGAAGTCTTGCACGACAAGCCCGCACGGTGTACAGGAGAGGCCGCAGTGGATAGAAAGAGTCCGCGCGGGAAGAGAAGGTATAGGAGAAGGTGGACCTACGTGAGAGAAGATTATAAAAGGAGAGGTGGTAGGAAGGAGGTGGAAGCCACGAGAGAAGCATAGAAAAAAAGCAGGCCGCAAGAGTCCGCGGCTAAGGGAAAGCCGCGCGGACAGCCAAGGAAGAGAGGCGGCTACAAAAATGGTTAGGTCGGATAACCAAGGAGGATACCGGTTGCCTCTGATACCATGTAAAGAGAGATCTCAAAGCTTGTATATACTTCTTGAATGAATAGTTACAAGTATGAATACACTTATATAGGAGAAGAATGAGGAGAGAAATCCTAATACAAGATGTGGGACTAATACAAGGAGAGAGAAAGGAGGAGAAAACATGGGCCCTTAATTGGGCTTTTCTAACAGGTCTAAAGGGTTTTCCTAACAATTTTCTACATACACAAAAGAATGTGTGAGAGAACAATAACACATTATTTAATTCCATTTTCAATACTAATGGGAACAATTAGGTCAGAACGAACCTTTGCTTCTTCCATCTCGCTATTAGCATTTTCCAGTCCATCAAGCATTGAGGAGTCCTTGCTCACAAGAGAAACCTATAGGAAAAACGTGACTTAAATATATAGTTCAACAATTCTTTTGAAAAGGATACAAAATATGAGAGCTACAAGAACGTACCAATATTGGTGTCAATGGACCCTCCAAATCGAGAAGGCCCTTTGCAAATGCTGCTGCAGACATCTGCAAACAATATGGCAAAGGATTACAAATTTCACCGTCTTGGTATTTCAGAGTTTTAGGCACCTGGTGGCACCCTCACTTTTCATATGAAAACCCAAAAATAAAGAAAAACATTGAAGGAAAATAAAAAACGAGAAGTTCTTCAAAATGAAGCGTCTTACTTAAACTAGTGTTCAAATTGGTACCTGAACACGGCCCTCATCCGAGCTGTATATCTTTAAATCATGCCTATAAGTGCTATGAAGACGAAGTAAACCAGTACCTTCACCTGAAAGTTCCATTAGCAAAAGCAAATAATCAACTCAACCAGCTATGAAAACTAGTAGTGTAACTAAGTTTCAGTTAAAGAAAACTTAAATTTTATGGTTTAAGCTAATTATTATAACTTGAGAGTTTCCTTCAATTTAAGTTCAATTCTAGCCTGAACAGTACACTCGTACAAGGCAACCAGGGATAATATTAGAAAAACGGTAATATTGAATTATTTTAGAAAGAAACAATAAATATTTAGTATAGATTTTGACAGAATCAATCATCATTCTCTACTTCCATACTTTTAAAATAATTCGGTTGAATGACGAGTTTAAAAAAAGAAATGAACAAAATAATAAGATAAATTATAAATGATCCAAAAAATTGATGTGTGATTAGAGAAAAATATGTAAAGGCCTATTATTAAGGCAGAAAATAATAGCCCACTTGTATGTTGTTTAGTCCCACATCTTAGGATTGGGAATCCCTTTCTCTTTCTCTTCCTATATAAATGTACAAATACATGTACTATAGACACATTTTTGAGAATTTAATAAAATATTTTTTCATTTTCTCTCTCTTGTGTCTTTTTCTACATGGTATCAGAGCTAATCCGGTCCTCAACCGGAGCCCCTTTGGTGGTTTTCCTGCGGGCGGTCCGCGTTTTTCTAACCGCACCTGATCTTGCGGTTTGCTGGGAAATCCTTCGCTCGCTTCCTGCTCTCTTCCCCTATCCTTTTTATAGGATTTTCCGTCATGGTCTCGATTGCTAGTCGCTGCTTCTCTTTGCCGCTCTCTCTAATCCGCTATATTCTCCTTCTCAACCCACCTCAACCGTTTCATAACCGTCGACTTCGAGTTGCGGCTTACCTCTCCTTGCCGCTTTCAAGTCGCCGCCTCTTCAAGTTGCTACTTGTCCCCCTCTTCACCTGCTTCAGGTCGCTGTTTCAAGTCACCGCTTCAGGTCGCCTGCTTGCCGCTGAGCTTAGTTACCGCTTCAAGTCGCCTTCTTGCCGTCGAGCTTAGTCGTCACTTCAGGTCGCCGCCTCAGATCGCTGCCTCAAGTCGCCGCTTCCGGTCGCATGCTTCAGGTCGCCGTTTCAAGCCGCATCTTTGTCATAGCCATCCGCCGCATCCTTGTTGTTGTTGCTCCTGCTCTAGCCGCTCGACTTGCTTGCCGCTAGTTGTCTTGCAGTCGGTGTGTGGTGGTCGGGCCTAGTGTTTCTGCCTCTGCCGAGTTGCAATTTTTTCTGCCTGCTGCTTACCTAGCCGTTGACGATCCCCTAGCTGCCTCTAAGGCCTTTTGTCTACCCGCACCGCGTCGCTGCACCAGGTCCATGGATTCGGCCGCTGCCTCTTCTCTACCTGCACGTGTTGCTGCTCCTCTTCCCAAAATTCGTGATGAACTTCGAATCACCACCATCTCTCTGAGTGAGAAGCAAAACTTTGTTGAGTGGGTACACTCGGTTCGCCGCATTCTACAGGACTAAAGGAATTAATCGTCGGCTTGCCGCTAAGCTTAGTCGCTGCTTCAGGTCGCCTGCTTACAGCTGAGCTTAGCCGCCGCTTCAGGTCGCTGCTTCAAGTCGCTGCCTCAGATCGCCGCTTCCGATCGCATGCTTCAGGTCATCGTTTCAAGCCGCATCTTTGTCATAGCCAGTTGTCGCATCCTTGTTGTTGTTGCTCCTGCTCCAGTCGCGCGACTTGCTTACCGCTAGTTATCTTGCATCTGGTGTGTGGTCGTCGGGGCGTCTGTTTCTGCCTTTGCTGAGCTGCAATTTTTGTTGTCTGTTGCTTACCTAGCCGTTATTGATCCCCTACCCGACATCGTGTTGCTGTTTCAGGTCCATGGATTCGACCATTGCTGCTTATCTACCTGCACGTGTTGCTGCTCCTCTTCGCGAACTTCGTGATGAGCTTTGGATCACCACCATCTCTCTCAGTGGAAAACAAAACTTTGTTGCGTGGGTACGCTCGGTTCGAGGCGTTCTGCAGACTAAAGCTCTTCTTCATCATCTGACAAAGGCAACTCTTACCGCACCCACCGAGGAGTGGATCCGTGATGACAGTCGTGTCCAATCATGGATTCTCAATTCCATGGACACTGAGTCATATCAGATGGTCATGTATCATGAGACGGCCAAATTTATGTGGGAGGAACTTCACTCCCTCTATTCTGGCAAGGACAGCCTCAAGCACCTGTTCAACATTGTCACTAATCTTCAAACACTTGATCTTGGGGAAATAGGTGATTTGACCTCTTTTGTTGCGAAAGCAAAAACTCTTGTTGAGGCATGAATACAACAACAGCCTCCTACGACGAATCTGGATGCGCAACAGACACAAAAAGAAGCAGTTGGGATTGTCATGATGATGACCCATATTACACCCCACCTTCGCAGTGTTTGGGCTTAGATTCTTTCAACATCTACAACTTCATCTCTGTCAAATGTTTGTTCTATGCTTTTGAAGGTTACCCCGCCTCCGGATGTTCCTGGGAATCTATCCCCGACTCTCCTTCAGCAGTCTCTCTCCGCTCTTCCCGCTCCTTCGGCTCGTGGTCCTTCGACTCATGGAGGTCGCACCACTGCTCGGGGACGGGGACGCCCTGGAAGACCTCCTTTTAAATGTTCACATTGCGGTCGGGATGGCCACCTTGAGGCCACCTGCTATCGCAAGCATGGTCTACCCCCACATCTCAATGTGTCTGCTGTTGTTGATCCGCACTCCACCCGTAACGACATTGATGCTTTGTGCACTCAGCTCCAACATCCCCAAGGAGTGATTAGTCGCTCATCTGGCTCAGTTGTGTCGATCTCCAATGAAGGTATATCTTACCTCTCGTGTAGCTCCCACTGGATTGTGGACTCGGGTGCCACCCACCACATTACTCCGCAAAAATCGTCTTAGTACTTGCAATCTACGTATCCTAAGTTCATCATCGTGGCCAATGGTGACACCACCCCAGTTTCTGGCACTGCTGATTTGCCTCACTCCGCTCTCTCTATCCTCGGTTCTTCATGTTCCGAGATCACATTTTAATTTGCTTTATGTTAGTCATCTTACTCAGGAACTTGATTATTGTGTAACCTTCTCACCATCCTCCTTTGTTGTGCACCTACTGTTCTCTCCACCGTCTCTTCTGCTGACTGGCATCGACGTCTTGGGCAAGCTCCCCTTCAAATTCTCAAGAACGCTCTTCTGATGTCTCTCTTCATGAGTTTACTTGTGAATCATGTATTTTTGGCAAACAACACCGTACTTTTATTCCTGCTTGTAATCGGAGTAATGCTCCATTTTCTTTATTGCATTATGATATTTAGGTGCCATTTAAGACTCCTAGTGTTTACGAGTATCGCTACTTTGTTACTTTTATTGATGATTACTCTATCTTTCATGCCTTTATTACTGAAACTCGTACCCAGTTTTTCACTTCCTTAAAAGTACTTTGTACATATAATGCGTGTGAATACACCAGTCGTACCTTCTCAAATATGTGTACTGATTTTGTGATCCATCAAATTTCATGCGCTTATACCCCCATAACAAAATGGTGTGGCTGAGCAGAAAAATCGTCACCTTCTGGACATCGCCCGGTCACTCATGTTTCAAATGCAGGTGCTCACACTATACTGGAACTTTATTGTTTTGGCTGCCTGTCATCACATAAATCACATGTCCACTTCTGTGCTCAACTTTGTGACCCCGTTTTGCCTCCTAATTCCTAAGAAAGCCATCATTCCCCATCACGCCTCATGTGTTAGGATTTACCTGGTATGTCCATAATCTTGGTCCGTCTATTGAAAAATTTGCACCTCGTACTACCAAGTTTATGTTCGTTGGGTACTCTCGCACTCAAAAGTGTTACGTATGTTACTCTCACAGATGGCAAACTGGTTGTTTCGGCGGATGTCACCTTTCTCGAGGACCAACCGTTTCACTCCTCCCCTTGTAACAACCCGTAATAAAAAAAAAAGTTTAAATTGATTTTTTTTTTAAGAGAAAAGAAAAAAAAACCTAACCTTTTTAATGCTTAACCCCCCCTCTCTATTTCTCCTTCCCGCAAACCCGCACCTGTCCTGATCCCGACTCCCCCGCGCCGACTCCCGCTCGGCTCCCGAGTCCCCGACGTCGCCTCCTCCACTTGCTCCTCCTCCGTCTCAGGCCGACGACGCCTCCTCGTGCACCCCCGCCTCCTCCTGTACTCCCCTTGCTTTGATCTACAGCAACAGTCTTCCCTTCTCTCAAGAAGTCGACAACTTCTCCTCCTCCAGCAACAACATTGGTCGTCAGATCTCCTCCAAGAGGGCCGGGAGCCACCTCCTTCTCACCCCAATAGCCATTTCCTCTTCTTTGATTAGCAAGGGCAGCAACCATTTTTCCTCAGGCCGTCTCCAACGGCCCTCTTCTCCCTACTCTAAGGCTCGACAACCCTAATTTCCCTCTTCCTCAACGATTTGGTTGGTGGATTGCAAGAGGTTCAACTAGGGTTTTCTCCCCTCTCCTCCTTGGGCTCAGATTTGACTTCCTTTAGGTAAGATTCCTCCTTCATCACCTCTATTCAGTTTTCCCTAATTTTCTTTGAAATAATTTGCCTCTAAAATTGCGTATAACTTGTGTTTCAGAATTTTGCCCCTCTTGCGATCGTTTAACCGTGGTTTATTTGTGATTTCTGGAGCCGCTCGTCGAAGCTTCTGGTGGAATCTCTCCAAGGCCCTCTCTGATTTAGGGTTTTTTTGTAACCTAAGCGCCGCCAAGACTCCAATTTCTTTGTGGTTTCTCCCCCCTGACTTTTGAGGGGGGTAAATCTCTAAACCCTTCTATTGTGTAAGTCATGCGATAAATAAATTGTCTGTACTAGCATATAGATTTCTATCATGTAAAATTATCAAATATTGTCTGTGATTGTTCCTGAACAGATTCAGTTAGGGTTTCTAAATCTTATTGCGCCGTCTGCACGCTCAGCCGTAGAATTCGCCTCTGTCAATTCTGATCGAGACACATTCAGCTTCAGCCTTAAGGCAAGTAGAGATCTCTCTCTCGCAATCATTGAACTTAAAGTAATGTATGTTCTTATGATTTTGCGACTTCACTTTTGGGCAATACATAACGATTTTTTCACCAGGGCGCGATTTTTTCGAAGGCGTTTTTTTCAAATACCGGGCGCTATTAATTTAGAACTTGAGCGAAGGGCGCTTTTTTTGCCACCCGCCAAAAAAATCACGTTCGGGCAACAAAAATAATAATCTCGCCCGAGCGAAAAAAATCGCTGACGTGAAGTGAGAAAAAATGACAACTAGGTGAAAAAATCTTGTCCATAATCGCGTTCGGGCAAAAATCGCGCCCGGGCAAAAAACAAATTCCGATTCCACAATATTCACCAATATTCTTTATTAGTTTGAGGTGCAAACGAACGGATTAGATTCAGCTTCAGCCTTAAGGCAAGTAGAGATCTCTCTCTCGCAATATTTGAAATGACATGAATGCATTATTACTTGAATGTCTAAGAAGTTAATTGAGGTTTAATTTATTTGAAATTAATTGGATTCTCACTCTTACTTTGATGAATTTTGTCTCATTTGATGAATGATTCAAAGAATAGTGGATTTTTGATTAATTTGAGGACTAGGTTTTTGAGCACAAGCACTAATTAATTTGAATGATAACTGTTAAAATTCTTTGCTAGTGATTAAATGATTGGTGGTTTATGTCATGCTCATATCGTACACATATTTTTACTTGGAAGAGATTTGTGCATGAAAATTGTTTAACCTAGATGAGTAATTGTTATCCCATGATCGATGCATATCAACTTACTCATGCGATTTACTTGAAAAACATTCTTGTTAATGATAACTTAATCACTCGAACCCGCAAAGTTCAAACTCATTCCCTAGTTTTTGATGTCATCGAATCTTTTCTAATGTTTGTCTGGTTGCAAGACCCGAGTAAAGTCTGTTCTTGATTTGATCTTCCCCTTTAAGTGAATTTATTTCTGTTAGAATCACTAAAATATGAATCATTTTACTCAATAATATCTTAAGAAATCATTGAAAAGTAGTGTTTAATTGGTTCATCTCCTTACTTGCATGGTCATGACAAGCAGAAATTTTTGTAATAAGACTTGCACTTGAACTTGAGTGTGAACCATGTGTACCCACTAAAAACACATACACTCTTCATTAATTACAACTTATGATATTGCTTGAACTATTATATGTTATACTCTGGAGTAGTCTAATATTTTAACTTGTTTCTATTTAACTCATTTACTTGCTTGTCTTGTTAGTTTTTGCTTCATGAAAACTGGTACACATACATTTTTGCATCTATTACTAGTTTAATCAGTAAATCATGGACAACTGCTAGGCTATATTATATATGCTAGAATTTGATATTGTTAGAAAAGCCCATGTAAAGGGCCCATTAATTGACCCTCTTTATTTATTTCTCTCTCCTTCTTTAGTCTCACATCATGTATAGGATTTATTCTCTCCTTGTACTTGGATACTTAATACACATATACAAGCTTTTGGGCAACTTTCTGCATGGTATCAGAGGGAGGTTTCGAGCCTCCTACGGACTCAAAACTCTAATCCGCACGTCCCCCCCTTCCCGGCGCCCTGCGGTCTCCGCGGTCTGCGTTTTGAGTCCGCGCTTACTCCTCGCATAGCCTCTTGCGGACTGACCTTCTTCTGTCCGCTCCCTGTACTCTCTCTTCGTTTTCCGAGGATCCACTCCTCTTCTGCTCCTTTTATAGCCCTCTCTCTGTCCTGTGGGGTCCACAGCTTCCCATAGTCCGTCGCGAGCTCCATTCTGTCCGCTGCGGCCTCTGTCTGTCCGCTGCGAGCTCGGTGAACTCGCTTCCCCTTCGTCCTCTTCTTGATCCGTTCTGTGCCCGCGGCGAGCTCGGCGAGCTCTCTTCCCCTGTGTCTGATGCGAGCTCCTTTCTGTCCGCGCGGTCTCCCTCTGGCCGCTGCAGCTTTTCTTCCTCTTGGCGGGCTCCTCTCCCTGCTCGTTGCGGGCTCGCGCTCTTGTGCGATTTCTGCCCTTTAACCCTGCCTACTTTCTGCTCGCGACCTGCTCCAGTTCGCTGCAGCTTTGCCGAGCTCTCCTTCTCTCTGCGGCCTGACCTTCTGCTCGCTCTTCTCTTGCTCGCCGCGACCTGCCCAGTCGCTCGCGACCTGCCTAGCCCGCAACAGCCTGCTTTGTCGCTCGCGACCTGCCTAGTCGCTCGCGACTTGTCTAGTCGCCACGACCTGCCCTCTGTTCTTCACCTACTCGCCGCGACCTCCCTGCCTAGTCGTCGCGACCTGCCTTGTCCGCAGTCCTTGCTCATTTCCCTTCTCCTAAACCGTCCATGTCTTCTACCGACTCCACTACTGCTAGCCCTCCTGCAGACTGCCCGGCTCCTGCTCCTGAACTCCGCGACGAGCTTCGAATTACTACTCTTTCTCTCTCTGGGAAGAACTTCATCATGTGGGTGCACTCCGTTCGTCGGGTCTTGCAAACTAAAGGCCTTGTGGGTCACCTTACCCAGGAACCTCCTTCTCCAACAACTGATGACTGGGCTAAGAAATGATGGTCGCGTTCAGATCTGGATCCTTAACTCTCTGGAGGGTGAGCCCTACCAGATGATCATGTATCATGAGACCGCCAAAGCAATGTGGGAAGAGCTCCACTCCTTGTACTCAGGCAAGGACAGCCTTCAGCACCTCTTTGACATCATCACCGATCTACAGGCTTTGGATGTTGACAAGGCCATGGACATGACTTCCTTTGTGGCTCGTGATAAAACCCTCATGGAGGCAAGGATTCAACACCAACCATCCACTACTGATCTTGCGGCTCAGCGTGCCCAAAAGGAGGTTGTCTGCATTGCGATGATTATGGCTCGTGTCCCGCCCCACCATCACAGTATCCGGGCACAAGTTTTGGCATCACCTGTTACTCCCTCCTTTTCGGATGTTTGCTCTATGTTACTTCGTGTCCCACCTCTCCTGGAGACCATTGCACCTCCATCTCCGGTCCTTCTTCAGCAGACCCTTCCTCCCCTACTTCCCTCACCATCTTCTACTCGGGGTGGTCGTACAGGCTATCGAGGAAGGGGTCGTGGCGGTCGAGGTCGCCCTCGGTGCTCCTATTGCGGCAGGGATGGACACACTGAAGCCGTCTGTCACAAGAAACATGGCTACCCTCCTCGTCCGCCTACTGCTTCCATTGCTGACACTCCTTCCCCCAGCGGTACACACCTTGAAGTTGTTCGCCTTCAACTGCAGCAACTCCAGGGGCACCTCAACCCTCCTTCTGCTTCGGTTGCCTCCACCTCTACTGCAGGTATTGCCTCCACTTCCACTACATGTAGTGTTTGTCTCTCATCCAGTTCCCGTTGGATCCTGGACTCGGGAGCCACTCACCACATTACCTCTCTACTGCCGCCGAGATTTTCAGATGCTCCTCATCCCACATCTATTACCGTGGCGAATGGTGCGCTTGTTCCGGTCTATGGGTGTGCTGATCTCTTGATCCACCCCTGCCATCTCTCTTTGCTCCGCTCTCTATGTGCCGGCATCCCCATTTAATTTACTTTCCGTTGGCCGTCTTACTCATGAAATGAACTGCTATATTACCTTCACCGCTACTGGTTTTTTGATACAGGATCAACAGACGCAGACTACCATTGGTAGAGGACGACTGCAGAATGGGCTCTACCTCCTTGATGCTTCTCCTACCGCTCTCTCTTCCGTGTCCTCCAGTGATTGGCATTGTCGTCTTGGGTAGCTCCTCTTCCTATCCTCTAGAAGGCGCTTCCTGATGTATCTCTTCATTCATTTCAATATGATTCTTGTATTCTTGGCAAACAGCCACGCCCTTCTTTTCCTGCAAATTGTACTCGGAGCACTGCTCCTTTTGATTTAATACATTCTGATATTCGGGGTCCGTACAAGGTTACGAGTATCTTTGGTTATCGTTACTTTATAATGTTTATTGACAATTACTCGCGCACAACATGGCTATATTTACTTCGTGATCGCTCTGAGCTTCCTCGTGTCTTTCGGACATTTGTGTTAGAAACTCGAACACAATTTTCTACTACTGTCAAGATCCTCCGCTCTGATAATGCCCGCGAGTACACTAGCCACGAGGTTGCCAATATTTGTGCGGACTTCGGGATTGTTCATCAGACATCGTGTCCCTACACCCCTCAACAAAACGGGGTAGCCGAACGCAAGAACCGTCACCTTCTTGATGTGGCTCGCTCCCTAATGCTTCACATGCATGTTCCCAAAGTTTACTGGAACTTCACCGTCTCTACTGCGTGCTATCTCATCAACCGCCTCCCCTCGTCGGTTCTTCAACATGTTATACCCTTCAGCCTTCTCTTTCCCTCAGCTCCAGCCTTTTCACTCCCACCCTAGGTTTTTGGATGTACTTGCTTCGTCCATCACCTTGGTCCCCCTATCGACAAACTGGACCCCCGCGCAGTAAAACACATCTTTGTCGGCTACTTCCGCACCCAAAAGGGCTATGTCTGTTACTCTCCCGCTACTCGGACGGTCTCTGTGTCCGCTGATGTCACCTTCCGGGAGGATCAACCCTTCTTCCCTCCTCCTCTACAGACTCCTCCACCAACCACCACTCTCCCATCTTCTCTTCCTCGACCTGTTATCCCGGCCCACACACCTCTTCCCCTCCCTATACCACATTCCCAACCCACTCCTTCGCGGCCGCCCGTCATTCGGGTCTACACTCGTCGTCCTCCTCTTCCTGTTGCCCCTCTGCAGTCGGCTTCGACCTTGGATTCTCCGCGTTCTGCTGCTCCGGTGCCCGCCTCTACAGCACATCCACTGGCCAACTGTGTGTCCCTACATCGGCTCTCTCCACCACTACAGGCATTGACTACATCATTATCCTCGGTCTCTATTCCTAACTCCGTTCAGGAGGCTCTTCAACATCCTAGGTGGCGTGCTGCCATGGAAGAAGAAATGACTGCTCTATGGGCAAACAAGACTTGGACCTTGGTGCCCCTTCCTCCCAGACAGAAACCAGTTGGATGCAAGTGGGTGTTTGTCATCAAATATGCTCCTGATGGGACCATTGACAGACTCAAAGCTCGCTTGGTCACTCGGGGCTTCACCCAGCAACAGGGTCTCGACTATGACGAGACATTCTCCCCGGTAGCCAAACTCAACACGGTTCACATTCTCATCTATATGGTTGTTCATCGACAATGACCCTTATTTCAACTAGACATCAAGAATGCCTTTCTGAATGGAGACCTCCACGAAACGGTTTACATGCATCAACCTCCCGGGTTTGAGACCACGGGGGAGTCTCGGGTATGTCATCTTCACAAATCGCTCTATGGCCTCAAACAATCACCTCGGGCATGGTTCGATAAGTTCAACAAGGTTCTTCGGGAAATTGGTTTTATTCGAAGCACGGCCGACTTCTCATTATTTACTCACCACCAGGCAATGGGTACGGTTCTCCTATTGGTATACGTCGATGACATCATCATTACTGGCGACGACTCAAACGGAATACAGGCTGTGAAGAAACATCTGAGCTCCGTTTTTCAAACTAAAGATCTGGGACATCTTCGGTACTTCCTAGGTCTGGAGGTTGCTAGACGACCAGATGGTTTGGTCCTCTCTCAGCAGAAGTATTGTCTAGATCTCCTTCATGATGCGGGCTACTCCGACTGCAAACCAGTGAACACGCCCATGGATGTAAATCACAAATTATGTGCTCAGGCATCGAAGTCTGATACTCCTCTACAAAATCCAAAATATTACTGTCGCCTTGTTGGGAAATTAATCTACATAACGGTTACAAGACCTGATATATCCTACGTTGTGGGAATCGTCAACCAATATATGCACTCTCCTCGGAGCTCTCATCTTCAGGCAGTGGAACGAATCCTCAGATATCTTAAGACAGCTCATGGTCAAGGACTTATATACAGAACCTCACCTTCAATTCCAACATTGGTGGCATAATCTGATGCTGATTACGCGGGATCTCTGGATGATCGACGATCAATTAGCGGGTTTCTGCACATATTTTGGAGGATCTCTGGATGATAAATAAATTTAGAACTTCAATATCTAATTTGACAGGCTAATAGTTAGAGGTTTAGTTTATTTAAAATGACATGAGTTATTGTAAGGTGATTTAATTGGATTCTCACTTTAATGAATTTTGTCTCATTGACGATGATTCGAAGAATAGTAGATTTTTGATTGATTTGAGGACTAGATTTTTGAGCACAAGTATTAATTAATTTGAATGATAACTGTTAAGATTCCTTGCTAGCTATTAAATGATTGGTGGTTTATGTCATGCTCGTATTGTACACATATTTTTACTTGGAAGAGATTTATGTCTATATGAGTATTTGTTATCCCAGGATTGATACATATCAACTTACCCCTGCGATTTACTTGAAAACCTTCTTGTTAATGATAACTTAATCTTTCGAACCCGCAAAGTTCAAAATCATTCCCTAGTTTTTGGAGTCATCAAATCTTTTCGTACGGCTGTCTGGTTGCAAAACCTGAATAAAGTCTGTTCTTAATCTGATCTTTCCCTTTAAGGCTTCATTTGGAAGAGCGGTTGCGATTGTGAAAGGAGTTATGACAAATGAAGGTTTGTAAATAGAGCTGTTGGAAACTGGTTACTGTAAATGAAGATCTGTTTGGATAATCCGTGTTTGCAGAGCTGTTCAGAACAGAGAACCATTTGGCAAAACAACGTTATGATATTTTTTTGAGTTTTTTCATGAATAGATAGATATAAATACAGGGCATCGCAATTTCAGCTTTGTTTACGTGAGAAATGTATAAATTAGGAATAAGAAATGTCACATAGTGAATCAAGCAAACAAAGAATGAATGAACAATATGTAACAATTGAATACGACATTTCATTTACCAGTTCAATTACCCCCCATTGCATGCTGAATTCAACAATCCCCTCACACATACACATCATACAATTCAACTGGATGGTTGATCCAGCCCTCAATGCTTGTACATATCACATAAACATACCACCAGTTTGTTTGACCCTAATCCAAGATCTGTAACCCATCTAGCTAATGATTTTAAAGGTTTCAAAAACAAAAATGTCATCGGAAGACAAGCCATGGGTTCTACATGTGGCGGAGAGACACCAGAAAAGGATGGTGATGCGACGAGCGGGTGTGAGAGCTTCGGAGGCCGACGGAGAAGAGACGTCGCGCAGCAGAAGATTCACCTTCTCCCGTGACCCAAGCGCAGCCGGACGAAAGAGTCGCCGGACAAAGGATGTCGCCGGAGAAATTAGCCCCACGCTATAAGGAAAGAGTCGCGATCCGTGGATGTCCGTCTGAGAAGATGACGAGCCTCGCGTGACCTAAAGGCAAAACGCGGAAGAACGGAGGATATCATGCGGGTTTGGGGACGCAGGAAATATTAGGCCCGCAGTTTTCTTACGCTGATCGAAATTTAGGCGAAAAACCAAACGAAATCATAGCCTGCGTTTCATTTGGGGAAAACGTACCGGAGCAAAAAGCCTAACCAAATGAAGCATAAGTGAATTTGTTACTGTTAGAATCACTAAAATATGAATCATTTAACTCAATAATATCTTAAGAAATCATTGAAAGGTAGTGTTTAATTTGTGCATCTTCTTGCTTGCATGGTCACGGTAGCAGCAATTTTTTTAATAAGACTTGCACTTGAACATGAGTGTGAATCATGTGTACCCACTAAAAACACCTACACTATTCATTGATTGCAGCTTATGATATTTCTTGAACCATTATATGTTATACTCCGAAGTAGTCTAATATTTTAACTTGTTTTTGTTTCACTCATTTACTTGTTTGTCGTGTTAGTTTTGCTTCATAAAAACGGGTACACATACATTTCTGCTTCTTTTAATAATTTTGTACTTTACCTTACTTATGTTATAAATATTTTAAGACGTTTCCTTCTTGTTTTGTATTTGCTTTAGCGTTCGTGCCCACGCCGCCTGCTTCCTGAGCCCGATCTGCATCAAACCTTCGGTTCTATGTTTACATTTCATTTTCTATACTGTCAGACATTTCCTTTATGTAATAATTATGGTCAGTAAATCATGGACAATTGTTATGTTATATTATATGTACCTAGAATTTGATATTGTTTACATATTCATTTCTCTAAGTTTGTCATGACATAAAAATTTATATCTGAACTTGTATCATGAGATTTATTAAAATACACGTGCATTAAATTTTCACTATCATGTTTTAAAGCTTCCGTATAAAAACAACCTATTTTTACTCCAAATTAATTATTTTAAAACTAATTATCAGTTTCTCTGATCTCTCCTTACAAACGAATTTTTTTTCGCCCATGCCTGTGGCATAACAACCCGCCGGAAGCGCACACTGACTTTTGTTGAGGCGGGTCGTGACAACCCTCCAGCTTCTCTTCTACCCCCGCCCCCTCTACCTCGTCCTACCATCCTAATCACCCCTCCTCTTCCACCACTTCTTCTCACACCAACCTCCCCACCAATACGACCTCTTTGTATATACACTTGTCGTCCTCACAAATCTGATGTCTTACAGTAAGTTACCCGCTACCAGTGCTATCTCGTCGCCTGTCGATCCGACACCGACCTCTATGACTCATCTAATGGCGAATTATGTATCCTTACATCGTCTCTCCCCACCTCTCCTCAAATTCACATTGTTTATATCCTCTATTTCTCTACCTAACTCTTTGTAGGACGCTTTCCAACATCCGGGGCGGCGTGCTTCCATGGATGAGGAAATGAATGCCCTTTGGGCTAACCAGACTTGGGACCTGGTCTCTCTTCCTCCAGAACAAACTTGTGTTGGTTGTAAGTGGGTCTTTGCCAAACATACTCCAGAAAGGACAGTTGAACGACTAAAATCTAGGTTTGTGGCTCGGGGGTTCACTCAATAACAAGGCATCGACTATGACGAAACTTTTTCTTCAATCGCAAAGTTAAATACTGTTTGGATCCTGATCTCCTTAGTTGTTCAATCGACAATGTCCCTTACACCAGTTGGATATCAAAAATGCATTTCTCAATGACGGCCTTCTTGAAACTGTCTACATGAATCAACCACCCGGATTTGAGAGCACGGGGGAATCTCGTGTGTATCATCTAAAAAAATCCATTTATGGTCTCAAACAGTCACCTCGAGCTTGATTCGACAAGTCTAGTATGGTTATACGTGAAGTTGGATTTACTCAAAGCTCGGTTGATTTTTCTCTCTTTACTCATCATAAACCAACATAGTCATTCTCCTAATTTACGTGGATGATATTCTGATTACTGACAATGACTCTACAGGGATGCAACAAATTAAGCAACACTTAAACTCTGCCTTCAAACTAAAGATCTGAGAAATTTTTGGTACTTCCTTGGACTCGAGGTAGCAAGACCACCTGATGGTCTGGTCTTATCATACCAGAAATATTGTCTTAACCTTCTTCAGGATGTTGGTTATTCGGGATGCAAACCTGCTGACACTCCTATGGATGCCAACCATAAGTTCTGTGCTCATGACTTTGACTCTGATCCATTACTTACAAATACAGAATATTATCGATGTCTTGTAAGAAAACTGATATATTTTACTGTGACAAGACCTGATATCTCGTTTGTTGTTGGAGTTATCAGTCGATTTATGCATGCTTCGCGGACCTCTCATCTCCAGGCCATCGAGCGTATCCTCAGATACAATCCTCCTATCTGTCTTTGATTGCGTACAAACCATCCTCCTATCTATCCTTGATTGTCTATTCTGATACCGATTATGCTAGGTCTCTTAATGAAAGACGTTCCACAAGTTGTCTTTTATTTCTCGTTCATCTGCTGAAGCCGAGTATCGTGCAATAGGTGTTGCTGTGTCTGAGCTCACCTGGCTAGAAAGTCTCATTGCTGATTTGGGAGTCAAACTTCCCTCACCAGCAATACTATTTTGTGACAGTCAAGCTGCTATATGCATTGCAAACAATTCTGTATTCCATGAGCGGACCAAGCACATTGAACTTGATTGACACTTCATTCGGGAGAAGGTTCAATTAAAGAAGTTGGAATTAGAACATGTTCCTGCTACCGAGCAAGTTATTGATATTCTCACCAAGGTCTTGCCTCGACCGTTGTATCATCAGTTTCTGTCTAAGGCCCCAAGCTTGGTGCATATGACTTATATGCTCCAGCTTGCGGGGGAATGTTAAAAGAAAATATGTAAAGAACCATTATTAAGGCCCAAAATAATAGCTCACTTGTATCTTTTTTAGTCTCACATCTTAGGATTGGGAATCCCCTTCTTCTCTTCCTATATAAATGCACAAATACATGTACTATAGACACACATTTTTGAGAATTTAATAAAAAAAATTCATTTTCTCTCTCTTGTGTCTTTTTCTACAGCTTTGAAGAAGATGCATAAAGACAATTTTGAGCCTCAAGTGACCAATAAAATAACAATATGCTGGATTAAAGATTTCTTGGTGGATGATATTAAAGGAACTGGCTCCCATCTTTTAACTCAATTTCTATCGACTCAAACTGCCATAAGAGGATTGGTTTTTCCATGTTCTCATGGTATCAGAGCAGGAACATTCGCTCTGGTCATCAGGCGTGCGTTTGTGCGACTTCTATATCGCCGTCTGCTTGATGATCGTTGTTCGTTGTTGGTAGTTTTCTAACACTGATTCGACGAGCGTGTGGGCGTTTCAGTTTGATGATTGAGCCTGTTTTTGTTCGCCCGCTTTTTCCCACGCCGATCGATGTTGTCTGTGATCATCCTCTGCTGGAACGGCTAGTACCTAGCTCCCGTGGGAGGTGGAAGCTTGTTGCGGCTTAGTCTGATTGTGTTTGCTTCTTTCAGCACCTGATCTGCTTCTATCGGCGCATGATCTGCTCCTGTTAGCGTCTGATTTGCTTTTATTGCGCACACGTGCTTCCGAGTATTGCCAGCTTATCCTCTTCCTTCCGGTGATTACTGCTTCATTCCAAATCTATTTTTGTTATTGAGTTTATTGTTGAAAAAATTCTTTAGCTATGGTGGTTCGGCCGCACTGAAGAGGGACATCTAGTGATTTTCTTATTACTATGATACAATAGCAATGATGTGTTGGGAAGTGTCACCAATAATAAATTAAACGGTATAAATTATTTTCTATAAGCTAATTCTTTCCGAATGTTTGTTGGTAGTCGAAGGAAGACTGTATTTATCACTGGCACTAAAATCCCCCTTTCGTTACTGATGCTTTCTAAGAAGATTGGAAAGTGGACAATTTAGCTGTTATGAATTAGCATATTCACTTAATGAATCCCAGCATTGATAGTCACTTCATGCATTGCAATATTGCCAATGAAATGTGGGATCTTGTGGAAAAGAACTGCTGCAAGAAAAAATCTAGCATTAATCTATCAACTTCAGACAAGTAAGATGAGTTATACCAATACTCCAATATCAACTTGATTGAAGATTATAAAAGTGAAATTCTGCACTGATGGTTCTCTGAGTTGCTATCTGCTATCTGGTCTTCCATCTGAATTGGAGTTTCAAAGGGTCCAGATGTTGGGTAAAGACACAGGTGTCTGATCTATTGCTAGAGCTAGTGGTTGTGGTGACATTGAGTGGTGACATTGAGAGATCTTCAATGGCCACTAATCATAGGAAATGACATTTCAAGAGCACTATCTCTTCTGAGGGGTATGATGATAAAAGTTGGTTGATGTGCCCCCATTGTGGGAGAAAGGCACGCTTGAAGAACGGATATTGGGAACTGCACCCCAACCTGATTCATAAAGGATGGGTATGTGACAATGACATGCACGAAGTTCGACCTTAGAATGCCAAGTTTAGTGTTGTTGAATGGGATAATCTCGCTCCTGAACTGGAAACTATGAAAGCTTTGTTTGGAAGTTCACCTACTGAAGAAATCCTTGGAACAGTTGCTCAAGTGATGTATTCTATCTCTGGGAGCTCTGTGTTTTTCCTGAATGATCGACTCTGGAGCATTGGATCACATGACTGGGAGTTCAGATCAGTACCTCCTTCGTTCCTACAACATCTAGTTTTAAGCTGGCTGATGGGTCATCCACACTTATTTCTAGTAAATGGCATGTTTTTGTCTCTACTGAACTAACACTTAATCTGTGATTTGTATTCCTTCCTTTCTTAACAACTTATTATTTGTGAGTAGCCTTACTCATCAATTGAATTGTTCCATCACTTTCTTTCTTTCCTTCCTACTGTATTTTCAAGACTTGAGAGACAAAAGAGGATTGGTGGTGGACATGAGTCCAAGGGAGTCTACTACTTGAGCACTAGAAAGGATTTCCAGGATGGGAGAGTTGTTAAAGATGATAAATTGCAGATATGGCACCACAAATTGAGAAATGCTAGATTAAAAAGTTTGAAAGCCTTATTTCCTTAATTATCTAAGCATTGTAATGAACATATTAGATGTCAAGCTAGCGAGCATGGGAAGCATCATCGTGTCACTTATCCTACCGGTATTTGTGGTGTTAGGACATGTAAAAGCCCAATGCAAGGCCCATCTTGGGTCCTCTTCCTCCTTATACTTTAGTCTCACATCTTAGATTGAGATTGTTTCTCCTTTCACTCTTCTAATATTAATGTACAAATACATGTATGTATACATAATTGGAGAAATTAATAAAAATTATTATTTATTTCTCATTATTCTGGTGTTTTTCCACATGGTATCAGAGCCTAAACGATCTTAAGATTTTTTTGTTCTTTCGGTCTTCTGGGGGCTTGCTCTCGCCCGCCAGTCTGGCGGTTTGCCATTTCTTTAACTGTAGTTTTACTGTTGCTACCTCGCCTCTCGTTCTCCTTCCACACCCACTGCTTTTATAGATTTTTCCTATTGGATTCTCTGGGCACTGCCAAATAGCAGCTTCTACGGTCTCTCACTTCTTGCTGCCTGCTAGTCCCACAGCATCTCTTTGTTCCTTACGCTGCCTGCCTTGCTGCAGCTCCTAGACGGAGTTTCTTGCTGGCGTTCCTTGTCGAAGGTCCTTGCTTGCACGCTCCCAGTGTTCCTTGATCGATGCGCTTGTCGCACCTCTTCTGTTCTTTGCTCGCTGGATTCCTGCGAGACTCCTTGTTGTGTGCTTCTGCCCGCAAGTACATATAATTGCAGAGCTTCTCTCTTTCCCGCGTGCATCTGACCGCTACGACCTTCTGCTGGTTGCCGCAGCTTCTTCTTGCGAGCCCTTGTCATCACAGAATTGTTGTTGTCGTTAGCTCTTGCCGCAGAAGTTCCTATCCTGCTTACCACTGCAAGCCTGCTCGTTGCCTCTCTCCTCTGTCTAGCCACGTCAGGGTGCTACACGTTCTCTTAGTTTGTCGTCGTGCCTACCCGCCTGCTCGTTCCTTTGGACGCTTAACTGCAGTTTCTTATCGCATGTTCTAGCCGCACTTGCCACTTGACTGCATGTCGGTCTCTGCTGCTCCTTGTCGCAAGTCCTTGCCGCAAGTTCGTGCCGCTCTTTCCATTTAACAACACCTGACCGCACCCGCTATTTGTTGGTATCCATTGCTACTAGCCGCTAGTTCTCCTTTGTCAGTTCTCCTAGCCGACTGCTAGCTTCATGGAGTCGTCTGATGCTCCGTCCCTTCCTGCTCGTACTGCGACCTCTTCCTGAAGTTCGTGATGAGCTTTGGATCACCCCTATTTCTCTTAGTGGAAGAATTTTGTTGAGTGGGTGCACTCTGTCCGTCATGTTCTTCAGACAAAGGGGCTTTTGCATCATTTAACTAAAGACACCCCTTCTGCACTCACAGACGACTGGCTTCGAGATGATGGTCGTGTCAAGACATGGATCCTCAACTCCCTGGATGGTGAACCTTATTGTATGACCATGTATCATGAGATGACCAAGGCTATGTGGGAGGAACTGTATTCCCTCTATTCCGGCAAGGACAACCTTCAACATTTGTTTGACATCATTACGGACCTTCAATCTCTCGACTCAGGAGATGTTGGCGACTTAACCTCCTTTGTTGTGCGATCCAAAACCTTAGTTGAGACATGGATTCAGCATCAACCTCCTACCAAGGTTGTAGATGTCGGATATCGGGGACACGTTGATTTAGGTTTTTCATATCAGTTTTATTATGTCGGGGGATATGTCGGAGATATTTCATATATCGAGTTTTAATATTTAATTATTTATATGTGTCAAACTAATATAAACATTTTGTGTTACAAAAGTAATAACGGTATGCCGAATGAAATAAAACAAGAGGAAGCAAAATGTCGCAAAGTTGTCGATGACAATGGAAGATAAGGAAACTTTAGTCCACAATTCAAAGATCATGCATAATTGAAGTCGATGACAGACTTGAGCAAGTACGAAAGCCAGAGGAAGGGAAAAACAACCTAAACAATGAAATATTTTTGGTCCATTGTCTATTAGACCATGTACACTAATTAAAATAAATTGAAAAAAATCAGTCGATAAAATGTCAGGATATATCGGTCATATATCGACGAATATATCAGTCAATAGCACACATATCAGAGGATATATTCCAAAAGAATATTTTGCAAAAAAATATCGGAAACGTGTCGTTTTATCGATCATGCCTTTATGTCAGCCATGTCGGAAGATATCTACAACAGTGCCTCCTACTATTGATTTTGCTACGCAGTATGCTCAAAAAAGGTCGTTGATATTGCTATGACGATGACGTGTGTTCCGCCTCACCTTTACAGTGTCTGGGCTCAGATACCCTCCTCCTCCTCCACCATTCCCTCTCTCTCCGATGTTTGTCCAATATTGTTGAAGTTGACACCACCCCCAGATGCTCCCGGACCTCCCTCTCTGGCACTCCTCCAACACACATCTATATCTCACCCCCTCCTCCATCTACCTGAGGAGATCGCACCGGCTAACCAGGGAGAGGTCGCAACAACTGGTATAGATCAAGCGTACTCACTGTGGCGGGGATGGACATCTTGAGGAAACTTGTTATCATAAGCATGGTCAGCCTCATTCGCCCCATGTCTCTGTTGTTGCTGACATATCTTATGCCACCCGCGCCGATATTGATGTCATGTGCCTCAAGCTCCAGCATCTCCAAGGGTTATTGAATCATCTGTCTGGCTCTGTTGCCTCTATCTCAAATGAAGGTATCCCTTTTCTCTCCCATAGTCCACAGTGGATTGTGGACTCCGGTGCAACCCACCATATCACTCTGCAGAAACCACCTCAGTACTTGGACTCTCCGTGTCTCAAGTTTGTCACAGTGGCTAATGGTTTCATAGCCTCTATCTCCGGCTCCGCTAATATTTCTTTCAGCCCCTCTATCTCTCTTCGCTCTGTGCTTCATGTCCCGAGCTCTTCTTTCAACCTTCTTTTTGTTAGTCGTCTTACTAAAGACTTTGACTGCTTTGTGACCTTCACGTTTTCTTCTTTTGTTGTGCAGGATCAACGGACGCAAAATATCATTGGTAAAGGACGCTTGTGAAATGGGCTCTACCTTCTGAACGTTTCTCCCAAAATTCTCTCATCTGTCACCTATGTGGATTGCATCGACGTCTTGGTCACGCTCCTCTTCCAATTCTTAAGAAGGCTATTCCTGATCTACCTCTTCCTGATTTTACCTGCGAGTCAAGTATCTTTTACAAAAAATATCGTTTTTCTTTTCTTGCTCATTGTACTCAGAACGATGCTCTTTTTTATATAGTACATTCTGATGTTTGAGGATCGTATACAATTGCTAGTATTTTTTGTTATCATTATTTCATTACTTTTATTGATAATTATTCTCGCATGACGTGGTTATACTTCATAATCGATCAGATCTAACCCGCGTGTTTCAGGCTTTTATTAATGAGACTCGTACTCAATTTTTCCGAACAATTAAAACTATACGTACATAAAATGCTCGTGAATATACCAGTCATGTGTTTTATGATCTCAGTACTGATTTGGGATCATCAATCATACATCATGTGCTTATACCCCCCAATAGAATGGTGTGGATGAGCGCAAAAATCGTCATCTTCTTAATGTTGCTCGCTCACTTATGTTTCAAATGAAGGTTCTCAAGTCTTATTGACATTTTGCAGTATCTACGACATGTTATCTCATCAATCGCTTGCCCTCCTCAATTCTCAACTATGCCACTCAGTTTAGTCTTATCTCTTCCTCCACGCCGCCCTTTTCCACCACACCTCGGGTATATTGTTGCACATGTAATGTCCATAATCTTGATCCTTCCACTGACAAACTTGCTCCTATCGCTGTCAAATATATGTTTGTTGGTTATTCTCGTACTCAGAAAGGGTATGTGTGCTACAATCCCACTTATCGAAAGGTTGTCGTGTCTATCCATGTCTTTTCTAGAAGATCAACCTTTTTACTCTCCTCACCCATCACCTCTTCCATCATCGTTATTGTCATGTCATGTCGTCCCTGTTACTTCTCATCTCTCACCACTCCTTCCAACCCCAGTTCTCGTACCGAACAAATCACCTCTTCTTTGTGTATGCACTCGTCCTCCTCCTTACTCTGGCGCCCCCACAACTGTCGCCCTCTACCATTGGTACATCGTGACCTGATGATCCGGCTCCTATATTCATGGCTCATCCCCTGACGAATTATGTATCCTTGCATCATCTCTCCCCGACATTTATCAAATTTGTAACTTCTTTATCCTCAATTTTTATACCTAACTCTTTGCATAAGGCTCTTTTACATCTGAGGTGGCGTGCGGTCATGGATGAGGAAATGACTACCCTCTGAGCTAAGCAGACCAGGGATCTGGTCTCCCTTCCACGGCAACAGACTTATGTTGGATTTAAAAGGGTCTTTGTGATCAAACATGCTCCAGATTTAAAAGAGTCTTTATGATTTAAAAGAGTCTTTGTGATCTCCCCAAGGATCGTCTTGTGGCTCGCGGGTTTACTAGGCAACAAGGCATCGATTATGATGAGATCTTCTCTCCCGTCGCCAAGTTGAACATCATCTGCATCCTCATCTCAGTGGTTGTTCATCACCAGTAGCCCTTACATCAATTAGATATCAAGAATACTTTTCTCATTATCAACCTTCAAGAAACTTTCTATATGCATCAGCCTCCCGGGTTTGAGACCGCGGGGGAGTCACTTGTTTGACACTTCAAGAAATCTATGTATAGTCACAAACAATCTTCTCGCGCATGGTTTGACAAGTTTAGTAAGGTTGTCAGTGATATTGGATTCACTCGGAGCTCAGCGGACTTCTCTCTCTTTACTAATCATCAATCAACAGACACGGTGATTCTCTTAGTTTATGTCGATGACATTCTAATTATAGGAGATGACTCAAAAGGAATACAAATGATAAAACAACACTTGAATTCAATTTTTCAAATTAAAGATTTGAGAAATCTTCGGTACTTTCTTGGCCTAGAGATTGCAAGACGTCTGGATGGTCTCGTCCTATCTCAACGGAAGTACTGTCATGATCTTCATGATGCTTGCCTAATCTGGATGCAAGCATGTTGATACTCCTATGGATATTAACCACAAGCTCTGTGCTTATGCCTCCGACACCGATCTACTTCTTCTAAACCCAGAGTATTATCGTCGTCTTGAAGAAAATTTAATTTATCTTAGAGTTACAAGACCAGATATCTCATTTGCTATTGGAGTTGTCAGTCGATTCATGTATTCTCCATGGATGTCTCACCTCTAGGTTGTCGAGCGCATCCTCAGATATTTGAAGACTGCCCCTAGACAAGGGCTAGTATAAAAACCCTCTTCCTCTTCTAATATGTCATTGATTGCTTATTTTGATGTTGATTATGTAGCTCATTGGATGATCAACGTTGCACAAGTGGAATTTGTACTTGCTTCGGAGAACACCTTATTACCTGACACAACAAGAAACAATCTATGGTGGTTTGCTCTTCGACTGAAGCAGAGAATCGTTAGATGACATCTATTATATCTGAGCTTACATGGTTAGAAAGTCTCCTAAATGATTTAGGAGTCAATCTTTACTCACAAGCTACGTTATTTTGTGATAGTCAAGTGGCTATACACATTGCAAAGAATCATATTTTCCATGAACGGACCAAACACATTGAAGTAGATTGACACTTCATTCAGGAAAAAGTTCAATTGAAGAAGCTGGAATTGAAACATGTTCCTATTGTTGATCAAGTTGTTGATATTATCACTAAGGAATTATCACGCGTGTTATATTATCAGTTCTTGTCCAAGCTAGGTGTTTACGATTTGTATGCCCCATCTTGCAATAGAGTGTTAGTCTGATAGAAGAAGGTCATGTAAAAGCCCAATGCAAGGCCCATCTTGGGTCCTCTTCTTCCTTATGTTTTAGTCTGACATCTTAGATTGTGATTGTTTCTTCATTGTCACTTCTTATATTAATGTACAAATACATATATGTATACACAATTAGATAAATTAATAAAAATTACTATTTATTTCTCTACATTCTGATGTGTTTCCGCAAGTAGGTATACTATGTGTTTTGATTTGGTTCATTATGATATTTATTGGTGAATTCTCATGCTTTACTTGATTGTATGTGATAAAAAAGAGTGAAGTTATCCAAATCTTTAAAGTCTTATATAATTTCATTATTACAACATTCAAAAAGTTCTTCGATGTGATAATGATAAGGGAGTATGCCTGCTGAGTATTTCAAAATTTTCTTGGTGACACGGGAATTATGTTCCAATTGTCAGGCCCTGAAACTCGGCAACAAAATGTCGTAGCAGAGGAAAAAAAGACATTTTGGAAGCTACAAGGTGTCTTCCCCTAGAGATGAATGTGCCCAAAAGTCTTTATGAAGGAGTGTTAATGACATTGTATTTAATTAATAAAATGCCCACCAGAATCTTGGATGAAAACACCATCTACAAGTTCTAAAGCTGGATGAACCCACTATAAGCTTCCACCCAAAAATTTTGGGTGTGCTGCCTTCATTTACATTATTGGACCTGAGCGCAACAAGATAGGGGCCCAGGCTATTAAGTGTACATTTGTATGTTGGTTATAAGTGTTATTAACCGCAATTACATACAAGATTGATCTCCAAGTATGTTACAGTTACGGGTCTACTTCCGTAACAGCGGTAACTTGTCGGAGTAGTGGTCGGAGTCGGTGATGATGGTGCTGGAGGATACAACGAAGCCTTAATCGCGGCTTCCTATGTGAGGTTACTCGTTAGCGGAGAGAGCCACCAAGATCTCACAACAAGGGACAAGAATTAGATTCTTTCATTGTTTACCATCATTACATGACTCTATGTGCTTATATAAGCCCCCAATGGCATGACCGTAATTATAATGAAATACATAAAACCCAACAAACTCGATATGACTAATGCAACAAAACGACTTGAAATAAGAACTCGACTAAATAATAATAAAGCTATATACTTGACGTCTTGGATCCATAGCATCCATCTTGGATCCATAACATTTCATCCGTCCTCAAAATTGAGCTTGCCCTCAAACTCGAACTTTGCGTAGATGGTTGAGTCATCTAGAATTTTGATCTCCTGCCAGAACAATGCATGACATCGCGTAGCGACGACGGTGGTGTCAGTGATTAGAGACAGCGGTGGCATCGGTGAGTAGCGGCGGCGCCGTCGGAAAGACGCACGACGGAAGTAATGGCTTCGGTATGGTCGGTGGAGCGGTGGTGAGTAGCAGCAGGAAGGAGGACGGAGGAGCGACGGTCGGCAGAAGGAACAGATCTGAAGGCGGTGTGGTGGCTGGAGGGATTGGTAAAGCAGCCGGCAAAGTAAGAGGCGTTGACGTGGTCGAAGGAACAATCACCGCGGAGAGCGGTGGCGCGGCTACAGCTGGCGTCGGGAGCAGAGGAGGGATGACCACAGGGACTGGTGGTGGCGGTGGAAGTGGCAGAGCCACGGGCAGCGGCAAAAAGGCAACTATTGGAGTCTTAATTTGGTGGAGGAATGCATCGGCGTTCCGAAGGTGCATATCCATGGAGGCATGAAATCTCGTAGTAGCAATCCGATGGTGGACGCATCCGCCGCAGTCAGCGTGATGTTCTATATAATGCAATAATATGATTAAAAAATTAATTAATCAAGAGTAATACTTGATAAAATTAATTAAACATTTAAATCTAAATGGGTTTGGCGATTGCCTTAAGAAAGAAAGAAAAGAAGGAATAATTAAATAAGAAAAGGCGAAAAGATTAATTAATTAGAGCACATGTGGCGAGAGAATATAAAAAGAGGAGAGCGGGTGTAAGGCGTGGGATGGGATGGGACAGAGCAGCAGGCATGTGGCTAAAATAATGAGCACGACTCAGAGAAAAAAATAAAGGTGTTTGTTTTGCTAGACTCGAGGGATGCGGCTAAGGCGTGCGGTCGTGGGGGTTATTAAATATAGAAATAAAGATGTTGGGAGGAGCTCGAGGCAAGGAGATGATGCGCAGGCGGCGCAATAGCCAGGCGAGGTGTGGACGATGCAGAGGAGCGTGTAGTGAGGCAGGGAAAAGGAACCTGCCACGATGAGGCGCTTCTGTGACGAAGACAGAGGCGCTGCAGTGCGGGGCTACTGCGACGATGTTTTCGGCGGCTTCTTCAATGATGCTGGCGGGGCGTAAGAAGAGCACAAACGGATGAGGGAGCGACTGCAAGTTTTCAACGACGAGGGAATTCGTGAGGAAGATGTTGATGTCGGAGATGAAACAGTGGAAACGAAGGTTATGCGGCGACTGGACTAAACCAAATGGACGGTGGGGGAGGGCCGTCGACTGGAGGAGGAAAACAAATTAAGAGTAGAGAGGGGAGGAGTGTTGGCGTGCGTCGACGGAAGAGGACCGGCTAGCTCTGATACCAAGTTGTTACGGACCTACCTCCGTAACAGCGGTAACTCGCTGAAGTAGTGGCCGGAGTCGGTGATGATGGTGGTGGAGGATACAACGGAGTCTTAATTGTGGCTTCCTATACGAGGTTTCTTGTTAGAGGAAAGAGCCACCAAGATCTCACAACAAGGGAGAAGAACTAGACTCTTTCATTGCTTACCTTCATTACATGACTCCATGGGTTTATATAAGCCCCCAATGACATGGCCGTAATTATAATGAAATACATAAAACCAAACAAACTCGATACGACTAATACAACATAACGACTCGATACAAGAACTTGACTCAATAATAATAAAGCTAGATACTTGACGTCTTGGATCCATAACATCCGTCTTGGATCCATAACATCCGTCTTGGATCCATAACATCCATCTTGGATCCATAACATCCGTCTTGGATCCATAACATCCGTCTTGGATCCATAACATCTGTCTTGGATCCATAACATCCGTCTTGGATCCATAACATCCGTCGTGGATCCATAACATCCGTCTTGGATCCATAACATCCTTCTTGGATCCATAACATCCATCGTGGATCCATAACATCCGTCTTGGATCCATAACATCCATCTTGGATCCATAACATCCGTCTTGGATCCATAACATCCTTCTTGGATCCATAACATCCGTCTTGGATCCATAACATCCGCCTTGGATCCATAACATCCGTCTTGGATCCATAACATCCGTCTTGGATCCATAACATCCGTCTTGGATCCATCACAGTTACATTCATTGAACACATCCCATACTATTCCCAAGATAGAAAATTAATGTTTCCTCCAAGCATAAAGGAAACAAAAACATGTGGAGATCATATTCCCATGCCTGTTCTGTTCTGGTTGACTCTATTCAAAAGGAGAATATCGACACAGTTGTCTCTGCGATTCCAACCGATAGAAAAAGGGGATACAAGACCTATTGTCATAGAAAGTCAGTGTAGGTTTTTCAAACAAGACAAATTGGGGCCCCTCCGTGCCGACACGCAAGTGGCTCAGACTATACCATCGTATATCCCCTCAAGCCCTGAAGATATTCCTACTTCCTTGAGTACCTTTGTCTCCTTACATGTTCCTTGCAGTCGAACTATATATCTGATTGAGTGTTTTGTTGGGTATCATGTTATATTTCCATAATTTAAAGTGTATTTATCTTCTATTGCTACCATTATTGTTCCTAATAGTTTTGTAGAAGTAAATTCGTCTTGCAAATGGATGAATGCTGCAGATATTGAAATGTCATCCCTTATAAGACAACAAACTTGGGAGATTGTTCTCATGCCTTTCAACCGCCGCTCCGTTGGATGTTGTTGGGTTTACTCTATTAGATATCTTCTAGATGGCACTCTTGGATGATATAAATCTCGGCTCATGGCCAAGTAATTTCCACAGGTCGATGAAGCGAACTTCATGAAACATTTTTCCAGGTAGCAAAATTGGACTATGTAAGTATCCTTCTTTCTATTGTTGTGCACAAAGCTTCGTCTCTAAATTAGATGAATGTTAGAAATGTCTTCCTTCATATAGAGATCTCTAAGAAGAAATCTATGCAACTGCTCCTGATCTCTCTGTTCCTCAAAGATCTGCATGTAAATTTAAGAAGGCTATGTATGAGCTCAAACAGTCCTCTGGAGGTTTGAAAAGGTGAGTGGCAAGCTTCTTCAAATGGGAATTTACCGGAACACTTGTCATCATTCTATATATATCCATAGGTTCACATACCATCTTACACTCATTATCGTATATGTTGATGATATCATTATCATATGAAACAAGGAGGATCACATTGTGGATGTTAAAATAGATATGACTTCTACTTTTGAGATGAAATATCTTGGTTTATTGAGATATATTCTTGGGATTGAAGTGGCTAGATAAAAAAATGATATTTTAATTTCTAAAAAAAGTGGACCTACTTGCTGGACATGGATATTTAGAGGTTAAACTTGTGGAAAACCATATTGATCCAAACTATATGATTCATCTGGACGACTCCCCTTCATTAAATAAGAAGGTTCTATTTCAGAAGATGGATAAGTTAATTTATCTCACAATCACTAGGGCAGAAATCAACATTTGTGGTTTGCCTGGTTAGTCAGTTTATGCATTACCCCCAGATACATCACTATGAAGTTTTCCTCCGCATTCTTAAATATCTCAAGAAGGCCTTCGGTAGTGGTGTTATGTTTAAAGATCATGGCCATCTAGATATGTTTAGTTATTGTGATGTTGATTGGGTCGGACGTCTAATGATAGGAGAACAACTAGTGGGTATATCTTCATTGGAGGAAATTTGGTGTGTGGAAACGTAAGGAATAAACCAATGTTGCTAGGTCATCTACTGAAGCGGAATATAGTCATGTCCCTGGCTACTTGTGAATTGATTAGGATTAAATTCATTTTGTAGGAGATAGGTGAAAGTATCTAGTTGTCTACCTAAATAACCTAGAGGGGGTGAATAGGTGAGTTCTGCGTCTTATAGCGAATTAAAAATTATTACAAGCAAGCACACAGAACAAACACAGCACAACACAGGAATTTATAGTGGTTCCCTAATTTGGGTACGTCCACTATCCCGTCTTGCCAATCTATCACAAAAGGCTATATTCGGCTTCTTCACCTTTCTCAGATTTAAATAAATTTTACAACTCGGAGTCAACACTACTAGTTCTCGGAGAACAACCTCTCCTACAACGCGATCCTTGCACAAGGATCTACACCTCAGAAGAGAAAACTTCCTACAATAGTACAAAAGAAATTTATACAACTCTTTATATTGAAAATCAATCTATTTCTTCAGATCTGAAAAATATCCAATCTTCTTCTTCCTTGAAATGAAAATCTTAAGGCTCTTGTAGAAGGAGAAGATCTGAAATTTATCTTGAAAGCTTGATCTGAAATCTTGATCCGACTAGATCTGAAAAACTTCAGTAGAACTTGAAACAAGATCTGTCGAATCACTTCTTGAAGGAATCTCTAATCAAGAGAAGCTAGGTCGCGGTTCTTCGATTTCCGAAAGTTGTACGTCTGACAGAAAACGAGAAGCATTTTTCACGATTTCAAAGTGTGAACTAGCGATTAGGGTTGAACGAATTAACCCTAGGTATTTATAAGATTCCTTCTTCTAACGGCTAGAAAATTCCTTCCTAAACGAATAGTCCACGTGTACTGTACATGGCCGACGACTTAAATCAGAAACCCGTTAGAAAGAAAATCGGAAAAATTATGCTAAGTCCATTCGTCGAGTATCATTGTATATCCATGAATATACTAGACAAATCGCTTTGATAACTGACGAATTTAACTTAGACAAACCCAGAAAAGTAAGTTCGAGAACTCAAAAGCTTTACTAGTGAGACTTGACGAATTCGACGTGTATCGACTGGTATATCCGACGAATTCGACGAGTGTCAATAGGTACACTTAATGAATTCGACGAGTATACTTGAGGATACTCGACGAATCTTACTTAGCCGATTTCCAAGATCATAGAAAATATTCTCTAAGTAAACACGACGAATTCGACAAGTATCAATAGGTATACACGACGAATTCGATGAGTATTCATAAGTATACTCGACGAATTCGATGAGTATCCACTACTATACTCGACGATTATACTTAGGAAATATTTGTGATTCTTCTGAAAACAGCAATTAGTCCTCTCTTGATCCTTTTAATGTACTTGTAATAGAAGTACAATCCAATAGAGGGATTACACATGAGTCAACACTTTGGCCTACACAATGAGGGATTACATTGTATAGTCATGTGTTTCATGACCCACTATAACCTGACATTAGCTTGTACTTAGCAATAAAACTCTGCAAGCACATGACTAAAGAAGCAACATCAAATACAAACTCAATTCATCTTAATACAAACTCAATTAATCTTAATTCAAGGAACACTTCTTCAAATCAAGGCTATTGTGGATACAATACCCAACAATAGGGGCGTTGATCCACGATGTTACTCCTCTTTATGGTGACACTCCATATTCCATCAAATCTTATTTTCATGAAAAAAAAACACATTGAGATTGACTGTCATTTCATATGAGAAAAAATTCAGAGCAAGATCATTTTGATCTCATTCGTGACTGCAGGTAATCGATTGACGAACATGTTTACTAAAGCTATTTCAAGGAGCACTCTATACCTGAACTCTATGCGCTTGGGAATGATTGATGCATATGGAGTTGGTGGGGGTGGGAGTAGAGAAAAAATGGGTATGACTCAGATTGTTGACCAAGATAGTAGTGATACACTAGATTAGGGCTTCTCAGTGGATGATATAAAAAGGAACTGGCTCCCATCTTGCAACTAAATCTTTTTTAACTCGATCTGCCCTCAGAGGCTCATTTTTTACCATGCTTTCAGTAGTGTTCCATTTTCTGTTTGTGGAGCGTATTTCATCTGCACAGACATTTTCTAGATTAGTTGATTATGCACTTTGACTTAGCATTTTGAAATTTGAGGATTTGTTTCAAGATGTCTTGATTCAAAACATTTGCACAAATAAAAATGTAGTTCACCAAGACACAGTCAATAAATCTATGCATTCCGAGGCTGCTCTTCCGCCCACTTTTACACTCTTCTCTCAAACTTTCTACTTTGCTCATTTGCCTCATTCTCTTCTATCTGCTTTTCATTCTTGCAACTTCAGGAGCGATTTCTCCGTTAGCAGTTATTTCTTACTATATATCTTCAACTCTTCATTTACTGATTTTCAAATTGTTAGGTTTATGATTTTATTATAATCTTTGATTCTCAACTCTCAGTCAACTCAATTTAATGTTCATGGAACGTCTGTTATTAAACTTCTTTTACATGTTGAAGTTTAACTTGTTTACCATTTTGGAATGCTTTTCATTTTTAACATTTGATTGAATATGCTTAAATCTTATTTAGATTTTTTGTGCTATATAGCATGTTAAATTCTTTTATACCTTATAGTATTTCCCAAGTAATAAAGTTCGTGTCTATAATTATTAAATATGTGTTTTACTTAAAAGGAAGCATATGCTTGGTTTGTGCTTTATGCTACAAAAAAGAAATACCCTTCGGCGCACTTACATCCTTGACCTAGCTTAAATGATTTCTAAAATATTTTTTTTAAAACCGCAAACAAAATTTCGGGACTGTTTTAGCAATTTGGAAAAATATGTCAATAATCCAACAAACCTTCAACTACACCAAAAGATTATTATTTATGCCATCAAACAATAAAGACTGCAACAAATGTAGAGTATGTCATCAAACAAGAAAGATGCTTAAAAGAAGAAAAATGAAGAACATCATGCTAACATGGAAGATTCTAAAGAGAAACTAACCTGGGTACATATTGTTTCGGAAATACCTCCCAAGTTCTTCAGCCTGAAAGAAACGAGAAACTAGAAAAGCAAGTAATATAAATGCTAAAATTAAGAAGTTAAGAGAAATGGTAATATTTTGTGTGTTGGACTGAGGATAAGTAATATGTGGAGCAACCCTCTTAATAGACACTTATAATCTCATGTTAAAATTTGACATTGGTGGTCTATTAGTTCTACCTGCTTTCTCCCTGCATGAGTAAGAACACCTCCATACTTCAGAACCATTAAAGCTTCAACAGGGCGTTCTTCCTCAACTTCACCATTGTATTTTCGCACCTTGACCCATTTGAGTGGCTTTAGCTGCACTTTCCTGTAGATACCTGAAAAATGCCCACCCTGATACCATATACAACGACAACTCTATGTTAGAGGAACGACTTTGGCTGAAGTATAAAGTACACAAAATTATTGATAATGGCAACAGAGTATAGCATAACAATAGTTTTTATGAAGAAAGAAAATCTACAGGCTCTACCTATGTTTAGTTGATCTTATAAATATTTTCATATTAGGAAAAAAGTGTTATGAGCCACGGGTAACCGGACCTAGTTATTTTTATTTTTAGTGTTTTATTATAACTAGTTGTGTTTAATTATTAGATGGCTATGAGTTGCATTTAAAATAGTCTTGTAGCTTATTTAAAGGTAAGTGGGGTTTGTATGAAGATATCCAAGAAGTGATTTATCCTCCATTGTCTTGTGTATGAGATTTTTGTATCTCTCTTCTCCAGAGCATGCCCCGCTTAGACAGTCGTGGTTCTGGCTACAAAGTATTCCCTCTACCTCCGGCCACTACTCGGGCGAGCAACATGGTATCAAACATCTTTTGATCCTCCTCTTCGACTGAAGCCGCTGTCATCGACCTGCTCAACCCTAATACTTCGTCGAAGCTGCACGACGTCGCCTTCTTTCGGATCGACGATCGAGCACTACTAAAGCATAAACCACCAACCTAATTCCTTCTACTCGACGCGCTACATGTCGCACACGGACACTCCAGCAACATCGTCGGCGCATCCGGAACTGTCGCTGGCGTCGACAACGGGTTTCCAGCACTGTCCCCCACGAGCAGTAAACAAAAATTGCAGCCTCCACTTCGCTTGAATATGTCATGCCTTCTATGGCGTCGACAGCGGGATTTCCAGCACTATTCCGCCGTCATTTCCGATCTCTGTGTCGGCTTCTTCCTGCTCCAGCCGGTTTTTCCTTTAGAGCCCCATTGTTCATGCTTCCTGTTGCCGATCTCTGCATCCTCGTGTCGCACTGTCCTCTACATCGCTGTTTTCATTGATTTGTTACCACCTATCAGAGCCCACGCATCCGCCAGCTCCTGTGTGTGTTTGTCTTGTGTCGAAGGCTCTCTTCATGGACCGCACTTGAACCCTGTAAGAGCCTTCTAATCCATTATCGTCCGCGATGACCCGGCTTCGAGCCCAGTGCAAGCCATATCAAGCAATCGTTGCTTTTCACCTTGAGCCCAACACCTAACCGATTAAATTATGATTAATTAAACATTGATTAATTTATCTGCTGAATAATGGAGGGATCGTCTGATCACATGAGTACACTGAGGAACATGATGCAAACAATCCTCCTCTTCTCTCATCTACGTTTTTGTGGCTCATCCATTCGGCTCTGTGAGTTTGTTCTTTATTTTTTAAGTTAATATTTGCTAATTTACCATGGATAGTTGTTATGTCCTCATGCGGTCATGCCCTAGCTTACCCTAATCTTACTTCTTCTTGTCTGGCATTATGGCTATGGCTGTGGAAGTCCTTATTCTTTATTCCTCTATTTCCCTTCTTCCTCTATTTCACCGATCTCTCTTCCGCTATTTATTTCCCCCTTCTTCTAAGTTGGCAGTGTGGTTGTGGATGTGGAAGTCCTTAGTCTCTATTCCTCAATTTCCCTCCTCCTTCCATGATTTATCTGAGCTCTCTTCCTTTATTTCCCTCTTCCTACTTCACAGCTGGCACTGTGGCTGTACGGCGTTGTTGGTGTGGCAAAATCATACGGCAGTGGGTTGTAGCTGTGGTAGTCCTTATTCTCTATTCCTCTATTTCCCTCCTCCATCTTCCTCTATTTCTCTGATCTCACTTCCTCTATTACCCTCTTCCTTCTTCTCGGTTGGCATTGTAGCATTGTTGGTGTGGCAAAGCCTTATGGCAGTGGGTTGGCATTGTGGAATTATGGATGTGGCCAATCCAGCCGTCCCTATGGCAGTCGGCTGGCATTCTGGCATTGTAGGGCCTTGTAGTTGTGGCAAATTCTTATGGGAGTCGGTTGGCAATGTGGCATTGTGGTTGTGACAAATCCTTATTTCGGTTGATCGACATTGTGGCATATGGATGTGGTCAATCCTAATGGCAGTCGGCTGGCATTATGGCAATGTGGTTGTCTCTATTCCTAATCCTCTGCTTATTTTTATTTCTCTCTTTCTTCGTCCTCTACGATTGCGGCATTGTGACAACATATGATGTGGAAAAAAATTATTCAGTTATGCACTTAAGTTACAACATTATTTTAACAACAAATGATGAGGAATGTTTATGATACCCTATCTAAACTACTTGATTTTTATTACAAATATGCAATATATAATATTTCTAATGTTGCAAAATTAATGTTGACCCTTAGGTTTTTAAACTGATCAATGATCATTGATTAATGATGACATCAATATTGCGGGAATTTAGATATAAAAATATCACTGATGTTGTCTTTTTTTAATTTAATTTGTTCATATTTTTTATAATTTTTTTGGTAGAATGAATTCATCAGAAGGTTCTAGCAAGATTCTCAGTGCTTCTTCCATAGTAGGTCGAGATCTTTGTTGGATATTTGGGGAGAAGGTTACTGCAAATGACACCAATCGGATATGATTCATATATTGCAAGCAAATTATGAATTGTAAAATTACTCGCTTGAAGCAAACTTGACGGGGATAAGGGGCAACGTCAAGGCATGCCCGACAGTACCATCTGATGTTACAGAAAAGGTTGAAGGATATTTAAACTCAGCACAAGCAACCAAAAAGTCTAAGACTGAAAGGTTGCAAACAGGTTTGGAAGAGATAGTTGTTGGAGTGGATAGTGACAAAGATGAAGCCACACAAAGGAGTCTTTATGCAGGTGTAGATACTAAAGGGCCTATGGATCAATTTGTCCAAACCGCTGATATCAGCAAAATGGTACAAACCACCATTGATAGCAAGTACAAGAAAAGGCTAGGGATGACGCATGCTTGTATATTGCTATGTGGGCATATGAGACAAACATTCCTTTTAATGTCGTTTATGCTACATCCTTCCAACAGGGGTTGCATGCAGTTGGGCTATGTGGACTGGGGATGGAGGGGCCAACCCCATATGAGATGAGAGAAATTCTTGAAGATGGAGGTTCAACGGACGAGGGAGATGTTAACTACATTCACTCAAACCTATAGGGTGCATAGATGCAGTATTCTTACGGATGCATGGACAGATAGAATGGGGAGAAGCATCATGAACATAGTGGTGCACACTATTGCTGGGGTAGCATTTTGGCTATCTAAGAATGTATCGTCATCCACACATGATGCAAAATTTATTTATGATTTTGTGGATGCGAAAATTTCTAGCCCAGAGGGCCCAAAAGAGGAGAATATAATACAAGTTGTTACAGATAATGCATCTAACAACATGGCGGCATCAAGGTTGATTGTTTTGAAGAGGTCAAAGCTCTTTTGGACTTCATGTGCTGCACACACAATCAATTTGCTTCTCCAGGAAATTGCTAGATTAAAGCAAATCAAAAAATACTAGTGCAATGGGACGTCAATTATTAGTATTTATATATGGTCATACTATCTCCCTTAACATGTTTAGGGAGACTATAAAAGACTTGGAGTCTCATGATCTTGTGCACCTTGGAGTGACTAGATTTGTCACAGCATTTCTTTTATTACAGAGCATCCATGAGAAGAATAGGAAGTTGCGGGAAATGTTTACAACGGCAAGGTGGGATGCTAATACAGAGTTCTTGCAAATGGTAAGAAAGGAACAAATAAAAGATATGTGATAGAGCTAAGGGGGTAGAACCTCCCAATCATACCTGAAAATGGGAAAATTGGCATCGACATAAAGGAACCTGTTATGGGCCCACGCAGGGGTGACGACATGTGTCCAAGATGATGTGTATCTGCAATTTCATTGTATCTTTATTTTTCGCGAGTATTATTCTCTCTTTATTTCCACACATTTTTTTATTTCTCGCGCATTATGTAGCACGGGTGAGGGGCATAATTGATAAACTTTATTAAACCCTTTACTCTCACTATATAAAAGTGGGGAGAGTGGGCTTGATGATTATGAAAAATAAAACTCTAATTCTCTTCCTCTTGAATCTCCTCTTCTCCCCTCATCTTCTTGGCTAGGGCTAGGGTTGAGCAAGACTCCCCTCTTCCCTCCTCTCTCGGTCAAGCCTGACTCCGGTTGTATCTCCGGACAATGGGAACGCTTGGTCGAGGAAGGGTCATGACAATCCTCTCCAAGATTTCTCTCTCAAAACCACAAACCCGCTCCCAATCAGAGTCTTGTATCATCCTAGAATTAGAGCAACGTCCCTACCTCAGGCCACAACATTCAATTCTAGCACGCGCATTCCCTGGAGAATTTCCACACACCTAGCAACAACTATTGATCCCGTCTTGAGGATAGGCTAGCTCCTCCTGCGTCGACGACACTCAATCCTGCCAGCGCAGCAACCGCCGAACATGTCGAAACAACATCTCTAACTCTCAATCCCGCCTCGCTTGCCCTCGAAGACTTCCACACTCCTCACGTCGTTTCCGCACCAATTGTGATACACCTGCCAAGCAATCGGCTGGCAACAATGATATAGCTGCATCTAACGCCCATGTTGTGGTTTCCCTACTCCAGCCCGCTGAATCGCTCCGACGAACCTCCTAACCCTCCCATGAGGTTGCTCTGCTGCTTTCACGCTCAATCGAGCACCCAGTCAACAGCATCCAGGCTTCCAGCCCGCTGCCCCTGCTTCTCCCACTTCTGTACGGCCCCCACGTACCTCCTGCGACCAAGTAAAGGAGTGGTCTTACCCTCGCACACATCATGGAGATCATGCAAAATTTGATGGTTATTCAAGTTCAACAACAAGCCTCGGTTGAGCTTTGCTTGTTGGGTTTTTTATACTGGACTGGAACAACACATCACATGTGCGCAACGGAATAAATTTACAAGAAAACCCTAAACAGTAAAAGATCTTGCGATATCCATAAACAACAACATTCAAGCCTTTATCCCACTATAGTGGGGTCGGCTATATGGATCCCTTGTCGTCATTGTGCCCTATTTTTTGTCATAATCTCACTAATGCCTAAGTACATCATGTCTTTCCTTACAGTTTCATTCCAAGTCTTTATTGGTCTACCCATCCCTCGTTTAACATGCCTAGTGACTAGACTCTCACAACGCCTAACAGGTGCCTCTAATGGTCTCCTTTGTACGTGTCCAAACCATCTTAGACGAGCTTCTCGCATCTTCTCTGCAATTGGTGCTACTCATGTCATATCCCTGAAACTTTCATTCCTAATTTTATCCAATCTCTTGTGTCCATAGATCCACCTAAGCATTCTCATCTCCGCAACTCCCATTTTTTGCTCATGTACACAATTCACTGCCCAACACTCAGAACCATAGAGCATCGCGGGTCTAATTGCAGTACGGTAAAACTTGCCCTTAAACTTTAGTGGTACTTTACGATCACATAAGATCCCTGACGCGTCTCTCAACTTCAACCAACCCGCTTGGATTTTATGTGTCACATCTTTATCAATACCTCCGTCTTTTTGAACTTCGATCCAAGATATTTAAAACACTCACTTGATCACCAAACCTAATAACAAAGTCATCTGTCCTTCTTGTACTGCTAAATTTAAGCTCCATATACTCTGTCTTTGCCCTGCTCAACCTAAAACCCTTCTTTTCTAAAGTATCTGGCCAAGATTCAAGTTTCGCGTTTACACCCTCGCACGTCTCATCAACCAAAACGACATCATCCGCAAACAATAAACACCAAGGTATTGCTTGTTGGATATGTCTGGTGAGCTCATATAAGATAAGGGTAAAGAGATAAGGGCTTAAAGCTGAACCTTGATGTAAGCCAATAGTTATAGGGAATTCCTGTGTTAATCCTCCAGATGTCCTCACCAATGTCACTGAATTTACATAGATATCTTTGATTGTGTCGATATATGATATATTTACACCTTTCTTTTCTAAGACTCTCCATAAGATCTCTCTTGAAACTCTATCATAAGCCTTCTCAAGATCAATAAACAATATATGCAAATTTTGTTTTCTTTCTCGATAGTTGTCAATGAGTCTCCTCAAGAGATGTATAGCTTTCATGGTCAAATTCCCTGCCATGAATCCAAATTGATTCACCAAGATGTTAGTTTCTCGTCTTAATCTTATTTATATTACTCGTTCCCATAGTTTCATGATATGACTCATCAATTTAATTCTTCTATAATTAACACAATTTTGTATATCTCATTTATTTTTATACAAAGGTACCAAGATACTTTCTCTTCAATGGTCTGACATCCTCTTTGAATTTAATATCTTATTGAAAAAACATATAAGCCACAAAATTCTTTCATTTCCTAAATATTTTCATACTTCAATAGATATATCGCCTGGCTCAACAGTCTTTCCATTTTTCATCTTATTTAGAGCATCTTTTACCTCTGATACTTGAATTTTAAGATAAAACGTTATATTCATATATTTCTCTGATTTACTTAACTCTTCCAAGTTCAATTCATTATCCTTTATTTCATTATAGAGTTGATAAAAGTATCTATTTCATCGCTTTTTAATATCCACAGCAACCGTCAAAACTGTATTTGTCTCATCCTTAATGCACTTTACTTAACTTAGATCTCTTATTTTTATTTCTCTAACTCGAGCAATTTTATATATGTCATGCTCTCCATTTTTGATATCTAGTCGCTTATAAAATTCTTCATAAGCTTGACTTCTTGCTTTACTTACTGTCTGTTTAGCTTTTTTTTGATGACTTTATGTCTGCCTAAGTTTTCATCATTCCTACAAGCGTAGAGTGATCTATAGATGGCTCTTTGCCCTCACTTTGTCTTGCACTTCCTTTTCCACCACCAAAATTCTTTATTTGGGGGCGCAAGACCTTTTGATACTCCAAGTACGTTCGTTCCACTTATCCTAAAATGTTAAGACATAACTTCTCATGAAACATTAGGATTAATATAAGGGTCATCAACTAGTCGTTCCATAATTGCTTTCTTGAAAGCAACCTGCTTTTCCATCTTCAAGTTCCATCACCGAATTTTTTACAACATTTTTGTTGTTGTCTAAAATTTATTATATTTAATTTGTACATCTAACATCACAAACCAATGTTGTGTTGTCAAACCTTCTCCTGGTATGACTTTACAATCCTTACAAATCATTTTATCCATTTTGCGAGTCATAAAATAATCAATTTGTAATTTATTTGGTCCACTTTTAAACGTAATTAAATGTTCTTCCGTCTTTATGAAAAGCATATTTGATACAATTAGCTCATGTGCAACGGCAAAGTCTAAAATGGTCTGTCCTTCTTCATTCTTTTCTCCATATACATATCCTTCATGAACGGTTGTGTAATCTGCATTTCTCTTCCTTTTATATCCATTTAAGTCTCCTCCTATGAAAATCTTCTCTTTGTGGGATTTCTCTTACTAAATCATCTAAGTCTTCCCAAAATTGCACTTTAGTAGCTTCACTTAAACCTACTTGTGGCGCATAAGTACCGATCACATTAATAGTTTCTTTTCCAATGACCAATTTAAGAGCTAAGATTCTATCACCTCTTCTACTTACCCCAACAACTTCATCCTTCCAAGTAGTATCCACAATAATACCTACTCCACTGCATGTTTTATTTTTTCTTATGTACCATAATTTAAAACCTGAATTATCTAAAAATTAGTTTTCTCATCCACTCATCTAGTCTCTTGCAGGCATAAATCCATGAATCAAGAAATATATATAAAAAAATAAATGCATAGTACTTATGTGGGACTAAGTCTTTACCCAACCAAGATGCTCCAAAGATTTGTTCCAGAAAACTGTCTAAACAGCTGACGGTCGAGTCCACGCAGAAATACATCTACGATTCTACAGGTATCCACACGAGCGGCAGAGAACCCCAAGGTCTTGTCCCACAAGAATTGGGTCAGAGAGAAGGATTGTCCTCTGCTTCTCCACAAATTACTAGATTTGTTTCCAGGAGAGGCGGCGACAACTAAACGTGGTCACGCAGAAGAGGTCACAATGAATTCTAAGGTTCGCTTTTTTTTCTCTATCTATCAGGAAACGCTTTTCGTGTCCATTTACACTCAATGGTATCAGACAGACAAACCTCCGCAAACCCACCCCGACTTGCGTCGACATGTGTCAACTTGCACTCGATGTGCGTCGATAAGAAATCAACGCAACGTCGTGGCTACTCGACGTAACTTGCGTCAACGCGCACTAGATGCAATTGCGTCGAATAGAACTCGACTTACGTCGATATCTATTCGACGTAGCGTTGACTATGACCCGCTATAACTTCGAATTCGGCTGCGTCGAAAAAAACTTTGCATGCGTCGAAACAAGTGTTGTGGATATCCTCTGACATGGCCGACATGTCGGTCGACATAAAGTTTATATGGACAAAACGACACGTTTCCGATATTTTTTTCCAAAATATCCTTTTGGAATATATCCTCTGATATATTTGTTGTTGACTGATATATTCGCCGATATATCGGCCGATATATCCCGACATTTTATCGACTGTTTTTTTCAATTTATTTTAATTAGTGTTTGTGATCTAATAGACAATTAGACCAAAATTGTTTGATTGTTTATGTTATTTTTTTCCTTTGTTAGCTCTCTTCCTTGTCTGTCATCGACTTCAATTATGCATGATATTTGAATTATGGACTAAAGGTTACTTATCTTCCATTGTCATCGACAACTTCCTGACATTCTATTTCCTCTTATTTTATTTGATGTGTTATACCGTTATTACTTGTGAATCACAAAATGTTTATATTAGTTTGAAATTTTATGAGTTCAATAAATATCAAATTATTAATATGTATAATTTTAAAAATTATTAAATTTATACATAATTAAACATATAAATAATTAAATATTAAAACCATATGTATAAAATATCCCCGACTTATATCCCGACACATTAAAACCGACATAAAAAACAAAAAACGACGTGTCCCCAATATACATCTACAACCTTGGTCGAAATGCACTTGACGTGAATCGATACGCACTCGACGCAACCCATCGATTTTCTTTGTCATAGGATTGGTCATTCATCCATATCACGTTGGCAGTGAGACTAAGTGTTTGACTACTTCCAGTTCACTTTGGAAACACCAACATTGCTAACCGCTTAGAGGGTCTTCCCCTATCGGGAACCGTCGATCGACTTCTTAAAATTCCAGATATTCCAGAAGAAACTCCAGAAATTACAGAATTTTATTTACTTTGCAGAATTTACACAATTACATAATTCTGAATTTATAGAATTCCAGAATTCTGAATTTACAAAATTCTGTTCACTTTACCGAATTTACAGAATTTAAAAATTCCGAATTTACAGAATTTCAGAATTCTTAATTTACAGATTTCTGTTTACTTTACAGAATTCCAAAATTATGTTTACTTTACAGAATTCCAAAATTCTGTTTACTTTACAGAATTCCAGAATTTTTAATTTACAGAATCCTGTTTACTTCTTATTTATTGTATTGTTGTTTACTTCTTATTCCAGATTCCAAATTTTTGTATTGTTTACTTCTTCCAGTTTATTCCAGATTTCCATATAGCTGATTTCCGGTATGTATTGCTGATTTCATGCATGTATTGCTCTTTAGGAATTATGCATTGTTGTTTTCTTACACATTTGCTTTGTGTATTGTTGCTTAGGAAATGTGCAATGTTGTTTAGAAGAACACGCATGTATTGCTGTTTTAGAAGAAGTTTCCTACCATTTCATGCGTGTATTGTTGTTTTCTTCCATTTCCTGTATGTATTGTTGACATTGTTGTTTTACAGTTTCATGTATTGCTGTGTATTGTTGTTTTCTTCCATTTCATGTGATTTGTTGTCTTCTTCTTATTGCAGCAGCTATGTAACAGTCACAGTCTCCTATTAGTGTTACTAGTTCAACTTATACCTCAGCAACAAGTAGATTTATTTTAATGATGTGGATAACGATGATTAGACAACGCTTTGGACTTATTTGTCTATTATTCACAGCAAAGAAGTTGATGGTGGGAATAGAAAATGAAAATGCAATTTTTGTGGGGTGGATTGTAGTAGCTTGTATTCTATAGACTATAGTTAAGAGTCACTTAATGAAAATATCTAGGAATAGTATTAAGGTATATGCCAAGGTAACTCAAAAGTATTTAAAAAAGCTTCAAAGAATAGTTTTTGAAATAGAAGAAAGATGCAAGCCGAGTCCCAAGTTAATATCATTTTTTAATGCAAGCCAAAGTAGTCAATTACTTGGGGTAACAAAAAAAGAAGAGGTGGTCCTATTGATATGGCTGTCCAAAATAAAGGCCGAGATAAGTTAAGGAGTCATAATACTATTTTCTAATGCGAGTCAGAGTAGTCAATTAGTTGGGGGGAAAAAGACGGTCCTATTGATATGACTTTCCAAAATAAAATTAGAGATGAATTAAGGAGTTATATTGCTAGAATGTTCTACTCTAATGGGTGCTAATTCATCTAGCTAGGGATCCTTATTATATTAGCCAGTATAAATTTTCTCTTAACAACAATTTTGATGGATTTGTTCCTTATGAATATAATGCTCTTAGACTCACCCTTCTAGAAAAAGAAAAAGTAGATATCACTACTTCAACAATTAAAGAAACTTGGACCCAAAAAAAGAATCAGCTTAGATGGACAGATGCTCAAAGAAAACCTCTAATTTCGGAGGATGGCCATTTTTTTAAGACAGTTGATATATAAGAAGAGTACAATGATCGTCATTATATTATTACTTTGATGATTGAAGTCATTAACGAAGTTGGTGCGGAAAATGTTGTACAAGTTATCATTGATAATATACCAGTGTAAGACAACTGGAGAAATCGTGGAGGCACGATTTCAACATATTTTTGAACACCTTGTGTTGTACGCGCACTAAATTGTGCATTAAGAAATATTTGTGCTACTAATTTATGTAGGGTAGGCTACGGGGTGGACAAACCTAAACTTCTAGGGAAGGGGTGTGGACGTGACCCTCTAATCAAACTCTTAATGCAATGCAAACCGTCGTTGACGGCGACAAAATAATTTAAGCAATAACAATTTCAACCAACGCAGTTAATTAAAGAAAATAAACAAACATTCAATTCAGCAATTATTTAATGGCTTTCCACCGCTCGGAGGGCCAAGGCTAAGCGTGCGGCGAATAATTCCCACCTACAAATTATAAATGTATCGCAACAAAATTCTACAAGCCTAGATCTAAGCAAAGCACTAAAATCAACCAATAATAATATCAAATCAAATGTTTCAATACAACGAGAGGCTCACCAAAGTAGCGGGTTGACCGAGGCACTGAAGACTTTGGATCCAGATGCGTAGATCGACCATCGAAGATGGAACCGGAGGCGCAACGATTATGGCGGTGGCTGTCCTCGGAGGAAAGTGAGGAGATCGAGCCGGAAACGGGCAGATCCAGCCACTATGAGGGATATCCGGGCGGGGGAGGGTAGATCCGATATTTTGGGATCGGATCCGGGTGAAAGGATGAAGAATGGATGGTGGAAATAACGGACAAGGGTGTTAAAACTTTAGATATGAACCAATCTAAAATGTTAGGGTTGTTTGGGCGGTGGATCCACGTAGGGGAGGGGCGGTTTGGGAAGGACAGGAGGGAGAGGCCGGCGGGCTGTTTGGACGGCCCAAAAAGGAAGATCGGCGGTGGGATATTGGAGAGGAGGGGTCGGCAGTACTGGAGTGATGGTAATGTAGCAGTGGTGTTGATGCAAGAATTGCGCCTTCCAGTTAACGGGGTGTTCGATCTCACAAGCTAAGGATGAAGGAAAAAGGATTGCGGGGATAGAGGAGAGGCTTGCTCGAGAGCAGTCGGGAAGCCTGCTTGAGCAAGGAAGAAGCTTGCTTGAGCAAGCGAGAAGCTGGATCAGGAACTGTCGAGCAGACGTTACTTTGGCGGTTGAGCTTGCAGGTTGGTGCCGAGAGAAGAAAAAAAAACGGGGGCCGCTAGCAGCGGCAACAGCAGACTTCGCCCACCGCGGCCTGAATGTCACTCTTGCGGCGGGCTTTTCCTTGATTAGAAAGCAATATTACAACTTTCTATTGCACCTTTACAAGAGAAAGCAATAAATGGTACAATGGGAGAAGCTGGCGGCTAGGAAAGAAATTGTCAGAGACTAAGTAAAAGAGGCTGCAGAGGACTGGAGAACTGAGGCTGCAGGTCTTGCTCAAACTGCCTGCTAAGGGCAGAAAAAACTAAGTCCACAGTCCTCGACGACCTGCGCGGACTGGAGATTTGAGCCCGCCGACCTTGCTTCCTCAAGCTGTGACGGACTGGAGATTTGAGTCCGCAGACCTTGATCAAGCTGGCAGTTCTCCTCTCGCTTCCCAGAATGAGAGGCCTTGGGGCTATTTATAGGCCCGGGGAGAATCTTCTAGAAGCGGGGCCTAGTGACGTCATCATGGAGGACTGCGCGGACTCGGCGGACTGAGAAAATCAGTCCGCCCGACTGGCTGGAAGAGCTGGTCGACGACCTGAGCGGACTCCGCGGACTTAGAAAATCAATCCGCCCGGCTGGCTGGAAGAGCTGGTTGACGACCTGAGCGGACTCCGCGGACTGAGAAAATCAGTCCGGCCGGCTGGCTGGAAGAGCTGGTTGACGACATGAGCGGACTCCGCGGACTGAGAAAATCAGTCCGCCCGGCTGGCTGGAAGAGCTGGTCGACGACCTGAGCGGACTCCGCTGACTGAGAAAATCAGTCCGCCCGGCTGGCTGGAAGAGCTGGTGGACGACCTGAGCGGACTCCGCGGACTGAGAAAATCAGTCTGCCCGGCTGGCTGGAAGAGCTGGTGGACGACCTGAGCGGACTCTGCGGACTGAGAAAATCAGTCCGCCCGGCTGGCTGGAAGAGCTGGTCGACGACCTGAGCGGACTCCGCGGACTGAGAAAATCAGTCCGCCCGGCATGCTGGAAGAGCTGGTTGACGACCTGAGCGGACTCCGCGGACTGAGAAAATCAATCCGCCCGGCTGGCTGGAAGAGCTGGTCGACGACCTGAGCGGACTCCGCGGACTGAGAAAATCAGTCTGCCCGACTGGCTGGAAGAGCTGGTTGACTACCTGAGCGGACTCCGCGGACTGGCGTTTTCTCTGCTGGAGCAAACTTCTGGGCAGCTAGAAGAGGGCATACCGCACCTGGGTGGACCGAAGAGGGCAGGCCGCCCCTGAACGGGAGGTCGCCCGGGGGGGCGGCCTGGGCACGGGAGGCCGCCCCTGGTGGGCGACCTGGCATAGGAGGCCGCCCCTGGTGGGCGGCCTGGCACAGGAGGCCGCCCCTGGTGGGCGGCCTGGCTCTGGAGGTCGCCCCTGGTGGGCGGCCTGGCACAGGAGGCCGCCCCTGGTGGGCGGCCTGGCTCTGGAGGCCGCCCACCCACCTGGCACAGGAGGCCGCCCCTGGTGGGCGGCCTGGCTCTGGAGGCCTCCCCTGGTGGGCGGCCTGGCTCTGGAGGCCGCCCCTGGTGGGCGGCCTGGCTCTGGAGGCCGCCCCTGGTGGGCGGCCTGGCTCAGGAGTCCGCCCCTGGTGGGCGGCCTGGCTCTGGAGGCTGCCCCTGGTTGGCGTCCTGGCACAGGAGGCCGCCCCTGGTGGGCGGCCTGAGGCTGCAGGCTCCCCTCCCCCTATAGGGGGGATGGAATCTGTCTCCGATGGCGGGCCGGAGAGTGAGCTTGCCGAGCCCGCGACGGTTGCGTTGGTCAAGGGTTGACGCTGATTGGGCGACCCGGCGGTCTGAAGGAGTAGATCGCTTAGATCGTCCTCGTTACCTCATATTGCATCCTGCAAGGAAGAATGATGCACGGTTAGCGGGCCTAACCGTGTGGCCTGCGAGGGCGAGCTATGGGAGCAGCCCGCCGTCCCGCAGGGCACGCAGTAGCCATGCGACCGGGGCGGGTAGACCGGTAAACCGTCCTAACCGCACGGTCTAAGCGAATAGGAGAAGGGAATCCGCTTGGCCCAAAAAAAGGAAGGCTGAGGCAGATCGCGACCCTCGGGGGGTACCCCTGAGTGGGCCGCGACTTGCGAGCTAGAGACCTTGGGAGGGATCGCCGATTTTGGGGTTAACATAATCCGCGCACTTTTTTAAGTTCCGAGGGGAACTTCGAAAAAGTAGGAGACCCACGAAAATCGTGATCTTTCCCTCGAGAAAAGAAAGGGGAAAACCAGAGACTGGAAGAGATAAAACCTGATGTTTCTCCTTAGAAAAAATCTGTCAATGTCTATCTTTCCCCTGCGAAGAGAAAGTCAATATAAGCAAAAAGAGGTACATCTTATGTGTACCTTGAGCTGCCTTTGTGAATAAGGAAGACGGGTAACTGTCTTCCATTAAACTCTGCAAAAATACAGATGAGAGAAAATATATAGGGATAATAATTTTGCAAGTACCTGAAGGGGACTTGCTGGTATCTGCTAGTTTCTGCAAAAGTAGGGTGAGCAAGCGGATATGAAGGAAAATCAAGCTGCAAGTACTTGGAGGGAACCTGCGAATGTCTGCTAATCTCTGCAAAAGAAGAGTTAGCAAACAGATATGATAGAAAACAAAATCGCAAGTACCTGGAGGGAACCTGCGAATGTTGATTGTTGATAGGATAAGATATGATAGAAGACATATCCAGAAAACTTTGTTGTTAACTGAATAGAGATCAAAGTGTGATAATGACTGTCTCGCGTGATCAGATATAATGTCGACATGAAATTCAGATCAGTAAGATAAAACCATCTTAATTTAGAATCGTAATTGCATGGCTTGTTAGTTAAGAAGAATCATATATTCTGATCAGTGATTTGTGTCAGAAATATCTGATAAGAGTAGTAGAGAATTTGTAGATCATCTGATAGAGCTTCATGCAAGCAATGCGTATAAGATGAACATATGCTAAAAAGATATATAGGGTCCTTTAGATAGGTTGGACTTAACCTGTTAACCTGTAAGAAGACAAAAACACAAAGGAGGGCTATACCCCGAGGATGAGCTAAAAAAGGTTGAATGCTGAAACAGGAGAGCACCCGTGGGCCTTATGCATCACTTGCCAAAAAGTCATCCAGGGCGTAGTCCTACCTAAAGCGGGCAGGCCGCATTCCCTTGACAGAGCACAAAAGGGAAACATGCGCAAAATCCTAAGAAGGAAGCGATAGATACACTGCTCTCTTGCCTCGGGTTACAAACATTGTTGATCCGTTCTACCAGGTGCGCCAAATGGTCTACAGCATTACTCGTCTTTGAAGGGATCAACAACGTTGTGGGTCCCGCGAAAGCACGGATTGAGAGTACCATAGAGTGTTCGTCCGTTACAGTTGTGTGATGATTGAAGAGACAAGATTTCACTTGATCGTCATTGCTTGCCCAGCAAAGATCATCGTAACTGTAACGTATCCCTAACGGAGCACGATAGAACTATCACAGACTGCCTCCCCTAGGCACACACACTGCGCTAGACATCGGCCGGGATCCGAAGCCTGAAGTTCACCATCATAGATTGAACGGCCCCCACTGCACATATGAGAAAACTCCTCATCATATGTGGTCATTGTGGTCTTACGTCTGAGGACAATCCACGGAGGGAACGACAAGATTTGGCGATATCTCAGTGGTTCAGCGATCTCTTTGGCAAAGAGAAAAAGTACAGAGGAGAAGCATCACAAAAAGAGAACTGTGTCAGTATGGGATCTCTGACGTAAGCTTTATTGAATGAAACAAAAGAGAATGTTTGAAAATATGCAAAACATAGTATGAGTAATTGTTATTGGTTGCGAGGAGCTTTGAGGACTGTCATGTCCTTCTTGCTTTAGAATAGGTCTCCAAGGGTGCCCACGTCATCAGCATCGAGGGTCTCACCTATAGCGAGGCCATGATACGTGTTGATATGATTCATTCCCTTTGAGTTGCAAGGAATGTCCGCTACTTCTTTTCCTTTTGAGGTTGACGGATCAGAGTGGTCATCCTTCGGGAACAGACCACGCATCTTACCCTGCCTCAACAATTTTTGCACCAGTTGACGAAGCGCTCGACAGTTTTCAGTCAAATGTCCGCTGTCTTTGTGGAACTCGCAGAACGGATCTGAATCTTTGGATTTTTGATTTGTCGGCTGGTAAGGCCTTTTGGAATTTGCCCTATCCTTCATGATTTGGCATACTTCTAGCATGGCCTCATCAAGTCCAGAGTATGACAAGTCATCATCTTGCGGCTGATGAACTGAAGTTGTTTGCGGAGGTGGGTCTGATGGTAGCAATCGTTCTTGGGCACGATCCTGGCCCGGGAAGAGGTGTTGATGATGATGCTGGAATCTTTTTGTTTTTCTTGAGTGAGATGAAAAGTCTTTCCGAGGAGACCTCGGAGGCTGCTTGTAAGAAGGATTTTTCTCCGACACAAGACTGGAGACGAAGCTGGGGTTGCTCTTCTCACCGCGGATGTATGAGTTGGCTAAGGCAATCAGCTCTTGATATGTCTTTGGTGCACGGACATTGGCCTCAAACTTGAGTGGTCCCTCTTGCAAATCATTAATGAGAGCCACTCGATACATTTCCTGATCGACGATCTCAATGTCCAATATTTCCCTCTGAAAACGATCCACAAAGTGAGACCAAGTCTCATTCTCTCGCTGCCTGATCTCAAAGAGGGCTTCTGGACCGCCCTTCCTCTTTGAAGGGGTGGAAAATCTGAGCAAAAACTCCCTTGGCAACTCAGCGAAGGAAGAGATGGACTGAGGACGTAGTCCATAGAACCAATCCCTCACTTGCCCATCGAAGGATGTCATAAAGAGCTTGCATTTAATTGCATCTGAGAGGGTCTTGAGAACCACGGCTGATTCGAAGGCTTGAAGATGTTTAACTGGATCAGTCTCTCCAGTATAGACGGGTAATCGAGGCTCTCTGAAATTGCCTGGAGTTGGTTCATGCCGAACATTCTCTATAAACGGCGATGGCTCTTCTTGTTCTGCTGCATAAGGAAAATAAGGAGCATGAGTTGTAGCTGCAGAAGGGGCAGGAGGATAGGAGAAAAAATTTGTTGCGGGAGGAGCAAAGGCAGGAGCTGAAGAGAAGGGATGACTTCCCTGAAAGTTGAGAAATCTAGCTGGACTTCCCGGGGCAGCTTCCCGGAAGAAATTTTGATGAGCTGCAAACTCATCATCCTGAGATCGCAAAGGGGTTGCAGGCCCTTGCGGAAAGGTTGGAGTGTAAAGAGGAGGATAGACCGGCGGATAGGTCGGTGGATAGACTTGAGGAGTCTCGGATGCTGGTGTTGGATTCATTAGAGGAGCTGGCGCTGCTGAAGATTGAGTGGACAACTGCTTCGCGATAGTTGCTAGAGTATGGTTGATCGCTTGAAGCTGTTGTGCAGTTTTTCTGCGAGATTGCTCTACGACCTCCTAAAGAGGATCTTCCCTGGGACTTGGAGCAAGGTTCTCGGTTGGGTGATGGTCTGACATGAGTAACCACTGCTTTCACTGTCTGATCGAGATCTGAAAGTCGCGTGTTAACTGTTGATGCAAGAATTGCGCCTTCCAGTTAACGGGGTGTTCGATCTCACAAGCTAAGGATGAAGGAAAAAGGATTGCGGGGATAGAGGAGAGGCTTGCTCGAGAGCAGCCGGGAAGCCTGCTTGAGCAAGGAAGAAGCTTGCTTGAGCAAGCGAGAAGCTGGATCAGGAACTGTCGAGCAGACGTTACTTTGGCGGTTGAGCTTGCAGGTTGGTGCCGAGAGAAGAAAAAAAAAGGGGGCCGCTAGCAGCGGCAATAGCAGACTTCGCCCACCGCGGCCTGAATGTCACTCTTGCAGCGGGCTTTTCCTTGATTAGAAAGCAATATTACAACTTGCTATTGCACCTTTACAAGAGAAAGCAATAAATGGTACAATGGGAGAAGCTGGCGGCTAGGAAAGAAATTGCCAGAGACTAAGTAAAAGAGGCTGCAGAGGACTGGAGAACTGATGCTGCAGGTCTTGCTCAAATTGCCTGCTAAGGGCAGAAAAAACTATGTCCACAGTCCTCGACGACCTGCGCGGACTGGAGATTTGAGTCCGCCGACCTTGCTTCCTCAAGTTGTGACGGACTGGAGATTTGAGTCCGCAGACCTTGATCAAGCTGGCAGTTCTCCTCTAGCTTCCCAGAATGAGAGGCCTTGGGGGCTATTTATAGGCCCGGGGAGAATCTTCTAGAAGCGGGGCCTAGTGACGTCATCATGGAGGACTGCGCGGACTGAGAAAATCAGTCCGCCCAACTGGCTGGAAGAGTTGGTCGACGACCTGAGCGGACTCCGCGGACTGAGAAAATACGTCCGCCAGGCTGGCTGGAAGAGCTGGTTGACGACCTGAGCGGACTCCGCGGACTGAGAAAATCAGTCTGGCCGGCTGGCTGGAAGAGCTGGTTGACGACCTGAGCGGACTCCGCAGACTGAGAAAATCAGTCCGCCCGGCTGGCTGGAAGAGCTGGTCGACGACCTGAGCGGACTCCGCGGACTGAGAAAATCAGTCCGCCTGGCTGACTGGAAGAGCTGGTTGACGACCTGAGCGGACTCCGCGGACTGAGTAAATCAGTCCGCCCGGCTGGCTGGAAGAGCTGGTGGACGACCTGAGCGGACTCCGCGGACTGAGAAAATCAGTCCGCCCGGCTGGCTGGAAGAGCTGGTGGACGACCTGAGCGGACTCTGCGGACTGAGAAAATCAGTCCGCCCGGCTGGCTGGAAGAGCTGGTCGACGACCTGAGCGGACTCCGCGGACTTAGAAAATCAGTCCGCCCGGCTGGCTGGAAGAGCTTGTTGACGACCTGAGCGGACTCCGCGGACTGAGAAAATCAGTCCGCCCGGCTGGCTGAAAGAGCTGGTCGACGACCTGAGCGGACTCCGCGGACTGAGAAAATCAGTCTGCCCGGCTGGCTGGAAGAGCTGGTTGACTATTTGAGCGGACTCCGCGGACTGGCGTTTTCTCTGCTGGAGCAAACTTCTGGGCAGCTAGAAGAGGGCATACCGCACCTGGGTGGACCGAAGAGGGCAGGCCGCCCCTGAACGGGAGGTCGCCCGGGGGGGCGGTTTGGGCACGGGAGGCCGCCCCTGGTGGGCGACCTGGCATAGGAGGCCGCCCCTGGTGGGCGGCCTTGCACAGGAGGCCGCCACTGGTGGGCGGCCTGGCTCTGGAGGCCGCCCCTGGTGGGCGGCCTGGCTCTGGAGGCCGCCCCTGGTGGGCGGCCTGGCACAGGAGGCCGCCCCTGATGGGCGGCCTGGCTCTGGAGGCCTCCCCTGGTGGGCGGCCTGGCTCTGGAGGCCGCCCCTGGTGGGCGGCCTGGCTCAGGAAGCCGCCCCTGGTGGGCGGCCTGGCTCTGGAGGCCGCCCCTGGTGGGCGGCCTGGCACAGGAGGCCGCCCCAGGTGGGCGGCCTGAGGCTGCAGGCTCCCCTCCCCCTATAGGGGGGATGGAATCTATCTCCGATGGCGGGCCGGAGAGTGAGCTTGCCGAGCTCGCGACGGTTGTGTTGGTCTAGGGTTGACGCCGATTGGGCGACCCGGCGGTCTGAAGGAGTAGATCGCTTAGATCGTCCTCGTTACCTCATATTGCATCCTGCAAGGAAGAATGTTGCACGGTTAGCAGGCCTAACCGTGTGGCCTGCGAGGGCGAGCTATGGGAGCAGCCCGCCGTCCCGCAGGGCACGCAGTAGCTATGCGACCGGGGCGGGTAGACCGGGAAACCGTCCTAACCACACGGCCTGAGCGAATAGGAGAAGGGAGTCCGCTTGGCCCAAAAAAAGGAAGGCTGAGGCAGATCGCGACCCTCGGGGGGTACCCCTGAGTGGGCCGCGACTTGCGAGCTAGAGACCTTGTGAGGGATCTCCGATTTTGGGGTTAACAAGTGGCACTGTAGTAGTGGCACTGTAGCACCGGTACTGTAGCAGTGTCACTATAGTAGCGACACTATAGCAGCGGCTGTTAGGGTTTCAGAAATAGGGGTTGCAGCTGGTATAGATGAGGATTTGGGGGGAGGAATTGATGGCAAGGGTTAGGGGAAGGATAGGGGGAAGAAAACAAACCTAGAAATCGTCACCTAGGGCTCCACGGCGTCGGCATCGAGGGGTGATCGCTGGAATCCGGGATAACTATCTCCAAAATTCTGCAATGCCTGCGTTCAGCCTCTTAGACCATTATTTATAATAAAATAAGACACTAGGGCATCTCTATCAACCGCTATGATTGGTCGGTGGGAGAGGCCACTAAAATACATGAAAATAAACCAATAAAAATAAACTAATATATGATCTCGACTCGCGAAGCGGATCCGGACACATCCGCGGAGTCCGATCGTCGATCCGGGCACGCCATATATGGTAAGTCGCCAAATCAGCCCCGAACGGGCTCAAAGCTTATGCTCGTCTCTGCTCCACATCAATCTCCCCGGCTCGAAAGAATTCATCTCCTGATGAATTGGGATCGGAATTTTCTCGATGAATGTCAGGTACAACTCGAAGAGGTCCACCAGAAGTCGTCAAAGTGTCGTCGACGGAAGAGTGTCCTCGGCAATCAACTCCCCCTGACTGAAAAATTGTCATCTCCAGTGAATGGAGACGCTTGTACTGAAGTTGAAGTCCAGGGGCGAATCGATCAAGCTCTGCTGCAAGTATCCAAGCGTCAACTGCGTCGGGGCGGCCCCGCCAATGTACCAAGTAGCGACAGCGCGGTCCATCTGAAGTAGGAACAAGCTGGTGGAATCTTAACACTGTGATGCTCCCATCGCTCATCTCTCGAGTGGTGGATTCTTGTGCGATTGGCAGTGTCGTCGATGAAACCAGAGAAGACGAATCCCCAAGTGGGTAGGTGTCAATAGTGGGTGGGATGTAGTGGCTATCAGACGTAGGTGGAGTATGAGAGTGGTAAGGCAACGAAAGTGCGAGTGGGGACGACTGGGTATCTCCACTGCTCGGGTCCACAGACTCGCGAGAGTCGTAGTACGGCGTCAGATCCTCGACATTAAATATTGGACGGATTCTCGTACTTGCCAAAAAATCAACCAGTATGCGTTTGTCCCGATACGACTAATAATAGAGTAGGGGCTCATTCGCCTGATGCTTAACTTTTTGGCAGGCCCTAAAGGGAGCCTCTCAAGGCGGACTCGCACCATTACTTTCTCGCTTTCATTAAACACTTGTTCTCGCCTTCGCTTATCCGCATTGGTTTTATAGTTTTCATTGCTCGTTATTATTCGTCGGCGAACCGACTCATGTAATACATGCAAATGATGAACAAGTGACTCAATTGACTCATGCAAATGAAGCGAATGATGCACATAGAGCATAACATACTCGACAGACTTCCAAAGGAAAGGTCTGACAATGACTATGATATTACTAACATGGGGTGGCCTATCAAGAGGCTTACCGGGTGGTCGATAGAAAAATCTGGGGTGACCAACGTCATCACCCGTGGGGACGACGTGATGGTGAAAAAATAATGCGGATACCTGGTGTGATGGGTACCTCTCAAATGATATAGCCCATCAGGTGGCTCGCCAGGAGGTATATACCAAAAGTCATCACGTGTGAGATGATGACTAGTGCGGATACACGATTCATCACTAAAGTGTGGGAGGGAAGGCTTGTCAAATGAGCCTCTTGGGGACTTAATCCCGAGGAGGTTGATAACGATAAAATAGTCCACCACGAGGAGGGCACCAATAACAGTAGTGTCTGTGGGAGCAAGTAGGACACCCATAAAAAAGTCAATGCTAACCTCATGAACCTCCCAAGAGCGTAGAGAATCATCAGGAGACTTATCTGAAGGTTCAACAATGAGGTCATTAATAATGGGAAGATCCCTCAGATGAGTATCGTTGATAGAGGTCGTGTCATCGTAAGTGGGTGAGGTAGCCACTATGAAGTAAACACTATACTCTCGACTCTCAGTAGTAAAGTGACTCGAGATAGTCCTAAGGGAAGAGCATGGGGTGACCAGACTCAAGTGTGGGTCAATCAATATAGAGTTGAGAATTGTGTCTCTGTTCGAATGGAACACTAGGTCTAGATATAGGTCTATGTAAGGTGAAAAGGATGGGTATACCATCACAGCGTCACCAGGTCGCTCGTCCTTACCCACGTGACCATGCTCACGAGTCATGTTAGTATCACTCTTCACCTGTATCATAAGGTCATGATCAAATTCAACCTCAAGATCACATGAGCATTGAATCTCATCAAACTGAGAAGGATCAAAACCAAGTGTCGGGTCTCTTATCTCGGTGGGAGCACTACTCGCCGCATCGGTGCCTTGACCCAAATCCCTAGGCTTCCTTCGTAATGTAGATCTTAGGTGATCAAATTGAGCTTCTAAGAGAGCAGGGGGGTTCAGCTTGGGCAGGCGGCTACAGGGGTTATTAGGGTTATGGGGGAGGCAGACAGTAGGGGGTTCAGCTTGGGAAGTCGGCTACAGGGGGGCAGACGATTGCAGGTAGGCAGGGGGGAAAAGGGGCAACTGGGAGGCTTACTGGAAGGGAGGTTGTGGAGGCCGGCAGTCGAAACAGGGAGGGAAAAAACTATAGGCAATTAATAGTAAATTTCATTTTTTAATAGTGAAACTCAAGGGAAAGGAATTCTGGACAGCAGGCCAACCACTGGTGACTGGATTTTCTGGTGGGTTGAGGGCGTCAGCATGGGTTCTGGAGGGGGAGAAAGTGTCTATGGTTAGGGGTACCTTGGGGAGGGAGATACAAGCCTATGAGTCGTCACCTAGGGTTCCACGGAGTCGGTACCGTGGGTTGATCGCGTGAATCCGGGAATTCTCTTCTCCAAATTCTGCAATGTCTTGGTTCAGCCTCTAACACCTCTAATTATAATAACATGAAGACTAGAGCATCTCAATCAATGGCTATGATTGGCCTAGAGGGAAAACCACTTAAAGATAACAATAATAAACCAAAATATATAAAGTAATATACCAAATCGATGTGAATCCGGACACATCTGCGGAGTCCGATCGTCGATCCAGGCACGCCATATATGGTAATTCACCAAATCAGCCCCAAACGGGCCTAAACCTCGTCCTCGTCTCTGCTCTGATCACTAATAATACTGATCGTTCTGCAACCATTAGAGAACAAGGTGGATGAATTACTCAATTGTCTAATGAAACTCAATTCATTAGAAATTTTATTACGAATCATCAATAAAGCTGAACAAGTATAACTCTTTTGTTTCACTAAGATTATATGCAGTTGCAGAAACTGGGTATATTTCTACTATAGCGATGTTGAAGAGGTTTAAACTTGTGACGATGGGTCTGCTTAATATGGACGGATGCCCTGAATGGATTTTATATATAGCAGATGATGTAGAGAAGACGCGAGAAGCTAAAAATATCATTTATATAGACAAATGGTGGGATGATGTCGAAAAGATCCTTGATATAACAAGACATATATATGATCCTTGATACAGACAAACCTAACCTTTATTTAGTGTACGACATGTAAGATTCAATGATAGAAAATGTGAATGTTGAAATATATATACATGAGAAGTTGGCGGACTTGGAATATTATTGCCCTCTTTATGAGAAAATTTATGATGATATGGTTTACAGATGGAACAAAAGTTGCACATAGTGCATTGCATGGCTCATAGCCTCATTCCCTAAATCCAAGGTAATCTGTTAACATATTTGATATTTAGTATTTAGTATGATATATTTGTTTTAATATATGTGTATGCTTTGCATGAACTATAGCAGAGAATGGCTCGATAGAGAGAGAGAAATAGAGTTGCTCCAAATACAGATGCTGAGATTTCTTCGAAGAGGAATAAATGTTTAAGGAGATATTTTCCTGATTTGATGGAGAGGAATCTAGTCACCAATGAGTTCTCTAGGTCCACGAGTCTTGGTCAAGCTTTTAATGAGCCAGATAGCTTGAAGAGTAGAGCTTCATTATTGCTCCAAGATTAGCGGAGCAACTATGAAACTTCGGTGCCGAGGTTGAAAAAAATTACTTTGAAGCTTTTAGACCAAACTTTTTCATCCTCATGTTGTGAGAGAAATTGTAGCAAATACACATTCATTCACTCTTTGAGAAAAACAAAAGTCAACAACAACAAGCTGATGATTTGGCGTATGTGCATAGTAGAATGTGAGATATTGGAGGAAATGCATGAGCAAATCATTTTGATAGACTTGGTGTGCTTATTATTGTTAATTTGTCTTTAGACGAACCAAAAATTGAAGATGTGTTAATCTCCGATAATGGGGAAGAAGAGCAAGAAAATGACTAATGAATATCCTTAATTTTAAATGATTATGAATGTGTTTTGTTTGAGAACTTCATATTCTATTGCATTAACTATGGATTTGAATTTTAATTGATGATTTATGAAATTCTGCTTGATCTTTTACTGTTACGAGGACTTGTAATTACATTTGTGAGATAAATATATAATACAATGTAACCAACCGTACATGCATCCTTATTTTTTTAATTTTGTTGTGACGTCATACCCCCTCCATCAAACGACTATTACGGGCATAGATAGCAGAACGTCGTGCACAAGGCATTTGTTTCAACTGTGACGAAACATATTCGTTCGGGCACAGTTCAAGCATATTTTTTGGCACGAACTGGACGATCCCCCGAATGACGAGGAGGAGAATGCTGGCTTGATGGGCACCCCTGTACTTCAAGCTAGAGGAGAAGCTTGATCCGAACAGGGGGTAGATGTTATGGGCCAACGCAGGGGGTGAGGACGCATACAATTGGGAAGGCTAGGTCTAGGGTTGAGCAAAGCTCCCCTCTTCCCTCCTCTCTCAGTCAATCCCTACTCCTGTTCTATCTCCTGTCATTGGAAAGGCAAGGTAGAGGAAAGGTTGTGACGATCCACTCAGAGATTTCTCTCTCAAGACAGAAAACCACTCCCAATCGGAGGCTCATATTAGAAATTTAGAACAACACTCAAGCCTTTATCCCACTATAGTGGGGTCCGCTATATGGATCCTTTTTCGCCATTGTGCCCTATCTTTTGTCATAGTCTTACTAATGCCTAAGTACATCATGTCTTTCCTTATAGTTTCATTCCAAGTCTTTTTTGGTCTACCCCTCCCTCATTTAACATGCATACTGACTAGAATCTCACAACGCCTAACAGGTGCCTCTAATGGTCTCCTTTGTACGTGTCCAAACCATCTTAGTCGAGCTTCTAGCAATCTTCTCTACAATTGGTGCTACCCCTGTCTTATCCCTGATACATTCATTCATAATTTTATCCAGTCTTGTGTGTCCACACATCCACCTAAGCATTCTCATCTCCGCAACTCCCATTTTTTGCTCATGTACACAATTCACTGCCCAACACTCAGAACCATAGAGCATCACGGGTCTAATTGCAGTACGGTAAAACTTGCACCATATAAAATTAGAAATTTAGAACACCATATAAAATTATATCTAGCACATTGAGGGAACAAGATAAAAATGAAGATCAACAAAAGCTTGATGCAGAAACATGCATGTTGTAACTTCAATGAGTCATCATTCATTGCAACATCATTTAAGTAGAGGTTAAGTCGTCTTTACCAGCTCACCTATCTATCATGAAAGCCAAGCTGCCTCTCTTCCAATTGGAGATTGGGATTGTTCCCACTTGAGGAGAAGAAATGGTAGTTCTTGATTTTTATTTATTTGTAGTAAGGCCACTCGGTGGGCCCAACTTAGTGAGCTCACGGGAGATCAAGTGCTACTTGAGTCTGCACCATGTAATTTACACTCATAATTATGTATGGTAGTTAATAATCAATAGCACGCAATTGTACATTATTACATGTCTCCAACTTGTGCCAAGTTTGTAGTCTGTGCCGACCCAAACTAATGACCTTGGACAACATCCCAATAAAGCAGACTGGGACGACCAACTCCAAGCTTTGGCCCAAGCTAACACCGTACTATGGAACTTAAGGTTGCCAAAACATACTCTTTCCAAAACACTCGTTTCTTAATATAAATGAAGTAATATAAAGAGTATTCCAATATCACAAAGGTAACAGAATTAATATATGCACATTTCATAAAACTTCAGTGTCTTATGGACATTACTTCTATGGTGGTGGTTCCGGCGGTAAGGAATATTATATAAAAAACTGAAGTTGGCAGCATACCTCCTCAAGCACAGCTTTGACCTGTCGAAGTTTTTCAGCATGTTCAATATCTTCAGCATCACTATCACTTTCCCTTCCAGACCTTGTTCATATTTAGTAGTTTGTAATCAATACTCTTTCTTGAATTAAACAGTACTTTTTGAAGCTTTACAAAGGAGTATAATTTCTTACCATAGAAAGGCCTGAATAAAATGAATTTACAAGTAACATGAAACAAGCACCTCTTAAACCAAAAACAAACTTACAGTTCATAATAGTTTTAAGGGAAGAAATTGGCTATAATATCAATCACAATGATAATTTATACAGAGAACAAAAATTAACAGGTGAAGTTATATGTTATTGGCACTTGTTTAAGCCCAATTACACAATCTCATAAAAGAACACATGTATATTCTTTCTTTTCTCAAATTATTGTATTCTCTCTAACTTATTATAAAATGAGAGTATCAATGTTGTTGAGAAGGCTCAAAAGCTTGTATGTATTACTTGAGTATGTAAATACAAGGAGAGAATACAAATATATAGGGAGAAGAAGAGAGGAGAAAATCCTATACAAGATGTGGGACTAAAGGAGGAGAGAATATAAAAACAATAAATGGGCCCAATAATGGGCCCTTTACATGGGCTATTTTAACACTCCCCCGCAAGCTGGAGCGTACAAATCGTATGCACCAAGCTTGGACAAGCATTGATAGAAGAGCGTCTTGGAGAGAGCCTTCGTGAAGACATCCGCAACTTGTTCTGATCCTGGGACATGGCTTAGGTCAATCTTCTTCATTTGAACCTTTTCCCGGATGAAGTGACAATCAACCTCAATATGCTTCGTTCTTTCGTGAAAGACCGGGTTCTTTGCGATGTGTATGGCTGCTTGACTGTCACAAAGGAGACGAGCCGGTGATGGTAATTTTACACCCAGATCAGTTAGAAGACTTTCAAGCCATGTCAATTCTGATACAACAGATGCCATTGCTCGGTACTCAGCCTCAGCTGAAGATCGAGCCACGACCGCTTGTTTCTTACTTCGCCAAGTAACAAGATGTCCTCCAAGGTAAGTGCAAAAACCACTTGTAGATCGCCGGTCATCAAGAGAGCCAGCGTAATCAGCATCAGAATATGCCACAAGTGTTGGAGCATAAGAGGAGGTTTTGTAGACAAGTCCCTGGCCAGGAGCGTTTTTAAGATACCTGAGAATCCGTTCTACTGCTTGAAGATGAGATTTTCGAGGAGAGTGCATGTATCTGCTGACAAGACCAACAGCAAAGGATATATCAGGTCTGGTAACTGTGAGATATATCAGTTTTCCAACAAGGCGTCGATAGTATTCAGGGTTCTGGAGAAGGTGATCGGAGTCAGAAGCCTGGGCACATAGTTTGTGGTTTACATCCATAGGAGTCTCACTTGGCTTGCATCCGGATTGACCCGCATCATGAAGAAGGTCAAGACAGTATTTCCGTTGAGAGAGAGTGAGCCCATCGGCCTTCTAGCAATTTCAAGACCCAGAAAATAGCGAAGAAATCCCAAATCCTTTGTCTGGAACACTGAGTTCAGATGGATTTTGACGGCCTGTATCCCTTGTGAGTCATCTCCAGTAATGATAATATCGTCGACATATACTAACAGAATAACCGTTCCTGTTGGTTGGTGACGAGTAAATAGCGAAAAATCGGCCGAGCTCCGAGTGAAGCCAATTTCACGGAGAACCTTACTGAATTTCTCAAACCATGCCCGTGGAGATTGTTTGAGACCATATAAAGCCTTTCTAAGATGGCAGACCTGAGACTCCCCCGTGGTCTCAAACCCGGGTGGTTGTTGCATGTAAACAGTTTCCTGGAGATCCCCGTTCAAAAACGCATTCTTAATATCCAGCTGAAAGAGAGGCCACCGGCGATGAACAGCCACAGAGATAAGGACGCGAACACTATTAAGTTTCGCGACCGGGGAGAACGTTTCTTGATAATCGAGCCCTTCCTGTTGAGTGAAACCTCTAGCCACAAGACGAGCTTTTAGGCGGTCAATCGTCCCGTCCGCAGCATGTTTGATGACAAACACCCACTTGCACCCAACTGGTTTCTGGCCCGGGGGAAGGGAAACAACCGACCAAGTCTGGTTAGACCAGAGAGCGGACATTTCTTCCTCCATGGCCGCTCGCCATCCTGGATGTTGAAGCGCCTCCTGCACAGAATTAGGAATAGCAACCGAAGAGAGAGAAGTAGCCAAAGTGTGTAAATGGGGAGAGAGGCGATGGAGAGAGACGTAGTTGGCCAGAGGATGAGCAGTGGAGGGCAATACCGGATCAGCGGGACACAGAGTATCCAGAGGAGAGACCGACGGCAGAGGGGCAACGGAAGTGGAAGGGCGACGGGCGTAGACGCGGATAACTGGTGGTTTGGAGGGAACGACAGTCGGTTCAGAGGGAACGACAGTCGGAGGAGGGGTGGCGGGAATAACGGGACGGGGGATGGATGAAGGAGAAGGTGTGGGTGGGAGGTGTTCGGTGGAAGGAGCAGGAAAGAATGGTTGATCTTCGCGGAAAGTGATATCCGCAGAAACGGAGATCTTGCGGGTAGTAGGAGAATAACATACGTAGCCCTTTTGAGTGCGGGAATAGCCAACAAAGATATGCTTGGTCGCGCGAGGGTCTAGCTTATCCAAGGAAGGCCCCAAACGGTGGACGTAGCATAGGGTACCGAACACACGAGGTGGGAGAGGAAAGGCCGGAGTTGAGGGAAAGAGTATGCTAAACGGAGTAGCATAGTTGAGAATCGAGGAGGGAAGACGGTTGATAAGAAAGCAGGCGGTCGAGACCGCAAAGTTCCAATATGGTTTAGGGACATGCATTTGAAGCATGAGGGAGCGGGCAACGTCGAGTAAGTGGCGATTCTTGCGTTCGGCAACACCATTTTGTTGTGGTGTGTAAGCGCAGGAAGTTTGATGAAGGATGCCAAACTCAGAACATAGAGCAGTAAATTCGTGACTAGTGTACTCACGGGCATTGTCAGTTCGTAGAGCCTTGATGGTCCTGTGGAATTGAGTACGAGTTTCGAGGACAAATGCCCGAAAGACACGGGGAAGCTCGGAGCGGTCACGGAGTAAGTATAGCCAAGTAGTGCGAGAGTGATCATCAATAAATGTGATAAAATATCGGAAACCAGAAATACTAGTAATTTTAAATGGTCCCCAAATATCTGAATGCACTAAATCAAAAGGAGCAGCGCTCCGGGTACAATGGGAAGAAAAGGATGAACGAGTTTGCTTTCCGAGGATACATGAGTCACACTTAAAAGGAATAAAGGAAACATCCGGGAGAGCCCGCTGGAGGATAGGTAGAGGAGCATGCCCAAGCCGACGATGCCAATCAGTAGAAGAAACGGATGAGAGGATGGTGGGAGAAACGTCGAGACGGTAGAGCCCATTCTGCAGCCGGCCTTTACCAATGGTAGTCTGCGTCCGCCGATCCTGTATAACAAAAGAAGAAGAAGTGAATAGAACGGTACAATCCAGATCATTAGTAAGACGGCCAACAGAAAGTAAATGGAACGGGGAACTCGGGACGTGAAGAGCCGAGCGGAGGGAGATGGAGGAGGTGAGAGAAAGATCTGCCGAGCCGGAGACGGGGACAGTAGCCCCATTAGCCACAGTAATGGACTGGGGATACGAAGACTTCAGGTACTGGGCCGGTTGATGTGGAGTAATGTGATGAGTAGCGCCAGAGTCCACAATCCAACCCAAGCCAGTGGAGAGACAAGCGGTACCTGTGTTAGAGACGGAGGCAATGGAGGCAGACGGTGGGTTGAGCAAGCCCTGGAGGTGCTGGAGCTGAAGGCGGACACTTTCAAGATCAGGAGGACCAGAATCAGTAGCAACAGAGGCCGTCGGGCGTGGAGGATAGCCAACTTTCTTGTAACAAGTGGCCTCGAGATGACCATCTTTCCCGCAGAAGGAACACCTCGGCCGACCCCGGCCACCGCGACCACGTCCGCGAGCACCAGAGCGACCCCCCCGAGTGGAGGGAGGGGGGGACGGGAGAAGCGGAGGAGCCTGTTGAAGAAGGGCCGGAGGAGCCGTAGTGTCGGGAGGAGGTGGAACACGGAGAAGCATGGCACACACATCAGAGAATGATGGTGTGACAGAGGAAGCCAAGACCTGAGCACGAACGCTTTGAAGGTGAGGAGGAAGACGGGCCATAAGGATGGCAGTACAAGCAGCTTCCTTCTGAGCACGCTGAGCAGCAGCATCATTGGTGAACGGCTGATGCTGGATCCATGCTTCGGCAAGAGTCTTCGCACGAGCAACAAAGGATGTCATATCCGAAGCCCCTCCAGCATCAAGAGAGAACAGGTCAGTGAGGATGTCGTAGAGATGCTGGAGGCTGTCCCGTCCAGAATATAAGGAGTGTAGCTCAGTCCACATATCTTTAGCAGTCTCATGATACATAGCCATTTGATACGGCTCACCATCTAAAGAGTTCAAGAGCCAGGTCTGAACTCGGCCATCATTGCGGAGCCAGTCATCGGTAGGAGGGGTAGGAGGAGCCTGCGTTAGGTGAGGAAGAAGGCCCTTGGCCTGAAGAACCCGTCGAACGGAATGTACCCAAGGGACGAAGTTCTTCTTTCCAGAGAGGGATATGGTAGTGATGCGCAGCTCATCTCGGACTTCGGGAAGGGTAGTCGGACAGGCCGGGCGGTCAGCAGGCGGGCTAGCCGTCGAACCAGAGGAGTTGCCGGAAGAGCCCATGCAGACAGACCGGGCGGACAGGCCGAGGATGCTGCGAGAAGGGTAGGAGGCCGCGGCGAGCAGAACTGGAGGTCGCGGCAAAAAGGACAGCGCGCGAGAAGGAAGGGAGGCCGCCGCGAGAAGAAAGGAGGTCGCAGCGAGAACAGAACAAACCGTTCGCGAGAAGAACGGGAGGCCGCCGCGAGAAGGACTGAGGAAGACCACGACCAGAATGCGGATAGGCAGCAGTCCGCACGGTCAAGCCAGACACCAGCGAGTAGTCAGTTCGCGACCAGAGGGCAGATACAGACGGGAGACCGCCCCGGTCAAGGTGAAACTAGCAGCGGTCAGCTTGCGAAGGAAACCGCGAGGTCGCAAGCGAGAAGAGAGAAGCGGAAAGCGGAGCTTGCAGCGGATAGAGAGGAGCTCGCAGCGGAGAGGCAAGAAACCGCAGCGGATAAGGAGGAGGCCGCGAGAAGAGAAGCGCGAGCGGACAGAAGAGGAGAAGAAGAGCTTGCAGCGGATAGGAAGAGTCCGCGAGGAAGAAGAACGCAAGCAGCAAGAAGAACGCGGCGGACAAGAGGAGAGTCCGCAGCGGGTAGAGAGGGGGGGGGGAGTGGGACCCACCAGACAGAGGAGAAGATGGCTATAAAGGCCAGAGAAGGGTGGAACCACGGAGAGGAAAGAAGAGAAGAAGAGAAGCGGATACAAAGATTGCAGTCCGCAGAAGCCGCGCGGATAAGAGAGGAGCGGACAGACCCTCAGGCCGCAGAAGCAGCGGATAGGAGGAAGAGCGGGCTGAGCGGTTAGAAAACACACAGGGCGGTTAGAAATAAGGGAAACCGCCGGCTTAGGAACCTGGCTCTGATACCATGTTGAGAAGGCTCAAAAGCTTGTATGTATTACTTGAGTATGTAAATACAAGGAGAGAATACAAATATATAGGGAGAAGAAGAGAGGAGAAAATCCTATACAAGATGTGGGACTAAAGGAGGAGAGAATATAAAAACAATAAATGGGCCCAATAATGGGCCCTTTACATGGGCTATTTTAACAAATGTAATAGATAGATTGAAATAATATATTCTTATATTTCAAAATCTCACATGGTATTAGAGATAAATGAATTTTTTGATGCAATCTCACATGTGCAATTTTTTAATCCCAAAAAAAATCTCGAGTGACCCGTCCCTCTCACGTGAACACTCCCGGGCTAACACGGCTTGCTCCAGCAATGTGATTTTTATAAATCCTAGCTCACAAGAGAGCTCCCGTACTCAACACAATCCAGCTCTTGGTGTCGCAGGATTCAGCTCTTGCAACCCGCAAAATTCTCGATCGCAAAACTATCGAGCTCACCTGAGCTTTTGCTCTTGTTCTAGCCCAAGCTCAACACATGCGAGCTTTCCTTCTCGAGCCTACATGAGCTCTTCTAGCCTGAGCTATCCTTCCTAAGTGTGTCGAGCTATTCTAGCATGAGCTTTCCTTCTCAATAATGCTTGTGTTTTCAAAGCTATCGTGGCTTCTTCGCGCGCGCTTTTAGAATTTCTAAGCTTTCAAAATTTTACTTCTCGCGCTCACCATAGCTCTCCTACTCTTTTTTTGTTGTTTACATCTCACGCAACCTCTACGCAGACCTCTCACAATATAGTTTCACGTACAGTAGTTTTGCAAGCTCTAGCTTTCGCTCTCCTGTTCTCTCTTACAACAATCTCGCAAGTGAGTACTTGTGTCGAACAATGGGAACGGAACATCCAATCCCATTCCTGCCACCACCACTACTTCTACTCTCATTTCAAGTGCCTCTGGAAATCTAAGCAAGACATCCAAAATAATCGGTCCCAATTACATTGATTGGAGCATCTCCTTCACCTTACACTTGCGATCTCAATAAAAGCAATATCGCCTCACTGAGGCTCCTACGAATCTAACTCTCCTGCCCATGTGGATTGGGATGTCGGTGATGCTCTTGTTCGCATGTGGCTTGCAAACATTTTTTATGATACCCATCTGCCTATTGTTCGAAATGAGGAGACCGTGAAAGTTGTTTGTGATCATTTTGTTGCTCTATACTCTAAAGGAGGAAAAACGTCTTGAATCTGCAAATTTATCCGCATCACTTTGCAAGATTGATCCTCTCTGCCGACGTCGCCAATCAAAAAGTCTAATCTCAGGGCAAAACTTCTCCAACATTTTCCTTTCTCTGCCGATCTTGCAACTCAGCTGAAGTATTTTCAAGAGCTCCTTGTTATATGGTATTATCTGCAACTTCTGAATCCCACGAGATGACACATGGCATTTCACATTAAATGTAAATGCTACTCATGCCTCCACTGTGATACACTTCGTGATTCTACATTAGACAGTGTCATCTCCACCCTCAGAGAATTATGCTCACAATGGTGGTGGTGGAGTACAGTGTGGACGTGAAGGCCGAACTTGCGGGTTTGGGAGTGGGCGTGTCTGTTGGCGAACAAAACATGTATTTTATTACTTTTATTGGTGATTATACCAGATGTACATGGGTGCACTTTTTAATAGAACAATCTAAAATCTTTGCTATTTTTTATAAATTCTATAATGAAATTTGCACTCAATTTGTTATTACTCAAAAAAATTCATGTGCATAGAGCCAACCTTGTGATTTGAACGCAGTGTTTCGCTTGTCTCCAGGCCAGAGTTTTTGGAGAAAATATGTATTTTGTTTATTGATGATTACTACAGATGTACCATTTAACAGAACAATCAAAAGTCTTTGATATTTTTCATAAATTCGATAATGAAATATGAACTCAATTTAGTATTACTATAAAAATTCCATGCACAGATAATGTGGAAGAAAATATAAGTCAACAATTCTCTTTTTGTAGTTCTCAATTTGATATTGCTCTAAAAATTCTAAGCACAGATAAAACTAAAGAATAATGTGTTAAAGATGGACCTCTAAAGTAGGGTTGTACAATAGGATGCCGCTGAAATATACAACCACGAATTTACTAAAAAAAGGTTTTAAAACAAGATTCATTAGCGCATAAATGTAATGCGAGTGTTAGGTTATCAACCACTCAGAGCCCACCTTGTGTTTTGAACAAGGTCTTCCACTTGTCTCTAGGCCTGAGTTTATGGAAAAATATATGTATTTTGTTACTTTATTGATGATTACTCCAGATGTACCTTTTAACTGGGCAATCAAAAGTCTTCTATTTTTCATCAATTTTATAATGAAATTTGCACTCAATTTAATATTACTATAAAAATTTCATAGACAGATAATGTCATAGAATATAAAGGCCAACATTTCTCTTATTTTTGCAGTTTTCACTTTGGCATTGCACTAAAGTTTCTACATATAAATAATGTCAGAATAAAACGTTGTAGATTGGCCTCAAATGTGAGGTTGTATATTAGGATGTTGTTGAAATACACAAGCACGAGTTTACTAAAAGAGGTTGTAAAACAAGATTCTTCAAAAGCATAAATGTAATGGGAGTGTTAGGAAGTCCAAATTGTAATGCCTAGGTCTACTGTGAATGCAATACAGGTCTGCACACCAGTGATCCCAACTCATCTCCATGGATCTGATTGGCGATGAGGACCAGTTAGAGCTACCTTATCTAAGAGTTCTGGGGTTTAAGCCCCAGCCTCAACAACCTTCCATTGGAATTAGCGGTTGCGGACAATCAGATCCATAGAGATGGGTTGAGGTCACTAGTCTGCAAACTTGTAGCGCACCCACAGTAGATTGGAGTGTTACATACAAAATACACTCTTTATGTAATGCCCCGGTCTACTAAAGGTGTGCTACATGTCTGCAGACCGGTGAACCAAACCCAACTTCACGGATCTGATTAGTCGCAACCGCTAATTCCAATGGCTGGTTGTTGAGGTTGGGGCTTGAACCCCAGACCTCATAGATAAGGGAGCTCTAAACTGATCTTCATCATCAATTGAACTGAATCCTACACAACCCGCCATTGGAATTAGCGATTGCGGCCAATGAGATTCATGGAGATGGGTTGAGGTCTTTGTTCTGCAGACTTGTAGCGCGCTCACAGTAGACCGGGGCGTTACATATAAAAATTATTTAATGGCCCGGTCTACTGTGGGTGCGCAGACCAGTGACCCCAACCCATCTCCGCAAATCTGATTGGTCGCGGCGGCTAATTTCAATGGCGGGTTGTTGAGGTTGGGGTTTGAACCTCAAACCTCCTACATAAGGGAGCTCTAAACTGATGAGGACCAATTTAGAGCTCCCTAATCTAGGAGGTCTGGGGTTCAAGCACTAGACTCAACAACCCGTCATTGGAATGAGCGGTTGCGGCCAATCAGATCCATGGAAATGGACTGGGGTTTGAACCTCATACCTCTTAGATAAGGGGGCTCTAAACTGGTCCTCATCACCAATCGCAACTCAATTTGTGATGAGAACCAGTTTAGAGATCCTTTATCTAGAAGGTATGGGGTTCAAGCATTAGCCTCAACAACCCGCCATTGGAATTAGCAGTTGCGGCCAATCAGATCCATGGAGATGGATTGGTTTCACTGGTTTGCAGACTTGTAGCAAACCCATGGTAGACCGGGGCGTTACAAAAAAGAGAACAAATTGAGTGCATCAGTAATGTGTTACGTTTCGCGTATTATTATAATTATATCTATTATCTAGGTGTCTAGATGTTATTATTATGTAGGACCCTCGAGCCCCGGGTCTAGTATTAGGTGTCATCATGAGTGTTTTGTCTTCTTATGAGTTGTAGCCTATATAAAGGTATGAGATGTGTGTATGAATCAAGCAAGAAATATTTCTAGTTTTCATCCCTTTTGAATGTGAGATCATTGGTGGCTCTCTCCTCTAACGAGCAACCCCACTTAGGAAGCCGCGGTTCCGGCTCCACGGTATCCATCATCATCATCCACCCCACCCGCCTCGACAACATTTGTTGACCCGTAACAACTTGGTATCAGAGGAATCGGTCGTCTTCCGTCAACGCAAGCCAACACCACTGTTACCGATGTCGTTCATCTCTCGCTGCACACATTGCCTCCACTCCCTCCATTCGACCACAACAAGCCACCCCCACAGCCAGTCGTCTTCCACTGCTACTCTTTCCTCCGTTCGAGTCTTCAACCGCTCGAATCTTCCTTTGCCCTCACAATTTCAACAGGCTAAGGTCCCCTTCACGCCGCTTCTGCCTCTACGGCGCCAACAATGACGTTCTGAGTCAGCTCCTTTCCATCGACTGCTCCAACGCCATCGCCGCCAGAAAGCCATCGTCGATGCATGCGCTGTTCCAACCTCAGCCGCAGAACCCGCAGACGCCGTGGTTTCCGGTCGCAGTCCCTCCGACCAGACGTCATCGTCTACAGCATCCAGCAAATCGGTCGACGTATCCTCTCTGCCTGGATCAGCGACCGTCTGCCCCTTCTTCCCTCGTCCAAGCCGTCAGCGTCACCGACATCTTCTTTACTGGAAGTTTCCTCGAGCCGCCCGCACTCCTGCATTTCATCGAGCCCACCCCCGCAGAAAAAAATGCATAGCACACCTATTTAATTTCCCTTACTCCGTGGACCCCACAATCCTTCCCTCTTCCATCCGATATATTTCTATATTTAAACCCCTTAACCACATCCCTCCACAGTCCACACGAAAAAGCCTTTAATTTTTTTTTTAAAATAATGCTCATTACTTTACCCAACACACAGCCGGCCAGAAACAACTGTTGTTGGAGCGGTGCGGGCTGGATTGGAGGTGGTGTGCGTTGCTGTTGTGGGTGGCTGGTTGGCACAGCGTTGGAGCAGGACTTGCATGGATGTAGACAGCAAGGCGAGGAGGTTGTTGTTGATATCGAAGCGGCGTTCGATGGAGTTGAGGCGGTTGTCCATCGTGGTATGATCCTCGGAGGCTTCGAACAAGCGGACGGGGGTGGCAGGTCAGACCATTGATACATCATGAAAAGAAGAGCGAGACATGATTGCATTAAACAAGAACACGGATACAATCTGGAGCGAACTCCAGCCAATATCAAGGAGGTTGGGTCCTCCAATGACCCCTCTTTCAAATGAGAGCCAAAACCCGAATAACCAAAATATAACCCAACACTCCCATACTACCTCCTTATATAGGGAGGGGAGCTCACATAACATTAAACATAAAATAAAACTAATTAATATTAATTAATTAATACCAATTAATTACACTAATTAATTAAGGTGGTTTCCATATGCGCGCTCCGGTGGTCCCGGCGATGGGTGGCTCCTCCGACAAACGTGCGAGGGTAACGGCCTCCCACATATTTTGTTAAATCAACTCGGATACTGAAATCATTCCATCGTTCCATACTATATTGAGGCTCTTTACGGCAAACAACAATCATGGAAAAGGTTTTTGAAGGATGATTCAGAGTCTTACACTTCTTCTGCTAGCTCAAAGCATAGTTCTTTCAATTGGGGCTTCAAGAGCCCTTAATTGTCTTCTGAGGATTTCAATTAAACTGTCACGCGGAACCCTCTCATTATGAAGTACAATGTTGGCATATCCAAGGCTAGTCTTCCTTTGCCATCGATATTATGTCTGTTAATGGGGGCAGGGTAGCCTATTGTTTGTGGTGTAACAACCTCTAATAACTATAATAACAATAATAATAATAATAACAATAATTATTATTATTATTATTATTATAAACAAAGACTTAAAGAAAGACTTAAAAACACAATACCTAAACCTACCCCCCCCCCTTCTTTAAGAAGTCGAGCCGGTCCAAATCCCACAACCAGCATCCCGCAGAAACCCTTCCCGATCCCGACTCCGCTCCGTCTCCGCCTTTCGCGCCCCCGACGACCCAAGTTCCCGCAGCCAGCGCCTCCCGCCGCCCCGAGGCTCCTCCTCGTGGCCGAAAATGCCTTCCTCTAGGCCCGGCGCCTCTTCCTTTTGTTTCCCAGTCATCTTTGGTGCTTCCCTTGGCCAGCAAATCCAGCAACAACTCTTCTCTTGGCCGGTTGCCTTCTTCCCTCTTCTCCTCCTCCGGCCAGTGAGGGCAAAGGCAGCATCCTTCCCCGGCAACTCTAGCTCCTCCTCATTCCGGCAACTTCTCATTATGAAGTACAATGTTGGCATATCCAAGGCTAGTCTTCCTTTGCCATCGATATTATGTCTGTTAATGGGGGCAGGGTAGCCTATTGTTTGTGGTGTAACAACCCCTAATAACTATAATAATAACAATTATTATTATTATTATTATAAACAAAGACTTAAAGAAAGATTTTAAAACACAATACCTAAACCTACCCCCCCCCCCCTTCTTTAAGAAGTCGAGCCGGTCCAAATCCCGCAACCCGCATCCCGCAGAAACCCTTCCCGATCCCGACTCGGCTCCGTTCCGCCTTTCGCGCCCCCGACGACCCCAGTTCCAGCCGCCAGCACCTCCTGCCGGCCCGAGGCTCCTCCCCGTGGCCGGAAATCCCTTCCTCTAAGCTCGGCGCCTCTTTCTTTTGTTTCCCCGTCGTCTCCGGTGCTTCCCTTGGCCGGAATATCCAACAACCCCTCTTCTCTTGGCCGGTTGCCTTCTTCCCTCTTCTCCTCCTCCGGCCAGTGATGGAAAAGGCAGCATCCTTCCCCGGCAACTCTAGCTCCTCCTCGTTCCGGCCGGTGGTTTTCGTGAGGGACTACTAGGGTTTCGCTCGAAATCTCTTTTCGTGGATTTCGGAGCCCCGATCTGGTCTCCATGGGTAAGGAATTTCATCAATTTCTTGTTTTCAATTTTTCCCTAATTTTGTTACAATAATTATCGCTCTTTGATTGATGCATTTACGTCAATCCCTCTTAGGGTTGTCGTGTACCCTTCTAATCTCGATGTTTTGCTTGTTTTCCGGTGCCGCTCTTCGGGTCTAGGTGGTGGAATCACTCCAAGACCTCTCCGAATTAGGGCTTTTCGCATCCAAACGCCGCCAAAATCCCCGATTCCTCGCGGTAGCCTCTTCTCCCCTCACTCTCGAGGGAGGTAAATTCCTAAACCCCCTCTCCTTTTGTGTGGAGCGTTATCAAACGCATATGTTGGTATAAGAAACCTGTTAATTCAGTTTGGAATGCATTTTTTATTTTGAACAGGTATAGCTAGAACTTTTACCCTCGCTTGCGCAACTTAGCTGTCGCGAGCATTTTCGACGTCACTTTAAGGCAAATAGAGAACCCCCTCTCACTTGCAAAACTTTAGATTTAATCTGGTTATCTGCTCTACAAAATTCTGAACTCTTATAGTGTTGACAAAACATAACATGATGGTAATCACCTAAGTACGAAACATAAAGACAAATCCGTAGTTGTAAGCAAATCCTTGAAATGTAGCGTCTAACTGGGCATCTGTCTGCTAACATGGTCACGGCAAGCAGGATTACTTTTCCAATAAGACTTGCACATAGATCTGATCGTGAGTCATGTGCGCCCGCTATAGTACCTACACACTTCATCGATCACAACTTACAACATATTACATAAATAAATTTTAGGTTATACTCCGGAGTAGGCTAATCTTTCAAAAATTTCTGTTGACCTGGTTTTTGGTATGTTTGGTAGCTTTGTACAAGATAGATCAGTACTCGAATATGTCTGTTTGTTTTTGCCCACATTCTAATTAATTAACTTACTTATGTTTAAATCTTAAGTTCTAAGACATTTTCCTTCTGTCTTGAATTTGCCTTAGAGTTCGTAACTGCGCCGCCTGCTCCCTGAGCTACTTCTCGTTCAGCTGCAGCTTTGCTTGGAGGTTTTTCCTTTGTAGTTGCTTGCATCAGGTTTTATGTATTTGAATCATTTACTGTCTGTTTGTTTAACATGTACTAGTTATGGTAAGACATTTTCTTTTGTATCATGGATAACTTCTAGGATGTTTCTGATGTACTAGATCCTTTTATTTATGACATTTTTCATTACTGTTGTTATTGCATTTACTTCTGTTTCAGCACTGTGTGTAGCATTAAATTTTACAAGGAAATACATGTACATTAATTCTCTCTGTTTTAAAACTTTAAACGCTTTCGTACATTTACACTCAATAAATTGTTCAAACAAAATAACTATTTCTAAAACTATTTTCAGTATCACTGCATCCGTCTTAGCAGACATGGTTCCTTTCCGCCCATGCCTGAGGCATCACGGCCAGCCCAAAGCGCAGTTTCACCTTTGTCGAGACGGGTCGTGATAGTTGGTATCAGAGGGAGGTTAGCTCAAAAAAAGAAATAAAGTATTTTGAAATTATAAAGTATTTTAAATTCTATTATGTAAATACAGGTACATGCATCATATCTCAGTCACCCTGTCATTACTTGTTGTTCGCGGCTGAAACATCGCACACACTCACTCATAATCATGAGTAGTATGCACAAGAATGTTCAGGGGTTATGGGCAAACTTAACATTTTTGTGCATATGAATTTCCACTAGTCTATAAACCGCTTGCGAATATTAAATTGTATGGGCGGTTTAATATTTTCAAGTGTGTTGGCATTAGAATCATAATATGCATGACATGTTAAGTGATATGGGCGCTTAACATGACATGTGTATCCATTCATGAATATTCGAAGGAATGCATTTTAGACATAATTGCATTACATGCATAACATAACTCATTACACAAATGTTAAGCCAAGAACAACAGATGATGATTGTACAGACATGGATTTATAAATTGTTTGTCATTGCATGTGATTCCTTGTCATTTTAACATGAGCGTTACCTAGAGTTGTCCAATGAAAATGTTGTAACTAATATATGATTTATGTATTCGACAGTATCAAAATGCTAGAACCTGTTGTTCCTTAATCTTCTATGATTAACGTATGTCTCTCTTACTCGTTTTCTTTGTGTTCCTGTCTAGATGGCACCTAAGCGATCTGAGCGCAAGAAGGCTACCCCTCCCGCCGGGGCAGCTCCTGGAGACGCCACTGCCCAACTGTTGAGGCAGATTCTCGAGCGTCTCACTCGCTTAGAGGAAGATCATCAAACTCCTGACACAGCTCCTGATTCTGGCAGCGCAGGGACAGCTGGTGTAACACCCGCATTTTAGTTCAGTTGCACGCTTAATTTATTTCGTCCGTACGCTTATTTTTGTTCTTCATTTTTTTGCTTCCCCGATGATGAAAAAGGCACAATTAATTTTCGACATAATTTTGATTTGCATATGTTGTTTTGGATTGGCTGTCTTGCTGGTTTAGTGGGCTTATTATTCCTTGGCTGAGTTGTACTTATGGGCTTGCTTTTGGGCCTTTGGAAGTGGGAATTATGGCTGGCTGTGTATTGTTGAGCTGAGCTTTATTTTGAAAGTGCTGGATGGATTAGGTGCTGGCTGTATTGCTTAAGTGTTTGCGGGAAATCACATTTGGCTCGGTTGATGGACATCTGGAGCGGTGATTTGGCTCGACGTTGCCGCTTCGCTGCTGACTTCACTGTATAAATCGCGCCCGGGGCCGCTAACTTTCTCCCGCACGGCTTCCGTCGACCTCCGACTTCTGCGATTTCCGTCTTCTTCCTCCTCTAACTGCCCTATTTCACCAGAGCAGTGTTTCTTCTTCTCCTTCTTCTTGCTTCCCGTGCCTCTGTGTGTTTGGTGTTGTCGGCGTTTCACTGTTGTGCCGACCGATTTCGCCGACGCTGCTTGCCTCCGACAGAGACTGTGCGGTTCTGCCGAGCCCTCTGTGCAATTGTTGCTGCTCTTCTGCTAGGGCTGCTGCTGTTTCCTTCTTCTGCGACTACTGTCTGCTTTTCGGTACTGCCCTAATTTCTCTGCTTCTGGTCTAGGGTTCCTGCTGCTCCTGCTTTCTCCTTTGACTGGTTTATGTTGTGAGCCAAGTTGGATTTATGCATTGCTGGACAATGATTTTAAGAGGACGGGAAGTCCATTTGGAGGGATGGTTTTAGCCATTTTGAGGCATATTTCTAGTTGTCCGGCAAAGTATAGAATCAGATTTGGCATTATTGGTTTACCGTTTTAGATTTCCGAAATTTGTTAAACCCTTTTTGCTCTATGCTACGTGTAAATTGTGACGCAACCCAATGAACGTATGGCTATTTCAGTGGTTTCCAAGATCTCGAAATAAGAGGATGGCGTCACAAGACAATCGTGGCGGAAACGCGAATAAAGGCAAAGCTGTAGTGAGTTCTTATTTCTTGATTTAGTTATTCACTTATTTCTCGATTATGTTGCATTTTCATGAAATTACCAAGTGCCTGTGCATATGAGTTTAAAGTATCGTTATGGATTAAAATGTGGGCGAGGGGAAAATATAAAAGCGATATATATATATATATTTCTGAGGGGAAACAATGTTATTTCAAACTTCTTATTTACGCGTCAAGATATAAATTCATTTAAAAATCTGCATGGGGAAATGTGATGGTTTCGGATCCAATGATGTGGAGGCATCCACTGACGGATTCACTACGTAGGGGTGAGCCTACGGAAAGCCCTTAAGTGGGAAGCCCTTAAGTGGGTGGTGGCCAATTCAAGTTGCATCTCCGGAGCATTTCCCATTCTATGTAACTAAAATAAGGGGGTGATTTTATAATTTAACTTTAAAGGATTAATTATTTATTATTGTGATGTATGCATATTGCTAGCACACCCATTGTTTGCATGTACAACATTTCACGAAATAATTATCTCACGTAGTCATAATTTTTATGACTAACCCTTAGTGGATTCATATTTTTGTCAGGCAACAGGTGGGACCTCAGACGTACGTAGAAGGTTCGCGCCAGAAGACTTAAAGAAGGTATGGTTAGACGTCTACAAAGGAATCGAAGAAGGCTCTGTTAGTCACAAGCTGCTATGCTCAGAAAATTATTGTAAATTTTTAGCAGAGTTCGAGTAAAACTCTGTATGATGTAGTATCAATAATGAAATAAAGATGTCTTGTGTTATTTTGTTCTCCTTACATCCACTGCTGAAAATAAATGCCGATCATTTTGGGAAGCCCGGAATTAGGGTCTTCACAGCTGGAGTCACTGCTACCGCCGCTCTTGGAACTACCCCTCTTACACCTGGTTCAAGAACTGGCTTGCTTACTGATACACTGGTGGTCCCGCTCGTGCCAAGTCTGGTTGCTCCTCATGTAGCAATGGCAGATACGCTGATGTTCAAGAGGCTGAATCCGCCGTCCTTCAATGGCAGTCGTGATTTCTTCGTCATCTCAGAGTGGCTCTCCTAGATGGAAAAGCACTTCGAGTATGCAGGTGTTCCTGAGGCACAAAAGGTTCATCTTGCGGCCTACCAGCTAACCGAGGATGCATACACCTGGTGGCTTCAGCGTCGCAGTCTTCTCAATTCTTCCGTTATGACCTGGGAGCAGTTCAAGAATGTGCTCATGGAAAAGTTTCTTTCGTCAGTGGAGCGAGACAAGTTAGCTGAGAGGTTCCTGTCCCTTCAACAGCCCGGCAGGACCGTGACTGAATATGAGATAGAGTTCTCTCGTCTATCTCTACTTGTCGCAGAGTTCGTTCCCAATGAGTCCAAGAAGATCGGTCGTTTCGTGAAGGGCCTCCGACATGACTTCCGCCAGCATGTGGTAGCCCATGGAGCCACCACCTATGTCGAGACTGTTGGGGCCTCCTTGAATGTTGAGGCTATTGAGCTGGATCGCACTGCCAAGAAAGTTCAGCATGGTACAAGCAATGTCGTTGCACCTAACCACAAGCGCAAGAGTGTTCCATCTCAGAAGCAAGGTCCCAAGTCCCAAGAGGTGTGTGCCTACTGCCATAAAGTTGGTCATACCGTCCTAGTCTGTCGTTCCCTCCTGAAGAAGCAGAAGATGGTTGTGCCCGCACAACAGCCCCAGGTTACGCTTGCCTCGGCCTCATCGGTATGTACTTACTGCAAGATATCGGGCCACTTGGTGAGAGATTGTCGCCACAAGATAAATACCTGCTTCAGATGTGGGCGGTTTGGACATCAGATTAAAGATTGCCCCGTGAAGGAAAGCCCGATCCCCGCTCAGCCTCTGCAGGCTATTTCTGGTGCCCAAGATAAGGTCAAGGTTGTGTTGAACATTACCACTCAGGGCGAGGCGCTCGCATCTACCTCTGTCATCTCTGGTATGTTTTATGAAAAGTTTTTAAATTTCCTGCATCTTTTGATTTCATGCCTTGTTGTCAAATAATCTTAAATGTGTCCGTAATGTTCATTTCTAGGGAGTTTAAGGGTAAAGAACAAGTGGATGCAAATCCTATTTGATTCTGGGGTATCTCACTCTTTTATAGCGCGTCATATCGTGAATCTCCATAGTTAGCATACTTCGCCACTCGAAGTCCCTTTCGAGATTTCTGTGTCCGGTCATCTGCACTTGTCAACTAGAGGCATTCTCAATAGTTCGATACTGCTTGGTGAATTGCAAGTCGTCGCCGATCTCATAGTCCTGGATATGACAGAATTCGACGTAATCTAGGGTATGAACTGGCTGGTCGTGTATCGAGCAAAACTGGACTGTGTGGCAAAGAGAGTCAATCTCAGTATCGATGGCAAAGGCTACAGCGTCCATGTTAAGACCACCCGCAGCCGCCTGCAGGTAATTTCTGTTGTGCGCCCCTCTCGACTTCTTAGCCAGGGATGTTTTGCTTGCTTTGTTTATGCTTCACATTCAGATATTATCATACCGCAACTTGAGACTATCCCGATTGCTTCTGAGTTCACTGACGTATTCCCCGCCGAGTTGCCTGGAATGCCTCCTGATCGTGAAGTAGAGTTCTCCATCGTTGTAGAGCCTGGAACACGCCCCATATCTAAAGCTCCATACCGTATGGCACCGCGGGAACTGGAGGAGCTTAGGTCGCAATTGGATGAGTTGTTTGAGCGTGGGTACATTCGTCCCAGCTCTTCTCCTTGGGGAGCCCCCGTTCTCTTCGTTAAAAAGAAAGACGGATTCATGAGATTGTGCATCGACTACCGGGACCTGAAGAAGGTAACCATCAAGAATAAGTACCCCCTCCCGCGCGTGGATGACCTATTTGACCAGCTCAAAGACAGTACCGTCTTCTCCAAGATAGCTCTCAGGTCGGGTTACCATCATTTGAAGATCAAGGAATCTGACATCCCCAGGACAGCCTTCCGGACTCGGTATGGACACTTTGAATTTTTGGTGATGTCTTTTGGGTTGACTAACGCCCCTTCTGTTTTCATGGATATGATGAACCGTGTCTTCCGCGACTACCTGAATTAGTTCATCATTGTTTTCATTGATGATATTTTGGTCTACTCCAAGACCCGTGAGGAGCATGCAACTCATCTTAGACTCACTCTCTCCACTCTTCGTCAGCACCAGCTCTATGCCAAATTGGCAAAATGTGAGTTCTGGCTAGATCGTGTTGCCTTTCTGGGGCATGTCATTTCAGGCGATGGACTTTCTGTTGATCCTGCCAAGGTCTCCGTTGTTATGGACTGGAAGCAGCCTTCTACCCCTACTGAGATTCGCAGTTTCCTTGGTTTGGCGGGCTATTACCAGCGTTTCGTCAAGGACTTCTCCTCTCTTGCTGCTCCCCTGACACAACTAACCCAAAAACATGCTAGATTCGAGTGGTCAGATCAGTGTGAGCAGGCCTTTTCTGAATTGAAACAACGTTTGTGTTTAGCGCCAGTTTTAGCTCTTCCTTCAGAGGGGTTGGACTTTTCAGTTTATACTGATGCTTCCGGAGTGGGCTTGGATTGTGTCCTGATGCAAGAAGATCGTGTTATTGCTTATGGGTCAAGGCAGTTGAAGACTCATGAACGCAACTACCTCACTCATGATCTGGAGTTCGTTGCGGTGGTGTTTGCTTTGAAGCTTTGACGTCACTATCTCTATGGCGTGAAGTGTCACTTCTTCACTGACCATCAGAGTTTGAAGTATATTTTCGTTCAGAAAGATCTCAATCTTCGTCAGAGGCGATGGCTAGAATTCATAGCAGATTATGACCTACAGCTCACTTATGTGCCCGGGAAAGCCAATTCAGTGGCGGATGCTTTGAGTCGTCAGGCTTCAGTTGCCGCCTGTGCACCCATGTCAGCTTCTCTCACGGCCCTGATTGATGACCTCGAGCGGATGGACATATCCTTCTCATCTGGAGGTCAAGGAAAGGTCTCTGGTCCGTTATGGGTAGAACAGGTGAAGGATCTGCAACCATCTGATCTCGCACTCCAGCGCATTCGCCGACAGGTTGAACTTGGTAATCTTCCAAATTTCTCTATCTCGGACGATGTTCTACGTTTTCGAGGTCGTCTATGTATTCCTGATGTCCCTGAGTTGCTGGATAGTATTTGTCGAGAAGCTCACGAGTCCCGTACATCTGGTCATCCTGGCAACAACAATATGTATCATGACCTGAAGCAGATCGTGTGGTGGTCTGGCATGAAGAACTATATTGCACGCTTCATCTCTCGATGTCTGACGTGCCAGAAGGTGAATGAGTCAGCGTCAGCGTCCTAGTAGACTTTTGCAGCCTCTGTCTATCTCTGAATGGAAGTGGGAAGATATCTCTATGGACTTCATCACGGGTTTGCCCCGCACTCCGAGAGGACATGATGCGATTTGGGTCATAGTAGATCGCATGACTAAAGTGACTAATTTTATTTCGTATAAGGAAGGTCATTCCACCGAGAAGATGGCCCGGATTTATGTTTCAGAGATCGTTAGACTCCATGGGATTCCTCTGCGAATTGTTTCTGATCGTGACTCAAGATTTGTATCGCACTTCTAGAAAAGAATTCAGCAAGCTTTGGGCACTGATCTTAACCTGAGCACCGCTTACCATCCGACGACTGATGGCCAGACTGAGAGAGATAATCAGATTCTTAAAGATATGCTACGGTGTTATATTTTGAACTACAAGGGAGCTTGGGATGAACATCTACCCTTGGTTGAATTCGCCTACAACAACAGCTATCAAGAGAGCCTCAAGATGGCTCCTTTCAAAGCATTGAACGGGCGTCGTTGTAGGACCCCGCTCTACTGGTCAGAAGTCGGTGACAAGGTGATTTTGGGCCCTGAGCTACTTCAGGAAAAGGAAGAAGCCGCCGAGAAGACTTGTCTTCAGCTCAGTCGTATCATTGAGAGGCAAAGAAAGTATGCAAATCAGCGCCGCCGTCCGTTAGAATTTGTCGTGGGTGATCAAGTATTCCTGAAGGTTTCTCCTACTCCTGGGGTGAAACGGTTCGGTCGCCATCATAAGCTCAGCCTGAGGCTCGTAGGACCGTATGCCATCTCAGAGCGTATTGGGGGATCTGCCTATCGTCTGGAGCTACCTGATTCTTTGGTCGGTGTCCATGACGTCTTTCATGTTAGTCAGCTTTGGAAATATATATCCACGATCCAAATCGTATTCTTGAAGAAGTTCCAGTGATTCATGAAGCCAATCTGTCTTATCCGATCGAGCCTTCGAAGATCGTCAAATATCAAGAACGCAAGCTTCGCAAGAGAACCATTCCGATGGTGAAGGTGCTTTGGGTGCATGGCAAGTCTGAGGAGTACACTTGGGAACTCGAGTCTGACATGCGCAGCAAGTACCCGCAACCTTCTCTTGATTCTCGGTACGTCTCTAAGTCCGACTTTCTTGTTATTTCAGTATTTTTAATGGTTAGCTTTCTTGTTATTTCAGTATTTTGAAGTGTATGTCGTCTGAAGCTCGTTGTTTTAGTTCCATTCAGAGAATTCTCATGCAAGTTTCGGGACGAAACTTCCTAAGTAGGGGAGAATGTAAAACCCCTTAATAACTATAATAACAATAATAATAATAACAATAATAATAATAATAAACAAAGACTTAAAGAAAGACTTAAAAACACAATACCTAAACCTACCCCCCCCCCTTCTTTAAGAAGTCGAGCCGGTCCAAATCCCGCAACCAGCATCCCGCAGAAACCCTTCCCGATCCCGACTCCGCTCCGTCTCCGCCTTTCGCGCCCCCGACGACCCCAGTTCCCGCAGTCAGCGCCTCCTGCCGCCCCGAGGCTCCTCCCCGTGGCCAGAAATCCCTTCCTCTAGGCCCGGCGCCTCTTCCTTTTGCTTCCCCGTCGTCTCCGGTGCTTCCCTTGGCCGGCAAATCCAGCAACCCCTCTTCTCTTGGCCGGTTGCCTTCTTCCCTCTTCTCCTCCTCCGGCCAGTGATGGAAAAGGCAGCATCCTTCCCCGACAACTCTAGCTCCTCCTCGTTCCGGCCGGGGGTTTTCGTGAGGGACTCCTAGTGTTTCGCTCGAAACCCCTCTTCGTGGATTTCAGAACCCCGATCTGGTCTCCTTAGGTAAGGAATTCAATCAATTTCTTGTTTTCAATTTTGCCCTAATTTTGTTACAATAATTATCGCTCTCCGATTGATGCATTTACGTAAACCCCTCTTAGGGTTGTCGTGTACCCTTCTAATCTCGATGTTTTGCTTGTTTTCCGGTGCCGCTCTTCGGGTCTAGGTGGTGGAATCACTACAAGACCTCTCCGAATTAGGGCTTTTCGCATCCAAACGCCGCCAAAATCCCCGATTCCTCGCGGTAGCCTCTTCTCCCCTCACTCTCGAGGGAGGTAAATTCCTAAACCCCCTCTCCTTTTGAGTGGAGCGTTATCAAACGCATGTGCTGGTATAAGAAACCAGTTAATTCAGTTTGGAATGCATTTTTGATTTCGAACAGGTATAGCTAGAACTTTTACCCTCGCTTGCGCCACTTAGCTGTCGCGAGCATTTTCGGCGTCACTTTAAGGCAAGTAGAGAACCCCCTCTCACTTGCAAAACTTTAGATTTAATCTGGTTATCTGTTCTTTTACAAATGTTTTTCTACAAAATTCTGAACTCTTATAATGTTGACAAAACATAACATGATAGGTAATCACCTAAGTACGAAACATAAAGACAAATTCGTAGTTGTAAGCAAATCCTTGAATTGTAGCGTCTAACTGGGCCTTTGTCTGCTGACATGGTCACGGCAAGCAGGATTACTTTTCCGATAAGACTTGCACATAGATCTGATCGTGAGTCATGTGCGCCCGCTATAGTACCTACACACTTCATCGATCACGACTTACAACATATTACATAAATAAATTTTAGTCTGTACTCCGGAGTAGGCTAATCTTTAAGAAATGTCTGTTGACCTGCTTTTTGGTATGTTTGGTACCTTTGTACAAGATAGATCAGTACTCGAATATGTCTGTTTGTTTTTGCTCACATTCTAATTAATTAACTTGCTCATGTTTAAATCTTAAGTTCTAAGGCATTTTCCTTCTGTCTTGAATTTGTCTTAGGGTTCGTGACTGCGCCGCCTGCTCTCTGCGCTACTTCTCGTTCAGCTGCAGCTTTGCTTGGAGGTTTTTCCTTTGTAGTTGCTTGCATCAGGTTTTATGTATTTGAATCATTTACTGTCTGTTCGTTTATCATGGACTAGTTATGATAAGACATTTCCTTTTGTATCATGAACAACTCCTAGGATGTTTCTGATGTACTAGATCATTTTATTTATGACATTTTTCATTACTGTTGTTATTGCATTTACTTCTGTTTCTGCACTGTGTGTAGCATTAAATTTTACAAGGAAATATATGTGCATTAATTCTCTCCGTTTTAAAACTTTAAACGCTTATGTACATTTACACTCAATAAATTGTTCAAACAAAATAACTATTTCTAAAAATATTTTCAGTATCACTGCATCCGCCTTAGCAGACATGATTCCTTTTCGCTCATGCCTGTGGCATCACGGCCCTCCCAAAGCGCACTTTCACCTTTGTCGAGACGGGTCATGACATGTGGTCTAGATATTGTGTTGAAACACAAAAGAAGAATAGTAGACCTATAGGCTAGTCCGCGCCGAAACGAGCAACGCTTGTTGACTGAAAAATGTCGATCTGAGAGGAAGAATGGTGTCAATCTATCGGGTCAAAGGAATCTCGTTGAGGTACTGAGGACGCGTAGAATCAACCTAGGGTGGATCTACGAGTTGTTGAGATGTCAAATCGATCCTAGACCTTCAAGAAACCGTCGTGCCTCTGTCAAGCCTTTTGACGGCCGGTTGAACGGCTAGGGAGTGTTATCATCCATGTGGGACTCCTTGGATCGCAACCCTCGTGTCGTCGAGCATGGCTGCCAAAGGAATGCCTCTTGCGATCAAAACTCAATGATCTAGACAGGATAACCCGTGATTTAGCTTGCGATGAAAGGACGAGGAGTCTGTCTCTGATACCACCTTATGGAGGTATCCCTAGAGAAACAAGAAATAATGGGAGAAAGACCACAATAATTTTTAATCGCATTAGAAGTGTTTCAAAACAAATAACTCCCAAATTTATAGTTAGGGTTTTGGGAAGAATTACTAAAATAGCCTTAAACAAAATATTAGAAGATGACAGAAAATGAAAATAATGCGAAATTTAAATTAAATAGAACGTGAAGGAAGAACAGCATGGGAGTTTTCAATTAATTAGTGCGTCTATAAATTAATTGCAGTGAATACGATTGGATTCACTGCAATTTGCATTTTTGATATTGGAGATTGGACGTAGTTGATTTTAAGGCCTCCAAATAACTATATGTTGAAGTTGACCCCAAAAGCAAAGATAAATGTAGTTTTTCTTGTGTCCTTACTAAAGCCCTAAGCATGAGAATCTCTAGTAGACATGACTCCATAACCACAACTGATTGAAGGGCGGATCTATGTTGCACCAACACGCGACACGACATGATATGCGACTCGTCAATCCTCAAAAAATATCATATTCCGACACGCTGGGACGTGTATATTAAATAATTATTTTATTATTATTATGAAAATCCAAAATATTTAACAAAAAAATAGACAATTAACAAATATTCAAATAAATTACATCATGTTTAAATATTACTCATCAAAAATTCAAATGTAAAACTTAACAAAATGTCAAAAAATGATAGAATATTAACACATCACTTTTCGGCACAAGAGCAGATATGAAGAGGAGCGCTGCTGCGCTGAAGCCTGGGGAAGTGTCAGCGAGGAGCGGCGGGTGAGGAATCGCAGAAGCTAGAGCATTTTGAAGTGTCGGCCTGGGGAAGTGTCGAGTCAAGAGCAAGAAAAGCAGAAGCAGTGCTTTTTTTATAAATTAGCGGATGTGTTGGCTCACGCGGGACACGCGTGTCCGATTGAGCAGAACACGTGAGCCCCGCGTGAGCCAGCGTGTCAGACTTCCGACAAGCGTGCTCGCGCGTGTCCTCGTGTCGGACGCGTGTCGGAGAGTCCGGCACCGACACTCTAGGCATTTCAAAGTGTCGGTGCTTCATAGGGGCAGATCATGATCATAAACACACCAGAATGCGCTCTCTACTAAATATGGAGACATGTGAATTTCTAATACAATGAGAAGATCCATCTGAAGTGGAATCAGCTTGGGAAGCAAGTGAGGAATTTATGCAGATGAAATTTGAGGTACTATAAATAAGAAAACTACACCTAAGAATCTTGATATAAAAAAGAGCCACTACTACACTTTAACATCAATAAAATGACATGGAAGAGTTGTTAGACAACATTAATGAATCCTTTGGACACTGATTTCACACGTTTTTTTATAATAGGTGACATCATAAAATGTCGTCGACTTTTTAAAATGTCGGCGGCGGACGACATAGCGAATTTGATCTGAAATGTCGGCGGCGGACAACATAGCAGATTTGATCCAAAATGTCGGACGACATGCAAAACGCCATAACCTTTATATTTTCATTATGCAAGTCGTTTTATGTTCAAACAGGACATGTCGGACATGTCAGCCGACATTTAAAACATTGTTTGCAATATTATTAATATCTTTTAATTTTGCAATATATGTAATATTAAGGTTGTGAGATGCATATTTACCTTTTCTTATGGCTTCTATTTAAACGTTTGATAAAAGAAATTAGGACAATCAAGCATTTTCTCTTATTTCTATCTCTAAGCATCGACAACTCATGAGGCCGACGCATGTAAGTCATCTCCCGACTATCAAACACTCCATTTTGGCTCCATGCTCATTATTAAAAATTCTAGGGTTTCTAAGGTTAAAAAGAAGTTCAGTGAGATTTATTTTGATCATACACTCCATTGATCAGTGACGAGATGCATAACAAAGGGTCATAACACATGATAAATGAAAAATGTTTATGTTTACCGAGTTTACAAATATCACAAGTAATGACTTCAAACATTTTAGGGAAACAAAAGGCTTCGTGGCATATAGGCAGCAGAATGATGACCCAAGCGCCTATTCCAAGGCTCGAGGGGAGTAGTGTTTGAGTTAAGAGATGGAATAGGAGAACATACGGCAATCGGTCAGAATTTATATTTTCGGAATAGGAGAACATACGGAATAGGCTTCGTCAACAAATGTACCTTCTAAGCAAGCTTGTAGATTGCGGCCGACATGTCCGACATGCCGGCCGACATGTCATTTTCGAGAGGGAATCGCCACATTACCGCCACATTTGTCAAATATGGCATTTTCCAGTATTGTGGCCGACATGTCGGCCCAATAATGCGGCTAATGGAGGCCCAATATTGCGATTTTTTAAAATTTTGTTCAAAAAAATTTATATTTTTTTATAGAATAAATGCATCATAATGTTCTAACAAGATCAACGACCTGAAGATGAGAGGTCCGTGAAGCATGCATAAATCGACTGACAACTCCAACAACAAAGGAGATCAGGTCTTGTCACGATAAGATAAATCAGCTTTTCAATAAGGCGACGATAATACTCAGTGTTTGGAAGTAACAGTTCTGAATAAGAGCCTTGACTACAAAGCTTGTGCTTGACGTCCATCGGAGTGTTAGCAGGCTTGCATCCCGAATAGCCAGCATCCTAAAGAAGGTCAAGACAGTATTTCCTTTGAGATAGAACAAGGTCATCTGGTCGTCGTGCTATCTCGAGTCCAAGGAAGAACCGAAGATTTCTCAGGTCTTTATTTTGAAATACTGAGTTTAAGTGTTGCTTAATCATTTGTAATCCTGTGGAGTCATTTTCCGTGATTAGAATATCGTCAACGTAAACCAAGAGAATTACGGTGTCTGTTGGTCGATGACGAGTAAAGAGAAAGAAGTCAGCAGAACTTCGAGTGAATCCAACATCCTGGACAACTTAGCTAAACTTGTCAAATCATGCACGAGGAGATTGTTTGAGACCATAAATAGATTTCTTCTTGTAAAAAACACGAGACTTCCCCGTGGTCTCAAACCCGGGAGGTTGATGCATGTAGACAGTTTCTTAAAGGTCGTCATTGAGGAAAGCATTCTTGACATTCAACTGATGTAAGGGTCATTGGCGATGAACAACCAAGGAGATCAGGAACCAAACAGTATTCTTCTTGGTAACTGGTGAGAAAGTCTCATCGCAGTCGAGGTCTTGTTGCTCAGTGAAGCCTCGAGCCATAAGCCGAGCTATAAGGTGGTCGATTGTCCTATCCGGAGCATGTTTGATGGTATAAACCCACTTAAACCCGACACAAGTCTGCCTGGGAGGAAATAGGACAAGATCTCAGGTCCTGTTAGCCCATAAGGCAGTCATTTCCTCATTCATAGCAGCACGTCATCCCGGATGATGAAGAGCCTCCTGCAAAGAGTGAGGTAACTGTTGTGGGGCATCAGATTTTTGAGGACGTCGGGTGTACACATGAAATGGTGGTTTGGATTGCATTAGTGGTGATGGTGGCGTTGGAAGAAGTGGTGGAAGACGAGGCGTAACAAGGATGGAGGGACGGGGTAAGATAGGAGGTATAAGAGAATCTAGAATAGAGGAGTGGAATGGTTGGTCCTCGAGAAAGGTGACATCTGCCGAAACCATCATTTTGCGATTTAGGGGAGAGTAACACACATAACCTTTCTGAGTGCGGGAGTATTCAACAAACATATATTTGGTAGCTCGAGGAGCAAACTTGTCCGCAGATGGACCAAGGTTATGGACATTACAGGAGAAGCCAAACACACGAGGCACGCCGGAAAAAAATTGTTTGGAAGGAAAAAAGAAGACTAAATGGAGTTGCGAAGTTGAGGATGGAGGAGGGCATGTGATTTATGAGATGACGGGCAGTAGAGATCACGAAGTTCCGGTATAGGACGGGGACTTGCATTTGAAACATGAGGGATCGTGCGACGTCGAGAAGGTGACAATTTCTCCGCTCTGCTACATCATTTTGTTGCGGAGTATATGCGCACGACGTTTGATGGACGATGGGGACTTGCATTTGAAACGTGAGGGATCGTGCGACGTCGAGAAGGTGACAATTTCTCCGCTCTGCTATATCATTTTGTTGCGGAGTATATGCGCACGACGTTTGATGGATGATTCCAAACTCAGTACACAGATTGGAGAAGGTACGGCTTGTATATTGACGTGCATTATCGGTATAGAGATCTTTAATAGTAGTGGAGAACTGAGTACGAGTCTCAGTAATAAATGCATGAGAGGTAGAGACAAGTTCAGTATGATCACGAAGTAAATATAACGAGGTCATGCGCGAGTAATCATCAATAAACGTAACAAAGTAACGATAATAATAAAAACTAAAAATTTTATATGGTCCGCAAATATCCGAATGTACTAAAGCAAAATGAGCATCACTCCAAGTACAGTTAGGTAAGAAATATACACGGTGTTGTTTGCCAAAAATACATTATTCACAAGTAAACTCTTGAAGGGAGACATCGGGAAGAGCCTTCTTGAGAATCGGGAGAGGGGCATGCTCAAGACGGTGATGTCAATCAACAGAAGTGACCGAGGAGAGAGCAGTGGGACGAACATCCAAGAGATAGAGCCAATTAGACAGTCGCCCCTTACCAATGATACTGTGTTTGTCGATCCTGCAAAACAAAGGAAGTAAGTGAGAATGTGACGTTGCAATCTAGGTCTTGGGTAAGACGACTAAGAAAAACAGGTTAAAAGGTGATCCTGAAACATGCAGAACTAAGGATAGTGTAAGGGTTGAAGTCAGTGGAAAATCAGCAGCGCCAGAAACCGGGGTAATGTCACCATTGGCCAGGGTGATGAACTTGGGATATGCAGACGGCAAGTACTGAAATGGCTTCTGTGGAGTAATATAGTGTGTGGCACGCGAGTCCACAATTCAATGGGAGCTGTGGGAGAGACAAGATATACCTTCATAAGGGATCGACGCAACAGAGCCAGATGAGCAAGTGATCACCCCTTGGAGATGCTGGAGCAAAGTGCGTAAAGCACTGAAGTCGTCACGGGTGGAGTTAGGATCAACTGCAGTAGACGCAATGAGATGTGGAGGTAGGTCATGCTTGTGGTAGCAGGTGGCCTCTGGGTGACCATCCCGATCACGGTGAGAACACTTAGGACGGGGTCTTGGATCGCGCAACAAAGGAGGTTAAGTCGCCCGTTGCGTCGGGGTCAAGGGTTTGAAGATCAATGATGATATCGAACAAGTGTCAGAGGCTGTTCTGGCAAAAATAGAGGGAGTGGAGTTCCGTCCACATAACTTTGGTCGTCTCATGATATATGGTCATGCAATATGGCTCAGTGTCCATATAGTTGAGGATCCATGATTGGACACGGCCGTCATCACGGAGCCATTCTTCGGTCGGAGCGGTAGGAGTGGTCGTTGTCAGATAGTGGAGAAACCCTTTATTCTGCAAAACGCGACGAAAAGAGTGCACCCACTCAACAAAATTCTGTTTTCCACTAAGAGAGATGGTAGTGATCCTAAGCTCGGCACGGACTTCATGGAGAGGAGCAGTAGCACGGGCAGGAAGCGGGGAAGCAGCCGTGGAATCCATGGAACGGTAGCGGCAAGGACAAAGCCGCGACTATGTGAACAAAAATTGCGACAAAGCCCAGGAGGAAGCAAACTGCAAGGCACAACTAGGAGAGCAAACCGTACACAGAGAGGCGACCTGGAGAGCACCAGCTGCGGCAAGGAGAGGAGAGGATGCGGCCTGATGAGTAATTGCGGCTTGGAGAAGCAGGGGACAGCAGATCCGACGGCGGACTGGAGAAGCAGCGGCATGAAGAAGAACCTGCGGCCTGGAAAACCTGAGAAGAACCAGCGGCAAACAGAACAGCTTCCGGCGAACTGTAGTGACAGCCCAGGAAAGCAAGAGTTGCGGACTAGGAGAACGGTGACCTAGGTGCAATAGCAATGGCTAGAGGAACGGCGGCCTTAAGACAGATAGAGTCCAGAGGATGAACAGCGGTCTAAGGACTAATAGCGTCCAGAGGAGAAACAGCGGCGGCCTGAGAGCAAGTTGCGGCACAGGTGATCTGAGGAGTTGTTGCGGCCTGCCGACCTGAGAAGTCCTGGCGACCTGAGAAGTAACATCGTTTGGAGAGCAAGCCGCGGCAGCCAGAAGAGTAACTGTGGCCTGAGAGAGAGCAGCAACCTAAAGAGGCGGTGACGAGGAGAGCTGCGGCCTGGAGAAGGAGAAGATGCGGCTAAGAAACGGAGGCTACGGGACACAGACGGGTGGGGCCCAGCAGGGGCAGGGAAGCAGAGGCTATAAAAATCAGAGGATCACGGGAAAGAGGCAAAGGGCGGAAGGAAGGAGGCCGCAGAGGAGGCTGCGGTCTGGAGAAAGGAGGCCGCAAAAAACCGGAGGATGTGCGGTAAGAGAGGGGTAACAGCGCGGTGAGCGAAGGAAGAACAGTGATAGCGGATCATTTCCTTAGATACCATGTAGAGAACCGCTTTATTAATTTCTCAAATTCCTCCTATATTGGAATACATGTATTTGTACATTTAAATGGGAGAGGGAAAGAGGAGAAGAATCATATCCCAAGATGTGAGACTAATCTATACATAAGATGGGTTGAATAATGAGCCTAAACTTGTGCTTTTTCTTTATATTTTCTTCAACAAACTCAATACATCATATGTATTTGTGCATATATATATAGGAGGAGGGGAGAGCTTAAACTCAATCCCAAGATGTGGGACTAAAACTAAGAGAGTTTTACATGGGGCCTTCAAGGTGGGTTTTCTTTATACTTTCTTCAACACTCACCCGCAAGCTAGAGCATACAAATCGTAGGAGCCAAGCTTGGACAAGAACTGAGAATATAAAGTTCGTGGTAGAGATTTTGCAAGAATATCAGCGACTTGTTCAGTAGCTGGAACATGTCTCAAGTTCAATTTCCTGAGTTGAACATTTTCTCAAATAAAGTGACAATCAACCTCTATATAATTGGTCTGTTCATGGAACACGGGATTTTTGGCAATATGAATGGCAGCTTGACAATCGCAGAACAAGGTGGCAGGAGAGGAGACTTTGACACATAGGTCTTTCAGAAGGCTTTCTAGTCATGTGAGTTCAGACACAAAAGAAGTCATTGATCGATACTCGGCTTCTACAGATGAGCGTGCAATGACAGATTGCTTCTTGCTCCGCCAGGTAACTAAATGTCCACCAAAGTATGTGCAGAAATCACTTGTGGAACGACAATCATCAATGGATCTAACATAATCAGCATCATAGTAAGCAGTGAGAGATAAAGACGAGAGCTTATATACGAACCCTTGTCCAAGAGCAGACTTCAGGTATCGGAGAATGCGCTAAACTACCTGAAGATGAGAAGTTCATGGTGCATGCATAAATCTACTAACAATCCCAACAGCAAATGATATATTGGGTCTTGTAACTGTCAATTATATCAAGTTCCCCACAAGACGACTATAGTATTCTGGGTAGGAGTGTATAAGAGTTGGAGAAGAATGCACAAAGCCTGTGGTTGAAATCCATGGGTGTGTCAGTTGGCTTGCAACAAGAGTAGTCAACGTTATGAAGAAGATCAAGACAGTACTTCGTTTGAAATAGGACAAGACCATCGGGTCGACGAGCTACCTCGATGCCAAGAAAGTATCGGAGATTCCCCACATCTTTGGTTCGAAACACAGAGGCCTAGTATTCCATATCATATGGACGACTTTTGAATCATCTCCGGTAATTAAAATATCATCAACATAAACCAGGAGTATTACGGTGTCTGATGGACTATGTCCGGTGAAGAGAGAGAAATAGACTGAGCTCCGAGTAAACCCAACATCACTAACAACCCGACTGAACATGTCAAACTATGTTTGGGGCGACTGTTTAAGACCATAAATAGATTTCCTGAGGTGACATACAAGTAGAGTTGTCATTTAAAACCGAAAACCATAAATCGAACCGGAACAGAACCAGAACCACAAACAACTGGACCGAACCGTTCGCTAATTAACCGAGTTCCGGTTTGAATTTTAGAACCGTGAACAACATTGGTCCGGGTATGGTTCCATCATTTTATTATCCGAACTGGAACCGGAACCGCAACATGCAAGTCTCGAACGGTTTCAAAATTTTTAGACCCGATCCGGACCGAACCGACACGGAACAGCAACCTGTTTATTATTATTATTTTAATATAAAAAAATGTATTTATCATACAAATATACTATTAGTATTTATTTTATATTTTGATAATATCCTTAAAAAATATGCAAAGATATTGATCATTTTAAACGTTGTGTGTATAGATATTTTGCACATTTTATATTTAAGTAAAAAAAGATGTTCTGCACTATTTAATAAATATCATAGTTTTTTTATCTTTATCATTTTGAACGTTGTGTGTATAGATGTTCTACACTATTTATTAATATTACTATTATTATTTTCATATTATTACAGTATTTTTTTATATTTTGATAATACCCTAGAAAAAATGTCAAATATCAACTTGCAGCTGTCTCGTACAGGGTTGTTCAACTACACATGAGTGTCTGCTTTTCTTGTTCAGCACATTTATTATTTCTTGACAGCAGTGATGCACATCTCTCCCGCAGAGTTTCGGGCTATAGTGTTGCACATCAGCACATCTCCTCTCCCGCTATCCCAAAGTACCCGCTTTTTTCTGATGTCGCCGCCAAGCTGGTTTCATTGAACTCCATCTCTCTCCTGCTCTCAGCTCAGGTACCACCGTACCAACTCCATCGCCGATCTTCTTTTCCTTTTTTTATTGTTCTGTATTCTATTTGATTCAATATTTGCAAATGGTTTACGGTTCATGGGCGGCTCCTACACAAAACGGAAGTCGGCATTCCAGCGACAGAGGAGAGATTCTGTTCGTCGACAGCCCCTCGCCACCGATCGGAAAGAGCTTGAGGCGATTCATCACTCATTTGTGGATCTGTTCTCTGAATCAACGTACTCTGCAAGCGATCCTAGTGCATCACTGTAATCCCTTAAGAAACTGATACATTTTTCTCCCATGACCTGCAATGTTTTGTTCATACGCATCTCTTTATTTATTTTTTCATAATCTGCAATGTTTTAATCGCTTTCTTCGTACACATATCTTCCATATTCGCAACGTTTTATTCAAATATTTTATAAAGATATGAACTTTTTTGTTCTCCATAACAATATTTTGTTCATGCGCCTCTTGCATAAAGAACATGCAATGAAGGGTGTAATTGCTTACTCTGATGGCTTTTTACCGCTTTGATTTGCAATTTTATGTAGTTTTTACTGCTGTAAATTTCTTCAGATTCATTCTTCGTTATGGTTTGCTCTGAAATTTCAATATTTTTGTGGCTGAGGGTAAATTAGGAGTTATGCATAAACAATATTGTATTTTTTTCACTTAAAAATGATAATAGGGAGAGTGAATTAGTATTTGTTTGTTTGTTTGTTTATATGAATGTGTATGTATATGACTATACGAGGAGTGAACAATTTTCATAGAATGGTTGTTTTCATAGGAACATTTTTAATAGGTGACGCACCACTCATTCTGTGAGAATGATTGTTTTTATTTTAAGTTGTGACAATTTATGTATCAATTTTATGCATAAAAGTGACTGTACTTTCATAAAAGATACCACGGGCTAATCTACAAAGTTTTATACATATATATGACCATTTATTGGGGCCTCCCCTCGAAGTTTGCTAAATTACACGTTGCACCCCTCCTACTTTCAAAATTACAAAAACATCTCTGAAGTTCACCTTTCATAACATTAACATCCCTTGAATCGGAACCGAACCGAACCGCAAGTAAATAATTTGGTTTTGATTCTTAGCGAATCGGAACCGGAACCGTAGGCCCTACGGTTCCAAAAAATTATGTTAGAACCGGAACCGGAACCGCTCAAACCAAATTAAATTTTGGTTCTAACTTGAAGAATTGTTACCTTAATGATTTGGTTCACGGTTTTAGTAGAACCGGAACCAAACCGGAACCGTGACAGCTCTACATACAAGGGACTCCCCCGTGGTCTCAAAACCGAGAGGTTGGTGCATGCAGACAGTCTCGGCAAGTTCACCATTGAGGAAAGCATGTTTAACGTCCAACTGATGCAGCAGCCAATGTTGATAAACGGCCAGAGAGATCAAGACACGGGCAGTGTTGAGCTTTGCAACAGGGGAGAAGGTCTCTTCATAGTCAAGACCGTGTTGTTGAGTAAAACCAGGGGCGACAAGACGAGCCTTTAGCCGTTCAACTATCCCAGTTGGTGTATGTTTGATAGTAAAGACCCATTTGCAGTCCACACATGTCTGGCCAGGAGGGGCAGGGACAAGATCTCAGGCGTGATTGGCCCAAAGGGAAGTCCTTTCTTCTTCCATAGCCGCTCACCATCCCGGATGTTGAAGAACATCCTGCAAAGAATAAGGGGTGGAAACCAACGATACTGCAGTCGTGAAGGTATGAAGAAGTAGAGATAATCGAAACAAAGAAACAAAATTACTGATGGGGTGAGCTATAAAAGGCGTGTCTGGATCAGCAGAGCGCAGAGTGTAATTAGTTGAAGGTAACGGGCTTGGGGCATTAGAATGAGAAGGACGATGAGTATACACATGAAGCAGAGGATGTTTTTGCGGTTGGATTGGGAGAGGCGTGGGGAGGAGAGGTGGAAGTGGCGAAGTAACAAGAATAGTTGGTCATAGAGGAGGAGGCGGTAGTGATAGTGAAGGGTCAAGGGGTTAAGAATGATATGGCTGGTCTTCAAGAAAAGTGACATCGACTGATATAACAATCTTCCTATAAGTGGGAGAATAGCAGACATAATCTCTCTGAGTGGAAGAGTACTCAACGAACATACATTTTGTGGCACATGGGGCAAGCTTGTCAGTAGACAGACCAAGATTGTTAACATAAGAAACACAGTTGAAAACACGAGGAGTGAGTGCAAAGGGGGTGTGGAGGGAAAAAGAAGGTTAAAGGGGGTTTCAAAATTGAGAATAGAGGAGGGCAGGCAGTTAATAAGGTGGCAGGACGTAGAAACCGCAAAATTCCAATAGATTGTGGGAACATTCATTTGAAACATAAGGTTGCGGGCGACCTCAAGAAGGTGATGATTCTTGCGTTCGGTAACACCATTTTGTTTAACAGTATAGACACAAGAAGTTTGATGGATGATGTCAAACTCAGCACACAAGTTTGTAAACACATGACATGTGTATTCACGAGTATTATCGGTGCAAAGTGTTTTAATGGTAATAGAAAATTGATTGCGAGTCTCAAGGATAAAGGTGTGAAAGACATGAGGCAGTTCAGATCGATCATGAAGAAAATACAACCATGTCATACGGGAGTAATCATCAATGAAGGTAATGAAATAACGAAAACCAGAAACATTGTCGGTTTATAGGGCCCCCAAATATCTGAATGAACCAAAACAAGGGGAGCATCATTCCGAGTACAATGAAGTGAAAAGGTAGAATGATGGTATTTGTCATAGATACATGACTCGCATGTAAAGTCAGGGAGGGACAAATCTGGAAGAGCTTTCTAGACAATGCGGAGAGGGGCATGCCCAAGACGTTGATGTCACTCGACAGAACTAATAGTAGAGAGAATCGTGGGGTGGGGGTCCAATATGTAAAGCCCATTAACCAATTTTCCTCTACCAAAGACAGTCTTCGTTCGATGATCCTGCAAAACACAAGAGGTGGAAGAAAAAGTCACAAAACAATCAAGATCTTGTGTGAAACGGCTAATAAATAGGAGATTGAAAGGAGAGCCCAAAACATGAAGAACCGAGCAAAGAGTGAGGGAGAAGGTAAGGGTGACGTCGGTTGATCCAGCGACTGGAATAGTGCACTCATTGGCAACAGTAATGAACTTGGGATGAGCAGAGGCCAAGTATCGATGAGGGTTTTATTGGGGTAATATGATGTATTTGATGCAATCCGCGTCGCGCCGTTATTATTATTATTATCGCACATGTTTTTCTTACTTTTGTAGCGCACACTTTCGCGTATTTTTGGGTTGTTTTGTAGCGTAGAGTTGTATTGCGCGTGTTATGAGCGTTTGTGTTAATTTTGTATCACGCTTTCGCGCAATTTTTTTTTGGCTCGTTGGTGTGACCGGCCAACGAGACCCAAAATGCATAGGTCCGGTAATTTAGCGGATAGGTTAGCTTAGGGATTGATGCAACCCGCGTCGCGCCGTTGTTATTATTATTATTATCGCACATGTTTTTCTTACTTTTGTAGCGCACGCTTTCGCGTATTTTTGGGTTGTTTTGTAGCGTAGAGTAGTATTGCACGTGTTATGAGCGTTTGTGTTAATTTTGTATCGCGCACGCTTTCGCGCAATTTTTGTTTGGCTCATTGGTGTGACTGACCAACGAGACCCTAAATGCATAGGTCTGGTAATTTAGCGGATAGGTTAGCTTAGGGCAAGCTTTAATTTAATTAACTATTTTATTTTAAACATTTATAAGTTTTGAAATCTCCCACTTGAGTGAGCCTATTCAGCCCATTCCCAAAGCCCTCTAACATCAAACCAATTCCATGGTGTGCCAATAGCCCAAAGTATTCCAAATGTGAAACCCTAAACCTATCCCTTTAAAAACAAACCCTCCCCACTGTTCCAAAGGCGGACTGGAAATGAAAAACTGAACGGGATCTTCTTCCTCAATCGGATTTTTCTCCAGCGCCACCTAATCCCGCGACGAAATCGATCGACGTCGCCTCTTCCTCCCTCCAAAGCTCCAGCGCCGGCTCTGGACTCCTCCCCAAGAGTCGGCGAGCATTCCCCTGCCCGCGCCTTGCCTCTGCCGCTTGTCACCAGAGCCCGCCAGCATCCCGTCGCCAACTTGCGACGCTTTCTCTGACGGGTTTTCACTGCCTCTTCCGCGCCCAACTCCTCCGACAAAGCCACCTCCAGATACCTCCACCGCTGCCTTCCGGCCTCTCCCCACTATAGCCGACAACCCAATTGTCGCTGGTTTCTTCTCCAGCTCCGGCCGCAACCTTCCAGATTTCTCCTGCTTGACGGAAACCTCCCGCGAGGCTTCGTCGACTGTCACTTTTACTGCCTGAAGCGTCGTATGCCACCGTCGAGGCGTCCGCTGTCTTCCTCTGGCGGATTCAGGCTCCTCCAGCAAACCATCAAGCTTCCAGCCACCCTCCCTTGTTCCTGCCACCGGACAGTTCTCTGGTTACTACAGCTCCAACCGCTGCCTCTCCGCCTTGGGTATACCTCGCTTCTCCTAGCTCCATCCTCAATTATATTTTTATGCTTATGATATTTAAACGAATGGTAATTAATTTGAGTTTTCCCTAACTAATCGTGTCCCCAAATTATCGTTAGTTACATATCCGCATTACCACCCTGTTGAATGTGACGCCTGTGGAATTATGTCTCATGACGTCGCTATAATCGTGCGGTAGCATTGCGAGTGTTTGTGAGTTGTGACATTCAGGTCGTTTATTTCGTAAGAAATAGCCCGTGAATGTCTCTTGCGCCGCAATTATTTTAAATAGGTCGCATTTTATTTTGTTTTATAACTACACCCCACCTTGGATCACATCAGTATTGCCCCGGAGTCCATAACCCAGGAGGGACTGTGGGTAAGACAGGAAAAACCCCCATCGGAAATAGACACAACCGAGCCGTACAGACTGTAACAAGTGTCTTTGTGGTGACCATTTCTACCACAATAAGTACACCGAAGAGGAGTGTGAGTGTGTCGAGCATCACCCAGAGAGGAGATGTGACCTCCATGAGAATATGGTTGAGTCGAAAGAAACGGAGTAGCATGATCAGTCATTGGAGAAGATCAAACCAAAGAAGAAGCCGACTGCGGACAAGACCTGGAGATGGCAGATAAATCTGGCGGCCAATCGAATAAGCCCAGCGGCAAGAGCAAATGGCGACCTGGCGGGTACCAATCTGCGATTGCGAGAAGAAATTAGCAACAACAACAAGCGAGGTCCTGCGGCAAAAAGAAGTTGCGGCCTGAGAGCAATAGTTGCGGCAGACGGCAAGAGGAAGCAAGACGCCAGTTGCGGCTTGAGGAGGTAGCAAGAAGATACCAGGCGTCAAGAAGAGGTTGCGTCCTGAGGAGGAAATGCGACCTGAGAGCAATAGCTGCGGCAGGCGGCAAGAGAACAAAGAATTAGCGGCCAGGTGCAGAGGAGCAGCTGAGCGGGTAGAAAGGGCAGTAGGAGACAAGAAAACAACGGCTTGGCGCAGCAAGAATCTCGACGCACGGGTAAGGAGCAAGACTTCCTCCAGCGATCAACACAAGTGGCAAGGCGACAACTAGAACCGCGACAAGAAGCACCAGTGGCCAGAGACGAACCTGCGGCCTGATAGAAGTGGCGACTTTGAGAGGCAGCAGCGGCCTGGAGAAGGGCAGAAGGGTTGTGGCGGCCTGGAGAAGGGCTGCAGCCAGGAGATACTTGTCGGACAGGAGCTTGAGGAGCGGCGGCCTAGAGACACAGCGGACAGAAGAGCTCTTGTATGCGGCAAACTGCATATATGACCGGATAGGATCTGCGATTAAAGACAGTGGCAGGGAACTGCGACTAGAAAGCAGAGGCGACTAAGGCAGAAGCATGGAGCAGTGGCAAGAGAGGCGAGGGAAGGCAGCTTGCAAGCTGAGTGGGACCCAGAGAAACAGTATAAAGGGAGAGTGGAAGGAGAGGGAAGGGGGGTGGGCAGACACGCTGGAGAAGGGAAGAGGGAAAGATGCGGTTAGAAACAAGCTAACCGCCTAAGGCAATTATGCGGTTAGAAATGCGTAACCGCCCAAGGCCAAAGCAGGAATGTGGTTTGATAAAGGCTAACCGCCCTGATTAGAAAGCAGGAGAGACCAAAGGACCGATTTTTGACTCTGATACCATGTAGAGAAGCATCAAAGAGGAGATGAAAAAAATGAAATTTTATTAATTTCTCAATCAAATTAACTCAATACATCATATGTATTTATATATAGGAGGAGAGGGGAGAGCTTAAACTCAATCCCAATGTGTGGGACTAAAACTAAGAGAGCTTTGCACGGGCCTTCAAGATGGGCTTTCTTTATACTTTCTTCAACAATTACATATCTTAACTATAAAATTTAACAAGACTTTTAATTTTTAAGTTTAAAATAACGATTATGATAATCACTAGAGACATCAGTAAAGGAACATCAACTTTAGCAATTGTATTTGGCGCTAATTATCTAAAATATAAAGGCATACTTGTTATCATTCGCATACCACCACCATTTAACACACATTTATAAGAAATTTTTGTAAGGAAAGATACCTAGTGCGAGGAACAAGGATACGAGTGGCATCCAACAGATCTTGCAATTGAACTGCACTTTTGAGTTTTGTCTATGAACATTAAACGGTAAAAATGAATCCAGGAAGCTTGAATGATCATTAGTTTTTAGCTAAGAGACTGTTTTAAGATTTTAAGATGATTTTGGGGACAAAGGATTACCTCAGCACGCGGTCGTCCACCATTGTACTTGAGCATTAAATTCAATAACTTCTCCTCAGTAACTTTCAACTTAACCTTCTGCTTGGGTGTGCGATCACCACTTTGGGTACCAAAAATAAATACATCACAAAAGAGAAAAAACAATTTCATAATCATCTATCTCACTGAAAATTAAAAAAAAACTATCCTTACTGGCGAATGACAGCAATAACACAACGCAACTCGTCTGACTGCCCCGATGTCCCAATAATGCCACTTCCCTGACGAGTTAATCCCTCAGAAGGTTGGGTAGGTTCATTTACTTTCCATGGAAGAATTGGAGGAATAGTGGATGAAAGATGAGGAGCTTTGGCATCAAAGAACAATTTTCTCAACACGCATGCTGCGTCATCATAGTACCTGCGTTTAAAGGTTTTTAGATATGAAGCCCAGCTGATATTACTAGTATTTGTTAGTGACTAACCAACCATATTTCAGAATAAGTAATTGAACAATTCCATTAGATTGTGAAATCAAAAAGTGAACACAATTACTTGTGAGAATTTTTAACAAAACTCCATCCATTGACATCACAAACATATGATCTTCCTTCACACCTCAAGAGGTCAAATCCACAGACCTATTCCAACATGGAGAAGAAATAAAAATAAATACTTAGGTAGATGCGCAATAAAACTAGATGTAATTGAATATATCAACAAATCCTAAATAGTAGAGATGCTCTTCCATAAAAGAACTATTAGATTATTTTCTTCAACAGATATTCATAATTATGAGACACAAGTGACTAGGTATAATAAGAGAGTTTAACATTATCTTTTTTCTTCAACATGGAAATGATTATAACTCAAGTGAAGAGATTAAACAAAACCTAATTTCAAGATTCCAAAATCAATAAGAAATTTTCTAATCTAGAACGAATCCTCGGAAAACACTGCACAAGAAATGATTTCCCAAACATAGAGAAGAAGAGCTGATCTACTTAGTTAGCTAGTTGCAAATGGCCCAGCTTCCACTGCAAGTTCAGCATATCTAATCATCCATATGATATTCTTCACTTAACGTTGCAACTAGAACAGGTAGAGTACTTTAAAATAGTAAGAAACCTATTCAGAACATCTTCATGCATTTAAACTAATGAACTTTTACTTAGACAAAACATTTAACTGACCCTTGTTATAACTTACCCTTTGCTATAAAATATGTAAAGAGAGATCTCAAAGCTTGTATATACTTCTTGAATGAATAGTTACAAGTATGAATACACTTATATAGGAGAAGAATGAGGAGAGAAATCCTAATACAAGATGTGGGACTAATACAAGGAGAGAGAAAGGAGGAGAAAACATGGGCCTTTAATTGGGTTTTTCTAACACTCCCCCGCAAACTGGAGCGTACAAGTCGTAGGCACCAAGCTTGGATAAAAACTGATAGTATAGCGGCATAGAGAGAGCTTTCGTCAGGATGTTCGCAACTTGGTCTAAGCAGGAACATGCTCCAAATCTATCTTCTTTGACTACGCCTTTCCCGGATAAAGTGACAGTCAACTTCGATATGCTTTAGTGCGTTCGTGGAAAACCGGATTCTTGGCAATATGAATTGCTGCCTGACTGTCACAAAATAAGCTCGCCGGAGAAGAGAGACGAACACCCAAGTCTCCCAGAAGGCTCTCAAGCATGGTTAGCTCGGAAACAACAACAGTTATAGCCCGGTACTCGGCTTTAGCAGAAGAACGCGCAATCACAGTCTGTTTCTTGCTACACCAAGTTATGAGATGTCCACCAAAGTAAGTACAAAACCCATTTGTGGAGCGCCTATCATCAATAGATCCTGCATAGTAAACGACAGAATACGCGACAAGAGATAGAAGTGTGGATGGCTTGTACACAAGTCCTTGTCTGCGGGCGATCTTGAGATATCGAAGGATGCGCTCGACGGCTTGAAGATGAGATGTCCGAAGAGCGTACATGAACCGACTCACAACTCCCACAGCAAACGAGATGTCCGGTCGAGTTATCTTAAGGTACATCAGCTTCCCAACCAGGCGTTTGTAATATTCCGGATTTGTTAGCAGCTTGTCAGAGTCAGAGCTATGGGTCGAGAGCTTGTGATTGGCGTCCATAGGAGTCTCCGCAGGTTTGCACCCAGAATAAGCGGCATCATGAAGGAGGTTCATACAGTACTTCTTTTGAGATAACACAAGACCATCAAAGCGTCGTGCAACCTCGAGCCCAAGAAAATACCGAAGGTTGCCCAGATCTTTGGTCTGAAAGGCGGAATTTAACTGTTCCTTGATCTGTTGTATTCCTGCCTTGTCGTTGCCAGTAATCAGGATATCGTCAACGTAGACCAGAAGAATCACAGTCCCGGTTGACCGGTGTCGGGTGAAGAGAGAAAAATCAGCCAAGCTCCGAGTGAAGCCACTAGCACAGACAACCTTACTGAATTTTTCAAACCACGCGCGCGGGGACTGTTTGAGACCATAAATGGATTTCTGAAGGTGACATACCAGAGACTCCCTCGTGGTCTCAAACCCGGGAGGTTGCTGCATATAAACTGTCTCCTGTAGATCGTCATTGAGGAAGGCATTCTTAATATCTAGTTGATAAAGTGGCCAGTGACGATGAACAGCCAAGGAGAGAAGAACGCGGACCGTGTTCAATTTGGCCACGGGAGAGAAGGTTTCCTCGTAATCAAGGTCATGTTGCTGAGTAAAGCCTCGTGCCACGAGGCAGGCCTTCAGACGTTCAACAGTGTCATCCGTCGTATATTTAATAACAAAGACCAAATTGCAGCTAACGGAGGCGTGGCTTGCAGGAAGAGGAACCAGATCCCAGGTCTGGTTAGCCCAGAGACCCCGCATTTCATCGTTTATGGCTGCCCGCCACCCTGGGTGTTGAAGCGCCTCCTGCACAGTGTTAGGAATAGAAATAGAGGAAAGAGAGGTGGCAAATGCGTAGAGAGGCGGCGTCAGCCGATGGAGAGAGACGTAGTTGGCCAAGGGATGAGCTGTAGAGACGGGAGCTGGATCTGTCGTAGCCGAGGTATCGTTGGTAGCGGGGAGCTGGTGCACGGGAGCATCCTTAGATGGACGACGAGAGTAGACACGGATAAGGGGTGGAGGAACCCGAGGAGGGGCGTTGTGAGAGGAGGAAGAAGACGGCAGAGAAGATGGCGTGGCCGGTACGACAGGCCGGGGAGAGGAGCAGAAGACGAGGTGGGGCAAGGTAAGTGGAAGGGCTGGTTTTCGCAAAAGGTGACATCCGCATAAACGACCAGCTTGCCGTAAGAAGGAGAGTAGCAGACATACCCCTTTTGAGTCCGGGAGTAGCCAACAAACATATACTTGGCGGCCCGAGGAGCAAGTTTGTCGGAAGGAGGGCCAAGAAGGTGGACATAGCAAACACACCCGAAGATCTGCGGTGTGAGAGACGTGATATTGGTGGAGGGATAGAGGAGTTGGATTGGTGAGGCAAAATTAAGCACAGACGAGGGAAGGCGGTTGATGAGATGACTGGCTGTGGAGACAGCAAAATTCCAATATTTGATTGGAACCTGCATTTGGAACATAAGGGAGCGCGCAACATCGAGAAGATGGCGATTTTTTCGTTCCGCCACCCCGTTTTGCTGGAGTAATAGTTAGGTCAGGAGCCTGACAATGCTCATGGTCCTGCACCAATGAGAAGCCTGCAAAGGAGGTGGGGCCCTCGCATTTATGGCTTGTGTCATACACTTTTGCGCGGGGCCCGCGCATTTTGGGGCTTCTCATTGGCTCTCCGGACCATGCTCATGGTCAGGCTGCTTACCCAAAAAAATTCGTTTTGCTGAGGGGTATACACACATGAAGTTTGATGGATGACACCAAACTCGGTGCAGAGATTGGAGAAGGTGCGACATGTATACTCGTGAGCATTATCAGTGCAAATGACATTGAGGGGGTGGCGAACTGCGTACGCATCTCAATTAAAAAAGCGTGAAACACAGAGGTAAGTTCAGTTCGATCATGTAGTAAATAGAGCCTGGTACGCGAGTAATCGTCAATAAACATGACAAAATAGCGAAAGCCAAAAATACTGGAGACTCTATAAGGACCTCATACATCAGAATGAACTAAAGATAAAGGAGTATTACTCCTGGTACAGGAAGGGGGGAAGGAAGAACGATGTTGTTTGCCGTAGATACAAGATTCACAGGAGAACTCCCGCAGAGGAACATCAGGAAGAGCCCGCTTGAGAATCGGAAGGGGAGCATGCCCAAGGCGGCGATGCCAATCAACAGTGGAGACGGCGGAGAGAAGAGTGGGTGGGATATCCAAGATGTACAGCCCATTCAACAGCTGCCCCTTACAAATAGTACTCCGGGTGCGGCGATCCTGCATAAGAAAAGAAGAAGGTGAAAAGGTAATGCAACAATCAAGGTCGTGTGTGAGACGACTAACAGACAATAAATTGAAAGGAGACCCTGGAACGTGAAGAACCGAGGAAAGAGAAAGGTGCGGCGTAAGCTGAAGAGCAGCGGTGCCAGAGACTGGTAGGGTGTCACCGTTTGCCACAGTGATGCAAAGAGGATGAGGCGTTCGTAGGTACTCTGTGGGCTTCTGGGAGGTAATATGGTGAGTAGCGCCGGAATCAACGATCCAGCAAGTACTACGAGAAAGACAGGTTATACCTTCCGCAGAAAAGGACGAAACGGAGCCGAAGGAGCGGCTGAGGGCACCCTGAAGCTGTTGGAGTTGGGTGCGGAGCTCATCAATGTCTTGGCGGGTAGTGGAGGCCGGATCAGGGGCAGAAGACCCAGTGGGAGCCGGAGCAGCAGAGGTAGTAGCAATAAGGTGAGGAGGTAAACCATGTTTGCGGTAACAGGTAGCTTCAAGATGATTATCCCGGCAACAGTAGGTGCATTTCATAGAAGAGCGACCACCACGTCCTCGTCCCCGAGACGGGGGGTCGGCCCCCCCGAGTGGAAGATCCACGAGTAGGATTGGTCGAAAGGAGAGGCTGCTGAAGAAGAGCCGGGGCAAAACCAGGAGGAGCCTCGAAGGGAGGCGTGACTTTTAGCAGCATGGAGCAGACATCAGACAGTGAAGGAGTTGTGCCGGATGATAGAATCTAGGCCTGAACACTATACAGGTGGGGAGGAACTCGAGACATAATCATGGCGATGGTGACGGCTTCTTTCTGGTTCCGTTGAGTGGTTAGATCGGTAGTAGGATACTGATGTTGAATCCAAGCCTCGGCCAAACTCTTGGCTTTAGCCACGAAGGAGAGCATATCGTCAGGAGCACCCGGGGCAAGATTCTGAAGATCGGAAATGATATCATATAGGTGTTGTAGGTTGTCATGGCCAGAGTAAAAAGAGTGAAGCTCCTCCCACATGGTCTTAGCCGTGTCATGATACATGGTCATCCTGTAGGGCTCGGTGTCCATAGAGTTTAGAAGCCAGGACTGGACCCGACCATCATCGTGAAGCCAGTCATCGGAGGGAGCAGTCGGAGTAGCGCGGGTCAAGTGGTGAAGAATACCCTTCGTCTGCAGAACACGGCGAACCAAGTGAACCCACTCAATGAAATTCCTTTTTCCAGTTAGAGAGATAGTAGTAATCTGTAACTCGTCACGAAGTTCGAAAGTCGTGGCAGCCGCACGGGCTGGTGGAGAAGAAGTAGGAGCGGAAGTATCGGAAGCCATGCGCGGCCAGCAAAAGAGACCGGACGGTTAGAATAGGTAGTCGCACGGTCTCGGCGGACACACCAGCGACCAGGAGATCGCGACCAGAATGCGATTAGTAGAAGGAGGCTGAAGTGAGAGGGAGAAGTCGACATAGAAGATAGCCACACGGTCTCGGCGGCTACACCAGCGACAAGCGAGGTCGCGACCAGGATGCGGCTAAGAACAGAGAGGAGAGCGATAGCGACAAGGCAGGCCGCAGGCGAGTAGCCAGCAGGAAAGCCAGCTGCGGGTAGGCGAGGTCGCAGCGAGCAGGAGAGGTAGGGCACAGCGAGCAGGAGAGGCAGGTCGCGGCGAGCAGGAGAGGCAGGTCGCGGCGAGCAGGAGAGGCAGGTCGCGGCGAGCAGGAGAGGCAGGTCGCGGCGAGCAGGAGAGGCAGGTCGCGGCGAGCAGGAGAGGCAGGTCGCGGCGAGCAGGAGCGGCAGGTCGCGGCGAGCAGGAGCGGCAGGTCGCGGCGAGCAGGAGAGGCAGGTTGCGGCGAGCAGGAGAGGCAGGTCGCGGCGAGCAGGAGAGGCAGGTCGCGGCGAGCAGGAGAGACAGGTCGCGGCGAGCAGGAGAGACAGGTCGCGGCGAGCAGGAAAGGCAGGTCGCGGCGAGCAGGAGAGGCAAGTCGCGATGAGCAGGAGAGGCAGGTCGCGACGAGCAGGAGAGGCAGGTCGCGGCGAGCAGGAGAGGCAATTCGCGGCGAGCAGCGAGCAGGGAGAGGGAGCAGCGAGCAGTCTTGCACGACAAGCCCGCACGGTGTACAGGAGAGGCCGCAGCGGATAGAAAGAGTCCGCGTGAGAAGAGAAGGTATAGGAGAAGGTGGACCCACGTGAGAGAGGATTATAAAAGGAGAGTTGGTAGGAAGGAGGAGGTGGAAGCCACGAGAGAAGCAGAGTTGGAAGCGGTTAGAAAAAAAGCAGTCAGCAAGAGTCCGCGGCTAAGGGAAAGCCGCGCGGACAGCCAAGGAAGAGAGGCGGCTAAAAAAATGGTTAGGCTGGATACCCAAGGAGGAGACCGGTTGCCTCTGATACCATGTAAAGAGAGATCTCAAAGCTTGTATATACTTCTTGAATGAATAGTTACAAGTATGAATACACTTATATAGGAGAAGAATGAGGAGAGAAATCCTAATACAAGATGTGGGAATAATACAAGGAGAGAGAAAGGAGGAGAAAACATGGGCCCTTAATTGGGCTTTTCTAACAAAATACATAAATGTATTTGCATTAAATAAAATACTACCTAATATGCTTCAAAGTTTTACATTTCTTGATGTGTACATAAATTTCAAAAAATATGCACCTAAATATTGAATTATATTTGTAGAAGAATATGCAAAAAAAAAAACTTAAAGTAAAAACCCACGTATTTAGCTCATTAAGTGATTTCTCTCTCTCTCTCTTGTATAGATTAGTGGTTTGGAGTTAAGGTGTCACTCCTCCCACCTATATATATGTGTGTGCATGACTTTTATTAATGATAAGAAATTAATAAAATAATAGAACTGTTAAGCGTTGTATTTTAATCTTCTACATGGTATCAGAGTCAGGTTTGCGAGTAACCAGCTTTCGTAATTCTCTAAGTACCTCCCGCGGGGTGTCAATTTCAATGTGGGATGAGTTGGGTGCATCCACCGAAAAGGAAGCATGGTGAGGGAGTTGTTGTAAGAACATATGTTTCTGGTAACAGATAACTTCAATATGATTGACCCAGCCATAGTGGGTAAACAGGTGAGGGCTTTGTCACCTGGAACTGGTGCGGCATCACGTACAGCGCTGTGAGGCCCAGTATAACTACCACGAGCCCCAATATATGGAGGTTGAGTTGTAACAGAGTGGTGAAGAAAAGCAGGGGAGAAAGTCCCCATGTTAGCAAGGGAGAGTTGAGAGGATGGAGGCGGAGACCTCTTTAAGAGATTAAGAGCGAGTGCATGCAGGATGATCCAGTGAGTGTTGGTTCAGGGTTTAGGTTTTAGGGATGGATTCAAAAAATTCCCTAGTCATGTCTTGGCTCACGAACTCCATACAGGAGTTCATCGCTCGCAACTACTTATTTTTGAATACTGCTATTGATATTTGGCGGTGTGCAGAGGCTACTTATCCTCAAAAGAGTAATACTGCCCAGATCTTCCAGTTGAGACGAAAGATATCCTTACTCCATTAAGGTGATTGTCCTCCATCTGTTTACTATTTGGAGTTTACCCACTTATATCAGGAATATGATCACTTCAATTCTCTCACCTTTGTTAGCCCGGTGGATGAGACTATGGTTCGTTCTAAAGAGGATCGCAACCGCATCTTTGAGTTCCTTCATGGTCTTCATCGGGATTTTGATCAAATTAGTGTTCAGATTTTGGGGTGTTTGTCATTACCATCTCTACTGGAGGTTTATAGCATCGTTCAACAGGAGTTTGATCGTCGTGACGTCGTCAGACTCTACTTCCTGATCCAGCTCCTGAGCATTCTGCCCTTGCTGCTGGTACCTCTTCTTTGTTGGGTGCTCATCCTACCCGTGATTCTAAGCTGAAGGGTAATGATAAATACCATCTCCTCTGTGATTATTGTGAGAAGACCCGTCATATTAGAGATACCTGCTTCAGACTCCATGTCTTTCCTCCATGGAGGGGTGGTGCTCCTCTTCGTGGTGGTCGTCATTTTGGGTGCTTTCCTGGTCGACATACTACTCCTCACTCTGTCCATCTCATTGATGTTGCTACGGATGCTTCTCATGCTCTGTCTGGTGTTGATCTTTCTGTTCTCCCTGGAGTTTTTTCAGCTGATGAAGTTCTTGCACTTCGTCGCATGATGCAAGGGCTTTCCACGGAGTATGTTGCCTTGACCTCGTAAGCCGTTAACTCTGCTACTTCCCCTCAGTGGATCATCGACTCCGGAGCCACTGACCATATGACTGGCTCCGCCTCAGGTTTCATATCATATACTCCTCTCTCTGGTCGTGATAAGATGAGCATTGTTGATGGGTCCCTTTTCTCTATTATTGGGAAGGGCTAAATCTCTTGTTCCTCCCTCCCCTTACCATTTGTTTTGCATGCCCCAAATTTCACATGTAATTTACTCTCTATTAACCATTTGACTAATTTCATGAGCTGTTCTGTAACTTTTCATCCTTTCACTTGCGTTTTTCAGGACCTGAAGACAGGGGCGGTGATTGGCACTGGTAGTTTGCTCAATGGTCTATATGTGCTCGACTCTGACCCAGTGACACCTCCTTTGGATCTTCGCTCCAGCACATTCGGTTTATATTCATGGCATTGTCGCTTAGGCCACCCGTCTATTCCTGTTATGAAGTTATTGTTTCATGTTATGACTACTACTATTTTTAAAGTGATGTTCTTACTACCTTCAAAAAATTTCATAACATGATCTGCACTCAGTTTCAAACCAACATTCAGATTCTTCGCAGTAACAATAGTCGTGAATATCTGGACTCAAAGTTTGCTCGGTACCGAGCTGAACATGGAATTATTCATCAAACTACATGTGCTTACTCTCCTGCTCAAAATGGTGTTGCGGAGCGTAAGAATCGTCGCCAATTGGAGGTGGCTCGCGGCTTTTTATCTACAATGCATCTTACCAAATACTTCTAGGGTGATGTCCTTACTGCGGCGTATCTCATTAATCGCATGTCATCTCGCATTCTTGGCAATGTCACACCCCTTGGCACTCTTCAAGTCCCTTCCTCTCAGCTTTCTCCTAAGGTGTTCAATTGTGTCTGCTTTGTTCACATTCATCACCCTCCTCCAACTAAATTTGATCCTCGTGCACTAAGGTGTGTTTTTATCGGCTACTCTCCTACGCAAAAGGGCTACAGGTGTTTCCATCCTCCTACGAAGAAAGTCTTTATCACCATGGATGTCACGTTCCGTGAATTTGAGGTCTATTATCCTGCCCTGGGTGATACCCCTTTCGTGCCCTCTCCTCCTTCGTCTTCTTTTGTACCGCTATCTGTTCCTCCACCTTATCCCTCACTTTAGGGGAAGCTTATACCGTTGGAAGTGAGTGATTCTCCTGCTCCTTGTCCTACTGCTCCCAGTTTGCATGTGTAAACGCGACGAAAACAGAGGACCGCCAACACACTTGACCTAACTGTGCAACCAGATCAAACAGCGGCGCCTGACTCAGGGCCTTCTGAACCCCCCATTGCTCTCAGGAAAGGTATTCAATCATGTACTCAACATCCTCTTTTTAATTATGTTTGTTATGACTCATTCTCTACTTCCCATAAGACCTTTGTGTCTTCCCTCACTTCCCTGTCTGTACCAGTATCTTGGCAGAGTGCTCTGGAGATTTCTCGTGTGGAGAGAGGCGATGTTTGAGAAAATGGCTGCTCTTGAAAAGAACAATACATGAGATTTGGTGCATCTTCCCAATGGAAAAAAACTTGGATGAAAATGGGTATTCTCTGTTAAACAAAACCCTCAGGGTGTTGTTGAAAGGTGTAAAGCAAGACTGGTGGCAAGAGGGTATACCGAAATCCTTGGAATTGACTATCAGGAGAAGTTCGCCCCAGTAGCAAAGATGAACACTATCAGAGTCATTTTATCATGTGTTGCCTGCAAAGGATGGGACTTTTGACAACTTGACGTAAAAACACCTTCCTCCATGGAGATCTTGATGAAGAAGTTTATATGTCTCCTCCACCAGGCCTTACTCTTAAATGTTCATCAGGAAATGCCTGCAAGTTAAAGAAAGCCCGATATGGGCTGAAACATTCTCCAAGAGCTTGGTTCGGGAGATTTCATAGAGTCATGATGTCATTTGGGTATCACCAGGGCAACGCCGATCATATATTGTTTATCAAACATCGGACCGGTAAACTCACAACCCCCATTGTTTATATTGATGATATTGTTATAACAGACGACGATGTGGAAGAGATCAAGCTCCTAAAACAAAAATTGGCTTCTAAGCTCGAGGTCAAGGACTTGGGTGCACTAAAATATTTTTTGGGTATTGAAATAGCAAGGTCCAAGCATGGAATTTTCATCTCTCAAAGGAAGTATATGTTGGTGTTATCATAGTAATCTGGAAGTGGTCAAACAGGTAATCTCACTGCCAACGCGATACGAGCTTATATGGTCGCACATATGAGCGTTTGGAGAAGTTGGAGGAATGGATTGTGTTGGTCTTACTCATATGTGATGAGTGAAGGACCAAGCACTTGAAAGCGTCGAGTGCGTCGAGACCTCACAGTCGAAGCGTCAAGTGTGTCGAGACCTCACTGTCAAAGCGTTGAGTGCATCGAGATCTAATTGTTAAGGCGTTGAGTGCGTCGAGACCTCACGGCTAAGGCGTTGAGTGCGTCGAGACCTCTCAGTTAAGGCGTTTAGTGTGTCGAGTGCATCGAGACATCTCGTCGATTGGTCGAGTCATCTCATTCATGTTCTGGGTCTGCGGATAGCGACGATTCAAGCCTGTTTATGCTCCTGGGTATATATATTTGTTGCCTTAGGGCTTGGAGGTGTATGAGTTAGGGAGAACTCGAAACTGACGGAAAGTGTTTCCCGAAGTATCGATCTCGTCGCTCCAATAAGCCCCGATTCCGGCGCCCGCCGCCGCCGCCTCTCCTGGTGCAAACCTACCCGGATCTTGTTTGACAAGGTGGCGGTGTTCTCCCCGTTCGTGTGGATACCTGTAGAGCCGAAAATTCATTTTTGCGTGAACTCGCCCGCAGACCAAGAACTGTTCTGGAGCATCATGATTGAGTGCAAACTCAATCCCACTCAGGTATACTCCTATTTTATGTTATGCAAACTTCATGATCAATGTTCATCGAAAGATCCAAGTTTCTCTTTAGGGTTTTCTTAAACGTTATTCTGCTGCGCACATTTGATGTGCTATCAAGTAAAACCCTACAGTGGTATCAGAGTCAGGTTGTCGATGATCATTGTTTCATAAGTTTTTTGCATCTAGTGGGTGTAGATTTGGAGATTTAGAAGTGTCCTCAATGCCCAGATCTATTCCTGGAGCATCAAATATTGATGGTTTTTTAGTGAAATCGGTGATAGTTTTTCAAAAATTGGTCAGGGCACTGCTCCGCACCCCACAGGGGCTCTGCCCCTTGACCCCGCTCGCTGATCGGCCAGTGAGACCACCGCCAGGAGCACTGCCCCTTGGGCCCTGTTAGGGGCTCTGCCCATCAGACCTCGTCAGGGGCACAGCCCCTTGGAACCCCGTCAGGAGCGCATGTGATTTTGTTGCAATTTTGTGAACGTGCACAATGGTTAATTGTTAATAATAATTAAATGTCAATCGATTATTATTAAATCCCTTATCTAATATTAAGCGTATGGATGCCTTCTGACTGATGACACTCTTCCAGCATCGATCAATGAAGTGTGAGATTGTCAAAGCAAGATGCATTAATCTATCTTGATAAGCGTGCGAGCGGATAATTGTGATATCTCACTGTTGACATCGGGTCCAACTTAACTGGGTGACCTCAAAAGTTGAGTGCCCAGAGGCATAGGGTTGGCATGCACCATATGATGGATGCGAGTAAAGAGTTATTCACCAACCATATAAGAGTTGCATGATGATGCAATTGACAAGCGTTGACTACCTAAATAACCACATCGTGAGAGAAAAGCTAAAGTTGACTCATGTTGTTGGTGAAATATGGATCATGTCCACTAGAGAGTAGCTCGCATAAACTCTTTGAATTGATATTAAGGGTTTTTAATTTGATTAAAATAGTAGGAGTTTTTTAATTAAAGTCCACATTAAAATAAAGATGTATTTTGATAAATAGTACTAAGTTTTTTTTGCATAAATTCTTGTAGAATCTTCATGGTAAGTGGATCACACTCTACCCTATCCATCAGAGTTATCCTTGAAAAGGACAAACAGAGCGAGACTAATTATCTGGACTGGTATAGGAAACTGAGAATTGTTCTCAGGCAAGAGTGTAAGTTCTATGTCTTGGAAGTAGATTCTCCGGCTGAGCCAACCGTCTATGTCCCTCTGGCAGATAAAGATGCTTATAAGAAGTATGGTGACGACTTCTTGGATGTCGAATGCCTCATTCTTGTCACCATGAACTCTGAGCTTCAGAAGCAACATGAGAACATGGGTTGTAAAGAGATTGACGAGCACCTTAAGAAAATATTTCAAGGGCAAGCTCGGCAAGAAAGGTTTGACGTCACCAAGGCGTTGTTTCAGTGCAAAATGGGAGCTCGAGACCTAGTGGGACTCACGTACTCAAGATGATTGGGTATATAGAGAACCTTGAAAGACTAGGCTTTCCCTTGGGCCAAAAGTTGGTTACTGATCTGATCCTACAATCGTTGTCGGACAGCTATGAGCAGTTTGTCTTGAACTACAACATGAATGAGATAGACAAAACACTGCCCGAGCTCCTAGGCATGTTAAGAACTGTTGAGAACAATATGAAGAAGGTCAAGTCTGCTAGCCCATACTGATGGTGTATAAAGGCAAGGGCAAAGCTAAGTGATTCAAGAAAACTAAGGTTGGACCTAAGTCATTTCTTGACCTCAAGTCTTCAGCACTGAAGAAGGGTATGCCGAAGGAAGGGACATGTCACCACTATGGCAAGGCTGGTCATTGGAGGAGAAATTGTCTTTCTTACATTGAAGGTCTGTAGAAGATATAAAGAGGTATGACTTCCTCTTCAAGTATTTGTGTTATAGAGAAACTTTTCTGCTCCTTTATCTTGGGTATTAGATACCGTATATGGTTCTCACATTTGTACAAAAGTGCAGAAACTAGGAAGGAGGAGATTGTTGGGTAAAGAAGAGATGGACTTACGCATTGGAAATGGAGCAAGAGTTGGTGTCGTTGTCGTTGGTTTCTACCATCTTTCTTTGCTCACGGGGCTTGTAATAGAACTAAATAACGGTTATTTTGTTCCTTCCATAACTAGAAACATTATATCTGTTTCATGTTTAGACATGAAAGGCTTTTCATTTATAATTAAACACAACTGTTGTTCAATTTTTATAAATGATGTTTGTTACGGTGTATCCCAAATGTTTAATGGTTTGTATGTTTTGAACTTAGACCATCTGATCTATAACATAGAAAATACTAAAAGACTAAAAACGAATGACTCAAATCTTACATAACTTTGGCATTGTCGTTTGAGCTATATAAATGAGAAACGAATATCCAAACTCCATAAAGAGGGACTAATGGACTCATTTGATTATGAAACATTTGAGAGATGTGAATCTTGTTTATTAGGCAAGATGACTAAAGTCACTTTCACTGGTCATACTGAGAAGGTTGATGATCTCTTTGATGTAATACATAGTGATGTATGTGGACCCATGAGTTATATGGCTAGAGGTGGGTACTACTACTTCGTTACATTTACTGATTATTCCAATAGATACGGATATGTGTATCTTATGAAGGGGAGAATGTAACAACCCCTAGTTAATAATAATAATAAAATATAAACAAAGACCTAAAACTAAACCCCGGTCTAAACCTACCCCCCCCCCTTCATTAATATGAACCGAGCCCCCCGGTTTTAAATCCTGCAAGAAACCCGCAAGCCGCAGTCATCCCGCATCTCGCGTCTCCGCCTCTCTTGGCACTGACGGCTCCGTCTCCGCCTCCCAAGCGCCCGGCAGCCCCCTCCTCAGCCTCCAGTGGCCGGCAACGCCTTCCTCCAGGCTCGGCGCCTCATCCTCTTGTTTCCCCGACGTCTCCGCCGCTCCCCTTGGCCGGCGACTTCCACACAACAGTTTCTCTCTTGGTCGACTGCTTCCAAGAGGGGCCGGCAATTTTTCTTCTTCCCTCCTCTTCTCCTTCTCCGGCCAGTGAGGGCAAGGGCAGCAGTCCTTCTCCGGCAACCATAGCTCCCTCCGTTCTCTCCTTTCCGGCCAATGGATCTCACGAGGAACTTCTAGGGTTTGCTCGGAACCATTCTTATTTGGATTTTGAGGCCGGATCTGGATTTCTTGGTAAGGTTCTCCCTCCAATCTCCCTCTTTCCGCAACAAATTTGCGCCCTGTGGGTATGTTTTGTAGATTCAGATTTTTGTCCCGCTTGTAAGCTTCTAACGACATTGTATTTGTGTTTTCTGGCACCGCTCCTTAGCCAAATTGTTGGGAACGCTCAAAACCCTCTCTGATTTAGGGTTTTCGTCGCTTACACGCCGCCAAATCTCGGATTCCTCGCGGTAGTCTCTTCTCCCCTCACTCTCGAGGGAGGTAAAATGCTAAACTCCTCTCCTGTTGAGTGGTGCGATTATCTGACATATGTGCTAACATAGAAAATTTGTTAATTCTTTTTGGAATGTTTTTTTGATCTCGGACAGGTGTAGCTAGAACTTTTACCATCGCTTGCGCCACTTAGCTGTCGCGAGCACTTTCGACGTCACTATAAGACAAGTCGAGAACCCCCTCTCACTTGCAAAACTTTAGATTTAATCTGGAAACATGTTTTTACAAATAATTTCTTTTTTCAAAATTCTGAACTCTAAAAATGTTGACATAACATAATATGATAGGCAATCACCTAAGTGTGAAACTAAAAGACAAATTCATAGTTGTAAGCAATCCTTGAATTGTAGCGTCTAACTGGGCATCTGTCTGCTGGCATGGTCACGGCAAGCAACATTACTTTTCCGATAAGACTTGCACATAGATTTGATCGTGAGCAATGTGCGCCCGCAATAGTACCTACACACTTCATCGATCGCGATTTACAACATAATATAAATTTTAGACTATACTCCGGAGTAGGCTAATCTTTCAAAAATGTCTGTTTGACCTGGTTTTTTTTATGTCTAGTAGCTTTGTACAAGATAGATCAGTATTCGAACATGTCTGTTTGTTTTCGCTCTCATTTTAATTAATTAACTTGCTCGTGTTTAAATCTTAAGTTTTAAGGCATTTTCCTTCTGTCTTGAATTTGCCTTAGGATTCGTAACTGTGCCGCATGCTCCCTAAGCTACTTCTCGTTCAGCTTCAGCTTTGCTTAAAGGTTTTTCATTTGTAGTTGTCTGCATCAGGTTCTATGTATATGATCTCTTTAATGTCTGTTCGTTTATCATGTACGAGTTATAGTAAGACATTTTCTTTTGTATCATGGACAACTCCTAGGATATTTTTGATGTATTATATCACTCTATTTATAACATTTTTCATCACTGTCGTTATTGCATTTACTTCTGTTTCAGCACTGTGTGTAGCATTAAATTTTACAAGAAAAATACATGTGCATTAATTCTTTCTATTTCAAAACAAAATAACTATTTCTAAAACTATTTTCAGTATCACTGCATCCGCCTTAGTAGACATGGTTCCTTTCCTCTCATGCTTGTGGCATCACGGCCCGCCCGAAGCACACTCTCACCTTTGTCGGGACGGGTCGTGACAAAATCCGAAACCTTTGAAAAGTTCAAAGAGTTTAAGAGTAAAGTAGAAAACCAGTTAGGAAAAGGGGTTAAAGCACTCTAATCTGATCGAAGTGATGAATACCTAAGTCATGAGTTTCGTGATCATTTAAAAGAGTGTGGTATTGTATCACAACTCACTCCACCTATAACACCGCAACATAATGGTGTGTCTGAGATGAGAAATCGTACTTTGTTAGACATAGTGCGGATGAGTCATGTAGATTTACCTGTTTTCTTTTGGGTTTTGCCTTAGAGACTGCTGCTTTATCATTAAATCATGCTCCAACGAAAACGATTCAAAAGACGTCATATGAGATGTGGATTGGGAAGCGTCCTGGTATGTCCTTCATGAAGATTTGCGGTCGTGAGGCATACGTGCGACATCAAATGTCTGACAAGCTGGAACCCAAGTCGGATAAGTATTATCTTGTGGGGTATCCTAGGGAAACCAAAGGGTACTACTTCTACCAGGCGTCTAAGGGTAAAGTGTTTGTCGCAAGGATTTATGTCTTTTTGGAGAAAGAGTTCTTCTCCAAAAAGACTACAAAGGTGGAACTTGAAGAAGTTCAGGAACCACAAACAGTGAATGAACCGGAATTGGAACCTGAGCAAGGACTACAAGTTGTTGTAGTTGGAGAGTCTGCTTAGGAAACACAAGTCCTACGTATATCTAGTAGACCTAGATTTAAGTTTGAGAGACATGCATTTCTCATGTCTCAAATAGGTAATGTGTTGCTTATGGATCATGATGATGAGCCTGAAACCTACCAAGAGGCTATGAGTGGATCGAACTCCGAGAAGTGGTTTGAGGCCATGAAATCTGAAATGGACTCCATGTATTCAAACCAAGGCTTCATTTGGTTTAGCAGTGGCGGGGGAGGTGGGGGTCGAAACGGAGCGGTGGGGTGGTGTTTCCTCCTTGCTGCGGGTGCAAACAGAGCAAACGACAGAGTTGCGTTTGGTTACCCTCCGTCCGGTGGCATTTGCTCCAAACGCCGCCCAAAAACGCTAAACCAAATGAAACCCAAGTTTAGACCTTGGTGAAACCACCTGAAGGGGTACGATCCATAGGGTGCAAGTGGGTCTTCAAGAAGAAGACCGACATGGATGGAAATGTACAGACATTCAAAGGACGATTAGTGGCTAAAGGTTTCAAGCAAATTCATGTTATTGACTATGATGAGACCTTTTTCCATGTTGCTATGGTTAAGTCCATCAGAATTTTGTTTGTTATTGATGCGTATTATGACTACGAGATCTGACAGATGGATGTCAAAACGTCTTTACTAAATGGAAACCTCCTTGAGGAAGTATATATGACACAACCCGAGGATTTTGTATCTCCAGGTGAAGCCACTAAAATATGCAAGCTACAGAGATCCATTTATGGATTAAAACAAGCTTCTTGAAGTTGGAATCTTCATTTTGATGAGAAAATCAAAGAGTTTGATTTTATCAAGAATGAAGATAAACATTGTATTTACAAAAGAATTAGTGGGAGCAATGTTGTCTTCCTGATATAATATGTGGATAACATACTACAGATCGGGAATGACATTCCGACCCTGCAAGTTTTTAAGAACAACCTAGGGGACTGCTTTTCTATGAAAGACTTGGGTGAAGCGATTTATATACTTGGTATTAAGATCTATAAATATAGATCGAAGATGTTGCTGGGTTTGACCCAAAGTACATACATTGAGAAGGTATTGAAACAGTTCAACATGCTTCAGTCAAAGAAAAGATTCTTACTCATGTCTCATGGTGTGAGTCTCTCTAAGGACCAGTGTCCGAAATCTTTTGAAGATAAGGACCGCATGAAGTTGATTGCATATGTTTCGGCAAATGGATCAATCTTGTATGCAATGTTATGCACTCGCTCTGATGTCTTTTATGCTTTGAGTATGACTAGCAGATATGAATCTGATCCTAGTGATGGTCACTGGATCGTCGTCAAGAATATCCTAAAGTACTTGAGAAAGACAAAGGATGAGTTCTTGGTATTTGGTGGAGAGCAAGAGCTCGTTGTAAAAGGTTACACGGATGCTAGCTTTCAAACTGATAGGGACGACTCAGAGTCTCAGTCAGGGTTTGTGTTTTACCTGAATGGAGGAGTTGTTAGCTTGAAGAATTTAAGCAAGAAACAGTTGTTGATTCTACAACTGAGGCCTAGTATATCTTCACTGCAAATGCAACGAAAGAGGTTGTGTGGATTAGGAAATTCATCGACGAGCTTGATGTAGTTCCTAGCATTGTTGATCTTGTAGTTCTCTACTGTGACAACAGCGGTGTAATTGCGCAAGCTAAGGAACCTAGATCCCACCAGCGCTCCAAGCACATACTTCGTCGATTTTATCTTATTCGAGAGATTGTCAATCGAGGAGATGTGAGCATATGCGGAGTACCGACTGAAGAAAATATTGTGGATCTACTGACGAAGCCTCTTGCACAGAAAAAACATGATGGTCATACTAGATCAATGGGTATTAGATACTTGAATGATCAATTCTAGTGGGAGTCTTGTGGATTGTATGTTTGTCGGTTATTGTAATTCATTTGATGAATAGAGTACTATGTATTTCATTTTATATTTATGTCAAGTTCTTTTATTATGTCAATTTATTTCTATGTGATAGTTTAATTAACGTGATAAATGCCCTTAGAATGCTAGTTTCTATAGGATTCAAGTTGATGACTCGAATGTGAGGGTTTATGTTTCTTAGAGGCTTCATTATTAAATGGTCTCTGGTCAGCATATCATCTTGTAAGCATAGGGCAATGATGATACATTAAGACTAGCATGTACATTGACTGATGACCGATTCTCGCATGTCATGATATTGTGATATCAAGTCATCGCATGGGTACTTGTTAGTGAACAAATTGTACTGGACAAACTCATCATGAGACTACTTTGTGGATTATTATATGAACGTGTCACAAGTAAGTCTCAAGTGGAAATGGTGTTTGCGGTTCTTTGACCTGAAGTCACAGCATTCATCAAGTGATAAGGAGCGTACTTTGATGTCATCAAAAGTCTTCCTTGAGAAAGGTTGATGATAACGGTGGTTATCGGGTATATTACGAGTCATTTGGTTGTCTGTATGCGGATAGAAATGGGAAATGGCATTCTATTTAACAGGAGTTACATCCATGGGCCACTTGATAGAACGGGACTGAGAAATACATGGTCATGCTTGGTTGAGTCAATATGTGATATTATGTTAACCAATTTTCAGAAGTCCATTTTAGATCAGAAAACTTGGATTGAACAATTATGAGGGTGACACGATACATACCTCTAGTTCTATCTGGATGTAAGGGACAACGAGACATGACAACACTGATACATTGGTCATAAAGGCCGATTGAGTTTTGAACTTCTATTGTTTAGGGAGCAATGATGTATTGTTAGATGTCGTTCATTGTTTGTGAGGTTTTTGTTTTGATACGTTCAAGATCAAGTGGGAGACTGTTGGTGTTACTATGGTGATCTGGAAGTGATCAACAGGTAATCTCACTACCAACGCGATATGAGCCTATAGGGTCGCACATAAGAGCGTTTGGAGAAGTTGGAGGAATGAATTGTGTTGATCTTACTCATATGTGATGAGTGAAGGACCAAGCACTTGAAAGCGTCGAGTGCGTCGAGACCTCACAGCCAAAGCGTCGAGTGTGTCGAGACCTCACTGCCAAAGCGTCGAGTGCGTCGATACCTCACTGCCAAGGCGTTGAGTGCGTCGAGACCTCACAGCTAAGGCGTTGAGTGCGTCGAGACCTCTCAGCTAAGGCGTTAAGTGCATCGAGTGCGCCGAGAAACCTCGTCGATTCGTCGAGTCATCTCATTCATGTTCTGGGTCTGCAGATAGCGACGGTTCAAGCCTGTTTATGCTTCTGGGTATATATATATTTGTTGCCTTAGGGTTTAGAGGTGTATGAGTTAGGGCGAACTCGAAACTGACGGAAAGTGTTTCCTGAAGTGTCGATCCCATCGCTCCTGTATGCCCCCGATTCCGGCGCCCGCCGCCGCCTCTCCTGGTGCAAACCTAGCAGTTTGTGGAGACGTAGAGGGCTTTCCATTCTCCATCCTGGATCTCATTTAACAAGGTGTCGGTGTTCTCCCCGTTCGTGTGGATACCTGTAGAGCCGCAAATCCATTTTTGCATGAACTCACCCGCCGGCCAAGAACTGTTCTGGAGCATCTTGATTGAGTGTCGACTCAATCTCACTCAGGTATACTCATATTTTATGTTATGGAAACTTCTTGATCAATGCTCATTGCAAGATCCAAGTTTTTCTTTATGGTTTTCTTGTACTTTATTACGATGCGCACATTTGATGTGTTGTTAAGTAAAACACTACAGTATACTCTGAACCTGCTTAAGAAGACAGGGATGAGTGGTTGTAGACCAACTGATACTCCAATTGAAGTGAACCACAGGATGGGTCGTGATGATGGAAAGGAGATTGAAAATGTTCATTAATGAGACTAATCTATCTGGCACATACCTGTCCTGATATTGCTTACGCTGTAAGTGTTGTCAGGCAGTTTATGCATACTCCAAAGACTCGTCATGCAGATGCTGCCTACAGGATTCTCATGTACCTTAAGTCCTCACCTGGAAGTGGGATCTTATTTTCCCCAAATTCAACTCTAAAAATTGAAGTCTACGCTGATGCTGATTGGGTCGGTTCAATCGACGATCGGCGATCTATATCAGGGTACTGTTCTCTTGATGGTGGAAATCTTGTTACTTGGAAAAGTAAAAAAACAACACGTTGTGGCAAGATCTAGCGCTGAAAAAGAGTTTCGGGCTATGGCCCATGGCGTTTGTGAAGGTCTTTGGTTACGCTCTTTGCTAAGTGATCTAGATCTCTCAGAAGAGGAGCCCACTCGGTTGTATTGCGATAACAAGGTTGCTATCAGCATCGCCCATAACCCGGTCCAACACGATCGAACTAAATATATTGAAGTGGATTGTCATTTCATCAAAGAGAACATTGAAAAGGGGATTATTTGTACTTCTTTTGTTCCCTCTGATAGACAGCTTGCTGATATACTCATGAAATGACTGAGTGGGAGTACCTTTGGAAGAATTGTTGTCAAGTTGGGCATGATTAACATCTCACGACCAACTTGAGGGGGAGTGTTACATATGGTCATGCAACAGATGTCCGGAAGTTGCCAAATAGCTAGTAGCCTAGCAATTCTTGCATGTGCACACATTATGAAAGGAAAAAAAAAGTACTTTACCCATAATCTTATCATCCAAAGGAAAAGAAAAGAAAATGAATAACAACAACAACACTTAAGCCTTTATCCCACTATAGTGGCGTCGGCTAGATGGATCCTTTGTCTCCATTGTGCCCTGTCTTTTGTCATAATCTCACTAATGCCTAAGTACATCATGTCTTTCCTTACAGTTTCATTCCAAGTCTTTATTGGTCTATCCCTCCCTTGTTTAACATGCCTAGTGACTAGACTCTCACAACGCCTAACAAGTGTCACTAATGGTCTCCTTAATACGTGTAAAAACCATCTTAGACGAGCTTCTCGCATCTTCTATGCAATTGGTGCTACCCATGTCTTATCCCTGATACTTTCATTCCTAATTTTATTCAATCTCGTGTGTCCACACATCCACCTAAGCATTCTCATCTCCGCAACTCCAATTTTTTGCTCATGTACACAATTCACTGCCCAACACTCAGAACCATGGAGCATCACGGGTCTAATTGCAGTACGGTAAAACTTGCCCTTAAGTTTGAGTGGCACTTTAAGATCACATAAGATCCCTGACGCGCCTCTCCACTTCAACCAACCCGCTTGGATTCTATGTGTCACATCTTTATCAATACCTCGGTCTTTTTGAACTATTGATCCAAGATATTTAAAACAATCACTACGGGAAATATCTTGGTAACCCAACTTAATACGAAATAATTTGTCCTTCTTGTAATGATAAATTTAAGCTCCATATACTCTGTCTTTGCCCTGCTCAACCTAAAACCCCTCTTTTCTAAAGTATCTCGCCAAGATTCAAGTTTTGCGTTTACACCCTCGCGCGTCTCATCAACCAAAACGATATCATCCGCAAACAATAAACACCAAGATATTGCTTGTTGGATATGTCTGGTGAGCTCATCTAAGATAAGGGTAAAGAGATAAGGGCTTAAAATTGAACCTTGATGTAAGCCAACAGTGATAGGGAATTCCAGTGTTAATGCTCAAGATGTCCTCACCCGTGTCACTGAATTTGTATACATATCTTTGATTATGACAATATATGATATATTTACACCTTTCTTTTCTAAGACTCTCCATAAGATCTCTCTTGGAACTCTATCATAAGCTTTCTCAAGATCAATAAACAACATATGCAAATCTTGTTTTCTTTCTCGATAGTTGCCAATGAGTCATCTCAAGAGATGTATAGCTTCCATGGTCGACCTCCCTGGCATGAATCCAAATTTATTCTTCGAGATATTACTCTCTCGCCTTAATCTTCTTTCTATTACTCGTTCTCATAGTTCCATGGTATGACTCATCAATTTAACTCCTCTGTAATTAACACAATTTTGTATATCCCTTTTATTCTTATATAAAGGTACCAAGATACTTTCTCTCCATTGGTCTGACATCCTCTTTGACTTCAATATCTTATTGAAAAAACATATAAGCCGCAAAATTCCTTCATTTTCTAGACATTTTCATACTTCAATCTTTTTGAAACAAGTTTTATTATGACACAAAATTCGAAAATAAACAATAATAATATGAATAATTATCCATCATTAGAATCATAAACACTTTATGAAACAAGTTTTACCCTATGCTACTTAATCTATTTTCTTACAGAAAGTTTCAATATGAATTGTTATAGCCATTTACATATTGCTTTAAATCGCTATACATGTTTTCAATTTACAATCAAATGAATATTATTTTTCATGTCTTAGTTTATTTATGCATAGTTGTACTAACCTTTGAATTGCATGTAAGCAGTTAAAGGCATGATAATTCACCGAGACAGTGTGACTGACGAACTTAATTCCTAACTAGTTTAGGTAAACAGCAACAACACTCAAGCCTTTATCCCACTATAGTGGGGTCGGCTATATGGATCCTTTGTCGCCACTGTGCCCTATCATTTGTCATAATCTCACTAGTTTAGGTAAAGAAAGATAAAGTGAGTAGTAAATTGTTTTAGAAAGAAAAAAGGAGTATAAGTACAGGTTGTGGGTGTAGATTATTACAGCAATTTCTGAGGCTATTAAAACACATCCAAAATTGTTTGTTCGATGACATTAAGATGTTCTTTATTTAGTCGGGTTGCAACGGTAATTTTACAAGAGTGTTATGGGTAGATTCGGTCTAGTGACTATTTTGTGTCCTTAGTCGTCACTAGTAATCGAAATGTCATATCATGTTGTTGTATGGTGTATAATATTATGAGTTGGTTGTATATTATTATGAAACCCGACATATTATGAATCATGTTTATAGATATGCACTATTGATTTGTTCACCAAAGATTTATATATGTATGCACTACATACCCACAGAATCTTTGGTGCTTTGCTTAATGCCTCTATATATATATAATCTCTCTGCCTCTAATATATGGATTAAATACAGGTTAAACTGTGGCAGCCTAGCGGGCTATCACATGCATAACTACCATGATCAAACGAAAACAAATAAGGTTGACAAACACTTTATAAAATAAAATAAAAAAGATTGAAGATGAATATTTTGTCCATCTCATTCAGTCAACAACTGACTTGTTCACCAAAGATTTACGTGAGGTGCCTTTCTAGGGAGAATGTATGCAAGTACGAACAACAAACATGCTCAACCTGAAGTGGAGTATGAAAGTGAATCAAACATGCCCAATTAAGTGGGCTAGGAAATCCATGATCTAAATTTAAGTGAAACATCAAGGATCCATCGAGGATCGTTCAGTTATTTTGTTTTAAACAATCACCACATTGTTGTTCTCACAACCAGATAAAATTTCTTCTCTGCTTTTAACAGCAGTAAAAACAAACTATAAAAAAGTTTCTTCTTTTCCAACCATAGTTGTTTTAGTTCTTTTTCACAACATAGTTTCTCATTGCTCATTTTTGCCACCACCACAACTCTCTAAGACAATCTTAATTCCATAAATGCCTGAGCAGGTGCATACGAGTCATATTTGTGAAAGACAATGGATGACAGACTAGTTATATCATCAAAGACAAACTATAAGAAAACACAGGTATAATGCAAACTAAATTATATGAATATTGAGAAACGAATTGCATAAACAATAGCAGAGAGTAAAGAAAAATATTATCTAACAGTTAAATGAGCAAATATGTAAGATAGACTCAAGAAAATTAATAAGGGCGATGTTTCAACACAAAATTAAACAAGTTTTCAGCAGACCAAGAGAACTTATTTTACCGCTTGCCTGAAAGCAAGGCAAACATCCCTTGCCATTTGTTTCTCAGCTGGCGTCAGTAAGACAGGATACCTGACCTGAAAAAAAAATATAAAGACCATCAATATGTTCTAGAAGAATGAGAGAAATTTTTTGACAAGCGTGCAACCTATAATAACCCAAAGCCACTAAATACCTCAAATAAAGGGAAAGCTCAAAGGATAATGGGACAAAACATCCACTACTCCAACTAATTCCAAAAAGTGTACATGTCCGCAAAATGTTTCCTAAAGCTCAATCCACATAGTTGCATGTATTCATGTAGCGGCTTGCCTACAAGCATCACTATTTTTTCTCTCTTTTTTTCCATTTACCCGAACAATCATATTTTTAAAAAAGGTTCAGCAATGTTGGTATTTAAACCAAATAGTAACCTAATGAAAGATACAAGAGTTTTTCCGTCTTCATGGTATCAGAGACAGGTTTTGGACGCGTCCTCCTTCCGCTCGTCTCTCCTCCCCTTCTGCACGCCGCTCTTTCGCGGGAACACGTCCGCCGAGCGTCTCCTCTCTTCTGCAGCCGCAGCGCCGAGAGGCTCGCTCGACTGACTCTATCAACCGTCGGTGCTGGCTGAGGGGATGGGGATTCCGGTGATCCTCCGACGGTCTGATTGACTCCAAATCTTGGAGAAAGTTTCTCTTTGGTCTTCTTGTCATCATTTTGGATTTCAACAGTTGGATGTTTCCCAAAAATTAGATCTAGGAATTTCTCCTCCAAGTAGAAGATGGCTCCTACCTTTGCAACGATGCCTTCTTTGACCCCAGCTCTTTGAAGACATGTCACACGCAACATCATTCACATGGAGAAGTTGGTTGTCAAGATGGAGGAGGTGGATCTAAAGGTCTTCTTTGAGTTCTTGAGGATGTCCAGGGACAATGGACCTGGTACAAGTGGCGTTGGAAGCACTGTAGGCACGGTTCCCTCATTCTACTTCCTTCTCATCATATACACTCTCATCTCCCCGTGAGCCTGAGATCCACCATTCTCGAATTCATTCCCATCATGCATCGGCGCCACAGACGACTTCACATCGGCACAAGAAAGCAAGAGATACTCACTATTTTCCTTTCACCAATATTGATATCATCCCCCTCTCGCCTCATACCACTTGTAACGAGCAAGCCCCCAAAGGGCGAGTTGATCGGCAAAACCACAAAAGGTGATGTTGGATCTACCACTTGTGGAGCTGAAACTTGATAGATCAGCTATGTACTTGAGCTGGTTGTGCTGGGTGAAGAGGGCTCTATCCAGACGGAACCTGGAGGGATATCTGATAGGTGTGAAGAAGAAGATAGGGAAAGACTCAACTGGGTACAATTAGTGGAAGACTACACATGCCTTGTTGCACACTTGACTCCTAAACTCGATGGTTGCATATATAATTGTCATGATGGATGGCATAGAGATCGTGAGTGATGTTTGGGGTAGTTGTAGAGACTTTATGCAGGACAACATGAGGGTGTTTCATATTGAGAGGGAGAGACGGACAGTCATGCGAGGAGAAAAATTGATCCAGGAGTATGTCGTAGATCTAAAGCGACTATGGAACGATTATAATCATTTCTCACCTGTTGTATGTTTCAAAGATCTCGAGTGCAGGAAAGGAGAACGGGCTGCTCAGCAGACAACTACGCATTTTATGAGGGGGTTAAACCCAACACTTGGGCTAAGATGTGCGGTGCTGCTAGTTCAGCCAAGGATTCCCTCACTAGATGAGACGGTCTCGATCATGATGCACGGAAGCAAGATTAAGCTCCAGTATGGTGTTGTTGGACTTGCAGGGGTGAAGTCCGCACTAGTGGTCACCAATCTAGGCCACATAGGATACAGGAAGGAGATGCGGCAGTGCATCAATTGTGATCAGATAAGTCATCTGAGACAGACTTGTCCTAAGCCACCAAAGCAGAGAAATGCAGGTGGATGGGGACAGTTTGGAAGTCGTGATTGCGATCGTGGTGGTCGCATAGATAGTGGAAGAGGGGGACACCGAGCAAATCTGATAGTAGCAGAAGAAAAGGTAGAAGGGATATGGCTGATGTGGGTCACGCTAAGGAGGAGCAGACGATCTCGGATGCTTACCCTTAGCTGATAAAGAGAAAGCAGAAGGATATGGTCGATGATGCATTCACTTCATCTTCATATAGGGGTAATGTAGCCTCTTTTGCCCACTCAACCATAGGTACTTGTGAAACACTTGCTCTCGCAATCTCGCCTCTATATCCACCACTAGATCACTAGATTGGATAATCAATTCTGGTGCTTCTTGTCATGTCATTGGGGTTGCTAGAGAGTTTTCTTCTTATACTCCCCTAGCAGCCCCATAGCGCATTCGTACTGTTGATGGTGCAACTCAACCAGTAGTTGGTAAGGGTACCGTGCAATGCACCAAAACATTGATTGTGTCCAATGTTGTGTATGCTCCTTCCTTTCCTATGAATCTTTTATCCATTAGTGTCATTATATCTCAACTAAAATGTGTTGTTTTATTTGATATTTCAAAGGCGGTCTCCCAGAAGGAGACTGGAAAGAGACTTGGGACTGACACATGACATAGTGGTTTGTAGTACCTGGATAAGGCGAGTATGGACACGGCTCTTTCATCCATTTTTTAAGGGTGCTGGAGAAGTTGGGAGGAGTGTGGAGGACTTGTTGCTTCATCATCAACATTTGGGTCATCCTTCTTTTACTGTCTTAAGTAGGTTATACCCATCTTTGTTTGAAAAGATTAATACATCAAAACGGGTGTGTGATGCATGAGCTGGGAAAATATACCATGAGCTCTTACTCTAATTATGGTAGTAAGTATTCTTCTGCTTTCGTCTTAGTGCACTCAGATGTATGGGGACTTTGTACCACAACTACTATGAATAGAGATTGATATTGTATCTTTCATTGGTTGTTTTCTCGTGTTACATGACTTTATTTGATGAAAAACAAAAGGGAAGTGTTTGCTTGCGTCAAAGATTTTCACAAAGGATTCCAGACTCAAAACAGTGCAGTTGTGAAGGTGTTGAGGTCTGACAATGGGACAGATTACATCACAGGACATTTGGAAAGGATTTGTCATTCCAGGGAATACAACATCAAACCATGCGTCCATACACACCAGAGTAAAATTGGGTCGCCGAACGGAAGAACAAACACCTTCTTGAGGTGACCATGAGTATGATGATGTCAATAAAGGTACCAAAGTATTTATGGGGCAAATAGTCCTGACAGCGGCCTTTTTGATCAATAGGAAGTCATCGCAAATATTAGATTGGAAGTCTTTGATTGAGATGCCGAGAGGTAAAAATTAAGATATTCTACCTCTCAAAACTTTTGGTTGCATGTACTTCGTACAACATACTAGACCAAATGTAGAAAAACAGGATCCAAGGGTTGTGAAGTGTACTTTTGTTAGGTATTTGGCTACTCAAAAGGGGAATGTATGTTGGAATCCGACGGAGAGGAGATTGTTCGTTAGCATGGATGTCACATTTAGATAGTCTGAGTCATAATACTCCTCTCAAGTTGACTCACATTTTGGGGACTTACTCGTTACAAGTAGTATCATACAAGAGGGTGAGAATAGCAGTAGTGGTAAGAGGGGGATAGTGAGTATCTCTTACCCAATTGTGCCTGGTGTGGAGTCTATTGTGGTGTCGATGCATGAGGGGAACGAATTCGATAATGGTGGACCTCATTCTCAAAGGGAGCTAAGATTGTATATGAGGAGAAGGAAGCGGAATGAGGGAACCGTGCCAACAATGCCTACAACGCCCCTTCTGTCAAGTCCTTTGCCCCTGCCTACTCTGACACTTGAGACACCTACACCATTCACCCTAAATTCAGAATACACGGGTGATATGATTCCTCTTTGTACTCTCATTCCCCTACCGGTAAGGAGTTCTTCCCACAGCAATGCGGGAGTCTCATCTGATCGATATGGCTTCCAACATAATATTGCTCAATTTGTTTCCTACTCCCACATATCACATATAAATGAAGCTAAAATGCATCTTTTGACGTTGTCTCTGTGAAAAAGTACTGAGTAAACCGGCAAGAGGTAAATAAAGACAAATTTTATTGCTCCAAAAGATAATCATTACATAAGTATGTCTCCTTATTTATAGTAATTGGGGGAGATGAGAGAATACAACAAACAATGTGAGACTAAATACAAGTCGGGCGGCTTATGCGGTTTGACATGGTCAAACCGCACACTATACAATGAATAACTGAACATCCAGTGGCAACTAAGGAAAGCCGCCACACTGCCAGGGAAGACCGCTGGAACAGGCCGCCAGACCGCAACTGCGGGTTGCCACATGACCGCAGTTGCGGTTAACCATCTATCTGTTGTTGCAGCTTCATCCAGACCGTTGCGGCTAACCTCCAGACCATTGCGGCTAAAATCCACTCTACTGTTGCGACTACACCCAGACCGCTGCGGCTAACCTCCAAACCACCGTCGCGGCTTACCAACAGCCTGATGTTGCGGATAACCTCCTGGCCGCACCTGCGGCTTGCCAACAGACCGCTGTTGCAACTAATCTCCAGACCGTAGCTGCGGCTTACCAATAGACCGATGTTGAGGCTTGTAACGACCCTAGCCGATCCAACGTGACGATGTCACAGCTCCGCTCTATGCGATGTTACCGGGTTGCAGCCCAAGCACCCCAACCCCTCTCCAGCCCACTGGCGGGTTGTTGGTGGTCACAGCCTCCCTTTGATGAGTCAAACTCGATAGTCAAGCGCGCACCACGGAAACTTCCCAGGAGGTCACCCATCCCAAAACTACTCCAGCCCGAGCACGCTTAACTATGGAGTTCTTTTACTTTCATCACCAGTTGAGCTGCAGCTTCATAGCTCAACTCCATAGTCTTTTATTGTAACGACTCGAGTTTAGAGCTCAGAGGCCGCAGCTTGTCTCGCCCCACGGCATCGCTACCGGGATGCAACCCAAGCACCCCAACCCCTCTCCAGCCCACTGGCGGGTTGTTGGTGGTCACAGCCTCCCTTTGATGAGTCAAACTCGATAGTCAAGCGCGCACCACGGGGACTTCCCAGGAGGTCACCCAGAGCTGGACACGCCCTGGGACACGCCCGTGTCCCAGGCCGTGTCACCCAGCCTGAACTCCAAATTGAAATTTGGGATGTTACACGGTTAACCTCCAGACCCCTGAGCCAAACCGCCAGAACAGGGAGACTAACAGCCCGCTGAGCCAAACCGCCAGACCGGGGAGATAAGTTGACCGCTACGGCTAGACATCAAGCCGCTCGGTCTCCTCAAGCTTCAACAGTCTTTATTCCTAAGTGTTGACAGATTCTAAGGAGGATCCAAAATGAAAAACTACAATGCTAGAGAAACATGAGGCTCTGGAAAAGAAAAAAAATTGGGAGCTCGTCTTATTACCACCAGGCAAGAAGTTAGTTGGATGCAAATGGATCTTCACTGTGAAACAAAACCCAATAAGTCGGGCTGAGCGCTACAAGGCTTAATTTGTAGCAAAGGGGTATATCCAGACTTATGGCATCGACTATGATGAGACCTTTGCATCCACGACGAAGATGACCACAGTGCGGACACTGATATCCTTGGTAGCGAATGGGGATGGAAACTACACCAGCTCGAGTGAAGAATGTCTTTCTTTATGGTGATTTGTTGGAGGTATACATGGAGGTACCACCATATTTTGGCACAAAACAAATGGCTGGTAAGGTGTGTAGGCTCAAGAAGTCTCTTTATGGGATGAAACGGTCTCCTCAAGCCTGATTTAATAGGTTTAGGATAGCTATGGTGGGCATGGGGTATCGACAAACCAATGTTCATCATACAGTATTCTTTAGGCAATGTGGAGTTCACACTGCAATACTTGTTGTGTATGTAGACGATATGATTATTACTGGTGATGATATAGTGAATTGCACAATTGAAGACGAGATTAGTAAGGAGCTTGAGGTAAAGGACTTGAGGCCGCTAAGGTATTTCCTTAGGATTGAGATAGCTCGTGGTGTAGAGAGGATTGTATTATCCCAACGGAAATAAGTGTTGGGTCTGCTGACAAAGGCAAGCATGTTGGGGTGTAGGCCTGCGGTTTCTCCCATTGACTAGAAGTCCAAGCTCAGTAATGAAGTAGGAGAGCGAGTCAATAGAGAGAGGTACTAGAGGTTGGTAGGCCACTTGATCTATTTGAGCTACACTCGTCCTAATATATCATTTTTGTGAGTATGGTGATCCCCTATATGCATGACCGTGGGAAGGGTCACATTGATGTTGTGTATCAAATTCTAAGGTATTTGAAGAGTGCACCAAGGATGGTGTTGATCTTTCGGAAGTATGAGCATTTAAATGTCATGGGTTATTGTGATTCAGAGTGGGCAAGTTGCGCCCTAAGTTATTAAAGACGCATCGAAGCATAAAGGGGTCCTAGAGTCTAGGCGCAGGTGAGCTCTTAAGGCACGAGAGGCAAAAAAATGAGGGAGAAAAAATACAATCATTTTATATGAATAAATGTACATTTGTAAGGTTGTAATGATTCATTTATAATTCGTGCTCTAAATTCCATGCCCAATTTCATTTGTTTTTTATTATCTTATAAGTAGACAAATAATAATTCAGTGAATTGGGCAACCAATTCACTGATTTTCAGTGAACTGGGCACCCATTTAACTTATTTTCAGTGAACTGGGCACCCATTTCACTCATTTTCAGTGAATTGGGTGTCCAGTTCACTGAATTTCAATAAACTTGGCACAATTTAAAATTTTCAAAGAGGACTTTGGTGGAATAATATTTGATAAGATTGAAGCAGATGCCATCATTATTAATTATTATGGTCTCCCAGTTTACTGATCTCATTTCAAGGCAACATTGATTCATGTCATGGATGATTAGGCTGGTTATCTTCTCATCCAATGAAAAACTCATTTTGAAGTCAGTTTATTTGAAGAGTCTCTACATCCTTGCATGTATTACTTTCTTTCTTACCAACTCCTACAACTCTTACAGTATTCATCAACTCATTCTTATTATGTGTTAGCATAGTTTACTTTCCTTTATTTTTGGTGTGCAAATAGCATGTTTGTATCCTTGTAACTTTTTGTCTCTCCTCTATATATAAAGGGGGACTCTTAATGCAATATGATCATGATTTCCCCTATCTAACATGGTAGCAGAGGGAATGCCCTAATTCCGCATTCCGCTCGATCGACCGCCCGCCTGTTCGCCCCCCCCCCCCCCCCCCCCGCGCCTCCGCCTCGCCTCCACTTCGCTTGGCAGCGCTCCCGCACGCATCCGGCTCCGCCTCCCTCGCCTCCTCTTCTCCGCTTCCGCCCTCTTCTCATGGCGCCGGAACAGTGCTCTTGATTTCTCCGGCGCCACTTGCTCTTGTGATGCTTGAATGGATGGATCTACCTACTTCTTGATGCCCAAAGTTCTTGTTTTTTTTTCTTCCTCCCTACCGGATTTCTATTCCGGTTTGCTCCTTCCCTCAGGATTTCTATTCATGTGCCATGGGATCTAGTGGAGCGGATTCTCCTTCCCTCTCTACCGGTGTTCCTCCGGCTCTTTCTGATGGTCCTTCGCCGGCCTTCTACCGTGGAACCTCTGATCACAATACTTCACATATTACTACCATTCGGCTAGATGAATCCAATTATCTCTCGTGGTCCCGTTCTATCACCCTGGCACTCAAAAGTCAGCATCTCTTCGACTATGTCTCCGGCCACATGACGGAACCCGATAGGACTTCTCCAGAATGGCCGCAGTGGGAGTCCGAGAATTCCTTGGTCATGTCTTGGCTGACCAACTCGATGCAAGAGTCCATTGCCCGCAATTATCTCTTCCTTGATAGTGTTGCTGATATTTGGCGTCGTGTTGAGTCTACTTACTCTCATCGCGACAATGCTGCTCAGATATTTCAGCTGCGCCGCCGAATTAGCTTACTTCGGCAGGGTGGCCGTCCTCCTTCAGCGTATTACTTGGAGTTCACACAGCTTTATCAAGAGTATGATCACTTTGATCCTCTTGTCTTTGTTAGCCCTATTGACGAGGCGATGGTACGGGCTAGAGATGACCGCAATCGCATCTTCGAGTTTCTTCATGGATTGCATCGCGACTTCGATCAGATCAGTGTTCAGATTCTCGGACGCCCGCAGCTCCCTTCCCTTTCTGAGGTCTACAGCATAGTGCAGCAGGAGTTTGATCGTCGCCAGACCCTATGCCAGAGAGCTCTGCTCTGGCTGCTTCCATCCCCTCCCTTCTTGGCACCCGTCCTTCTCGAGATACCAAGCACAGGAGTTCCGATAAAGATCATCTCGTATGTGATTATTGTGGCAAGAATCGCCATACTCGGGATACATACTTCAAGCTTCATGGGTTTCCTACCCCAAGAGCCCCTGCTTCGCCTCGTGGTGGTCGTGGTTATGGACGCTCCTCGGGTCGTTCTGTTGCTCCCCGTGCGGCCCATCTGACTGATGCTACTACGGATATGTCTCATGGATACTCTGGTACTGATGCCTCTGCCATCCCTGGTGGTTCTACAATCCCTGGTGGTTTTACTGCGGACGAGATGTTTGCCCTTCGACGCATGATGCAGGGTCTTTCTACTGAGCCTTCTGCCTCTTCCTCCTACGCTCATACGGGACTGCCAGGTGCTCATTCTGTCGTCTCTTCCCCCTCCACTCATTGGGTCATTGACTCCGGGGCCACGGATCATATGACCGGGTCCTCTACAGGTTTTGTTTCCTATACTCCTCTTTCTGGGCGTGATAAGGTGAGCATTGCCGATGGTTCCCTTTCCCCTATTGCTGGGAAGGGAACCATCCCCTGCTCTTCTCTCACCTTATCCTCTGTCCTTCATGTCCCGTCCTTTACTCGTAATCTACTTTCAATTAGTCATTTAACCAACTCCATGCATTGCTCTGTGACCTTTCTTCCGTCTTCTTGTGAGTTCAAGGACCTGACGACGGGGAAGGTGATTGGCTCTGGTAGCATGGTGAATGGCCTCTACGTGCTTGACTCTGGTGCTGATACGTCTGCTCTTGCTCTTCATTCCAGCATTGTTCATCCTCTGTACTCTGGGCACTGTCGTCTGGGACATCCCTCTCTTTCTATTATGAAGTTATTATTTCCTGCAATGTCTGCTGATGTTTTTGAGTCTTTTGTTTGTGATGTCTGTAGTATCAACAAACATCATCGTACTTCTTTTAAGCATGTTTCTTTGCCCAGTTCTATTCCTTTTGCTGTGATTCATACTGATATCTGGGGGCCCTGCTCTCCCCCATCTATTTTCGGTTGTACATGGTTTGTTACATTTATTGACTGCTTCTCACGCACTGCATGGTTATATTTGATGCATCGGAAAAGTGATGTGTTCTCTGTTTTCCGACAATTTCACGTCATGATCTCTACACAATTTCAGTCGAAAATTCAAATTCTTTGTAGCGACAATGGTCGTGAATACATGGATTCACAATTTGAGCGATACCTGGCTAATCACGGCATCATACACCAGACTACCTGTGCGTATTCCCCAGCGCAAAATGACGTTGCTGAGCGGAAAAATCGTCATCTGCTGGAGGTTGCTCGGTGTCTATTGTCCACGATGCATCTTCTGAAATTCTATTGGGGAGATGTTGTCCTTACTGCTGCATACCTCATCAATCGTATGTCCACTCGTGTTCTCGGGAACTCTACTCCCCTGGACACGCTTGGTGTTCCTACTACTCGCCTTCCTCCTAAGGTGTTTGGCTGTGTGTGCTTCGTTCACATCCATCACCCTCGTCCCTCCAAACTTGATCCACGGGCTCTTAAGTGTGTTTTTATCGGTTACTCTCCTACGCAAAAGGGGTACAAGTGTTTTCACCCCCTACAAGAAAGGTGTTTGTTAGCATGGATGTTACCTTCCGTGAATCTGAATCTTACTACCCTTTGTCTGCTTCCTCCACAACGGGTACGCCTTCTGTTTCTTTGCATATACCTCCTCCATATCCCTCACTTCAGGGGGAGTTTCTACCAGGGGAAGTGAGTCTTGTTATTCCAGTGGAGGTGGCCTTTATTCCTATGTCTCCTCCCGTCTCCATGGATCCTCCCTTCTCTATGCTTTCACCCCCGACCTTGCAGGTATATACTCGGCATACAAAGGGGACATGCACACAGGAGCCTGCTATGATACCAGAACAGTCAGTGGATCCTGACTCAGGGCCCTCAGAGTTACCGATTGCCCTTTGAAAAGGTATCCGGTCTTGTACTCGCCATCCGCTTTCTAATTATGTTTCTTATGACTCTCTGTCTACCTCCTACAAGGCCTTTGTCTCCTCTCTTGCTACTTCTTCTATACCTGCGTCCTGGCAACAGGCTCTTGAGGTCCCTATATGGCGTGATGCAATGGTTGAGAAATGAAGGCTTTGGAGAAGAACCATACATGGGATCTTGTCTCTCTTCCTCATGGGAAAAAACCTGTTGGGTGCAAGTGGGTGTTTTCTGTGAAACAGAATCCACAAGGGATTGTTGAAAGGTGCAAGGCACGGCTGGTTGCAAGGGGTTATACCCAAACCCATGGCATTGATTTTCATGAGACGCTTGCTCCGGTTGCGAAAATGAATACCATCAGGGTATTGGTGTCCATTGTTGTTTGCAAAGATTAGGACCTTCTGCAGCTTGATGTGAAGAATGCCTTTCTTCATGGTGACTTGGAAGAGGAAGTCTATATGTTTATTCCTCCGGGTCTCACTCCAGCTGGCGCCTCAGGGAAAGTTTGTAGATTGCTGAAGGCTCTATACGGACTGAAGCAGTCTCCAAGAGCATGGTTTGGCCGGTTTCACAAGGCGATGGTGTCGTTTGGATACTCTCAGAGTAATGCTGACCATACGTTGTTCATCAAATGTAGGCTTGGGAAAATCACAGTCCTCATTGTGTATGTTGACGACATTGTCATAACTGCTGATGACCATGAAGAAATTCAGAATCTGAAACAGAAGCTTGCCAGAGAATTTGAGGTCAAGGACCTTGGAAAACTAAAGTATTTTTTGGGAATAGAAGTTGCAAGATCAAAGCATGGAATCTTTCTCTCACAACAGAAATACGCGTTAGATCTCCTTGAGAAGATGGGAATGAGCGGATGCAGACCGGCTGATACTCCGATTGAGGCTAATCATCGATTGGGGCGTGATGATGGAGCGGAGATCGAAGATATTTCAGGGTTCCAAAGGTTAGTATGGAGGTTGATATATCTGTTGCATACTCGTCCGGATATCTCCTATGTTGTAAGTGTTGTGAGTCAGTGCATGCATACTCCAAAGACACGGCACGTGGATGCGGCACACAGAATCCTTCGGTACCTCAAATCCTCACCAGGAAGGGGAATCCTGTTTTCCCCAAGTACTGACCTAATGATTGAAGTTTATACTGATGTTGATTGGGTCGGGTCAGTGGACGATAGGCGATCCACCTCTGGATATTGCTCTCTTGTTGGAGGAAACCTTGTTACTTGGAGGAGCAAGAAGCAACAGGTTGTGGCACGATCTAGTGCTGAGGCTGAGTTTAGAGCTATGGCTAATGGGGTCTGTGAAGGCTTATGGCTTCGGTCCTTATTGAGTGACCTTGGTCTTGTGGAAGAATGACTCATTCGTCTGTATTGTGACAATAAGTCAGCTATTAGTATCGCGCACAATCCAGTTCAGCATGACCGGACAAAACACATCGAGGTGGATCGACACTTTATCAAGGAGAATATTGAAAGAGGAATCATATGTACACCCTTTGTACCCTCTAACGGGCAACTTGTCAATATTCTCACCAAAGGATTGAGTGGGAATTCTTTCGACCAGATTGTGAACAAGTTGGGCATGTTTAACATCACTCGCCCAACTTGAGGGGGAGTGTTAGCATAGTTTACTTTACTTTATTTTTGGTGTGCAAATAGCATGTTTGTATCCTTGTAACTTTTTGTCCCTCCTCTATATATAAAGGGGGACTCTTAATGCAATATGATCATGATTTCCCCTATCTAACATTATGTCTTCCATGTTCTACTCTTAATATCATCTCCTTCTTCACTACATCATAAGATTTCTTTTAGAAATCCTTAGTTGCAGAAGCATAAGCATACTTTTAAAAACAATTCTTGCATAATATGGTTTAAATAATCTTCTTCCAAAGTAAGGGATCAAAATAAAAAAATTTATATATATTGGCCTCAAATGTGCCCCAGGTGCGCTTAGGCGCACCTCAGATGCGCCTGAGGCACCTCGCCTGCCTCACCTGGCAAAGGCAGGGGGGCTATGCACCTGGAGCCTAAGGTGCGCCTTTAATAATATAGTTTGCACCGATGGCAGGAGGTCCACATCAGGATATTACATGTTTGTAAGGGGCAATCTTGTCTCCTGGAAGAGCAAGCAAAATGTAGTTCTGAGATCCACAGCCGAGGCGGAGTGCAGGGATATGGCCTTAGGTGTATGAGAGATGTTACGGTTGAAAGCCCTGCTGACATAACTCAAGATGGAGTGAAGGACCAAGGGGGAAGATGATATTGTGGTGTGAAAGCAAATCAGCTATTAGCATTGCAAATAACCCCGTTTAACAGCAGCATATATGTGATGTATGATGCTTTAATCTCTAAAATTTAAAGAGAGAATAGAACTGACCTAAAAAAATGTTATGGCCCCACGGCATCTTCATTTTTGTATGGTGTCATGTAGATGCCATAGGCATGTCTATGTCTTTTACTTTATGTTTGGGCAGTTTTGTACTTATTCCGAGTAAGTGGACCTAACCGTAGGTGTCGCTATGTAGTCCGCATATAAAGATCACCTTGGGTCATAAAATGGAAGCAAGAAGAAATCATATTTTCCTCTCCTAGTTCCCTACTCCCCCTTTGTGTTAGGGATGTGGTAGCTCTTCTCCCCACTCCACGGCAAGTGCTCCATTGTATCCCATCCAACTTCCTACCTTCGGCCACCTTTCTGGCAAGTTACCGACATATTATGGCAGGCCCATAATGGTATGACAATCCCTCTATAACGTGTTGGTAGTTGCAAGATAGACAGAGGAATTAAGGAGAAAGGGATAAAGTGGAGCCTGGCTGCGGCTTCGTAGCAAGCGAGCTCGTGAGAAGACTACGAAATCCCAAACTCTAAGAGGGGGGAGAGAACTAGAAGAGGAAAAAAGATTTATTATTGATTCCATTCTATGAAACAAGGGGATCTTTAAATAAGGATACACGACGACACTTGTGATTAAACCGCATACTCGGATTAAATAAAAAAGTAAACATAAAACAAAAGACATGGCATGTCTACTACACCTACATGATACTTTGATAAACAATATACAAAAATAATGGCTATTGTGGGGTCATAACAATTTTCATTAATGCTTATGGATTAGTAAATAAACATCTACAAGGGTGCAAGGCAGTAACAAAATAACGTACTTCCTTGCCATCAGGATTCCTCATCACAACCCCATCAACAACTGGAGACTTCCTCGCTTCAGCATGTGCATATTCTGGACCCACGGTATAAACCTACAAGTGAATAAACTATTTGTTCTTAGAATATGATGATCAACACACATAAACATCCTCCCTCAGCTTCCTCAAGTAAGCACTTGCTAAAGTATAAAATTCACAAAACACACTAAAATCGTTACAAGTTGGAAGTCAAACACAAAAAAATTAATTTGTGAGCTGAGAGTAGCTAGTAATAGAAAATATTCAGCAAAAATACCAAGCTCCCTTTAACCATGAAACCAAATTTTTGGAAACACAAAACCATCCGGTCTTCAACAATCAATTATTCTCAAATTGCATTATAAGTTTTCATCTTCAGATGGAAGCAACAAAGACAGAAGAAAGCAGGAGACAATAAAGTAGAAGAAAGGTTTTCATCTTCAGATCCCACTAATAAAATCCACCTTGATAGTAAGTAGCAAAAAGGTATAAGCTGGAAGCAATTTTCATGACTATCCATATGATACGATCCCGGAGAGGAACATGGCGAGGGGAAAGGCCGGCGGTGGTGAAGAAGAAGAGAGGGATTAGGATTTAGAAGAAACCCTTAGGGAGCAGCCCTAAATTTCATTCATCCAAGGATAATCAAAACGGAGTACACCACCGCGCTTTATAGGCGCGGTGTGCGGATAGCGAATGCGAAAAAAATAAAAGAATACACATACATAATATGAAATAATAGAATGTGAATAAAAATAAAATAATCATGTCGGTGCCGCGTCTTCAGTCTCTCCTCCAGACGGACCCGTCGTCATCTTCCTCCGTGTGTAGACCCGCCACAGCGTCTCGTCTACGTGCACGTCTGTAACAATACCACCGTCTGGAAAATGTGTCTTGTCCTCAAGGCAGTAGTCAGCGAACTGGCGGCGGAAGTCATCCCGAGAAAGCCATATAGCATCAGAGTGGGGGTGATTTGCCCAGGCGACCAAAATTTCCTCTGAAGTGGAGTCTCCCAGCAGAAGGCAGCGGAGATTGTGTATCTTAGCCGGGTAATATAGTGCCTCGCCGGCGAGATCGACACCGACCCGAATGTAATCCGTGGTGGCGTGGTTTCCCACCACACGGCGTGCTGAGAAACGTGGAAGACCGGGTGTATGCGGCTCTCGGAGGGGAGGCGGAGGCAGTAGGCGACCGCACCGATACGCGCTAGAATCTCAAATGATCCAAAGAACTGTGGGGCTAGCTTCGGGAAGGGCCTGTGGGCCACGGACAGCTGGCGGTATGGGTGTTATTTGATGAACATCTTCTCCCCCAGAAGAAAGGAGAGGTTGTGTTGCTTTCTGTTCGCAAAGGAGGACATCTTCTGTTGGGCCCGTACGAGGTGATGCTTCAGGTGATCCAGGATGGTGTCACGGTCGGCCAAACTCTACCTGACACTCTCCCGGCAGATGGCGGAGAATGGAGGGCGGCGGGCGGCCATAGACAGCCTCAAACGGAGTGGTACCTGCTGCATGGGGGTATATGGAGCTTAAATTTAGAAAATAAGGGTTTAAGGTTGAGCAGGGCAAAGACGGAGTATATGGAGCATAAATTTAGCATTATAAGAAGGACAGATGACTTCGTTATTAAGTTGGGTGATCAAGATATTTCCCGTAGTGAGTGTTTTAAATATCTTGGATCGATAGTTCAAAAAGATGGAGGTATTCATAAAGATGTGACACATAGAATCCAAGCGGGTTGGTTGAAGTGGAGAAGCGCGTCAGGCATCTTGTGTGATCGTAAAGTACCACTAAAACTTAAGGGCAAGTTTTACCGTACTGCAATTAGACCCACGATGCTCTATGGTTCTGAGTGTTGGACAGTGAATTGTGTACATGAGCAAAAAATGGGAGTTGCGGAGATGAGAATGCTTAGGTGGATGTGTGGACACACGAGATTGGATAAAATTAAGAATGAAAGTATCAGGGATAACACAAAGGTAGCACCAATTGCATAGAAGATGTGAGAAGCTCGTCTAAGATGGTTTGGACATGTACAAAGAAGACCATTAAAGGCACCTGTTACGCGTTGTGAGATTCTAGTCACTAGGCATGTTAAACGAGGGAGGGGTAGACCAATAAAGACTTGGAATGAAACTGTAAGGAAAGACATGATGTACTTAGGCATTAGTGAGATTATGACAAAAGATGGGCACACTGGCGACAAAGGATCCACATAGCCGACCCCACTATAGTGGGATAAAGGCTTGAGTGTTGTTGTATGCAGTGGAAACATTGTGCAGCAACATACATTCATGAACACACAGAGCCAATTAACATCATTACCATTTGCTTATCATTATCACTCATGGATATAGCATCACTGATAAAAAGATAAAGTCCGTAAAATAACGGTTTTGGTACATGTGTTAAAATGGCATACATGCCACAAAAGTTTGTTAGTAAAACTTTTCTCAAAGGAATAAACAAGGAAAGGATTTGAGATGACCTAGATTCATTTTTGTTAGAGAATACTAGGGAAATGATGTATTGTCCCATGTAGGAATTAGTGTTTAGTCTCACATTAGTGTTTTGTATAGCTAAATCTTACTCTCTTCTCTCCTATATATTTGTACTCATACTTGTTTTTTTTGTATTCAAGAAGTATATACAAGGTTTGGATCATTCTCTACATGGTATCAGAGGGATACGGTTCGGCCCATTTTCTGTAATCGCCTGCTCCTCCGGTTAACCGGGCGGCTTGATCTCCTCTTAACCGCTCCGTCTTGCGGCCTCCTCCTTTTCTAACCGAGACTAAGCTTTCTAGCCGCTCCTCTCTCTCTCTCTCGTGGCTTTTACCTCCTCTTCCCCCCTCTCTTGCCCCCTGCTCTCTTTTATAATATATCTCTCGGACACGTGGGCCTTCTCCCTCGCGGTCTATTTCTCTCCTCACTTCTCGCACGGCTTCCTCTCTTAGTCGATGCGACTTCTCTCTTCCGCTGTTTGTACCGCATCTTGGTCGCGACATCTTTTCTTGTCACTGGTGTGCTCACCGTGACCGTGTGGTCCTCCTTGTGTAGTCGTTGCGGTTTCCTTACCCGTCGCGGCTTCCCTACCGCTGCGGCTTCCTTAGTCGTTGTGGCCTCTCGCTCGGTTTCCTCCTTGCTTGTTCGCTGCAGCTTCTCTACCCGCCGCGGGCTCTGCATCTTCGCCGCGGCCTCTTGTCCGCTGGTTGCGGTCTGTCTCTATCCGCCTGGTGAAGTTCTTGTTCTTTTGGCCCCTTCTGCCTTTTGACCGCTGCGGCTAGGACTTCTCTCCTTCCGGCTACTTCCCGTTGCGGCCTCTGTCTTCCCGCTGCGGCTTTGCTATTCCTGCGGCTAGACCTTGTTTTTGCTCTTGGTGCGGTCTGCCTCTAACCGCCCGGTCTAGTACCGGTTTGCCGGCTTTTGTTCCTGTTGCGGTCTGCCTCTAACCGCTCGGTCGAGTGCCTGTTCGTCGGCCTCTATTTTTTCCCGGTCGCTGCCCGCCCAGGTGTCTTATCGTCTCGACTTGGCTGTTCGCGCGGTCTGCTCGCGGCTTCTCGTTTATGTCGTTATTCTTGTTGTGGTCTGCTCCTAACTGCGTGGTGTAAGTGACCTGGTTGTAGTCTTCTCCTAACCGCGCTGCCAGCTCAGGATTCTTACCGTCGCGGCTTGTTTCTATCTCTTGAAGACAGTTTCTTCCCGCGCTGGTCGTGGCCTTTCTTGCCGCTGGTGCGTTGTCACCGTGACCGCTGCGGGCTGTTCCTTGCAAGATGATCAACTGTCCTCCGGGCTTTGTGGTGTCTATTTCTGATGGTGGTACCTCCTGCATTGCTCATAGCTCATCCTGGATTTTGTATTCCGGGGCCTCTCACCACATTATCTCACGGAAACCACCACAATATTTGAACTTTGTGCATCCCAAGTTCATTACTGTTGCTAGTAGGGACAACAATTCCCATTTCTGGCGCGGCAGATATTCACCTCACTCCCTCCATTACTCTTCGCTCTGCCCTACATGTTCTGGGCTCTCCTTTCAACCTTCTCTTTGTTGGTTGACTCACTACTGACCTTGGTTGTGATGTAATTTTTTCTTCCAACTTGTGTGTTGTGCAGGATCGCAAGACGCAGACTATCATCGGAAAAGGGCATCTGTCGAATGGTCTCTATATCCTTGACCCCTCTCCCCCAACGGTGTTGTCCTCTATTAGCTCTGTTAATTAGGCATCGACGTCTTGGTCACGCTTCTCTAAACATACTCAGAAAATCTCTCCCCGACGTGTCCCTCCAAGAGTTCACGTGTGAGTCATGTATCTATGGGAAACATCATCGGTCTACGTTCTCACCACATACTACTCGGAGTCCTGCTCCCTTTGATCTAGTACACTCTGATATTTGGGGACCCTACAAAATTGCGAGTGTTTTTGGATATCGTTACTTTGTCACATTTGTAGATGACTACTCAAGGGTGACCTGGCTGTATCTCCTTCGCGACAGCTCTGAATTACCTGGTGTATTCTGTACCTTTTTCAATGAAACTCGCAACAAGTTTTCCACTACAATTAAAACCCTCTTGCACCGATAATGCTCGTGAATACACTAGGCATGCTTTTGCACACCTCTGTGTTGAGTTTGGGATCATCCATCAAACCTCCTGTGCCTCTACCGCCCAACAAAATGGTGTTGTTGAACGCAGGAATCGACACCTGCTTGAGGTCATCCCGCTCTCTTAAGATTCAAATGAATGTTCCCAAACAGTATTGGAATCTTGCAGGTTTCTACCGTCTGCACTCTTATTAACTGCATGTCTTCCTCCATTCTCAATTTTGTTGTTCCTTTCAATCTCCTTTTTCCCTCTAAACCTCTTTTCTCCATCACACCTTGCGTGATTGGTTGTGTGTGCTTTGTTCATCATATTGGCCCATCCCCTGACAAACTTGCTCCACGTGCCAATAAATATAAATTTGTGGGTTACTCTCGGACTCAGAAGGGCTACGTTTGTTTTTTCTCCCAAAGATCGCAAGGTTGTTATTTTTGTTGATGTCACCTTTCTCGAAGATCAGCCATATTACTCTCAACCAGCTGATTCTCCACTTCCGCCACCTCTTCCGCGACCTGTTATACCTGTTCATTCAAACCTTCCCACTCCTTCCCACACCAATCCCACCTAAACCACATACCCTTCCCACACCAATCCCACCTAAACAACCTATCCTTCCCACGTCAATCCCACATAAACCACCTATCATCTGTATGTACACTCGACACCCTTCTTCGACTACTACCCTACGGGAGATGCCCTCCTCTAATGATGTTTCGCAGCCTGAGAAGGATCCGGCAACAGGTTCCACTACCCACCCGATGGCAAACTATGTCTTTTTTCACAGCCTCTCTCCGAAATTCCGGAAAAGTGCTCTTTCTTTATCCTCTATTTCAACCCCCAATTCTGTGCAGGAGGCTCTCCAACATCCTGGGTGGCGGGTAGCTATGAACGAGGAAATGTCTGCTTCTTTGGGCAAATCACATTTGGGATTTGGTCCCGCTTCCTCCTGAACAATCATGTGTGGGATGTAAGTGGGTGTTTGCCGTCAAACAGGGTCCGGATGGGACGGTTCACCGTTTGAAAGCTCGTCTTGTAGCTCGCGGCTTCACTCAACATTGAAGCGGGTCAGCTATAAATCATTTTACGCTTGTAGGAAAGATAAAAACTTAGTCAGGTATAAAGTCGCCAAAAAAGAAGCTAAACAGGCAGTAAGTAAAGCAAGAAGTCAAGCTTATGAAGAATTTTATAAGCGACTAGATATCAAAGATGGAAGAGCGTGACATATATAAAATTGTTCGAGCTAGAGAAAGAAAGACAAGAGATTTAAATCAAGTAAAATGCTTAAAGGATGAGACAGATACAGTTTTGACAGTTGATTAGGATATTAAAAAGCGATGGAAAAGATATCTTTATCAACTCTAAAATGAAAAAAGAACAATGAATTGAACATGGAATAGTTAAGTAAATCAGAGAAGTATAAGAATATAACGTTTTATCGTAAAATTCAAGTATCATTTTACGTTTTATCATAAAATTCACCAAGGCCTTACCACGGCGTCTCTACTATCAGTTCTTGTTCAAGCTTGGTGCCTACGATTTGTACGCTCCAGCTTGCGGGGGAGTGTTAGAGAATACTAGGAAAAACGATATATTGGCTCATGTAGGAGTTAGTGTTTAGTCCTACATTGTTTGTATAGCTAGATCTTACTCTCTTCTCTCCTATATATTTGTACTCATACTTGTTTTTTTGTATTCAAGAAGTATATACAAGGTTTGGATCTTTCTCTACAATTTTGGCTTCTCGAGAGTATTATCAAACCTTGCATATAACTTCTAGTCATCTTCGCTTGAGTAATATACTTATAAAACATCTTCAAGTAAGCATTTGATTATTTAACTCCCCATCAACTGAATCATGGAGCACGTCAATTATAACATGTTGCTGGATATGCTTAAAAATAAAGGATGAGAAATCTAAATGCCCCCAAGGTGGAGGTTTTCAAATCATATTCATATTCTTAAAGATTAGAAATATTAATTACACATTAGAGATAATCTCAAAATCTACTTTCATAACTTAATATACATGCATAGCTCTTAATACATACATAGCTTTTAATTTTCAACTTGTTTTTTCTTTTATCCTTGGCTCTAAAACTTGTGAATTGCTTGGAGTCAAATCCATGACTAACCGTTGTGGTCAGTTAAGAATTTAGTAACTTTACATGTGAAGTTGCCCTCACCCTCTTCGGGACATAATTAACTATGGTGATATCATAAAACCTCGTAGCACAAGGGTACAACCCCTCCTAAGCAGTATGATCGTGACTTTAATTATGGTGGATTTTCACCTAACTATGGCAAGATACTTAAACCTCGCCCTCAAGGATTTGCTCCTAGACAGATTCACTAGTAGGCTTACCTTTTACTTTCTATTTCATTATCATAATTCTTGCACTTATACTTATCACATGAGTTGATACTTCCTAAAGTGGAGCTATGCATTGAGTGTAATTATCAAATGACTTTACCATAAGTTCCAAGTTACTACGTTATATAAGTTTATGAATAGAACTTCAATAATGAATGATATCCTCTGGGTAAATAATCGTTGGTCTATCACTAAGAAGTAATATAAAGGGGATGTCCAAGCAATTTTAAATGCTCTTAAAGAGTTGAATACATTTCTATCAGCCAAAAGTTGTCTGGCTGGTTACTGAATCCATATGTTTTACATGCAATAGTGCGAATCCTGACTATGACTTCTTGTTGTAATAAACAAAGATCAGCATTCCTTGCATTGATAGTCTACAAATTCATTTAAGTATCGATATACACATATACAACAACAACACTCAAAGCTTTTATCCCACTATAGTGGAGTTGGCTATATGGATCCTTTGTCGCCATTGTGCCCTATCTTTTGTCATAATCTCACTAATGTCTAAGTACATATCTTTCCTTATAGTTTCATTCCAAGTATTTATTGGTCTACCCCTCCCCCGTTCAACATGCCTAGTGACTAGACTCTCACAACGCCTAACAGCTGCCTCTAATGGTCTCCTTTGTATGTGTCCAAACCATCTTAGTAGAGCTTCTCGCATCTTCTCTGCAATTGGTGTTACTCCTATCTCATCCTTGATACATTCATTCCTAATTTTATCCAGTCTCGTGTGTCCGCACATCCACCTAAGCATTCTCATCTCCGCAACTCCCATTTTTTGCTCATGTACACCATCCACTGCCCAACACTCAAAATCATAGAGCATCGCTGGTGTAATTGCAGTACGGTAAAACTTACCCTCAAGTTTTAATGGTACTTTACGATCACATAAGATCCCCAACGCGCCTCTCCACTTCAACCAACCCGCTTGGATTCCATGTGTCACATCTTTATCAATACCTCTGTCTTTATCAATACCTTAAAAATATTAACCAATGAAAATAAATGACACGGGAAAAGAATATGAATAGACAATGCATTGAATAAATTCACCAATATCTCAATCATATACAAAGGAGTAAGAAAACCAAATAACAGAATGCATATTTTTTTCATGTAAGATGGAAAGAACCAAATAACAGAATGCAAATTTTTTCATGTAAGATGGAAAGAACCAAATAACAGACTGCATATTTTCTCATGTAAGATAGAAAGAACCAAATAACAGACTGCATATTTTTTCATGTAAGATGGAAAGAATGAGACAGTGAGATGGAAACCTTCACATCAGTTCCTCCAGTATGCATAAATTCTTCATATATATATGAGCCTTCCCGCCTTACCCTTCTAACCTCTGGATGGAATTCACTGGAACGATTACCAACCTATATAAAGAGACGGTAAAGTTTCAATGATAAAAGTATATCAATAAAATTAATTATCTGATTAATATAATAAAACAAATGAATTATTACATACACGAACTATGAGGTGTTGATTTCCAAGTCTATAAGTCCTTGCAAAATACACAAACTAGCTATTTTGTGATCTTATTTTTGAGTGGCATGGGAAGCAAAGTAGTATTAATTTAAAGCTTGAAATATTTGGCAGGTCCTCACACTTTGTAAGGATCTACATAGAAATCCCTAGTTTAGAAGGATATATCAGAGAAACTAAATTTTGACCGGCAGCAGTCAGTTGCATGGTACAATGCTCTTTCTAAACATATTGTATAGAAAAACTACCATGGCTTTATTGGAGAAAAAAATCCTTTACCCAACACCAATAAATGAAATAATGTATGTTGTTTGGCATACTGAAATAAGAAATAGAATATTACAACACTCAAGACTTTATCCCACTATTGTTGGGTAGGATATATGGATACTTTGTCTCCATTGTGCCCTATCTTTAGTCAAAATCTCACCAATGCCTAAGTACATCATGTTTTTTCCTTATAATTTCATTCCAAGTCTTTATTGGTCTACCCCTCTCCCGTTTAACTTGTTTACCCCTCTCCCGTTTAACATGTCTGGTGACTAAACTCTTGCAATGTCTAACGGGTGCCTCTAATGGTCTCCTTTGTACGTGACCAAACCATTTTAGTCGAGCATCTTGCATCTTCAAATGCAACTGGTGTCACTCTTGTCTTACCCCTGATACATTCATACCTAATTTTATCTAGTCTTCTGTGTCCGCACATCCACCTAAGCATTCTCATCTCTGTCCACATTATTGCTCATGTACACAATTCACTGTCCAACTCACAAAACCATAGAGCACCGTTGGTCTAATTGCAAAGCGGTAAAACTTGTCTTTACTTTACGATCACATAAGATCCCTGACGCGCCTCTTCACTTCAACCAACCTGCTTGGATTCTATCTGTTACGGAACTGCACGACGACGAGCCCAAGTGGCAAGCGTACATGCGTCGGGCGCGTTCATCGCATGGCCCCAATAAGTGCTCAGAGGAGATCGCGGCATAGCCGCATCACGGCATATCTTTAATTTCAGCATTTATTTTTTGGCATTTGTATTTTTGGCATTTGTATTTTATTCCTAGCATTTATTTTCGGTGAAGTATTCGCCTCTTTGTTCGCACCCCGCTACTATAAAGGGGAGCGCTTGTACTCGTTTGAACCATCTTGGATGAATGCATGTTTTTCCATTCCTCTAATTTCTAACCCTAATTCTCCTCTCTCATTCCCTCCTCCTCACTTTCTCTCTCTCTCACTCTCTCGTTCTCAATAGCGCCTCCCCCCCCTCTCACCCGGAGCAGCAACAACTGGATTGACCTGCCCATCCGCCCGCCACCGCCGGCAGCCAGAGTACTGGCGCCAGCCGAAGCCCGTGCCAAGTCCGTGACCCGGACCGCGCCCCGCACCTTCGTTCCACGCCGCGTCCAGACCGCTGCCCCGCGCGCACCCTAGCGCCACTTCTGTCGCGCTCCCCCTAGCCGTACCACCCCTTCCGCAACCACAACAGGCTGCAGCGCCTCTGTCGCGATGTCCAGTCTGCACCCGTACAGCCCGTGTCGCGCCGCCGCCGCCCTTCCTTCCGTGGCCTTGGCACCGAACACCAGTTCCACCGTCGAGGCTCCATCGGAGGATGCAAACGAGGCCCTCCTACGCCGCGTCAGCACCCAGGAGTTCATTGTGCCCTACTTGCAGACCTCCTTGCTCACCATCCACGAAAAGCTTGATGCGTTACAACCTCCCACTGCCTCTTCCGCCAGCGGACCCGCATGCCCGGCCGCCGCCACGTCAATCCTGAGGACGGCACCACTTCCGCAAATCGGGGACGCCGCACCCCCTCTTCCCTCCGGCCGCTCGGCCCTTGCCTTGGATCTTCCCACCTTCGCCGGAGTAGACGGGATTAAGTGGATCGCCAAGGCAGAATAGTATTTCGATCTCCACCATACACCCGAGCAGGACAAGGTCTCTAACTCCGTCGTGGGACTCGACGGCTCCGCCCTCCACGGGGCCCGATGGCTCCGTCAGACCAACCCGACCATCTTCTGGTCGGAAATCAAGAAGGAAATGATTCTCTGCTATGACAGTCGTTATTTCCGGCTCAGTCACCGAAAGACTGTCGGAACAGGGTGGAACACATCATATATGCGCAGCAGAATAGAGTTCGAGAAAACCCTAAACAGAAACTGGATCTTGCGATGAAACAATGATCAAGAAGTAAAAAACTAAAAAATGGATTGCAATATACCTTAGAAGGATTTAGTCAATACTCAACCAAGATGCTCCAGAAAGGCTGAGTCCACGCAGAAATAGATCTACAGCTCTACAGGTATCTACACAAGCGGAAGAGAACACCAATACCTTGTCCAACAATGTTGGGATGGAGAAAAGAATGTCATCTGCATCTCCACAAACTGCTAGGTAAGCTCCAGGAGAGGCGGCGACAAGATGAAATCACGACGGGATCTAGGGTTAGTGACAGCTTCAAAAGCACACACTAGCAGTTCTACACACACACAGGAAAACTCTTTTTCCAAGTCTATTTATACCTAAGTATATCAAACAGATAAGAGCCTCCGAAGAAATCCGCAAAAACTTAAACATGCGTCGACTTGCACTCGACGTGCGTCGATAAGAACTTGACGCAACGTCGAGATACGCTCAACGGCATTCGACGCAACTGCGTAGACACGCAGTCGACGTACCTGCGCCGAGTAGAACTCGACGTTGCGTCGATTTCTGCTCGACGTAGTGTCGATAAATCATCTGCTTTGACATAGAGCTTGGCTACATCGAAATCTAGTCGAAGTGTGTCGATACGCACTCGGCGTGCGTCGATACGCACTCGGCGTGCGTCGATACGCACTCGGCGTGCGTCGATACGCACTCGGCGTGCGTCGATACGCACTCGACGCAACCCGTAAGTATTCTTTATGCCATAGATTTGCTCCATTAATCATATCTCATATGAGTGGGGTCAACATAATCTTTCCTCCAATTTCTCTAAACACTCTTATGTGCGACCCTATAGGCTCATATCGCATTGCCAGTGAGACTAACTGCTTGATTGCTTTGTGATCACCTTGGAAACACCAACAGTCTCTCACTCGATCACAAAGTATCAATAAAAGTCTCACAAACAATGAGAGAGATTTAGCAATACATCCGGATAGAACTAGAGGCATGAACCGTATCACCCTCATAATTATTCAATCCAAGTTCTTGATCTAGAATGGACTTCCGGAAATTGGTGAGCTCAATATCATATATTGACTCAACCAAGCATCACTTTCCAGAAATTGGCTACGGGGCGGCCGGGCGGCATGAGAACCGCACCCATATTAATTCCTTAGGCATCGCATTCAACCATGAATGGTTGAGAGAAGTCTGGCATGGCCAAAACTAAAGCTGTCACCAGGGCCTGGCAAAGAGCTGTAAAGGAAGAGCTATAAAGGCGGAGGCCCCGTCGGTGGACAGTGGAAGGCGAGTCCAGCCGACTTGCAGAGTAGGCACGTGAGAGGTAAGGTCAGCTTGTCGTAGCCGAGGATGAAGCGATGATAGTAGTTGGTTAGGCCGAGGAACACCCGTATTTGCCAAAAAGAAATGAGTGTGGGCCACTGTAAAACTGTTGTGATCTTTCCGTGTCCATGGCTACCCCATGTGCTGATACGGTATGGCCCAGGTAGGAGATTTGGCGTTGACCAAATACACATTTCTCCTTATTGACAATGAGAGAATGTCACTGCAATGTCTCCAAAGTAGATGTCAAATACGCAGATGATCCTGCCAAGTCAGATTGTAAACAAGTATGTCATCAAAGAACACAAGGACATACTTACGAAACATCGACGAAAGATGTCGTTCATGATAGCCTAGAAGGTGCGGGCATTAGCTAGGCCGAATGGCATAACTAAGAACTCATAGTGGTCGTCATGTGTGTGGAAGGCTATTTTTGGAATGTCATCGGCACGCACGCGGATTTGATGATAGCCCAAACGGAGATTGGTTTTATAAAAATAAGTGGCTCCGCACAGCTCGTCCAAGAGCTCCTGCTGCATGATGGGAATCGGATAATTGTCTGCCATGGTGGCCCTGTTGATGGCACGGTAGTCCACACAGAAATGTCATGCTCAAGAGCGGGCTCGCCCTGGGACGTATCAGGCCAACTATAAGCATGTCAGAGAAGAGCCGCTCGATCTCATCTTTTTGGACGTGCCCGTGGTGGTATGGGCGAACCGTAATGGCTCAGGCTCCGTCTTGCAGCGGAATGCGATGGTCGGACGGTCGTGACGGAGGAAGTCTCAAAATGGCCTTGAATATGGATGTGAAGGTCCACAAGAGGTCGGAGACCTTGAGAGACAACGGAGCATGGCCAAATGGAGAGATGTTTGCCTACGCAATACAGATCTGCAACAGAAGTGCTCAGAAGTAGATTGAATGAGTACGGTGGGTCGCCCGAGAGGAGACAGCAATTCGCTGAAGTGCGACATCGCTTAGGAATGTGCAGGGGCGGTTGGCCCACTAAAAAGTCATCACATAGAAGCCCAATTATGGTTGATGTCGCTATGGATCTACAACCATGAGATGTTGAGAATGACATCCACCTCTCCTGGGGGAGAAACGTAGGCATATATGGTGGCATTGTAATCCCCTAACTGAAACGGAACAAAGTCTGCTTGTCAGGGTATTGGGTTTTTCTAGGAGAGATGCACATCATATGTGCGCAGCGGAAAAAGGAATCAAGAAAACCCAAAGAGAAATGGATCTTACGATGAACATTGATCAAGAATTAAAAACAACTTTATATAAATTATACCCTAGCGGGATTGAGTCTATACTCAACAAAGGTGCTCCAAGAAAATCCAATGAACACTTGCGGCTGGAGTTCCAAGCGTAAAAGTATATCAACGCCTCTACGGGTATCCACACGAGCAAGAAGAACCCTTAGAGTCTTGTCACACAAGATCTAAGTTGGAAGAAGGAATGTCCTCAACGTCTCCACGGATTGCTAGATCCGTTAAAGAAGAGGCGGCAATGACCGGAGTGGTCGGCGGCACGGAACAGCGACTGCGACTTCTAGGTTGCGGAACAGTTCCGTCGGGGAAGAAGTCGTGCTCACGATCTCTATTGATTAAGTTAAGTCCACGATAACATTTATCTCATATATATATAGAAGACCGAAACTGTCGTTACCCACAAACAGATCGAAATTGGACATAAAAGAATCAAACCAGGATCAAAGACCATTCGTCAAAATGACAGGAATACACCCGACGAATCAAAGACCATTCGTCGAAATGATACGTGAACATCCGACGAATTCAGAAGGAACAAATTCGTCTAAAAGTAAAGAGATCATTCGACGAATCCAAGTCCAATTCGTCGAAATTTCACGTGTCAACTCAACGAATCCAAGTTCAATTCGTCGAAATGTCCAGAGACATTTCGACGAATCCAGATCGATTTGTCGGAACAACGAAGAGACAATTCGACAAAGTTACTTTGAGTCATTCGACGAATTCAGACAAAACAATCCTCTAAACGTCAAGACACTTCTCGACGATTTACCTGGTCTTCTATATTCACAATATAGGTCCTGGGTTGATCCACCTCCAAATCCAGAATGTTCATAGGCTTGGCTTTTCACATATGAGCTATGCCAACACAAACTTTTTCAACTTCTTCAATACTCTTATGTGCGACACCATTGGCTCATATTGCGTTGGCAGTGAGACTACCTGTTTGACCACTTCTAGATCACAATAGTAACACTAACACAGGGATCGGCGATCGTCACCCAAGTAAACAAGGTAACAAGTTGTCAGATCAGGAGCCAGCTGCAGGGAGTCACTGAATCGTCTGAGACGAAGTTGTGGCTGACACCACTGTCAATCATCCCTACCACCGGAGTTCCCCAAAGAAGCCCATGGAGCTTCATGGTCTGGGGGCCGGAAAGGTCCCTGAGGGAGAAGTGGGGGAGGTCCATCCACTGGAGGGAGGACGTCGCCTGGTCTGCCGCGGTGGGCTCCTCAAGCACCATGGCATCAAAATCCTCAATCGTGATTTTGTCCTCAACTTAACACATGAGAACCTGCAGCTCCTTAAGCGGGCAGTCATACGTTGGAGAATAGGGTTGCTTGCAACGAAAACATAAACCCTTGTTGCGCAGATCATTGTATTCCTGCGAGGATAAGTGGTTAGTAGTCGGGGGGGCCGAAGAAGTGGTGGAGGCTTGTCTAGTTGGGTCGGATGAACGGCCAAGTCTCCGATGAAAGGTTGAGGAAGGGCCGAGGAATTAAACGCGGCGCAGGATGATTAATTGGGAGGGTGGCCGGAGGAGCAAGCGACTGGTTGGTGGGCCATACGGAGAAGGACGCTTCCACTAAGCGGGAGACCTCCATAGCGTCGGACACATCACGGCGGTGATGAGTGCAGAGGCGGGAGCGGATGTAAGGTTGAAGGGGCTAACCAAATCTGGAGGCTTTTATCACTTGTTAACAAGTTAGTACACCTAGTATGTTGTTGATAGTGGAGGGAAGCACCATTAATATTTAGTTTCACATTCCTGAATTATTACTGTACCGATATCTTCGGTGTTCATTGAATCTTAACCATTGTTTTTTATAATGGAGTTGGTGATCAACAATAATGATCCTGTGTTCAGATCTGATGCAAGTGAATATCATTCTCAACCAACCCTAGAATTCATCAATCCAAATCTTTATAAAAAAAATTAAAAGATTTGGATAGAATAGGATAGCATGGTGAGTCTTATGAGTGATCAAGTTGGTAGGCCTCAGATTATTAATATAATCTAATATATAAAGTCAATACAAGCTTTAGACAACATGCTCTTCCTTTTCTAGGATTTGATGCCTAGAAGTGTTGATTTTCCAAGACTAAAAAAATCATACATTTATAGTACATTAAAATGAGCCTCGAGTAACAGTCAGCACAAGAGAAACAACTTAGAATGGCACAGTGGGTTTCAGAGCCTCGAGTCACAGTCAGCACAAGAGAAACAACTTAGAATGGCACAGTGGGTTTCAGAGCAAGAGATTAACAGCTAGACCCCGGATTCATGATACAATCTGGTATATAAAGCCAACACGTGCTTTAGATAAAACACTCTTCCATTTCTAAAAATTTGATAGGTAAAGCAGTTGCTTTCAAAAGCTAAAAAACATATTCCATAAGACACAGTTTTTAAGTACAATATTAATTAAATGCCAAAAAAACAAATATCAACTGTCAGTTGAATAATTTTACAAGCTCATTATCTCACAGATTGCTTGGGCAATGTAAAAGAATTTATCTACTATAGCAATTATGAATTTCTAGCCAGTCCTGAATAGGTCGAGAAATTACATATTTCTTAAGTAATATAAAAGAATATGTCAACTAAAGCAATTATGCGAATTTTTATAGTCAAGAACATGCCCTCAATTTTAAGTAAGTCCTGGAAACTGCCACAGTGAAGGAAGAACTCCTTATTATGTGAAAAGTGCCTTGAATTTTCAAGGTAATCAGAAAGCCCTTGTTGGATGAATCCTCAAGCGAAGGTAAATAAATTTAAAAAAACTCCACAGTAACAAGTATTTATAATTATATCAATTCTAATTTCAATATCATAAATAGCAAACTAAATAAATGCACAAATCTTCGCACTAAATATGTTGCCATTGCTGCTGTTTCCAAAGTTTACAACAATCAAAAGCATCGACGATTACAATAAAATGTATACGAGTGTCTCACCTTTCTAAACAATTCTTTCATCCCCCCACCGGCAGAATTAGGATAATATATCATTATGCTATGATCATCCCCTTTCAAAGAAACATTGGTAATTAGTTTTCTAAGAGAAATAATCTAGGTGGTCAGATATTACACAATGTAATAAAAAACATTAAATTATATATCATTTTTCCAAAGAAAAATAATTGTATAAAAAATGCCGCTACATAGCACAAATGTTTTAAGGAACAAATAGCCTTTTAGAAATTCCAGTTTTGCATTGTCTAGTTTTCTCTATTTCTTTCATGATAGGATCTCAGTTGTTTCCATAAGCATAACAAAGTCCAAATGATAGATATTGTTAAAAAATGGGAAATGAGAAATATAACAAAATTATTTATTTGTTTCCATTTTTTTCCAATCCAAGGAGATCGATATTGACATTTAAACTGTCTAATTCATGGAAAACTTGAGAGGAGCTGTTAATGACAAACCCGTAGGAATGCTGGGCACTTTGCCAGAGGGTCATCGGAGATGAGATGACGGAGCAGGATACTATGGAGCGTGTCCTCATGGTCAAAATTTGGAAATTGGGTCTTCACTTCCTCTGCCAAGATCCATATTGCCTCGTCCTTTGCCTATCCCTTCCACTGAATGAGAACATGTCTTGCGGGTCCTTGGACGTGCTCGGTACGGGTGCCCAACACTATCTCGGGCTCGTAATGTGGGGCGACTTCACTACTCAAACCTTTGGGCAGGGTGGCTTGAAGAGGGTTGTTTCCCAACGTCCTCTTCAATTGTGACAATGAAATACCTGATGGATTCGACTGTCGGGTGGGAGTTGCAAGCGATATGCTACCTCACCTATCTTTTTCACGACCAAGAAGGGGCCAAAATACCGCACGGAGAGCTTGGGGTGGAGGCAACCGGTCAAGGAACTATGATGGTGCAGTCGCAGTTTGACGAACGCATGTTCGCCCGTTAAGAGGACCTCTCGGAAGTGTCGGTTGGCCTGTTGGGCCATTCTCTTCTGAGCGCGGCGTAGTTGATGCTTCAACTGTCGTAGAGCCACGTCCCGATCTTGTAGGCCCTTTACCAAAGCTTGGACTGGCATTCCCCGGCGAGGCAGACCGGTATCGGTGGGGGCGGACACCCATAAACCGTCTAAAAGGGGGTAACACCTGTCGCCGACTGGTAAATAGTGTTGTACCATAACTCTGCCCATGCCACCCGCTGGGTCCACTAGGCGGGGCTACTCGGTAGCAAAGCGGCGGAGGTAGATGCCCACGCAGTGGTTGAGGACCTTCGTCTGTCCGTCGTACTGCAGGTGATATGTCGTTACCGTAGCTTGGTCCCCTGTAAACGGAACAGTTCCTACCAAAAGCTGCTCATGAAGACCGGATTGCGGTCGCTAACAATGGAATGAGGGAACCCATGTAGACGGACGATCTCGCCAACGAAAACTCGGACCACCGAGCTCACCATGTAGGGGTGTTTGACGGGTATGAAGTGCGCGTACTTGAAGATACGGTCAACCACCATCAATAGACAGTCATACCCCTGAGAGCGTGGAAGGCGGGTAATGAAATTCATGTCGATGTCCTCCCAAATCCGATCAGGAACCAGAAGAGGTTGTAGCAGGCCAGCTGGGGTAAGGGTCTGATATTTGGCCTTTTAACAGACTAGACTGTCGGCCACGAACTGCTACACTGTCTTCATCATGACGCACCAGTAAAGGGTGGCTGCCAGCCGGCGGTAGGTCGGGTAGGCCCCCGAATGCCCCGCTGTCGGTGTGGAATGAAACTCCTCCAATATGCGTGGTATCCATGGTGATGACGCTGCGAGAACCAGGCGATCGCGAAAGTAAAATCGGTCGCCCACAAGTTGGAAAGGGGGGTGCACATCCGGCACACCCTGTAGCTCTTCGATCATGCAGCCATAGTGGGGGTCCGCCCGCACCTCCTCCTGGAGGATCACCGCATTCCATCACTGGCAAAGGGAGATCGCTGCCAAGGTGCTGTCATGCTCTCGGTGGGACAGGCGTCAGCGGCCGTGTTCGTCTGTCTGGTCTTGTACTCGATGGAGAATGGATAGCCCAAGAATTTGACTATCCAGAGTTGTTGGGCCGGGGTGGAGACATTCTGTCTCCATAGATGCTTCAAGCTGCGGTGGTCAGTTTTGACGGTGACGGGGCGGTCGAGCAGATACAGGCGTCAATGCTGAACACTAATGCTTGTAGCTCGTTGTCATGGGCGAAAGCCACCTTTCGCCGATCAGTGAAGGCCTTGTTGTAATACGTGATGGGGCGACCCTCCAGCATGAGGCCGGCGCCAACCCTCTTCCCCGAGGCGTCACACTCCATAACAAACGGCTGGGAAAAATCGGGCATGCTCATGAACGGTGTCACCACGAGAGCGCGTTGCATGCTGTAAAAGGCCTCTCTGGCGGTCGCTTCCCACAGGAAAGGCACCTCCCTCTTCAGGAGGTCCGTCAATGGCCGCGCCAAAGCCCCGTAGTCGCGGATAAAGCGGCGGTAATAGCCGGTGAGTCCCAAAAATCCATGCAGGCCGGGCGGCTCACAGGCGTCGGCAAGTGCAGGACGGCATCAATCTTTCGCGGGTCCATGGCGAGACCCTCGGTAGAGATGATATAACCCAGGTACTCGACCTGAGGCTTGCCAAAAGTGCACTTCTTCCGGTGGGCCACAAGCTGGTGGGCGGCAAGGAGGCGTCAAGATGAACTGTAAACCAAAATGTCGTCAAAAAAAACCAAGACAAAACTTACGCAAATATGGACGGAACACGTTCATCAGGCAGAACGGCAAGACGAGAACTCGTAGTGGCCATCATGCACGTGGATCTGATGGTAACCCGAGCGTAAGTCCAGCTTGGAGAAATAGGTAGCACCACGCAGTTCATCCAACAGCCCTTGGATGTTGGGAATAGGGTACTTATCATGCACGGTGAGTTTGTTCAGCTCACTGTAGTCGACGCAAAACCGCCAGCTGTCATCCTTCTTCCGCACTAGCAGCATCGGGCTGGAGAAGGGGCTGGCACTCGACTGGAGGATGCCTGTGTTGAGCATATAGGACGCCATTGCCTCCATGGCATTCTTTTGGTCATGGCCATACCGGTAAGGGAGGACGGAGACTGCAGCCACGTCGGGATGCAAGATGATATTGTGATCAGAAGCGCGCGACGGAGGTAACTCGTGCGGTATGGTGAAGACCATCGGATAGTCGTCGAGTAGCCGCTAGACATCCGGATATAGAGGAGGTGGGGCCGGTGTTGATTCCTGATCCATGTGCCACAAGAGAACGCTGAAATTAGGGTCGCGCGTACGGGAATGGAGCGGAGGCCGGCCGGCGAACGAGCCAAGGAGGAGTCTCCCTGAAGGTAATAAGTCGCATCTGACGCCTCAAAGTCCATCGTGAGACGCCCCCAACAGTTCCCAAGTGTGCTCAGTTAGAACACGCCCAATATCGCGTCCAACCCACCAAGGCCGAAGACATAGAAATCAGCAGAACCCGAGTACGTGTCGATGGAGAACTGCAGGCCGACGCATCGTCCAGTAGTTCGAGCACGGTGGTCGTCTCCGAGGGAGACATGAAAGCCTGGGGTTGGAGGCACCGGAAGGTGGAGCGCTGCCACGAGGTCCTGGGAGATGAAATTATGACTGGCGCCTCTATCAATCATAAGGACCATTGTCAACTGTTGCAGGGTGGTCGTGAGCTTCATGGTGCATGGGTAGGTGATGTCGCGAACCGAGTAGCAAAAGACCTCCAACCGATGGAGAGCGGCGACCGGTTCGGCGGGATTGGACCCCTCCACATCAAGCTCGAGGGCCTCAAAGTCGGCTATCACAATCTCCTCTTCTTTGTCCCCCAAGAGCATCTGGAAATCTCTATTGGGACATTCATAGGTTGGTGAGTGCGGGCCCCTGCAGCGGAAGCAGAGGCCCTTTCCCTGAAGTTCAAGGTACTCCTGATGAGAGATCTGATGGGGGGGTCGAACCTGTGGGGGTGGCGGTTGCGGCTGTGGCGGAGGGCGGCTGGGTGTCGGCACAATGTCTGGGGTTGCCCGACCCATTGGAGGCGGAGGCCGGGAAGCGACCGGCTGGGAGGAGGCTGGGGGGTGTGAACCGGGCGGAGGCGGTGGTGGAAAAGTGGGCCTCCACGAAATGCGCTTGCTCCATTGAGCGGGACGGGGTGGTGGGGTTGTGGACCCGAAGACGGTTACGGATGTGCAAGCGCAACCCGTTGAGAAACGTGCCCAAGTAGCGGTCGGGCAATAAGCCAGGCGCGTGCATGGCCACCTCGATGAAGCCGTCGTCAATGTAGGCATCAACGAAGTCTACTTGGCGAACATTGCCCAGACGTTCATAGGGGTTGCCGGCGTGGCGGTTGTCGTAACGGCGGATCAGCTCATCTTTGAGGAGCGGCTAGAACAAGGTTGGTGACGAGTGGCGGAGCCAACGGACCTAATGAAGGGTCGAGCCCACCATGTAGATCGTGGCGAAGGTAACCACTTGAGTCATGGGCGTTCCCAATATGTCAAAGTAGTGTTCGGCCCGTGCGAGCCAACCCAGGGGATCAGTCCCGTCGAAGACCGGCAGATCAATGCGGCGGAGAGCGTCGGAGGCAAGCTCGTGGAGAGGATGAACTCCCGCCGGAGGATCACCGGGGCTACTGGTTGAAGTCGTGGTGGCGAGCGGCGAGGTCAGTGGGGCAGTCGGAGACGGTGGACGGGAGGTGAGGAGGGCATAGATGTGACAAGATGTCGCGAACGGCAACTTGGAGGTCTGATAGGGATGTATTAATACGGTCGAGGCGGTCAAAGAGTGTCGTCGTGGATGCGCATACGCCGTGGAAAACGCTAGGAGCATAGGAGACGCCGAACAGGACTACGCGGAAGATTCGGCGGAGGCGACGTCAGCGGAAATGGTGGGAGGCGCGACGCTTGGGGAGGACGGCGGCGCGCGAAGGGCAAGTCGGGCCAGTTGTTAGAGGGATGCCGCGGTGGGAGAAGGTGGAGCGGTGGGAAGCGCATCTGCCCGGGAGAGAGTGGGAAGGGGAGGGGCGCGGTATGCAATTAGGGAAAACAGGGAACAGCTAGGTCGTTTCTCCCCTCTTCAATTTCTCAATTCAATAATCCAAAGCACAAAATAATAATGTCCACACATCTCCCTTATATAGGGGGAGACCACTTAGGCTAGTCAGCCCTACAAAGCATAAATAAAATGCTAGTAAATAAAACGCTAAAGATAATCAGATACGAGGCCCGTTGAATGCTGCTTGAGGCTTATGTCGTCTCCGTTCCCCGCGCGCGCCTGGTATAAACGCACGTGAAGCACCTACCTTCGACCGGATCCGCCCCGTTCTTATCATCATTATAAGTTATTCTGCAAGTATCTCTCATTTCACATGTCTTGTTTAAAATCAAATTCAATGATCTTTTCTTAGCATGCACAAGGATGGTGGTACGGAATAATCTCATCAATTTGTAAAAAAAAATTATGTTATTGCATGAAACATGAATCATTGAATGCGGGTTAACATCCCTGTTAGGTATGATCTAGAGTTTAATTTCTCACACTTGAGAAAATGATTATTAATTGAAAGCACGCCCAATAGATTGCTTATTCATTGTGTACACAAAGAAATTAATATGTTTTTTACATGTTGGCATGTATATATAAATGATTCTACAAGTTTGGACCATTGAGATGAGTAATGCAAGAAGTTTGAATGACCTGGCATATGCTATACCCAAAAAATCGTTATTGGCGATCTTTCACGACTGTGAGGTACATCATGTCATTTAATTTCCTACCATTGAGCAAATAATTATTAGTTGAAGGTTTGTCCAATGGATTATTTATTCATTGATTTTGCAAGTGTGAGAATTTGAAATATTAACAAATATTATACCAGAAATTACTACTAATACAATGGAACTCGCCTCTTTATATAGAATAGAGGAAGAATTTACATTTGCTGATGTGGGATTAAAAAAAGGAGAAAATAATGAACAATAAGTTGTTTTCATTGGGCTTTTTACAAATAAATTTGGGTTTAACACTCTCTTAAGTTGGAGCATATATATCGGTCATTCCCAGTTTGGCACAAATATCGAAAAAAGATGAAGAAATCAATTTGGTGAAAATATCGATCAACTACTTATCTAAAGTAACTCTTTATTTGGCTACAACATGTCGTAGCCAGATCCAGTGTTGAGGTGGAATTCAGGGCAATGGCACTTGGGATATGCGAAGGGATATGGATTCAGTCGATTATGAGGGACTTGGGTGTGGAAGGTGGTGGTCCAATCAAGATCTACTGTGATAGTAAAATAGTTATTAGCATTGCCCACAACCCAATCCAACATGACCGTACTAAACATGTGGAGATCGACAGACACTTCATTAAGGAGAATAGAAGAGTTGATTCATTCATCCACATATGGGCTTTAAATAGGATTACAACATGACTCAAAGACACCGATAGTCGGTGTGGGACTAAACACAAATACATCTAAAGACTCTAATAGCCCGACATTGACCTGATAATTCCAAGTTTCCAACACTCCCCCTCAAGCTGAAGGGGAAACCCTTCAGCTTGGACACAACAAATAACGGCAATTAAGGTAGATGATGCGGGACAAAACATCAAACGAGCCACCGGGGGAAATTCCAAACCGGGGAATCAAGTTGGGAACATAGCCACACACGATGTGTACTCACTGGAAACCGGTCAACCAACATCATCTACACACAACATGCGAAAGAGAACGAAAGATGTTGAACAAATCATCAAACGAGTGATTGGGGATAATCTGTCGGGGATTATCTGTCGGGGATATCTGTCGGGGATAATCCGCACAAAAACAATCCCTCACGACACAGTCTCGCACGACACGGTCTCACGCGACACAACCCGATAAGATTAGAACACCAACATCAGTCGCGTCCCCAACACACGACCAATAGAAAGACAACATGGGGAGACGCAAACGACATACAACATAAGCATGGAGGGTGTGCAGGACGAAAGCGAAAAAATCGGAAAAGATCATCTGAGTCGTCATTATCCCAACACTCCCCCTCATGTGGAAAGCACGTGCATATTGGCATAACCACACGAAACATTGAAGAGGACACAAAAAAACTTCAAAAAACAACATCATCCTCATCATCGATGAGAGAAGCTAGCAGCGAGAACAAAAATCTGTGGCAGGAACAACAGTGGAGACCATCGACAGTCCGACAACAGCTGCCCGACAGCAGGCAGCAGCAGCCCAATAGAAGCAGAAAAGGCGAGCAGTGAATGGAGCCAGAAGAAGGTCTGTATCATGCAACAATAGGGGACGAAGCATCATCGAGATCTGGACCTCTGGAAAGGATGCAATCGAGGAAACATCTGCGGCAAGGAACATCTAAGAAGGGAACAGGTCATGTGGTAGAAGCTCCAGCAGCAACAATAGCCGGCGGGAACCAGATGTTGTTGCAGACAGCGTCGGAGAAGAAGACTACTGGAAAATGAAGAAGACGGCCGAAAGAAGAAGGGGTCGAAAGCAAGGTTGTGAAGATCGAGATCTTACTTAGGATCGGGAGGCATCCTTAAGATCGTAAAACGTAGGATCGACACAGATCGCAACATCGTATTATAATAAAAATTAAAAAAATTATATACATTGGAAGAATTTTTTTTATAAAACAAAAGCATCAGAAAAATGTAAAACAAAAGCATGAGAAATATATAACAATCAACATTCGACAAATATTAATATAAAAGACATTGTAATGAATGCATAGTTGCATACCATACCATCACATCAAACTATAATATTCTAAAAAGACAAACTCAAAAGTGTTCAATTCAACTTTAAATAAAATCACTCAAGTCAAAATTCAAATTTTCCCCAAAAACATCTTCCTCTCCTTCAACCATCACTTGCTCTTCTTCCTCTCCTGCGGCTGCAGCAAGTTCTTCAATAAAATCAGGAGTATCCAACTCCGCTAAATTTGGAGCATCTACTTCATAAGTGTCCCCAAGATCATTCAGATTGTCTTCATCTTCATCTTCAACAATCCACTCATCATCTGAAGGGATATCATCAAAATTGAAATTATTCGTACTCCTTTTTTTCATTTTTCCCAATCTTGAATTTGTCATCACAAAGATGAAATCATTCATGGTCTTTTGCTTTAAGCGATTTCTTCTCTTTGTGTGCACCTAAAAAAAATCAAATAAGTTAATATACATAACATAATTTAAATGCAACATATAAAATATTTTTTATTTTTTAATTATACCATTTCAAAGGCACTCAAGTTCCTCTCACATCCACAGGAACTACATGTCAAGCTTAGCACACGAAGAGCAAATTTCTGAAGATTTGGATGTTCCTCCCCATATGAATCCCACCACGCCGCTGAAGTTTTGATATTAACTCCAACTTTGGCAACTATTGATCCAAAAAATTGCATCTTATTCTTAAAATCTTCAAGCTGGCTATCAATTTTTGTAATTTCATCTATATTTCCCCCCGTCATTCTTTATATGCAGTCATATAGTTCACGTTTCAAATAATAGTAAGCAGCATGCAAGGGCCTATGGAGTTGCTTGTCCCATCTTGCATCAATAACATCCCATATAGGTTGATAACTAAACAATGAAAAAAAAATTCAAATAAGTTAAAACAAGACACAAATAAATAATGCTACATTTTATTTAAAAACACTTACTATTTTTGCACACCATCAAAGGCCTGTGCAATTTTTTCTTTGGCTCTATCCATTTCCTCATAAATGAATCGCATGGCAGGCTTCTCATCTGAATCAACCAATCGAAGCACTTTCATCAATGGATATGCCCCCTTCAAGCAAATAACAATATTCTTCCAAAACTCCCTATCCATAATCACATCGTCAATCAATTTTACATCTCTGGAAGTTGCAAACCGACTACCCTTCCATTCATCTGAGTTAAACATTCTTATCAATGTCAGTTTCTTGTCATGAAGACATCCCAGAGTTAAGTATGCAGTGGCAAAGCGAGTCATTCCTGACCTCACCAAATCTTTATCTATTGTAAATTTTTTCAAGATCGATATGAGATTGGTTATAGAATAAATATAAGTTGTAATTTTCCTCGCCTTTGGAATTGTCTCATGATGCACAGCTATCTTCTTCTCCATATCCTCAACCATCAAGTCAATGCAGTGCGCTACACAAGGTGTCCAATACAACTTTTTCCTTTTAGCCATCAACATTTCTCCGGCAGTTTTGTAGTTTGCAGCATTATCTATCACTACTTGGACAACATTATCTTCAGCAACCTCCTCAACAATGTCATCAATCATCTTAAAGATCTTCTCTATTGTTTTAGTCATATGAGAAGCATCAATAGATTTGAGAAAAACTGTTTTCATAGAGCTGTTTACTAAGAAATTTATTAGTGTTCTTCTCTTATTCGTCCACCCATCGGTCATTATTGTGCATCCCAACTTCTTCCAATGAACTCTATGTTCAGCAAGAGTCTCCATTGTCAAATCATATTGTTGCTTCAGATATTTGACCCTAATTTCATGATAAGATGGTGGTTTGAAACTCAATCCATGTCTTGAAATAGACTCACACATCTTGTGGAATTCATCACTCTTTATCACATTAAATGGTATTGCGTTATTATAGATGAATGAGGCAATATCATTACATGCTTCCTCTCGCACCCCCTTTTTAAAAATGTTGTTAATTATTGATTGTGTTTTTTCACTTCTCTTGAAAAAACTAGCAGAGCTTTTATCATCTATTTTCCTCTTCGCACTTCCACTCGACTCTTCTTCCGCTGGGGTGATTGTTTTCTTCAATAGTCGATCTTGCAAACCAACTAGAATATCTCATAATTCTTTTTTCACATCTTCTGGCACGGCTCTACAAGCTCCAACATCTTTTTGTGTTCCCGCCAAATGATGTTTTAAACGATAGATCCCTCCGGTCACCGCTTTATCATAAAATTTGCATTTTATTTTCCTAACATCTCCCGCTACTGGAAAGTCATACTTCCATCCAACATCACTTCTAGATCCTGCAGCAGTCTTTTGCGTTCTAGATCCAATACGAGCATCAACATTATTGCTCCCAGATGCACTATTCGAACCACCACTTGAAGTCATTTCTAAAACAATTAGTAGTGTTAAGTTATTAATAATTTAAAATAATTTGAACAAAATAGTAGAAAGAAACTCATTGGCTAAGTGATATCAATTACATTTTCATTTATCTAAGTGATATCAATTACATTTTCATTTATCTAAGTGATATCAATTACATTTTCATTTATCTAAGTGATATCAATTACATTTTCATTTTTCTAAGTGATATCAATTAAATTTTCATTTTTCTAAGTGATATCAATTACATTTTTCAGCCGACAAACAAAATATAATAAATATATACATGTATATCTCACAAATATAATTTAAAGTCCTCTAAATAGCAATAATTTTCATAAATCCCTAAACAATAACAATAACAATTTCTAAACAATAATTTCCATTTGTTCATACAGCAATAATTTTCAACAAGGAAATCTGAAAATAACAATAATTTCCATTTGTTCATACAGCAATAATTTTCAACAGAAATTTTATACAGCAGCAATAATATTCAAGGGAAATCTGGAAAAAACTTCAAATCATGTATATATTTATTATATTTTCATACAGCAGCAAAGAAGAAGAAAAAGGGGAGGGATCGGGGATGACCTGCTGCGGGAGCGACGGGATCGGGGATGACCTAGAATGCGGACTACGACGAGATCGGAGATGACCTAGAATGCGGACAGCGGGAGCGCCTGCTGCGGGAGCGACGGGATCGGGGATGACCTAGAATGCGGATTGGGAAGAAATAATGCGCGGGATTAAGACACTGGGAGCGACGGGATCGGGGATGATCGTAGGATCGAACGATCCTACGATCTTAAACGCTGATCCTGGCGTTTCTGCAGGGAGCCCGATCCAGCATAGCTCATGACTCGTTTTCCCCGTAAAACTCGTAAGATCGTCCGATCTTACGATCAAAATCGAAATCTTAACAACATTGGTCGAAAGAAGACGCAGACCGGGGCGCTGCAGGATCAGATCGTCGATTGATGTCGACGGGAGCGGGAGCGGGAGCGGGAGCGGGAGCGGGAAACGCGGCTGGGAGCAGTAGCGGAAGCGGGAGATGCAGTTGGGATCTAGCGGGAGACTGGAGAGCTTGCGGGAGCGGCTTGCGGCGAAGTCGAACCGAGAAGCAGGAAACCTAATTGAACGGAAGCGGAGAGAAAAACAAGAGACGGGGTTTGGTGCAAGTGGGAAGAAGAGCGTGCGACGGATCGTTGCGAGCAGCAGCGGTGAAATTGCGAAGTAAGGAAGCCCTAGCCGGTCACGGAGGAAAGAAATTTTCTAGCTCTGATACCATGTTGGAAATAAAAAGGAGAATAGAAGAGTTGATTCATTCATCCACATAGGGGTTTTAAATAGGATTACAACATGACTCAAAGACACTGATAGCCGGTGTGAGACTAAACACAAATACACCTAAAGACTCTAATAGCCTGACATTGACCTGATAATTCCAACAGTAACAAACGGAGTACATATTCATCTATTGATAACTTCCTCTTTGAATCTGATAAAGTGAGGATGAACTTCTATATGATTTGTTCTTTCATGGAATACAAGATTTTTAGATATGTAGATGGTAGCTTTATTATCAAAAGCATTAGTACAGGGGAGTAGTAAGTTTCACCAAAATCTTTTAAAAGTATTCTTAACCATTTTAACTCACAAGCAATCTGAGTCATAATTTTGTATTTTGCAAAAGCACATGATCTGGACAGTATCACTTGTTTCTTACTTATCCAAGTGATGAGATCTCCTCTGACATATGTACAGTATCTAAAAGTTGATTTTTTTACCTTTCTTATCAACTACATAGTTTGCACCTAAATATGTTTCAATACATAAATGATCGCTTCTTTTAAATAGTGGTCCTTTGCCCAAAGATCATTTAATATATTCTATTAATTTTAATGTTATTTCGAGATGACGCCCTTTCAGAGCTTGCATAAGCTGACTGACTTTTCCAACAACAAAGAAAATGTCAGGCCTCGTTATAGTAAAATAAATAAGATACAAACCAAACGCCATTAGTAAGCGATGACTTGTCAAAGAGATGTCTCATCCTAGAGTATTAGAGTGCCTATAGGCACAGGATTCTGAGCACGCCTGGTTTCAAGAAGACATGTTTTTTCGAGTAGAGCTAAGAAATGTTTTTTCGGGTAGATCTAAGGCATGTTTTCTTTGGGAAACAACTATGATGTTATTGCATCTCACAATTTTGATTCCCAAGAAATTTAAGAGGACCCATATCTTTTGTAACAAAGTATTCACAAAGATAATTTTTTGTTATCTCTATTTCCGGAAGTGAATGTCCTGAAAGCAATAACTTCACTTTCTACTAAAAAGAATAAAGTTAAAACAACAATCAGGTGTGAGTGTGTGACAAAAATAGGTAGCACGGTACGGATACAAGCAGGTAGAAAAACTAAAACTATTATAAACACACTCAAATCAGGCATATAATGTATATTTAATCATTGAGATTTTATTTCATAGAAGTCTAAATAATAACTATGCATACCATCAATAGGCTTCTCCACAAATGGTTTCCAAAAGCGTTTTCCATGCACTTCAACAAAATCTTCATGCTCAAAAAAGTAATCCAGCTCTTGATAAGAAAATTCTCTATTTACAAGAGCGTAACTAGGTACCGGAACTCCGAACTCCTCAAGTCGCTTCAGGAAACAAAATTGAATTCAAAAAAATCAAAAATGCGTACAAGGAAATTTAAATCCAGAAAAAACTTCACTATCAAAAAAGAAATTATCATAGACTTCCAAGTTCCAACAGAAGAGATATTAAGGCTTAAAAATAACGTCTACGAATGCTAAGAATGTGATTCTATAAGTCCATGTTTATGGAACAAAAAAATTATCCCTTCCAAATATATAGAAACAATCTGTCTGGTTTCCTCATGCAACTAATTTATCCATAATAGTCGAGGAAATTTTGAAGTATTTAGCCTCAATGATTTTAAATGTTAATGCATATTACTAGGATAATAATAATAATAATAAGGAATCATATATTTAATGTGTTGAGAGAAGCCAAAACTTGTATGTATTGCTTATGTAAGTAAATACAAGGAGAGAATACAATTATATAGGAGATGAGAAGAGAGGAAAAAACCTATACAAGATGTGGGACTAAAGAAGAGAGAATACTTGGGCCTTTATGGGCCTTTATACATGGGCTTTTCTAATACTCCCCCGCAAGCTGGAGCGTACAAATCGTATGCACCAAGCTTGGACAGGCATTGATAGAAGAGGGTACTTGACAAGGCCTTTGTGAGGACATCCGCAACTTGTTCAGTACCAGGAACATGTCTGAGGTCGATCTTCTTTAGCTGAACCTTTTCCCGGATAAAATGACAGTCGACTTCAATATGTTTAGTTCTCTCGTGAAAGACTGGGTTCTTGGCAATGTGTATAGCAGCTTGACTGTCACAGAGGAGAAGAGACGGTGAAGGAAGCTTTACACCCAGATCGGTGAGAAGGCTTTCAAGCCACGTTAGTTCCGACACCACTGATGTCATTGCCCGATATTCTGCCTCAGCTGATGATCGAGCAATGACCGCTTGTTTCTTGCTCCGCCAGGTAATCAGATGTCCTCCAAAGTACGTGCAGAAGCCACTGGTGGACCTTCGATCATCGAGGGACCCGGCATAGTCAGCATCAGAGTAGGCTACCAGAGTAGGAGTGGAAGAAGAGACTTTGTACACCAGTCCTTGTCCAGGAGCCGTTTTGAGGTATCTGAGAATACGTTCAACCGCCTGAAGATGAGAGCTTCTGGGGGAATGCATATATCGACTGACGATACCAACAGCGAAGGAGATATCTGGTCTGGTTACTGTGAGGTATATCAATTTTCCAACTAGGCGACGGTAATATTCTGGATTTTCCAGTAGGATATCTGAGTCAGAGGCCTGCGCGCATAACTTGTGATTGACATCCATTGGGGTGTCAATTGGCTTACAGCCTGAGTAGCCCGCATCATGAAGAAGGTCAGTACAGTACTTTCGCTGAGAAAGGATCAAACCATCTGGCCGTCTGGCGACTACTAGGCCCAAGAAGTACCGAAGGGGCCCCAGATCTTTTGTTTGAAAAACGGTGCTCAGATGACGTTTGACTGCCAGTATTCCATTCGAGTCGTTCCCAGTAATAATGATGTCGTCCACATAGACTAGCAGAAGGACGGTCCCGGTAGATCGGTGACGAGTGAAGAGCGAGAAGTCGGCTGAGCTTCGAGTAAAACCAATCTCCCGGAGGGCCTTACTGAACTTGTCAAACCATGCCCGGGGGGACTGTTTGAGACCATAAAGGGCCTTTCGAAGATGGCAGACTTGAGACTCCCTCGTGGTCTCAAACCCGGGAGGTTGTTGCATATACACAGTTTCCTGGAGATCACCGTTCAGAAACGCATTTTTGACATCCAGTTGGAGTAGGGGCCACTGGCGATGTACCGCAACAGAGAGGAGAACCCGGACTGTATTGAGTTTGGCCACCGGGGAAAAAGTCTCTTCGTAGTCGAGCCCCTGCTGCTGGGTGAAGCCACGAGCCACAAGGCGGGCCTTTAGGCGGTCAATAGTGCCATCAGCAGCATGTTTAATAACAAAGACCCATTTACACCCAACGGGTTTCTGACAGGGAGGAAGAGGGACGAGAGTCCAGGTCTGGTTAGTCCAGAGAGCAGCCATTTCCTCCTCCATGGCAGCCCGCCAGCCAGGATGTTCGAGCGCCTCCTGCACAGAATTAGGAACAGAAACCGAGGAAAGAGAAGTAGCAAAAGCGTGAAGATGGGGAGATAGGCGATGTAGAGAGACGTAGTGAGCCAGAGGATGAGCAGTGGATGTCTGTACCTGATCTGCCGGGCGCGGAGTAACCATGGTCGAGGCGGACTGCAGTGGAGCCATAGAGCAACGGGGGCGACGAGTATAGACCCGGATGATGGGTGGTGCGGGGGGGACAGGAGGTAGAGCTGGTGGAACCGGTAGCAACGGCGTTGTAATGGGGAGAACTGGTCGTGGGATGGAAGGAGGTAAAGGAGCCGAAGGGATAGGAGTAGTGAGAGAATCCAAAAAAAATGGTTGAGTCTCGCGGAAGGTGACATCCGCAGAGACGGAGAGCTTCCGAGTGACGGGAGAATAACAGAGATACCCCTTCTGAGTACGGGAATATCCCACGAATATGTGTTTAGCCGCCCGGGGATCCAATTTGTCCGAGGGCGGGCCCAGATGGTGGACGTAACAAGTGCTACCAAAGATACGGGGTGGAAGAGGGAAAGCCGGAGTCGAGGGAAACAACAAGCTGAACGGAGTAGCATAGTGGAGGACGGAGGAAGGGAGACGGTTGATGAGAAAACAAGCTGTGGAGACCGCAAAGTTCCAGTAATGCTTGGGCACATGCATTTGAAGCATGAGGGAGCGAGTCACATCAAGTAAGTGGCGGTTTTTACGTTCGGCAACGCCGTTTTGTTGAGGCGTGTAGGCACAAGAGGTTTGGTGGAGAATCCCGAACTCAGAGCAGATAGTAGCGAAGTCGTGGCCAGTGTACTCACGAGCATTATCAGTGCACACAGTTTTGATAGTTGTGTGAAATTGGGTACGAGTTTCAGCGACAAAGGCTCGAAAAATGCGAGCTTCACGAATGTGTGTTTAGCCGCCCGGGGATCCAATTTGTCCGAGGGCGGGCCCAGATGGTGGACGTAACAAGTGCTACCAAAGATACGGGGTGGAAGAGGGAAAGCCGGAGTCGAGGGAAACAACAAGCTGAACGGAGTAGCATAGTGGAGGACGGAGGAAGGGAGACGGTTGATGAGAAAACAAGCCGTGGAGACCGCAAAGTTCCAGTAATGCTTGGGCACATGCATTTGAAGCATGAGGGAGCGAGACACATCAAGTAAGTGGCGGTTTTTACGTTCGGCAACGCCGTTTTGTTGAGGCGTGTAGGCACAAGAGGTTTGGTGGAGAATCCCGAACTCAGAGCAGATAGTAGCGAAGTCGTGGCCAGTGTACTCACGAGCATTATCAGTGCGCACAGTTTTGATAGTTGTGTGAAATTGGGTACGAGTTTCAGCGACAAAGGCTCGAAAAATGCGAGGAAGCTCGGAGCGATCACGAAGTAAGTACAACCACGTCATGCGAGAATAATCATCAATGAAAGTAATAAAATACCGGAAACCAGAAATACTAGTAGTTTTATATGGTCCCCATACATCAGAATGTAATAAATCAAACGGAGCAGAGCTCCGGGTACAATGAGCAGGATAAGATGAACGCTGCTGCTTGCCGAGGATACAAGACTCACACTGAAACGGATGGAGAGAGATATCAGGGAGAGCCCGCTGGAGAACAGGTAGAGGAGCGTGGCCAAGACGGCGATGCCACTCGGTGGAGGAGACGGAGGAGACGGAGGAGAGGATGGTAGGAGGTGTGTCGAGAAGGTAGAGCCCGTTCCGTAATCCGCCTTTACCAATGGTAGTCCGCGTCCTGCGATCCTGTATGACAAAAGAAGAGGAAGTGAATATGACAGAGCAATCCAGATCAGCAGTAAGGCGACCAACAGAAAGTAAATTGAAGGGGGAACTCGGAACATGAAGAGCCGAGCGGAGAGGAAACGACGGGCTGAGAGAGATGTCCGTCGATCCGGAGACGGGAACAAGGGCCCCGTTAGCCACGGTGATGGACCGCGGATGAGGAGAGTCCGAGTATGTGGCAGGCTGCTGGGACGTAATGTGATGAGTGGCACCGGAGTCCATGATCCAGGACGGACCGGTGGAGAGACAAGCCGTACCTGCTTGGGAGACGAAGGTGGAGGCCAGGGAAGCAGGAGGCGGGTTGAGCAGTCCCTGGAGATGCTGGAGCTGGAGGCGGACAGCTTCAAGGTCCGGAGAGGCAGGAGAGGAGGCACCTGCGGCCACCGAAGCCGTTGGTCGAGGAGGATATCCATTCTTGCGGTAACAGGTCGCTTCAAGGTGTCCGTCCTTGCCGCAGTAGGAACACTTCGGCCGCCCCCTGCCACCACGTCCGCGGCCCCGAGAGCCGGAGCGGCCACCACGAGCAGCGGGAGGCAAGGGAAGCAGGGGCGGAGGGGCCTGCTGAAGAAGGGCCGAGGAAGTCGGCGCAGGAGCATCCGGAGGAGGCGTCACGCGGAGGAGCATGGAACAGATCTCAGAAAGGGATGGAACGGTGGGAGATGCCAGAACCTGAGTCCGGATAGTCTGAAGGTGAGGCGGAAGACGGGCCATCATAATAGCAATGCAAACTGCCTCCTTCTGAGCGCGCTGGGCAGCATGATCACTGGTAGAAGGCTGGTGCAGTATCCAGGCCTCGGCCAAAGTCTTAGCCCGAGCGACAAACGACGTCATGTCCGGGGCGCCACCGGCGTCGAGAGCAACGAGATCGGTGAGGATGTCGTAGAGGTGCTGAAGGCTGTCCTTGTCGGAATAGAGTGAGTGCAGCTCATCCCATATAGACTTGGCCGTCTCGTGATACATGGCCATCTGATACGGCTCACCATCCAAGGAGTTGAGGAGCCAAGTCTGCACACGACCATCGTTGCGGAGCCAATCGTCCGTAGGGGGGGGCGGAGGAGCCTGGGTGAGGTAAGACAGGAGACCCTTGGCCTGGAGAACCCGGCGCACAGAATGCGCCCAAGGGAGAAAAATTTTCTTCCCGGAGAGAGAGATGGTTGTGATGCGTAATTCATCGCGCAGGTCGGTAGGACAAGTCGGGCGGACTAGCCGCCTGGCCGGTGGAGTCAACAGAGGAGCCCATAGTCCTGGAAGACAAGTCGCACCGACTTGGAAGGAGGCCGCAGCGAACAGGCAGGGGTCCGCTGGAGAGACAGGCCGCAGAGACGGGAGGAGACCGCGGCGACTAGGATCAAGCCGCAGCGACGAAGCAGCGAGCAGAAAAGGCCGGGAGAAAGAACCCGCACGGTCACGATGCGAACACCAACGGCCAGACAGGCCACGACCAGAGCGGGTAAGAAGCAGACCGCACGGTCTGGAGGCCGCAAGAAGGCGGCGAACAAGAAACGAGACCGCGAGTTAACAAACTCGAGCGGATAGGAGAGAGAAGCCGCGAGTTAACGAACTCGAGCGGGAGAGAAAAAAAGAGACCGCGAGTTAACAAACTCGAGCGGATAGGAGAGAGAGAAGCCGCGAGTTGACGAACTCGAGCGGATAGGAGAAAAGCCGCGCGGATAGAACAGGAGACCGTGCGAGACGCGCGAGAGGTGGGGTCCACGGGATAGAGGAGAAAAAACTATAAAAAGGGGGGGAAGAGGAGATAACCTGGATCCACGGAGAGAGGCAGCGGACTGTCCGCTGAGGCCGCGGACAGTTAGCGAGGAGCGGCGGATAAAAGACAGTTAGCGGACTGTCCGCTGAGACTGCGAGAAGGAAACCGCAAGGAGGCAGACCGCAGGAGACCGCTGGAAGGCGGCGGGGGGATGTGGTTAACAAGTGCACAGGACGGTTAGAGGATGGAACCTGCCTCTGATACTATGTTGAGAGAAGCCAAAACTTGTATGTATTGCTTATGTAAGTAAATACAAGGAGAGAATACAATTATATAGGAGATGAGAAGAGAGGAAAAAACCTTTACAAGATGTGGGACTAAAGAAGAGAGAATACTTGGGCCTTTATGGGCCTTTATACATGGGCTTTTCTAATATAATGGAATGACTATCTTATACATTTTTAAGGAAATTATCAAACATAATATCGGAAGATCAAATAACCAAGCAGATTGTATCACACCCCTAGCTTGGAGCATTGCATAGCAAGTCAATTCTTATGCAGATAACCTCAAACAGAGAAAAATTTAGTTTTACACTTAGGTGCTTAGTGACTTACATCAGCTCAGTTTACTTATCAAGCATATAAAAAGTAATAATTGTAATGCAAGTTCAATAAATATTGTAATAATTGTAATGCAAGTTCAATAAATATTGTAATAATTGTAATTGTTAGAAGATAGTAAAACAATATGTAAAAGTCCATTGTAATTGTGGCTCATTTATAAGCCCATGTGTGTCTTATGTTTTGTCTCACATTGTATTCTTTGGGACTTCTCTCTTCCTCTCTTCCTATATATATGTACTCATACTTGAAGGTTAATACAAGAAATACAGCCCACAGGTTTCAATGCTCTGATTTTCTACATGGTATCGGAGGGAATCGGTCTCTCCCTGCGGCTAGCAGCTTGCGGTTTGATTTCTTCTATCCGCTGGCTGTCCGGCAAGCCGCTACCCACTGCGGCTAGTTTCTTTTAACTGCTCCTTCGTCTCCCGTGGTGTAACATCCTAATTTTGTTTGACGCGAAATTTATTTAAAATTGTAGGGTCGAGTCGCGACGAATTTTGATCGAGGCAGCGCGTCGTCAAGGTATAATGTTACTATTTCTAATGTTAGCGTCTGTTAGTCCTAAGTGCATTAATTGCAGTGTGTAACACTTTTTTAGTAGATGTGACGCGCGCAGTGAAAATGGATATATATTCAACAAAATTGGTGTGGAGTGGGGTGCCAATAGCATTCCCCCCCCCTCCACTCATGCGGTTATCACAAAAACCGCATACCAACTCTTAAAATAAAACCCGCACTCTTTTTCTATCGGGAGAAAACCGCTAGCAGCCGCGCTTCGTCTCCCGCATACGGCGAGCCCGACGCCCCTTCCGCGCGCCTCTGCCGCCCTTAGCCGCCGCTCGATTTCTGTCCAGAGTCCAAATCCAACCTCTCCTCCCTCCTCCGCAGGCACCGGGGAGAGTTCCTCTTCCTTCCTTAGCCGTGGGAGAAGCGGGTCTAACCCTAACCGGAGAAGTTGAGATCCGATTTTGGTTTCGGTGAGTCCGATTTCTCCTTCTCTTTATTCTGTTTTGGAAATTAGTTGTTTTGGAAATTAACCTAGACTAAGGTTTCGTTCCCTTGTGCCCAAATTAGGTTTGGAGTTTCTAAATCTTCCGCAGAATTCGTGTAGGGCGTTTGGAAAGCCTTGGATTGCCCATGTAAAGGTAATATTTGGGTTTAGCACGTGTATTTTGTAACCTTAGGTATTTTGGTAATTTTTCCACCGGAAAACCCTAGAGGGAAAATAACGAAATTAGGGTTTGCCCTAATTTACAGGTCGTTGGTGGGTCCGAAGCAGCATTCTGAAATTTCCTAGCAGTTGGATTTCCTTCGAAAAAGCAAATGTCGCCGCGCCGAGTGTACGAGCGCCGCACCACCACGGTAAGGAAATTCAAATTTCTTTTAGTTAGACATATCAAGTAATTACATTTTTATACGCATGAGTAGGTTTCGTACAAGCGTCATAACCATGCATATAAAAGCGTGGCAGTAGGAAAATAATTGTGGAAACACGTAGGATAACGCCCTTTTTCATAACCACGTTAGTAAAGTCATGAACAGTTATTTAGATACGAAACTTTACCCGTGTACGTAAGTTTGGAGATTGTCCAACCAAGGGCGAGAAGGTCCCTTCAAGTCGACCATGAAGAAGTCGATGGTCGTTGAGTAGTACACCAGAAAAGATATCTCATGCAGAGTAGCGTCAGACCAAAAAGGTCAGTGAGCACACAAGACTTTTTGTGCTAGGTAGAGGCGCACTACCTTTCCCATAAGGCATATGGTATCTTGTGAGCAGTACAGTCTTGGGAGTTTACTTCCCTTTGAGACAATTAGTAGATTCGGGACCGTGTCCGCGCGACACTAGAACAATTGAGTTCGTCAGATGGTCTCGGATCGTCAGTTTCAGTTGCGCGTTAGGAGCTACTCTGCCTAGAGCCTTCCTAGTAGATGAGCGGGTTAGAAGCCACATAGAACTCAAGTATAGCCCTGTCGTGAGTCAGTACACTAGTTAGTGAACGTCAGGATTTGGATAAATGAACGGAAAGTCACGAATATAGAACTAATAGTTGTGTTGACCAGGAAGTATAGGAAAAGCATGCATAACATATAGCATAAAATGTTTTAATACACGAGACTATTTTTTTAAAGGCATGCATGCATTCATGTATAAATCTGTTTTAGTGTCACTAAAGGGAATTGCTTTTCTTTACTCTGACCCCTCGTGGGCAATGTTTTTCAGGTGACCCAGGTGGAAAACTACGCCTAGGATGAGCGTTATGGTGGTGTCAGTCAGTAGTGTTTTACCCTTCAGTTTTCTTACTTCCAGTATACTCTTGTAGATGTGGTTAATGTAATTTATTAATGTTTTATCTAATTTGTATCAGACTATTAATGTTAAACAGATTTTCAGTTAATTCATTTCTATTCACGTTAGTGGCTCTGTGAATCCTGTTTGAGGTATGTGTTTACCATTAGCTTTCCTAGCTTCCGCTGAAAGTTTTAAATTTCTTAGTAGATATTTCTTTTACCTGCTGCATATTAGTTTTAATACTGTTTCCTAATTTTCTTTATATCGCTGACCCGGCCGGACGGCTGATTTCTAAAACACTGGGAAGGGGTGTTACACGTGGTTCCCCACCCTTTCTTCGCTCCTCTCCCTCAACCTTTTATAGTTTTTCTCCCTTCCAGTCCCGGTGGACCCCAGCCATTTTTACCGCTCTTTTCTCGCCGCGACCTTGTCCGCTTCGGCAATCTATCCGTTGCGGCCTTCTTCTCGCCTCGGCAAGCTTCTCGTCGCGCCATCTTCTCTCCTCGCAGCATTTGCTTCCCGCTGCGACCTCCTTTCCGCTGCGGCTTCCTCTAGTCGTTGTTTCTTCACCTCAGCTCTTCTTGCTGCGGCAACATTCTCGATGCGACTTCTCTCTGCGCAGCATTTTCTTCTCGCTGCGATCTCTTCTCACAGCATCTGCTTCCCGTTGTGACCTCTCCGATGCGGCTTCATCTAGTCGTCGAGCACCTTACTCGTTGTAGCAACTGATTCCCGTTGCGTCCTCCTCTCCGTTGCGGCCTCATCTAGTCGTTGAAACCCCTTCTCGCTGCGGCCTCTCCTCGCCGCCTCTGCTGCTATCAGACCGTTGCGGCCTCATCTAGTCTTGTGGGTGAACACAAAGGCACTTGGGATTTGCTTCATCCCCATGCTCAACTTGTCTATAATAATTCTAAAAATCGGTCTACCGGCCTTTCACTAAATGAGATTATGCATGGTTATAAGGCGCCCGTACCACTTGACTTGATCCCACTTACGCCTACTTATAAGTGAATTCGCTCAACACATTCATGATCTCCATAAAAACATTCAAGAAAAATTAGTCACTCAATATGCTTCTTATCAATCGCATGCTAATTTTCATAGGAGAGCATCCACTTTTAACGTTGATCATTTGGTTTTGGTCTGATTACTCCCGGATCGGCTCCCTTCGGGCACCATCAAGAAATTGGCCAATAGGAGAGTCAGCCCCTTCAAGATCATTAAGAAATTGGGAGACAACGCTTTTGTTTTGGATTTGCCCAATGAATGGGGTATTTCCCCTATCTTCAACGTATCGGATTTAACGTCTTATGTTTCTCCACTTCCAGAATTACTTCCCTCTCAGTTCTCTTCTAGTGAGGCTTCTTCTACTTTAGGGTTGGGGGTGAACTTGATCTCGTATCTCTCTTACCTACGGCTTCTACTGAGGTTACATCGTTTGGTGATACTAATGCTAATATTTCTACTCATACTAATGTTTTCCCGAGGTTTCCCAAAACCTTTCTTGTGCCTGCCAGGATTATTGATGACGAAGTGGTCACCTCCGCCGGTAGTGGCCTCCACCGCTATCTTGTTAGTTGGCGTGACGGCCCCGCATCGGATGACTCATGGATTACCGAGGCTGATTTGGAGCGCTTGGATGCTACCCTCCAACAATATCGTCGTGACCACTCACCGGTGATGAGTGCTTTTGACAGGGAGAGGATTGATGGCGCCGACGGATCCGACCCGCCAATGTTTGATGATCTCCGCCGCCTCCGCCGCCAACATAATGAGGATTCTATTGATGATGCTCGCCGCAACTAACGCTGCTACAACCTCTGATCGCGCCCCCGCGCGTATACTTGACATTACGATGCGTTTCGGCACATTTAACGTCGTTATTAAATTTTATTTATGCAGTTTTTTATTCAAATTTTCAATTTCCTACACTAGTTTCAAACATTTATTGGTTTTGCTTAACTTCAATGGCTAGGATGAAGCCATATTATTGTGGATGAGATCTTTTGTAAAAAAGACTTTTTATATGGATCCTAATAATGAGGAAATCAGATTTGAACCCTAAAAAAAGATCCCCTTTGCCTCCTTGCAAAAATTCGGCCAAGCCATTGGTTGGAGCCGCCGACCCCCCCCCCCCCTCCTCAAAGGTGAGGGCTGCTCTTCACCTCCGGGAAGCCTCTCCGGTGTGACTCCGTAGAAGTTTTGGCGTGTGTATCCTCCTCTCGGTGTGACTCCGGTGGAGCCGTGGTAGAGAGATTCTCCACAAACTTGTATCAAACTTTTGTTGGGTAACGATTTCTTCCTCATCTCCTTGTGTGTTCTTCTTCATCGTATTTTTTTGGTGGACGAGGTCGGGCGTTGCCTCCAAAATCTGTGGGCTCTTGGATTTTAATCGCAAAGCTTTTGTGGTTGTTTTCCGAAGTTTTGATGATCAAGAGGATTGGGTAAATCCTCATATAAATCTTGCTACGGATTAGGTAAATCGTGAAATTTGATTTTTAAAAGATTTGGGTAATCCTTCGCCGTTTCTTGTTTAGGGAATAATTTCGACCTCTCTCTGAATCGTCGTTTTGGTTAGAATTTTCTCGTGTAATTTATGCATGTGCTGCGAATAAAATTGATATATTGTGTGGCTAAAAATTTCAAACGCGTAACGTTGATCGGAAAGGAGTTTAGCGAAGCGTCGCCTAAAATTGTCACGATCGCGTCGACACGTAGGCTTACATCACTCCGTCATCCAATTTGACTTGGGAGTAAATTCATACCATCGTCGCAGAAATATGGTCTGGATGTAGCAGGAACAAAACCAAAACACGACATCTTTTAATCCACGTCCCCGCTTGACAGCTGTCGTAGTCCTATTGTTGAAACCTTACCACTAGTGGACCAATAATTTTTTAAAATATTTTAAAAGAAATATTTTTTTAGGGGGGGTGCGCAATCTGTATCCCTTTAGATCCACCCCTGGTGAGAGGGAAATGTTCCACAATATTTCTATTATTCCCCTTACCCGGGGCTACATGATATGTAAAATTAAGGTGCGTGGAAATAAAATAAAAAGGCCATAAATAAAACTACAATGAAAAAAGGAGAAGATGCACATCTTCCTCAGTCACGCGCCTGATCCCTTCATGGGCCCATAACAGGCTCATGAGGTCATTGTGGATCAGGGAGATATCATCTCATCTACCAATCCAAATGAAAGAGTGGTAATTTATTGTCAAGAGAATCTTAAATTCAATCTTCAAAAAATCCATGGCATGCCCATAAATCCTCCATTTCATCAACATTCACATAAGTACTACAGCTAAATTTCTTTATCTTCTCAGAAACTGTGGTAATTGACTCGGAGGCATCAAAACATATGACAAGGAGTGCAGGAATATTTTCTTTTATTTCCCATATGAAAACCTTTTTCATCATGACTTTAGCAGATGGATCCAAGTCCATTGCTAAAGGCATGGGTGATACCTCTCCTTCGTCTGCTCTTACATTAAAATCTGTTCTCCATGTCTCTAAATTTCATTTAAGTCTATCATACGTTACGCAGTTGACTAAGGCTTTGTTTGGCATAGCGTTTTTGCTCCAATCAAAAACACCATCGTCATAGAATGTATGTTTAGCATGACAACAGTTATGACCATCACCAAGAAAAGAAAACTAGATGTCATGATTGGAGGGAAAGGAGGATTGACAATGCATTTATCATCAAACGTTGTCACTCAACTTCCTTTTAGTCGCATCCTTATTTCAGCTTCATTATTGTTGGAGTATTATTTAATGTATTCTTTATATTTGTGTTTATTTTTAGGTTATCTCCTTTGTATATTTATATACAGTGTAATAGACATTGCAAGAAATAAGATTTTGATTATGATTTCCACAACATTGTATCAAAGCAACTTGCACACCACTAGGTCTTCTCCCACGATCTCCTTCGGTGTTCGGACCTATGCAACCAGCCATCTTCTCTAGCATTTGACTCCTTTGCGAGGATATCCTGGATCATGTTCTTTCACGGCCGTCCAATGCTTGACTTGAAGCGTCTCATGCACTCTCGCAGTGCTCGGCTCTTTCACGTCCGACTTGATTGATAGTTGCATTCTCTTCGACAAGGCTTGGGTTCGGCCTGATAGTGCTAGCGGTTCCCCGACGAGGGTGCCTGATGACCATTGTAAGCTTCTAGCTTGTTCTTCTCGTCTCTTATGCAGTGATTGATTCGTGTTGGGCCCTTTTCTTTGTGTGGACTTCTTCCAGTGTTGTGTTGACTCGACAAGCTCTTCCCTTTGCCCCCCCCCCTTGTCATCCTAGCTTTTTTCTTCTACTACCATGGTTGATCTTCAAAATGAAGAGAATCGGATGGTTAATAATGTGATTACTCCATATGAGATGAAAATGAACTCCAGGAACTACGTCACTTGGTCCTGCTCTGTCCATCATTTCATTATTGGACAGGGTAAAATTGGTTATCTTACTAGTAAAATCTCACGCCAAACTAATACTACCTCTACCAAATTCAAGGAAGATACAGTAACTGAAAAAATTGTCAATGCTCAAGTGGAATTTTGGCTCATCAATTCCATGGAACTTAACATTCATCAAACATATCTACTTTGCAATGCTTCCGTGAAAATTTGGAAATCCATCCGGACCATATATAGATCATCTACCAATTTCATGAGAGCTTATCATATTTCAAGGGAACTTGCTATGATTTCTTAAGGAGATCAATCTATGATTTAGTATTACAATACACTCTTGGCTATGTGGGCAGAGCTAAACACCTTCCAGCAATATCCTAAAACTTTACTTCAAGCATGCTTTCATTTTCAGTCACACAAAATGAGATAATTCGACCTTATTAGTTCTTAGGTGGATTTTGTGATGAATACATTACTTCCCTTAATAGAAACTCTACTTCACTATGATTGTTGTGTCATATTATTTATAAGTTCAATTGTTACAAGCATAGTTGTCGGATCCGTGTCTAGTTCATTTAGTCATTCATAAAGTCGACGTATACTTTGTTAGACCCATCCTACGTCACTTGTCTCAATATTAAAGCTCATCCTGGAAATGATCTTAGGTATAGAAATCATGAAAAATTAAAATTTTATGGTTTATTGATGTTGATTGTGATGTCTCACCCTTTGATAGATGATCAACATATGATTATTGTATGTTAGTTGGAGGTAAATTGGTTTCTTTGCCGTTTCTTTGCCGCAAGAAACGGTTGTTGCCCGCTCAAGTGTTGAAGGAGAATATCGTGCTCTTGCTCGAGAGATTGTGTAGTTTAGATTCCTTGCCAATGAATTGGGTCTGAGTGTAAATGTAACACCCTCATTTTCGCGCACTTATTTTTAATTTATTTTTCTCTTACCGATGATGAAAAAGGTACATTTACATTGTCGCAATATTTTGACGGATTTTTTTCCTTTTTGCAATTTCATTTATTTGGTCTCTTTGGATGAGTTTGGGTTGCCCTTTTTATGTGGGCTTTCATGGGTTGCTGCCTTTGTTGATTTGGTGGGCTGACTGTTTTGGGTTAAGTTGGCTTGGTGCCTATGGGCTTGCTTTATTTGTGGGCTAGTTGGCTTGGTGTACTGGCTGCTGGATATATATTGTTGGGCTTATGATTTATTGTTGGCTGCCTTATTTGGCTGTGTTGTTAAGTATTGCTGGCTGGTTGAACCTGTGCTGGCTTGTTGAGGTTATTTTGGGTTCGGCAAAGACACCTGGAGCGGTGCCGCTTAGCGCTCGCCGCTTCTATCGTTGTTATAAGTCGAGCCTGTCAGTTATTCTTCTCCTGCACTGCTACTGCATCGACTCTCTGATTCTGCGATTTCTTATCTCCTCCTTTCTCTGGCTATTCTACTTCGACAGAGAGACATCTTCTTCTCCTTCTACTTTACCCCCCTTCTCTGTGCCGAGCTACCCGTGTCGGCGTTGTCGTGCTCCCGTACCGACGCTGCTTTGCCGCCGATTTGTTTGAGCCGACGGATCTGCTGTGCTGAAAGAGCTGCTACTGTTATTCTTCTTCTGCTACTGTTATCGGTTTCTTCTTCTTCTGGCCAATTACTTCTCTGTTCTTCTTCTTCGGTACTGCCCTAATTTTCTTTTGCTTCTCCTAACTTCTTCCATTCTTCAACTGTTGTCTCTGCTGCTGATTCAGGGTTTCTGCTGCTCTTGTGTAGCTACTGTCGCTGCGAAGTTACCGCTGCTCCTTGTAGCTGCTCCCGCACTGCTGCCTGCCTGCTGCTGCTTCCAAGCCACGGCCTCCTTCTCCTCCTTGGCTGGTTTGGTTTAGCTCCTCTCTACTTGGTTAATTACCTTACTATTTGACTGTTATTGAGTTTTGGGACTGATTTGGGTTAATGAGATTATGCTTTTTGTTAATTTATTGGTTAGTCAACTTGAGAATTTCAATGAGTTTGAGCTAGTTTCAAGCTATTTTGAGCCTTTTGACTATTTGTGTCGTTTAGTCGGCCAATTTTTCAGTCTCGAAAGAGGACTGTTGTGGGTTGGATACCTTTTCGAACATTTTTGATACTTCGTCTGTTTTTCGAGATATTTCACGTATTTTGTAAGCATTTCGGCTGCGAATTCCAAGTGACGCAACCCAATAAACGTGCGTATAATTTTAGTGGTTCCCAAGACCTCAAAATCAGAGGATGGCGTCACAAGGAAACCGTGACGGAAATGCGAACTTGGACAAAAGAAAAGTTGTTGTAAGTTTCTTATTTCTTGATTTAGTTATTCACTTACTTTCCTATTCTGCTTCATTTTATGAAATAAATAAGTGTCTGTGCATATGAGTTTAACTCATTCAGATATCGCTGTGGGTTAAACTGTGGGCGAGGGAAAACATAAAAGCAATATATTTATTCTGAGGGGAACATTTCATTTCATTATAAATTTCGGTTTACGTCAAGATAAAATTCATTTAAAACTTTGCATGGGAAATGTGATGGTTTCAAATCCGATGATGTGGAGGCATCCACTGATGGATTCACCAGTAAGGGTGAGCCTACAATTACGTCCTTCGGGGGCGGGGCCCAATTCATGTTTGCATCACCAGAGCATTTCCTATTTTATATAACTCAAATTAAGGGGTAAATTAAGATTTCAGCTTTGAGAATAATATTATAAATTATTGTATTGTATGCATATTGATAGTATTTCCATTGTTTGCATGTACTACATTTCACGAAATTTTATCTCACCTAGTCATATTTTTATGACTAACCCTCCGTGGATTCATTTTTCAGACAACAGGTGGGACTCCAGATGTACGACGGAGGTTCGCGCCGGAAGAGTTGGAGAAGGTATGGTTGAACGTCTATAAAGGAATCGAAGAGGGTTCTGAGAGTCACAAATTACTATGTTCAGAAAATTTCTATAAATTTTTAGCAAATTTCGAGTAAACGCCTGTAATATCATGTAAATAAATAAAAGGATGGAATAAAATACTGTTTTGGATGTTCATTGTACTGTCTTAGATGTGTTGCGACTACTTTATTGAATTTTTGTTCACTTTTTGAAATAATTGGGAAGCCCGAGAATTTTGGGTCTTCACAGTAAAATTGCCTATTGCACTTTTGATAGATAATCGGGCGGCAATTCAAAACATTTGAGATATACGAATACGAGAAAACAGTTGAAAGATTTGATCATGTTTCTCAAATAGAAAGAGAAGGATATAGGATGTGATTCTGAGCTATCATCTTGACATCTTTCTCGTTATTGTACATAAATAGAAATAAAATTTTCAAATCTCATGCTTCGTATATAGAAAGAAAGAGGATGTGATTCTGAGCAATTGCTTTTCTTTTCCTTCTTTGGTGATGTAAATCCATCGGGCAGTAAACTTAAAAAAGGGAGCGGTTGACTTCGATACTTGGGTTTGAAGAAGTCAAAAAACACAGGACAAAAGAATCTTGAAAAAGGTCCATGCTTATCACATGCTCCTTTTCCAAATTTAAAAAAAGATCTAGGATATATAAGCACAATCACAGTTGATGTCTGGTTCGATCGTGAAGGTGCCCAACCACCTTAGCCATGAGTAGACTCTCTACTATAAGAATGCATTGAACCCTACAACTGTCCGCGGTGATGAGTCTCTCATTTCTCTTATGTTCCATTAGACCTAGCTTGACAATATAAGAGGGAGATGAGACTAAGGTATAGGCTAAGAAATAAATTTCATTTATATTATGCCTCCCTACTCACCTATATATAGTGAAAGGGAAGGCTGTCCAAACATTACATAATGCTCCTAAGCCGGACTACAAGATATGTGAGAGTGTTATAGTGTGAGACACAATATTACAATACTGTTAATCACCGGGGCTACATAATATGTGAGAAATATAATTAGACAAAAATGCGAAAAATAAAGATATAGATGTGCATCCATGACCGCGTGTCGTCCACACCCCTTATGGATCTAACAGATATAAAAGATTTATTAAATGAATGCATTATACTAATTTATATACAAATTAATGAAAATATATTGGAAAGATGTTAGCATTATTTATATGATAAAATATTTATCTTTATAATATATACTATGTCATCATATAAATAATGGGAATTACTAAGGATTATAATAATAATGTTAGAAACGAACAAAAACAAACCGGAAATAGTATAACTGAAATTTTATTATCAGAAAAAGGTGTATATTACAAAGGTATGCCCTCCCTTATATAGAATGGAGGAGAGATGAGAGAATACAAATAAGAGATGTGGGACTAAAAATTTACAGGACTAAGCGGACTATACAGAACAAACCGCACAAGCCGCGCGGTTAGACAGAAGGGCTAACCGCACGGCTACCACCAGAGAGAGAGAGACCGTAAGGGGAGACCGCCAGAGAGCTCGGCAACCAGACAGCAACAGCACAGCAATCAAACCACTGAAGGGAAACCGCCAGACCGCACGGTCTCTAACCCGCCAAGACAGACCGCCAGACCGCTCGGTCTCAACTTCAACACTCCCCCTCAAGCTGGAGCATATATATCGATCATGCCCAGCTTGTCACAAATATGATGAAACGAGGCGGAAACTGGCTTGGTGAAGATGTCAGCCAGCTCTTTATCAGAAGTGACAAAGGGAGTGCAAATTTGTTCCTTTAAGATCTCTTCACGAATGAAATGACAGTCGACCTCAATGTGCTTGGTTCTTTCATGGAAGACCGGATTTTTGGAGATGTATATGGCAGCCTTGTTATCACAGAACATAGGTAGCGGATGGTTGTAGACCTCTCCTAAATCCAGCATTAGAGCCCGTAGCCATTTTAGCTCACAAGTGGTCGACGCCATACTCCGATACTCTGCTTCAGCACTGGACCTGGAAACAACAGACTGCTTCTTGCTCTTCCAGCTTACCAGATTACCCCCAACAAAGGTGCAGAAACCGGAGGTAGACTTGCGATCCCCTTTGTCATCAGCGTAACTCGCATCTGAGTAAGCTTCAACCCTCAGATGACCATTCTTCTGGAAAAGCAATCCTTTCCCAGGTGCGGCTTTGACGTACTCCAAGATCCGTAAGGCAGACTGCAGATGGCACTCCCTGGGAGCTTGCATGAATTGACTCACCTTGCCAACAGCATAGGAAATGTCGGGTCTGGTCACTGTGAGATATATGAGCTTACCAACAAGACGTCTGTACCTCGTAGTATCTGAAAGAAGAGGCGAATCATCTGTCCAGGTTTTGTCTTCTCCAACAGCCATGGGACATCGAGCAGGTTTGGCCCCAGTCAATCCTGCATCTTTTAAAAGATCAAGGGCATACTTACGCTGGGAGAGGACTAAGGAATCGGGCTTCCGAGAGATTTCGATCCCCAAAAAGTACTTTGGAGAGCTCATATCTTTCGTGACCAGATGTTGAAGAAGATGTCGTTTTGTCAAGGCTACCCCTTCCTGGTCATCGTCAGTGAGAAGAATATCATCAACATACACTGCAAGAACCACCAGTCCCGAGGAGGTTTTGCGAGTAAATAGAGAGTGATCGGCAGAGCTGCGCACAAAACCAACGGCCGCCACGATGCCGCTAAACTTGTCAAACCAAGCTCGAGGGCTCTGCTTGAGGCCATAAATTGCCTTCTTCAGCCGGCATACTCGTGTCTCCCCCTGAGCAACATACCCAGGAGGTTGCTCCATGTAGACGGCCTCCTGAAGATCACCATAAAGGAAGGCATTCTTACATCCAGCTGGGAAATCGACCAATCTTTATTTACCGCCACAGAAAGAAGAACCCGTATAGTGCTGAGACGAGCCACGGGAGAGAAGGTGTCAAAGTAATCAACCCCATAGGTCTGAGTAAAGCCCTTAGCAACAAGGCGAGCTTTATAACGGTCCACAGTGCCATCCGGGGCAAATTTCACCACAAAGACCCAGCGACAGCCAACAACATCAGTACCGAAGGGAGGAGGAACAAGAGTCCAGGTACCCCGCTCCGTTAGGGTGGCCATTTCATCATCCATGGCCATCTTCCAGTGAGGAATAGCAAGAGCCTCCTGGTAGGAGCGGGGCGTGGCAGTAGCAAAGATAGCTAGAGCAAAGGCCCTGCGAGAAGGGGTAAGACGATCATATGAAACAACAGCAGTAAGAGGGTGTAGGGTACACGTCCGCACCCCTTTGCGAAGAGCTATAGGAAGATCCAGGTCAGCAGGTTCCTCGGCATCCGGAGCATCCGTGGCAGAGAGAGCTGGCCCGGGAGTAGAGAGCGACGGCGGCGGAGATGCGGGAGACGGTGGTGGAGAAGAGGGAGAGAGAGGTGGAAGAAGAGGAGTGGACGAGGGCGGAGTAGGGGTGAACATCGTAGTGGGAGACGAGGGAACAAAGGGAACATCAGGAGAATCAGAGGCTGGGAGAAGAGGAGGGGAGTCATCCGAGAAGTAGGAGGTATTCTCGAAGAAGGTGACGTCAGCAGAAACGAACTGCTTACGAAGGATGGGATCAAAGCAACAATAACCTTTCTGAGTGGTGGAGTACCCCAGAAAGATACATTTGGTGGAGCGAGGAGATAGCTTATCACGGGTAGCAGAAGGGGCATGCACAAAGGCAGTGCATCCAAATATTTGGAGAGGGAGAGGAAATGGCTCCTTGCTCGGATACAAAATGGAGAAAGGGGTTTTTCCGTGGAGAACGGTGGAGGGAATGCGATTGATGAGGTAACAGGCAAGGAGAACAGCATAGCCCCAATAGGAGCGAGGAACATGCATCTGGGTCATCAAGGAGCGAGCGACATCAAGAAGGTGACGGTTTTTGCGTTCTGCCACACCATTTTGTTGTGAAGTATAGACACAACTCGTTTGATGAATAATCTCATTTTGCATGCAGAAGGCAGAAAAGTCATGACTGATATATTCTTTGGCATTATCAGATCGAAGAACTTTAATAGAAACATCAAACTGAGTTTTGATCATGAGATAGAAGGATGTCCATACAGAGAATAATTCGGAGCGATCTTTTAACAGATACACCCACGTACAGCGAGAGAAATCATCAATGAATGTGACAAAATATGAACTACCCCGAGCAACAGTAAGAGTAGGAGAAGGACCCCAAATATCGGAGTGGATGAGATCAAACGGACGGGTGGATCCACGAACGTGCTTCGGAGGGAAGGAGGAGCGGTGATGCTTGCCAAGCTGACAGGCTTCACAGTTGAGCGGAGGACTTTGTGGAGGAAGGTGGGGCAGAAGTTGACGAAGAAGATGAGGAGGAGCATGACCAAGGCGGAGATGCCATTGGAGCAGATCTGTGGAGGTGGAGGAGAAGGTGGAGAAAGCGGAAATGTTATCCAGGAAGTATAGGCCGCCACTCTCAGTCCCAGTAGCAATCGTCCGTTGGGAGTCCGGATCCTGAAAAGAGCAAGTAGTAGAAGTAAAAGTAACAGAACATTGTAATTGCTTGCATAGAGAGGTAACAGATAATAAGTTGCATGGGAACTTGGGCACGTAGAGAGTATCCTCCAAGCGAAGAGACGGAGTGACATGAACGATCCCCGTCCCATGAACCGATGATGAAGAGCCGCCAGCGAGAGTAACCGGGGGCAACCGACCATGTGTTTCTAGGAGAGAAAAACACTGGAGATTGCCGGTCATATGATTAGTAGCACCGGTGTCGATCAACCATTTTCCTTGAGTAACAAAGTGGGCACTACCAGAAGACGTGACCACCGAGGCGAACGGCTTTGAGGAGTATATGGAAGCCATGAAGGGAGGACCAAAAGAACTGCAGCGGTCACGGTGACAGCACACCAGCGGCAAGAAGGGCCACGACCAAGATGCAGAGCAAGGAAAAAGGGGACGAAGAGGGAAGCACAAGCCGCGCGACTTAACAGGAGGTCGCGGCGACTAACAAGCAGGAGCGGCTAAAGGAAGAGCCGCACAGAGGAGAACAAGCCGCTGCGACTTAGAGACAAGTTGCGGGGACAAGAGAGAGAGCGGCGAAGGAAGAAGGGCAGAGAGGCCGCCTAAACAAGGAAGAACTCGCGCGAACAGAGAGAGATCGCAGCGGTTAGGAGAAAGAGATCTGTCGGGCAAACAACAGGAAGCCACGCGATTAGGAAACAATCCGCGCGGATAGGAAGAAGATCTGCAGCGGTCACGATGTCAGACACCAGCGGCCAGAAAAGCCACGACCAAGCCGCAGAATTAAACAGAGGGAGAGAAGTCGGGCGGCTAGCAGACAGACCGCGCGAACAGAAGTGGAGGAAAACGGGAGGCAAAAGGCGAACAAGGCAAAAGAGGCCGCGGAGACAGGTCGCGGCGACTAGAGAAGAGAAGGAGGAAGCGGCGACTAGAACAGGTCGCAAGAAAGAAGCAAGCAACAGAAACAGGCCGCGCGAACAGGGCGCAAGCAAACAGGCGGAAGAAACAAGCCGCGGGAGACAGGCCGCGAGAAGAAGAGGCAGGTCGCGCGGACAGGAGAACGCACAGAATCAGGAGGCAAAGATCGATTCCTCTGATACCATGTTAGAAACGAACAAAAACAAACCGGAAATAGTATAACTGAAATTTTATTATCAGAAAAAGGTGTATATTACAAAGGTATGCCCTCCTTTATATAGAATGGAGGAGAGATGAGAGAATACAAATAAGAGATGTGGGACTAAAAATTTACAGGACTAAGCGGACTATACAGAACAAACCGCACAAGCCGCGCGGTTAGACAGAAGGGCTAACCGCACGGCTACCACCAGAGAGAGAGACCGCAAGGGGAGACCGCCAGAGAGCTCGGCAACCAGACAGCAACAGCACAGCAATCAAACCGCTGAAGGGAAACCGCCAGACCGCGCGGTCTCTAACCCGCCAAGACAGACCGCCAGACCGCTCGGTCTCAACTTCAACAAATAATAAATAGATGGTTGTGAGTGGTGATTAACATGATAGCATAATACATTATAAAGGAGGTTCTTCTTTACAAATAGTATAAATATGCAATTATGGGTCATGTTTGAGAAATATACATCACACCAATGTTGCATAGGCATAAGCTACTCAATTACAGGCAAGAAAACTAAAATATATGCAATTACCTCATAGACCTTCCTTCTATCATGGAGAAGGTATTGGGGCTCCAACTCATTTACTAAAAATGGCCTATAATAAGAAATGCAATTATTTAAACAAGAACATCAATCTGAAGATCAAAAAGATAATTAACTTAGTAAAGACAAGAAACATCTAAATAAAAAAGCTTTATCCCATGTTAGTCTGCTACACACGTAGAATGAAACAAAAAAATTGAGAGATATGGAAGTTAGTGAAGACACAACAGTACTACAACTCCATTATCAATTAATTTAAGTATAAGTAACATATTTCCCTTTCAACGGGCTTGTTTTAACAGTAAACTTTTCAACCCAGAATAAGCATTTGCCTGTTTTTTCTCCCCACTTAATAAAGTTAACTTTTTCCATTTATATTACCAAATAAGTGAAGGCTTAACACCCAAATCAAGGGGTTCTTTTTTCACTCTCTAACAAATTTGTGTGGGGGGGAGGGGGCATCTTCAAAAATTCCCAGAAAAACTCCACATTTCCCCTATACCTCTCTCTACTTGTATTGAGTATACCATCTTCCAGAGAAAAATTTTGCTGGATAAAGAGAGTTGATAACATTGAGTACCTCTTTCTCAATGTGATCAACTTGTTTACACGTGGTTGGTCCAAGGATGAAGTCCAGAATGACAAATCACGAGCTATTGATGTTAATTAGGGTTCATCTGTGGCCTCAATATCCCGCAGTGTCGAGAACACGCGCTGAGATGGGTTGGGGTGTGCGGGTCGTGGCCTTGTTGTGCGGCTCGACCGGCGGGATTAGGCCCGTGAATGAGCGGCCCACAACAGAATATTTGAATCTTTACATTTTTCCCTTTTTTGGCTTGTTGCATAAGCCCGGCTTCTTACGCTTATTTGCAAAGTCTCATTTTTGTTTTCTTTAAAAAGGCTTCTTGTCCTCGTGTATGGAACGAAAATTGTGCCCTATGGGAAGTTCTTCGTTAGTGCACTTGAAATGCACTTGAAATGCATAGACTCTTCCTCAATTTATATTGAGTACCATCTTCCAGAGAAAATTTTTTGCTGGATAAAGAGCTGATAACATTGAGTACCTCTTTCTCAATGGATCATCTTGCTTACACGTGGTGGGTCCAAGGACGAAGCCCAGAATGACAAATCGCGGGCCATTTCAGTTAATTAGAGTTCATCTGTGTCCGCATGGTGAATGATTTTGATTAAAAGTATAATTAAGATTGTTGGGTTAGATGATATAGGAAATGTTGATGTAAAGGCCCATTTATAGGCCCAATTCTTTTCTCTTCTTTAGTCTCACATCTCTTGTATAGGATTATTTCTCCCTCTCTTCTCATATATATTTGTACTCTCTTTTGTATTTTACACATGAAGAAGTATATGAAAGGTTTGTCCATTCCTTTCTACATGGTATCAGAGGGAATCGGTCTCTCCTTGCGGCTAGCATTTTGCTAACCGCCCGGTCTTCCTCTGCTTGCGCTAGGCGCGGTCTGTGTTTTCTAACCGGACGACCACTTCTTCTCGCTCAGGGCGCGGGGTTGGCAGCTTGGCCTTCCCTACCCGCTTCTCTTCTCCTTCATTCCCGTGGCCTCCACCTCTCTTCTCTTCCCTTTTTATAGGATTCTCTCTGGCACGTGGGGACCACTTCCTCTTCCTCCCTATCCGCGCGGTCTCCTCTCTACTCGCGCAATTTCTTCTCTAACCGCTGCGAGCTCTACCCTCTCTTTCTCCTACCTGTTGCGAACTCTGCCCACTGCGATTTCTCCTACTCGCGGCCTAGTCTTCTCCCTTTGTCTTCCCGCGCGGTCTCTCCTTCACCGCTGCAACCTCTTCCCTTTTTTCCTGTTCGAGCCAACCTCTCTTGTCGCTCCTTCTCTGGCCGCTAGTGTGTTCACTGTGATCGTGTGGTCTGTTTCTCCGCACTTGGGTCGCGGCATCCCTATATCTCTCTTGCTCTCCGCAGCTCTTGTAGCTTTGACTACCCGCTGCGGCCTCCCGTGTACCCGCGCGGGTTTGTCGAGCAAGAGTGCTCTCCCGCAACAACCTCTTCTATCCGCGGCGACCTCGTCAACCGGCGGCGGCTTCTTCTCTGCTCTCTTGCTACTTTACTCCCTGCTCGTCGCGTCTTCACCTAGTCGCCGTGACTTCTCTTCGTCATCGCGGCTTCTCTTCTCTTCTCGCCGTGGATTGTTCTTTAACCGTTGTGATCTCCGGATCTGGGTCGCGGCATCTTCCCTTGCCGCTGGTGTGATCACCGTGACCGTGCGGACTTCTCGCGCGGCTTCTTTTCTGGCTAGTCGTTGCGCCTTGTCTCATTTCCTGCAGCCTCTCGCGCGATCTTGTCGCTGCGGCTTATCCCCGGTCACTTCTCCTCAGCTGCGGACTCCGCATATTGGTTGCGGCATACTTCTTGTCGCTGGTAGGCTATCACTGTGCAGTGTGGCTTCTCGCCCAGCTTCTCGCCCAGCTTCTCGTTACTGCTGATGAGGTTGTTGCGTTGCGTACTCCACTACATCAGCTTCTAGGGGTGGTTAGTCACTCCTCTGGCTCCGTCGCCTCGCTCTTCAAGGAAGGTATATTGTGTCTCTCCCACTGCTCTCACTGGATTGTGGACTCAGGTGCTACACACCATCTCTCTCCGCAGCAACAGCCCAAATATTTGGATATTGCTTACCCCAAGCACATCACTGTGTCCAATGGTGACACGCTCCCGGTTTCTGGTGCTACTAATTTGTCCTTTAGTCCTTCTCTTTCCTTATCCTCAGTTTTTCATGTTCCGGGCTCTCCTTTTAACCTTCTTTCTGCTAGCCGTCTTACGCAAGACCTTGATTGATGTGTTACTTTCTCACGCTCTTCCTTTGTGGTGCAGGATCGACTGACGCAGATTATACTTGGTAGAGGGCGACTGTCTAATGGGTTATATCTTCTCGACGTTCCTCCCACTGCTCTCACCTCTGCTCTCACCTCGGTCTCCACCACTGATTGGCATCGACGACTTGGGCATGCCCCTCTCCCAATTCTCAAGAAAGCTTTTCATACTGTCTCTCTCCAAGAGTTCTTTTGTGAATCCTGTATCTTCGGTAAACAACACCGTGTCTCCTTTTCTCCTTCATGTACTCGGAGCGATTCGCCTTTCTCCCTAGTACATTCTGATATCTGGGGGCCTTATAAGGTCCCTAGTGTCTTGGGACATTGGTACTTTGTTACCTTTATAGATGATTACTCGCGGGTTACCTGGTTGTATTTACTTCGTGATCGTACCGAACTCACGACTACGTTCTGTGCGTTTCTTACAGAAACGCGCACTCAGTTTTCTACCTGTGTCAAAACTCTTCGTACAGACAATGCTCAAGAATATACTGGTCACACCTTCTCTAACCTGTGCGCTGAGTTCGGTATTATACATCAGACTTCGTGTGCTTATACGCCTCAACAGAATGGCGTAGCGGAACGGAAAAATCGTCACCTCCTTGATGTGGCTCGATCTCTCATGATCCAAATGCAGGTTCCTCCCCTCTACTGGAACTTTGTCGTCTCTACTGCTTGTCATCTCATCAATCGCATGTCTTAGTCTGTCCTCAACTTTGTGGCGTCCATTACTCTCCTTTACCCATCCATAACTCACTTCTCCCTCACACCTCGTAAGTTTGGGTGTACCTGTTATGTCCACCACCTTGGTCCTTCCAATGACAAGCTAGTCCCTCGTACTACCAAAGCTATGTTTGTTGGGTACTCCCGCACACAGAAGGGGTATGTCTGCTTTTCTCCTAGCACTGGTAAAGTGGTTGTGTCTGCTGATGTATCCTTTCAAGAATACCAATCATATCACTCCAGCCCTTCTGATCCCCTTCTTCCTCCTCCACTACCTCGCCCCATCATACCCGTCACGTCTCCACTTCCACCACTTCTCCCTACCCCTCTGCAACACCAGTCCAAATCTCCTCTCATCCCGGTTTCCCCAACACCACCAGTCCTCTCCAAACCTCTTGTCATTCAAGTATACACTCGTCGCCCTCCTCGTCCAGACGCCCTGCGGCAGCTTCCCTCTACCGGTGTAATCTCGTGGCCTGTTAATCCGGCCTCCTCCTCGACAACAAATCCCATGGCCAACTATGTCTCTCTACATCGGCTCTCTCCGCCTCTCCTTACCTTTGCTCTCTCTCTCTACTCTATTTATATACCTACCTCTATGCAGGACGTCCTCCAGCATCCGCGGTGGCGGGCCGCCATGGATGAAGAAATGACGGCTTTGTGAGGTAATATCACTTGGGATCTTGTGTATCTTCCTCCTGGTCACAGTTGCGTCAGCTGCAAGTGGATCTTCTCTATCAAACATGCTGTGGATGGGGCAGTTGACCGCTTCAAAGCTCGACTTGTGGCCCGGGATTTTACTCAACGGTATGGCCTTGATTATGAGGAAACTTTCTCCCGGTCGCCAAATTGAATTCGGTTCGGGTCCTTCTCTCTTTAGCTGTTCATCGTCAGTGGCCCCTCCATCAACTGGATATCAAGAATGTCTTCTTGAACGGCGAACTTCTTGAAACAAATTACATGCATCAACCACCCGGGTTTGAGACCACGGGAGAGTCACGTGTATGTTTGCTTCGCAAATCTATTTATGATCTCAAACAGTCTCCCCGGGCATGGTTTGGGAAATTCAGCAAGGTCGTTCGTGAGGTTGGCTTCAAAAAAAGCTCGGCAGATTCCTCTCTCTTCACTCGTCACCAATCAACAGGAACCATAATACTTCTGGTTTATGTGGATGATATTCTGATCACTGGTGATGACTCCACCGGGATACAACATGTGAAGCAACACCTAAACTCTATCTTTCAAATCAAAGATCTGGGAAATCTTCGATACTTTCTTGGATTAGAAGTAGCACGACGACCCGATGACTTAGTCTTGTCTCAGCGTAAGTATTGCATTGACCTTCTGCATGATGTTGGCCTCTCGGGTTATAAACCTGCGGATACCCCGATGGAAGTAAACCACATGTTGCGTGCTCAGGGATCTGAGGAGGATTCTCTACTTTCAAATCCAGAATACTATCGTCATCTTGTGGGAAAGTTGATCTACCTAACAGTTACAAAACCAGATATATCATTTGCGTTTGGTGTGGTCAGCCGATTTATGCATACCCCGCATATCTCTCACCTCTAGGCTGTGGAGCGCATTCTCAGATATCTGAAGACTTCCCCTGGGCAAGGACTTGTGTAGAAGCTATCTTCCTCTCTTTCTCTTATTGCATACTCAGATGTCGATTATGCGGGCTCGTTGGATGATCGGCGGTCTACTACTGGGTTCTGTACATACTTTGGAGGAAATCTCATCACATGGCGGAGTAAGAAGCAGACAGTAGTTGCTCGCTCGTCTGCTGAGGCTGAGTACCGTGCAATGGCGGTTGTTGCTTATGAACTAACCTGGCTTGAAGTCTCCTAGAAGATTTGAGAGTTAAAATGACCTCACCTTCAACCTTGTTTTGTGACAGTCAAGCTACAATACACATTGCAAAGAATTATGTGTTTCATGAGCGAACAAAACATATTGAGGTTGATTGTCACTTTGTTTGGAAAAAGGTCCAATCAAAAGAGCTGAAGCTTGAACATGTTCCTGCGTCTGGGCAAGTTGTTAATATCCTCACCAAGGCTTTACCTCGCAAGTTATATTACCATTTCTTGACCAAGTTTGGTGCCTACGACTTGTACGCTCCAGCTTGAGGGGCAGTGTTAGATGATATAGGAAATGTTGATGTAAAGGCCCATTTATAGGCCCGATTCCTTTCTCCTCTTTAGTCTCACATCTCTTGTATAGGATTATCTCTCCCTCTCTTCTCATATATATTTGTACTCTCTTTTGTATTTTACACATGAAGAAGTATATGCAAGGTTTGCTCATTCCTTTCTACAGAAATTTTACATTTTCCCCTTTTGGGCTTGTTGCATAAGCTCGGCTTCTTAGGCTAATTTGCAAAGTATCATTTTCATTAAATAGCCTTCTTGTCCTCATGTATGGAACCTTTGGTATGGAACGAAAATTGTGCCCTATGAAAAATTGTTCATTAGTGCACTTGAAACATCATAGATTCAACCCGTTGTAGATTTCGAAAAAACTAGCACTCAATGATTTTCAGTGACCCTAAACTATCGTTCGCATAGTGCTTAGGTTTAGTGATATCAAAGTTAACTACTAGTCATGGATTCTTTGGATTATCATTTCTTTGCAACATCGCTAGTTACTGTTGGCACAGATCCCACGTTACAAGGTAAAAGTATTCATGCAAGAGGGGAACTAGATGATGATGACAATGGACTGTGTAAGAATTTGAATAAAAGAGAAGTGACTGCATGAAATCCCTCGAAAGAAGGCAATATTGTTTTACCCGTCCATCCACCCTAATTACGGAGTTTTAAAAAATCACTTTAGTCCCCCACCAGTGATGAATAAGTGTTTGGGAAGATTTTACCAACCCATTTTCCAATGCAGATTTTACACCTTCCAGTAATTCTATTCACCGGACTTTTAAAAAAATCTAGCAAACACTAGACTGTTCAATCTACTAAAGGAATTGAAGGACGCTACGCCCATGTCTTGGCCAGTGATGCATGTGTATAGTGTGATAAACATGTTAATTCATTAAATAACAACATGATGTAACACGTCCATAAACCCAAAAAATGTCATAAATAAACTAAAAGCTTCAAATCAATTCAAGACTAATAAGATGAAAAATATCAATGGTGCATAAATAGCGTGGTCTCCATGCAGCAAGTAAAGTTGTATTTTCAGAGTACGCAAGAATGCTCACTTCCGTAATGCAGCGTAAGCCTCCACCTTTTGGATTGGATAACCCGAGGAATAGAAGCCAATCAAGCAATCACTAACTGGCCAGCTGAAATTCAGAAAATAACATGTCATGGAGAGGCTCAGTCAGCTACCATAATCCACCATAGCTTTTAAACTATGATAATTACTTCTCTCGAAGACAATTTGGACAATACCGAGTAAATAAGCTCATAAATAATAAAATAAAATATTAAAAAGGTTATTCAAACCCTAAACCGCGACATGGTATCAGAGTTAGGTTCCCATTGTTGATCGTGTTTCCCCACTATTTAGGCATACATGGCTACTATAGATTAGAAGTTGCGCACGCAAAAAGAGCATCACCGATAGCAAGATTTGAACTTTGCAAGAATTAACGCAAGAATCCACAGTAGAATTGAGCATCCATCCCTTTGTGTTTTGCCAAAAATAATTGTCCTAAATTGTCTTCCTAATCTAGTTTTAACAGTGAATCATGTTTTTGAATTGTGTATCATATGTGATTGAATCGTGAATCATATGTGTTTGCAAAATACTATAGCATTACAAGTATTTGGGTTGGTACATAGTAGCACGAGCCGCTCATAGTGACAGCCTAGCTTCTGCTTCATTTGAGGTAGTACATTATGGGGTGTGGTGACCTCATCTTACTAACTCATCTTACATTATTGGTTACTATCTATGCTTGTGGTAATTATAATGTCAGAGAATAATTTTCCAATGTTTTCCTTAAATTTAAAAGAGTAATTAAACTATTTAAAAAATTATAATCGTTAGATAATTAAATAATAATAAATTTCAAATATTTAATCATAGAAAAACTATAAGTTATTATCGAAACAGATCAATGTTGTTATTTACAATCTAGTAAAAGATAGTAATTATAGCAATTCATTTAAATGATTATTGTTATTTACAATCGATTAATTATATACTCAGTATTACAAATGGAATTAAATAATGGTAAGAAAATCAATCATTTGAATAATAGAATTAGGAGGAATCAATTAGTTGTTTTCTATTATTCATTCATAAAGGGGCATATATACTATTACAATACACACGAAAACTCAAACACACGATGTGGGATTAAACCCCACTTACGCACAATAATAATAATACCCGGAATAAAACGGCTTATAAAATAATTCTCAAGTCTCCCCCTCAAGTCGGATGGAAGATGTCGGTCATTCCAAGTCTCTTGATATTAACCATGAACGAGTCACTTCTCAAACTCTTAGTGAACACATCTGCTAGTTGATCTTTATAGTGGACGAACGGTGTGACTACTGTCTTTTTATCCAAGTGATCTTTGATAAAATGTCGATCCACCTCAACGTGTTTTGTCCTGTCATGTTGAACTGGATTGTGAGCTATGTTGATTGTTGCATTGTTGCTGCAAAACAAGGAGAAGGGAGACGTTACAGGAAACCCCAAGTCGTGTGGAACGGTACGCAGCCATAGGCCTTCACACATGCCTTGCGACATTGCACGGTATTCTGCCTCAGCGCTCGATCTTGTCACTACATTTTGCTTCTTATTACGCCATATTACCAGGTTTCCTCCAACAAAAGAAAAATAATCTGTTCTAGATTTTCGATCATGACGACATCCTGCCCAATCAGCATCAGTGAAGACTTCAATCCTCAAGTGATCGTTCTTGGAGAACAGAAGACCACGGCCTGGGGCTCTCTTCAAATACCGTAACACACGGTATGCTACCTCTTGATGTCTGACCATGGGAGCATGCATGTATCTACTACCTATGCCAACTGCATAGGTAATGTCTGGACGAGTATGAGACAAATATATTAGTTTCCCAACTAATCTCTGGTAGCGAGTGACATCGGCCTGGTCACTATCACCATCTTCACAGCTCCATGATTTTCTTCCATCGGAGTGTTTGTCGGAGCACAACCAAGCATACCGGTCTCTTGCAGCAGATTTAGGACTGTAACACCCCTTCCCAGTATTTCAGAAATCAGCCGTCCGGCCGGGTCAGCGATATAAAGAAAACTAGGAAACAGTATTAAAACTAGTAGCAGCAGGTAATAAAATCTATACTAAGCAATTTAATACTTACAGCGGAAGTTTAAAAAGTAAACTAAGGGTAACCACATACCTGATATCTGGATTTCACAGAGCCACTAAACAAGATATAAAACTGAATTGACTGAAAAATCTGGTTAACCATAAATAGTCTGATACAAATTAGATAGAAACATTAATCTGTTACAATGTTCTCATCTACAAGTACATGCTGAAATAGAGTAAACTGAATAAGATAAATAATACAAACTGACGCCACCATAATGCTCATCCTAGACGCAGTTTCCCACCTGGGTCACCTGAAAAACAGTGCCCACGAAGGGTCAAAGTAAGGAAAAATAACCCCTCCTAGTGACACTAAAACCCAGTTTTACATATGAATGCATGTATGCCTTTGAAAAATAATTTTATGCATTAAAAACTTTTATGCTATGTGCTATGCATGTCTTCGCACTATTCTCTGGTCAAACATCTACTCGTACTAAGCACGTGACTTTTAATTTTCTAACTTAAGACCTGGCATTTACTAACTAGCATACTGTCTCACGTCAGGTCTATACTTGAGTTCTAGGTGGCTTCTAACCTGCTTATCTACTAGGAAGGCTCTAGGCAGAGTAGCTCCTAACGCGCAACTGAAACTGACGACCCGAGACCATCTTACGAACCTAATTGTTCTAGTGTCACGCGGACACGGTCTCGAATCTACTAGCTGACTCAAGGGAAGACACTTCCCAAGTCTGTACTACTCATAAGGTTCCATGTGCCTTATGAGAAAGGTAGTGCGCCTCTACCTAGCACGGAAGAAACTCTGTGTGCTGGCTGACCTTTTTGGTCTGACGTTACTCTGCAAGGGATATCTTTTCTGGTGTACTACTAAGCGACCCTTGACTTCCTGGCGGTCGACTTGAAGGGACATTCACGCCCTTGTTCGGAACAAATTTCAAACCTACGAATACGGCTAACGCTTTCGTACTCTATGTTTCTGTTCATGATCCGACTACTTGGGTCTTAGGGAAATCGTGTCACCCTACACATTTTTCGTAACCGTTTTCCTATCATCACACCTTTCTATGCATGGACATGCTACTTGAAATAAATCTATTTATGTGTATAAAAATACAATACTTGATATATCTAACTAAAAGGAATTTAAATTTCCTTACAGTGGTGCTACGGCGCTCGTAGACTCGGCGCGGCGACATCTTCTATTCCGAAGGTAAACCTACTGCTGGGGATCTTCAAAGTGTTGCCCCGACCCCACCGAAGTCCTGCAATTCAAGGCAACCTAAACTCATAATTTTTCCTTTTAGGGTTTTCCGGTGGAAAATTTTCCAAATCATCTAAGGTTGCAAAAATACGTGTACTAGCTTCGTATATTACCTTTATGCGGAGATATTGGGGCTCTCAAAGTGTCCTACTCAAATTCCGCGGTGAAACTCGATCCCAAAAACCTAATTAGGGCAATAGGAATGAAAATTTGTTTAGTATACCTCCAAAACGAAGGATTTCCACAAAGGAATAGAGAGAAAGAGAAAACGGACTTACCGAAACCAAAACGAAACTCAACACCTCCGGCTAGGGTTGGAACCCGGCACTTCCAAGGCCAAGGAACGAAAAGGAATGCTTGTTGGCGCCTACAGAGGAGGGAGGAGTGGTCGGAATGGGCTTCTGGAGGAGTATCGGGCGTCGGCTAGGGCGGCGGAGGCGCGCGGCTGCGGAAATCGGGAGCGTCGGGCTTGCGGAGGGCGGAGTCGTCGGATGCGGTTTTGCCCTTTTTCTCCCGAGAGCAAAGACGTGCGGGTTTTAAAATGACCGGGCATGCGGTTATAAAATCATTCGGGGGGGGGGGGGGGGAAGGACTGCTATTGGCACCCCAAAGCCAACATTAAGTTGTTATCCGCAAACCACGCTACTAAAATCACCTTAAATTCTAAAACAATTTCGCTATGTAACATTATTAACTTTTAATGTGCGTCACACTAATATTATAGCTAACATACGTTACCAAATAATGGATGCGACCCCTAGCATAGTAACGTTGTACCTTGACGATGCGCTGTCTCGTTCAGAATCCGTCGCGACTCGCCCCTACAATTTAAGTAAATTTTTGAGTCAAAACTTTGGATGTTACAAGGACATACTTCCGTTATGATATAAAGATACTCTGATCCGATCTAGTCACCTCAATTCCCAGAAAGTATCGTAACCTTCCCAAGTCTTTTACCTCAAACTCGGCGGCTAAGAGAAACTTGAGATTTGCAATCTCTACCAAATCGTTACCGGTGATTGTAATCCACATAGACAATAAGGACCACAACACCCTGAACACGTCTCTGAATAAACATAGTGTGATCAGACTGCGCCTGTTCGTACCCAAATTTGAGCATAGCCGTGAGAAATCTGACAAACCATGCTCTGGGGGACTATTTCGGGTCATATAAGGACCTCCATAGCCGACAGACAAGGCCTTCAACCCCCTTTTTTACAAACCCGGGAGGGAATTTCATGTATACCTCTTCATTAAGCTCATCATGGAGAAACGTGTTCTTAACATTCAGTTGATGAAGATCTCAGTCCATGCAAGCCACGCAGGACAACAATACCCGAATAGAGTCCATCTTAGCCACAGGGGAAAAAGTCTCCTGGTAGTCAATTCCCTTAGTCTAAGTGTACCCCTGAGCAACCAGTCGTGCCTTGTACCGTTCGACCTTCCCTTCTGGATTCTGTTTGACCGAAAACACCCATCTCGAGTCAATAGCCCTCTTACCAGGAGGAAGGGGCGAGACATCCCAAGTATGGTTATTGTCCAAGGCTGACATCTCCTCTTTAATAGCCTGAGTCCATGTCACGACCCGTCTCGACGAAAGTCATAGTGCGCTTCAGGCGGGCCGTGATGCGACAGGCATGGGCGGAAAGAAATCCATGTCTGCTAAGGCAGATGCAGAGAATACTTAAAATAGTTTTAAAATAGTTAATTTGGAGAAAAAGTGTTTGATTTTATTGCGGAAGCTTTTAGGGTTTTAAAAATAGAGAGAGTTTTAAATGCACATGTATTTTGTAAAATCATGTTTTACAGGGCATTGTTACAGCTTTCATGCAATTATGATTCAAAAGAGCATGTGCATGCATTAACATCAAATTCTAGTACATAGTATTTAATAGCCTAGTAGTTATCCATGTATTACTGTTCATAATTATCACATAAAGAAAACGTCTGACAGTAAAAGAAATGAATCAAAAACATCAAACCGGACACGACTAGAAGATCAATCATCGGAAAGCAGAAGCTTGATGCAGATCGGGCTCGGGAACCTGGTGGCGCTGACACAAAAGCTAAGGCAATTCCACACAAAGGAAATACTCAGAACATTGAAATAAGCAGAGTGAGCAGAGTAAAGTACAAAGCAGTAGAACAGAAATATACAAGTACCAGTTTTCATAAATCAGAGCTGCTAACTCAGGCAGGTAGAATAGTCAAACAGGAATAACTGAATTAAGCATATTTCAGAGCATAACACATAATAGACAAGTAATATCATAAGCTATAATCAATGAAGTGTGTAGGTGCTATAGCAGGCACACATGATTCACGATCAGATCTGCGTGCAAGTCTTGTCGGAAAAGTAATCATGCTTGTCGTGACCATGGCGGCAGACAGATGCCCAGTTAGACGCTACAGTTCAAGGATTTGCTTATGATATTATGAGTTACATGATTCACATTGTAGTGATTACTAACAGAAATGAAAACACTTAAATTGTACAATCAGATCAAGATTACGTTTTACTCGGACGGACATACGAAACCAGATTCGACGACGCAGAAGGAATCAAACGATGAGTTTTGAATCTTGCGGGTTCGACTTTCGAGGGGTTAATATTTCATTATCGGGAAGGTTTTTCGAGTAAATCGCAGAGGTAATTTGAAATGTATCGGATCGGAGGTATCAAGTACTCACTTAAAGTAAATCATCCTTTGACTCGAGTAATTTCCACATAAAAAGAAATGTGTTACGAGCATGATATGCCCAATCACCAATCATATACGTGCTAAGTCGAATTCATTATATTTATTGTCGTGACAATATTGCTCGTGATTATCGTTCTACAATTCTTCAAATTATTCATCTAAAGAGACAAAATACATCAATGTAAGTTATCATTCATATACGTGTGAATCCAAATAATACAATTCATACAATCCCCAATATTTGTCAATATAATATTAGTTAATCACTCACAAAAATTCAACATACTTCGAATTATACATCAAACGAAAAAATCGTTCATCCAAGTGAATATTCAAGTGAAATTATCTGCGGTCATAATCTCGTGACATTCCAAATATATTAACCCTAAGACATTAACTTGCCGGATTAGACATTTGATACTTCAATTCATATGACAACACAAACAGACGGGTGAATTCGTATAATCATAAGAACAGACTAAGTAAATGAAGTTCAATGATTGCAAGAGAGAGATCTCTACTTGCCTTAAAAAAACAGAAATTAGCGGCGGCTAAGCGGCGCTAGCAAAATTGACACTCATCAAGCGAACTTGTTCAAGAACAATCACAATTGATATTTGGCAAGACGGAAATTTACGCTAACACATGGACTTACTTACAAATCTTAAAGCACAAGAGAGTTAGTGATTTACCTCCCTCAAAGAGAGGGGAGAAGAGACTATCACGCAGAAACGAAGGCTTGACGGCGTTTGGGTTACGAAAACCCTAATTTGGAGAGCAAAAATTATTTAGGAATCAAGAAAATTCTGATTATGTGTGAAGGAGGAATATTCTTACCATTAGGAAGTCAAATCCGGGCTCAAGAAGGAGAGGAAACCAAACCCTAGGCAGAAAAACGGAGCCCAAGAAAGAGGGAGTAAACCCTAGCCGCTCTTATAGCCAAATGTTGGCCAAAACCAAGAAAGATGAGGGTTGCTGGGGGGAAGAGTTGTTGCAGGCCGAGAAGAAGAGGAAGAGGAAGTTGACGGAGCAGCAGAAAGAAAAGAGAGGAGGCATAAACCTCAGCATACGGAGAAGGAGAAGTCGGCGGCGGCCACGGCAGGAGAAGCAGGAGATGTCGGCGGCCACGGCAGGAGGAAGATCAGGAGGAAGCGTCGTCGTCGGGAGCAGAAGAAGGCGGCAAAATCGGGGGCGGGGTTGCGGCTTGCGGGTTGCGGGATGCAGGAACGGGAGACGGGGTTGGAGCAGAATCGGGAAATAAACGGGGGGCGGCTTGCGGGTTGAGGATTAAGAGGGTTAGATTTTATTTTTATTATTATTATTATTATATTTTTTATTTTAAATCGGGTTGTTACATTCTCCCCTACTTAGAAAGTTCCGTCCCGAAACTTCCCTGAGAATTCTCTGAACGAGGCCTTTTATGACGAAGATTCAGATGGCATTCATTCCAACAAGGTTTGCAGATCAAGGCATAAAAGTTAACTATGAATACAAAGAAACTGGAAGGAGAACAAGCGCGAAGGCTTATCAAAATCAAGAGAAAAGTTGCAGGTACTGCAACGCAGGTCAGATTGAAATTCTTAAGGGAACTCTTCAGACTTAGCGGGTACGGTCAGATACAAAGGATTGGCTTCAGGGAGCACAAGAATTGCTTCCATTAGCTCAAAATTGAAAGGGTAAGACTCGAGATTTTGGGTTCAAGAAAATTTTTGCACGAATAGAAGATAGAACATCGAAGAGGAAAAGAAACAGAATGACTATTGATTGTCCACAAAAGCGAGTCATCGAAGAGATGGAAGAACACAAAACAATGTTGAAGAAATACAGCAGAGTAATTCACAAGAAGAAACTCATTTCTTGCTGATACTCAGAAGCTATCTAGAAGAATATACAGGAGGATCAGATAAGATTATTGGTCGAGCAGAACAAGAAAATTGAATACAAACACCGGAGACTTAAGAGAAGCACATGTGAGGGAAGCCGATTGAAAAGGTGAGCAGCGGTAAGAACTGCATCGCCCCAATAAGACTTAGGAAGGTGCATAGCACCTAGAAGACAACGGGCGACATCCAACAGGTGTCGGTTTTTTCGTTTGGCAACGCCATTTTGTGTAGATGTGTGAACACATGTGGTCTGGTGTATGATACCATGACTAGTGAGGTACGATCCAAATGCTATCCGATCGTCATACTCCCCTCATTATCACTGCGTAAGACACGCACCACAGCTTTAAATTAAGTCTGAACCATTTTGTGAAAATGTTGAAAGCAAGAGAAGACTTCACTTTTCTTTTTGAGTAAATACACTCAAGTAGTACGAGAAAAATAGTCAATAAATGTGACAAACCAACAAAAACCAAAGGTAGATAAAACGGGAGACGGTCCCCAAACATTAGAATAAACATCAAACGGAGTGCTACAAGGAGAAGATAAATGTGATGAACTAAGTCTCACATGTTTAGACTTATCACAAACATCACAGACAAAAGTTTGTAAAAAAGGGAGAAAAAACAGGAAACAATCTCTGTAGATAGAGAGGAGAAGGATGTCCACACGCAGGTGTCAGCGGCGAACATCATCAGTTGTAACAGGAGTACAGGAGAGAGCCTAAGAGGGAGGTTGATCTAGGTAATACAGTCCACTGCGGTTCATACCGCTGGCAATGTTCCGCTTCGTACCCAGTTCCTGAAAAACACAGGAATCAGAAAAAAAAGGTTACATAGCAATTAAGAGAGTGAGTAATGTCACCGATGGAAAGTAGATTGCAAGGAAAGGAGGGAACATGAAGAACGGATGGCAGAGAGATAAAAGGGGAACAAGAAATCTAGACTTTCCCAGCAATAGGAGACAACAAGCCATTAGCAGAAATAACTTTGTTCTTATCAGACAAAGGGGTGTAAGAGAGGAAACCTGAGGAGGAGCCGGTCATGTGGTGTGTGGAACCAGAATCAATCACTCACTCAGAAAAGGAGGCAGTGGCAGCATGAGAATGCGGCATAGCAATAGTGGCAATGGAAGCGAAAGCACCCGGAGGCTGATCAGACTGAGAGTGCAGCAGACGGCAGAAAACATCCAACTCAGGAGCAGTAAGTTGCCCAGGAACAACAGTGGTGGTCTCGTCGTAGACGTCTGTAGAGTAAGCAGCAGCATGAGATCTAGAGCCACCCAGGCGATGGCCCCCTCGTTCAGGCCCTCGTCCACAGCCACAACCACGAGGGGCAAGATGAGGGTGGAGCTTGTAGCACATCTCCCGAGTATGGCCTTTGCGGGCATAATAATCACAAATAGGAGCAGACGAGCTAGGGCTGAAAACTTGGCCATGACCAACGCTAGTGAGAGCAGAGCGATCAGAAGGAGTACTAGCACTAAGAGACCTCTGGCGGTCTTCATCACCCAGGATCATGTTGAAGGCCTCCCAAAGAGACGGAAGCGGAGTGCGGTGAAATACATGCGTCCGTACCATGTGGAACTCCATGTTCAGTCCCATCAAGAAAATATGGAGACGAAAGCGATCCTCCCATTGTTGTAGCTGAACAACGTCCGCAGTACATGCTGGAGTGAAGTGTGAGAAGTAGTCCAATTCCTGGTATAGCCGCTCGAACTCGGAAAAAAGGATGACACCGTCATAGAGCCTTGACGCGGTTCCAAAATGCAACGTGTAAGTTCATAGACTTGTGTAGAGCTGCCAATATAAGAATGCGTCTCCGGTAAACCTTTGGAGACATGGAGTGAAAAAACCACGAAACAACCAGAGAGTTTTTTGAGCCCCATCGCTTCCAGGAGGGATCAGTCTGTTGGGGCTCCTTAACAGTCCCATCAATGTAGTCATACATCTGCTGACTGCGAATGACATGTTGCGCCGCCCGAGACCATTCAAGATGGTTTGTGTCATCTAATGGGGCAGTAGTGATCTTCAGAGATCCAGAGTGGTCATGAGACCGCTGAGAGTCGCTCATCTGAGGCGGAATCACACTTGGTGACGACACTGAAGAGTCGCTTATGTCGGGGGATTGAGCGGGAATTAAGGGAACACAAAAAAAAGAACCAAACTGTACTGGGGCTGCACCAGAGAGAAACCCTGGAGGAAGCAGCCGGACGAAACCGCGGACAGCACAGAAGCCCGGCACCGAATAGGAGACCAGAGGAGGCACCGGAGTCGAGATAGGAAGGGGGGCCGCTGGAGAAACTAGGCGGCCTGCATCAAGGAGAAGTGGAGGAAGAGGACTCGGCAGGCTACATCACGGAGGGACGGCGGCAGCATCCCTCTCAGCAGTCGGCAGCGGCGTGGAGGCCGCCCGACACCCAGAGTGGTGTCAAGCGGGGCGGTGCCGAGCGGGGCGATGTCGAGTGGAGCAGGGCGAAACCGGGGCGTAGCGAGGCGGGGCGGAGCCGGGAGGACGTGAGCGTAGCGAACACGGGATGCGGGAGAGGCGGAAACAGACCCGGGCTTAGGGTTTGCCTCTGATACCAAGTAGAATTAGGATGAATCAATTAGCTGGTTACTATTATTCATCCATAAAGGGGTATATATGCTATTACAATAGACCAGTGTTGTAGATATCCTCCGACATGTTCGACATGTCGGCCGATATAAAGGTTTTATGGACAAAACGACACGTTTCCGATATTATTTTGCAAAATATCCTTTTGAAATACATCCTCCGATATGTCTATTATTGACCGATATATTCGCCGATATATCGGCCGATATATCCCGATATTTTATCGATTGGTTTTTTTCAACTTATTTTAATTAGTGTCTATGGTCTAATAGATAATAGACCAAAATTATTTCATTGTTTAGGTTCTTTTTTTCCTTTGGTTTTCTTCTTTGCCCAAGTGTATCATCGATGTCAATTATGCATGGTCTTTGAATTATGGACTAAAGATTTCTTATTTTTCATTGTTACGGACAACTTCCCGACATTCTACTTTCTCTTGTTTTATTTCATGCATTATACCGTTATTACTTGTATAACATAAAATGCTTATATTAGTTTAATAAATTTAGAAGTTCAATAAATATCAAATTATTAATATATATAAATGTAAAAATGATTAAATTTATAAATAATTACACATATAAATAATTAAATATTAAAACCCGATATATGAAATATCCCCGATATATCCCCCGACATAGTAAAACCGACATGAAAAACCTAAACCGACGTGTCTCCGATATCCGATATCTACAACATTGCAATAGACACGAAAAGTCGAAAACTCAAACACACGATGTAGGACTAAACCCCACTTACGCACAGCAATAATAATACCCGGAATAAAACGACTTTTAAAATAACTCTCAAGTTAAATCTGAAAAACTAAACAAATTTGTATTAATTTTTGTTGTGGCTTGAAGCAGTGAATTCCTAACAATTCATTCATGAAAATTGAAAAATCAAATCAAATGAGATGGAACTATTAAGGATGGGCACTATCCTCGGGCCTTGAAATACCTTTATATTATATCTTAACCAATCACATGTGACATAGGCAATTGACCTTGCTTGGAATGTAACTCCTTGCTCAGCTAGTATCTCCATCTTCCACTGAAATTATTATTTTATCCAACTACTAGAACTTCATCTTCTAAGTCTAAAATAAATTCATATCAACAATTATATTCTACAGTTCTTCTACAGCTACTTTAATTATAGTGAAAGTGAAATAAAAATTATTCAAGCCCCATGAACATTGCCCCAAAAGAAGCCCAATAAAACCCCTATGCATTTCAGAAAAATTTAACACAACATTCCTCAAAAAATACACCAAAGAATAAATTTTCACAGACAATCTACTTCTTAGAAAGCCTAATATCACCAGAAAAACAAAAACATCAAAAGGGTTTACATTAAATAATTTTGGATTACAATGCATTTTTAAAAAAAATCTTAAATGACACGTTGAGAAATTGAGTATAGAACAATTGTTAAAGAAAATAAATCAATAAAATAAGCCCTTGGCAGGAAGTATAAAATGACAGCATTTCATAAGTAAAGAACTGTTGCCCTGAACGGCCTTTTACTATTGAGTGTTGGCTATCAGATAGTATGTGTGAGTTAAGACGAAACAGAGAGACAAAAATAATATTCTTATTTTTTCCCATATATTTCAATGTACAATACTACCCTATATATATAGGGAAACACATACTAGACAGACCCACAATACACAATGTGGGACTAATAAAGGAGAAGACAACATTGGCCAAAAACAATGAACAAGAATAATGATTATTTTATGGGCTTTAATTCTTCATTCTTCAACAGTATGTAAAGACGATGAGACAGTAGGTAACAATATGTGAATAGACACTGAAATTGGAATGAAAAGCATTTTAGATCAATGATGACATACTCCTCAACTGGATCCTCAATAATGACTTTGTCCCCAAACAGTATTATCTGCATCAAAAGGTAGGAAAAGCATTACTTGCATAAAAGAATCAGCATCAAAATTCAAAAATATGTACGAATGCACGTGAGATAAACGAGCTGAAATTTAAAATGATTTATTATTCTGCCGCTATTATAAAACGAAACATAAATGGAAATTTTTCTCCAATATGATGCTGATCGTATTTCCAAACACCATATATGGAACTTTTCTTCGAGGAAAACATTCATCTACGTCTAAGATTCTTAAAGAAAGTCAAACAAGCCTAATCTACAAACTACAACAAGGAAAATATTGAAACATAAAAACAAATGAACCTCAAATTCACCAAAAGCCTGAAGCCTCTTCAGAATCTGCTCCATGGGGGCAGATTGAACCTGCGAACAAGTAAAAAAAGACAATGAAAAAAATAACCTAGAAATCCACACCGGTCATTCCAGTTAGACATCAGAAACCGCTTCAGGCATCACTGAAAACCAACAGCAGTCCCGGAAAGCACTAATAGTGACAACCATTCTCATTTCCTTCAGCGCAAATCAGATCCATATTCACCAAAAACAAACCAAGTTTAGGATGAAATTGAACCTCTGATCCGCACTTCACCTTCTTTTCCATTACGCAGACGCCGATCTTAATCTTCCCCGATACCGACGCGCCGTGCTCCGCCATTGCGCTACACCCCCCGCGCCACAGTTATCTCTCCCCGCCCTTATGGTATGGCCGGGAAACAGATCTCATTAATTATGGATTGGTGGCAGCGCGGATTTTTGGGGACGAAGCGGAATTTTGAAGAGAGAGGCAAGTGGTGTAGTTTGTGGTAAGAACGATCGAGTGCGCGGTATTATTGTAATCGAAAATTCGTGGTGGAGTTGGAACTTCGAAGAGCCCGCCCGCTTTTAAGCAATTAAAATGGCTTGAACCGGATACGGATCGTGGTGGGGCCGATTGGATTCGTGAATCTTCCATAAAATGGCTTGAACCGAGGGAATGTCTTTCCCTCGCGCCCTGGGGACGGTCGAGCCGTCTCTTGTTCCCGGTCTATGATTAAAAATGTTTATACTTTTAATTAATATAAAAAAAAAATAGTAGCAACAATTAGAAAAGTGTGTTCAACAAATATAAAAATGTATATATATACGAGTGTCATGCACGGGCCTCTGACCGGATAGTCACGCGTCACAGTACCCTGCCGGTGACGGCAGGCTCCGCCCGCCCCCGGGGGGCATGTGTCGTGGGGGCGATATTTGTCGTGGGGGCGACATTTGTCGTCGGGACGACATTTGGCATGGGGGTGGCACTTGACGTAGAAGAGAAAATTTCATGTATTCTAAAAGTTCAAAAATGTAAGTAAGACATTAAAAATATGTATAAATGTCAAGGTTTTGAGAACCGGTCCGACCGGTCGAACCGCTGACCGGTCCCCCAGACGGTCCGATCAAGGCTTCAAAACCGGCTCCATCAAAAATCGGCTTGGAACCGGATAACTGGCCGGTTGAACCGTTAAACCGGGAACCGGGGCGGTTTTATATTAACTGGACGGTTCGCGTGCGCGCCGTTGATTTCCTATCCAATGATCCAGATAAGCGGAAACAAACTTTAAGCCGGTTCTCAACTTCTCATCCCGTCAAAAGATATAGGGAAAAAAATCGATGATCTCCCGATTCCCGACTTCATCTTCTTCCTCGCGGGCTGGCCATGGTTCCTCTCTTGCCTCTCGTCCCTCTCGAGATCTTCGTCTACTATTCTCCTTCATCTCGCATAGTCTAGGATTCGAGGATCTCATCTTCTTTGACGGAGAGCTTTGAATGATTGAATCGAGGTTCTCATCTTCTTAGACGACCGCAGAAATCATCTTCTTCAACGGTAAGGAACTAAGGTCTTCAATCTTCAGTTTTTTTTTCTCTATAATCATGTTTAGTCTTGAGTCTTGACTCATGAGATCATCGTCCTTTTTTTTAACTTTTTTCGGTATGTTGTTGTAGACCGACGACTTTGGCGGCGGGGCAAGAACCTTCATTTAGATCATCTACTATACTTTGATTTCAAGATTCGATTTCAAGCTCCCAGGTTTTGTGATTGCTCTCATTTTAGCCATTTCTTTTTAGTTCACATACACTGCACATCTACTAAACATAAAATTTGTCACATCCAACGCTCTTTACCACTTGATCAAACTTCATCAAACTTCATGTGCCACATCTTAGGCGATTGCTTAAGCCCCATAGATTGATTTATCCAATCTGCACATTTTATCTTTTTTATCTTTCTGCACATAACCTTCAGGTTGTGCCATGTAGATCTCTTCATCAAACTCTCCATTTAAGAAGGTTGTCTTCACATCCATCTGATGAACTATAAAATTCTTGATAGACGCTAAGGCCAGAAGAATCCTGATAGTCGATAGGTGACACACAGGTGAATAAACGTCAAAATAATCTTGTTGGTACCCTAGTTTGGATTTGAGTTAAGTCTTTCCTTTTAGATCTTGACCCAAGATTTATCCATGGTCAAAATCTCATTATTGAGTATTCTCTTTTCCAGTAAAATTCTGGCTAAGTCTTTTTCGGGTTCGACTATCGTCGAACGCCGATCGACTATCGTCGATCAGCCGGTCGACGATCGTCTGTCTCTAGCCAGCTCGACGTTCTGCTAGATCGTCGAGCTCTGGTCGACTATCTCTTGATAGATCGACGTTTTCTGTCTTGCCCGAGTAGGTCGACGATCTCAGCAGGTCGGTCGACTATCTGCCTGGACAGTTCGACTTTCTGAGTCGGTCGACTATCTATTGATAGGTCGACGATCTCAGTAAGTCGGTCGACGATCGTCGAGGATCGTTCGACTATCTTCTGGTCTGCATATGTAATATTATATGCGTTTTATTTGTTGTTTTATTTCCTATATTTTCTGACATGTTTTATTATGGATTATTTAATTGATCTTATGCATATATCTCAAAGCAAACGTGCTTCTATATTTATGCATAAGTCAATTCTCTCTGGCAATGTCTTTTGTCTTATTATCTGACGTTACTGTTGCAGCTGTCCTTTATAGCCGTTGGCTGTAAAGAGCTATTTCCGATGTGATTTATCAAACATCCTTTATGAGTCTATTTATTGCAGCTGCTGTAGTTTTCCTTTTATAGGATATATATCTGCAAGACTTGTTTTTGTGTTAATTGCAGCCCAGATTCAAAATCTGAGAAGAAGACAAAAGTCTTGCTCTAATAGAGCCGTTGCTGCTGCACCTATTTAAAGAGTTCTTTTGGAGAAAGAAACAACATATACAACACACACAAAACTAAACTAGAAGAAGACCGTGACCAGAAACACACAGACGAAGCTGTAGAACAAATGTGAAAGAAGACTGCTACCATCAACATTCAGCAGTCTTCAAGAAAGAAAAGATACAGCTGCTCACAGCAATATCTATCCAACTGTGAAGATATCTCTTCTGCTCTTCCTCAACCTGAGTGCTCCTGTTCCAGGAAGATACACTCAGAGTTTCTCTGAAGAAGAAGAAGAAATAAGGAAGCTGAAGAAGAACATCTAAATCCAGATCTCTAGTCTTCTTCAGGCCTTACTCCTTCAGAACCTCGTGACAGTATTCTGTCATAAGTTCTGAAGAGTCTCTTATGCTTCTCTAATCTGTTGTAAAAATAGAGAAGACAATCTAACTCTCCTTCCCCCTCCTGTAAAGAGTTTGTTCACACCTCTTCAAAAGTGAACGTTGGTGACAGGGCACCTTATCAACAACCTGCTTGGTTTTTAGACACCTGATCAAAAGTCTAAAGGGTCTGTTTGATCTACCTGAATCAGATCATTGGTGGCAGGGCACCTTAGCAAAAACCTGTAGTGGATTCCTACCAAGGTGGTAGAAGAGTGGACGTACCTATTGAGAGGGAACCACTTTAGCTCCTTGTGTCGTCTGGTTTACTTGCTCTGTTTCTTTTGTGCTATGCTCTGTTATTTATTTTAATTTTTAATTTTCCGCATTAACTCTTCCTAAAAGAAAATATAAGATCTACCCTCACTTTCAATTGGTATCAGAGGGAGGTTGATTGTTTGTACAGGATAACTCCTGAATCAAAAGATCCCTGAGATAGATCTTATACTTATTTCTTAAGAGTTTTTCATGGCACAAAATGAAGAATGGTCAAGCACCAGACCTCCAGCTTGCAACTTAGCTGAGTTTAGCATCTGGAAGGCAAGAATCAAATTATATATGAACTCTTTTGATGAAGAAATTTTCTCTTCTATCTTAACAGGTCTTCCAACTTCGGCAACAACAACACAAAGTGCCAGGCTAGCTGATGCCAGAGCAATGAACATTCTTGCTGAATCAATGTCTGATGACATTTTTCAAGAGATTGCTGAATGTTCATCAGCTAAGGAGATTTGGCTGTCCCTTCATCAAATGGCGTCTGAACCCATGGATGTAATATCAGAAGGAAGCCATATCATCTCATCTGAAGGAGAATCACCATCCCTAGATGTTATCTGGGATGTCTCCGATGATGACTCATCATTTGAAGATGAAGAGGAGGAAGCAAGGGCCAAAGAATTCTGCTTAAAGGCCGTAAATGCATCAAACAACAAGGAAAAGCCTGAATCAGAACTTAGAAAATATCAGGTGATATCCAATACTAACTACATTTCAAAATATCCTAAATCAATCTCTAACTTGAATACGACTAAACCTTCAAGAGAAATATTAAGAAAATTCAACAACATTGATTTTGTTTTTCAAAAGTTTTCTCAAATTTTTCAAACATACATGAAATATTTTTTGAAAAATTTATTTAATAAACCAATAAAACCTCATTACATTTATGGTCTGAAAAAATTTCCTTTTTGATGAATCTTAGATCTCAAAGAGGCATAGTAAGATAATTCTACATCCTTACAGATTTTTCACAAAATTATCTACACTAAAACTCAACACAGACTTGATCCAGTGGATCATCACACTGTGTTGAAGTTTTTATTTGTGATAAAGTGATTCTATAGGAAGGGAATTATCAGACAGTGCCTCTCTGATTTTAAAGATTTTCTTCAAAATCTTTCTCAGATTATCCTAATGAGTGCTGTGCTCATTAAATTGCACTCCCCTGTCATTTTCTCTGCCCTCATTTTTTTTAGGATTTGCTTCATTCATTTGTTCATGCACAAAAGCAAAAACTGCATCTCTTCTTGTTCCCTTTGCACTTGATCTGTTTTCTGTCTTGCAGGATTACAGACTCAAAATTTCCAACATGAAGAGATGATCAAGAACAGGGCCAAACTCTACAAAACTTTCAATCTTAGTTTGCTATTTCATAAATCTGTTTTATACTCATAGTTAAATATTTTCAAATCCTTTTATTATTAGGAACAGATTTATTAGGAAGCATCTTCTTTTCTTATAGCTGATTATATCTGATTGATGTTATGTTCAAATATTTCATTCAGATTTCTGTATAAAGAAATTCTCGGTCAGATAACTCTATTTCTTATAGATCCTTTTCTAACTTCATTTAGATTGAGTCCTCTACTCTAGTTGCATTGGTCAGCTGAGTTTGAATCTCGTCTAATGAAAAGAAATTCTATAGGAAGGAAGATATCTGATTTTGATTTTCAGATCCAGAATCTTAATCAAACTTGCTGGACAAAATATCATTTTTGCTGCTAATATACCCTTTTTCAAGGAGAGAGCAATCTCTACCATAGCCTTCTGCAGGTACTATCTCCAGGAGTTAGCTGGATGACTCAATCAATATTCAAAGTCATCTCAGCTGGGTCCAAATCACATGTACTGCATCAACATAGGGGGAGATTGAAAATGCCAGCAAGCAGCCAGCCAATCAAAGCTTTTCTTTATATATTTTATGCTTTGCAAATTTTTATTATTTTGCTAATAGGATCCTCACCCAAATAGGGGGAGATTGTTGGAACCCTGGTTCTGATTTGGGCTAGGATCTCTATTAAGTTGTTTGAGTTTAGTTTATTCGTTTTTAGTAGTTTTTAGTTTGTGAAAGACTTAACCCAAATAGGGGGAGATTGTTGGTACCCTAGTTTGGATTTGAGTTAAGTCTTTCCTTTTAGATCTTGACCCAAGATTTATCCATGGTCAAAATCTCATTATTGAGTATTCTCTTTTCCAGTAAAATTCTGGCTAAGTCTTTTTCGGGTTCGACTATCGTCGAACGCCGATCGACTATCGTCGATCAGCCGGTCGACGATCGTCTGTCTCTAGCCAGCTCGACGTTCTGCTAGATCGTCGAGCTCTGGTCGACTATCTCTTGATAGATCGACGTTTTCTGTCTTGCCCGAGTAGGTCGACGATCTCAGCAGGTCGGTCGACTATCTGCCTGGACAGTTCGACTTTCTGAGTCGGTCGACTATCTATTGATAGGTCGACGATCTCAGTAAGTCGGTCGACGATCGTCGAGGATCGTTCGACTATCTTCTGGTCTGCATATGTAATATTATATGCGTTTTATTTGTTGTTTTATTTCCTATATTTTCTGACATGTTTTATTATGGATTATTTAATTGATCTTATGCATATATCTCAAAGCAAACGTGCTTCTATATTTATGCATAAGTCAATTCTCTCTGGCAATGTCTTTTGTCTTATTATCTGACGTTACTGTTGCAGCTGTCCTTTATAGCCGTTGGCTGTAAAGAGCTATTTCCGATGTGATTTATCAAACATCCTTTATGAGTCTATTTATTGCAGCTGCTGTAGTTTTCCTTTTATAGGATATATATCTGCAAGACTTGTTTTTGTGTTAATTGCAGCCCAGATTCAAAATCTGAGAAGAAGACAAAAGTCTTGCTCTAATAGAGCCGTTGCTGCTGCACCTATTTAAAGAGTTCTTTTGGAGAAAGAAACAACATATACAACACACACAAAACTAAACTAGAAGAAGACCGTGACCAGAAACACACAGACGAAGCTGTAGAACAAATGTGAAAGAAGACTGCTACCATCAACATTCAGCAGTCTTCAAGAAAGAAAAGATACAGCTGCTCACAGCAATATCTATCCAACTGTGAAGATATCTCTTCTGCTCTTCCTCAACCTGAGTGCTCCTGTTCCAGGAAGATACACTCAGAGTTTCTCTGAAGAAGAAGAAGAAATAAGGAAGCTGAAGAAGAACATCTAAATCCAGATCTCTAGTCTTCTTCAGGCCTTACTCCTTCAGAACCTCGTGACAGTATTCTGTCATAAGTTCTGAAGAGTCTCTTATGCTTCTCTAATCTGTTGTAAAAATAGAGAAGACAATCTAACTCTCCTTCCCCCTCCTGTAAAGAGTTTGTTCACACCTCTTCAAAAGTGAACGTTGGTGACAGGGCACCTTATCAACAACCTGCTTGGTTTTTAGACACCTGATCAAAAGTCTAAAGGGTCTGTTTGATCTACCTGAATCAGATCATTGGTGGCAGGGCACCTTAGCAAAAACCTGTAGTGGATTCCTACCAAGGTGGTAGAAGAGTGGACGTACCTATTGAGAGGGAACCACTTTAGCTCCTTGTGTCGTCTGGTTTACTTGCTCTGTTTCTTTTGTGCTATGCTCTGTTATTTATTTTAATTTTTAATTTTCCGCATTAACTCTTCCTAAAAGAAAATATAAGATCTACCCTCACTTTCAAATCTATTCCCCCTTGTTGTTTATAACCTTTAGCTACGAGACGCGCTTTATACCTGGTTATAGACTTATCGCTATGTAGTTTCTTCTTCAACACCCACTTGCATCTGAGGACTTTAGCGTCTTTCGGCAAGTCAACTAGATGTCAAGTATTGTTATGTAGCAGTGAGTCCATCTCATCATCAATGACTTCTGCCCATATCAACGAATCTCTAGATCTCATTGCTTCCTGATAGGAGAATGGATCGTCCTCTAAGTGATAGGTGACAAAATTCTCACCAAAATTCTAAGGGATTCTATCTCTTGTATACGCTCTAACAGAAATAGGTTCCACCTCTAGAGGTTGGGGAGCAGTGTCAGAGGGGCCAGCTTCAGGTTCTACAGTAGATTCTGCAATCATGTCAGTAGACCCGGAGACGGTTAAGCCATGATCTTTGATAAATTTATGTTCAAAGAAGATAGCATCTCTAGACTCTATCACTGTATTAGTGGATAGATCCAGAAACCTGTCAGTTGCACTATCTTCTGCACTACCTAGGTAAACACATGTTATTGTTCTAGGTCCCACCTTAGGCTTCTTAAGGTCTTGTATACGCACATAGGCAATACAGCCACAAGTCTTTAGAGTATCGTATCTACAAGGATGACCGTGCCACAACTCATACAGGATAGAGATGAGCTTTGAGCGAGTCACTCTATTCAGAATGTGATCTGTAGTAAAGATTGCTTTCCCCCAAAATGAATTAGGCATGTCAGCTGTTAGAAACATAGAGTTCAACATTTCTGTTAAAGTTCTATTCTTACGCTCAGCAACGTCATTTGACTGGGGTGAGTAAGGAGTTGTGGTTTCAAGGATTATGCCCTCAGAGGCACAAAGTTCCTTAAACTAAGCTATAGTGTATTCTCCTCCTCGATCACTTCTGAATCTCTTGATTTTAAGGTTCAACTGATTTTTCACACGAGACTTAAAAATCTTAAAAGTCTTAAAGGCCTCATATTTCGATTTCAACAAATATACATGACAATATCTCGAAAAATCGCCTGCGAAGATAATTAGATACTTCTTTCCCCCTTTAGTGATGTGACTACGAAAATCACAAAGGTCTAAATGTATCAATTCCAGAAGTTTCGTGCTCCTATAAACCGATTTGAAAGGCTTTCTAGTGATTTTTGTTTGAGCACACACCTCACACTTGTCAAATAGGCTTTCTAGTGATTTTTGTTTGAAAGGCTTTCTAGTGATCTAAGGGAATGTTATGACTCTTCGCTAGATCTAACATTTTCCTAAAGTTCACGTGTCCAAGTCTGTTATGTAACAACTTAGGATCAATGAGGTTCGAACCTATTTGGTTAATGTTATCGTTATTTAAGCTAAGTTTATAAAATTCGTTGATCAGGTACGCACACCCAAAGTAGTGTGAATTGGTCATTAAGGTCATTCTACCGTTTTGATTTGTGAAGGGCATCCCAGCCTTATCTAACAGACTCATTGAAATCAAAATTTTAGTTAAAGAAGGCACTACTTTAACATTATTCAGAAAAAGAATTTTACCGGATGAGAGGACCAGCTCGGCTGTCCCAGCATGGGTCACCTCGATCTCTCCTCCATTGCAGTTTTCCACCTTCTCCTGGACCGCCTTGACCTCAGCGAGTAAACCTCTGTCATTCGTCACATGACAGGTAGCACTGCTATCTAGCCACCACTCAGAGGATGAACTGCGGTGACTGCTTCTAATCATAGCTACGAAGGACTTGGGATCTGAGGAATCTACTAGCATGTTCGCCAAATTTTGTGGGGCATCCTTTTTTTTTTCTTCGGAGCCTTACAATCAGCCGCTCAGTGTCCCCACTTGCCGTAGTTAGGCATTGCCCCTCTTTTTTGAAAAAGGGCTTTTTAGGCGCCAACTATGCAGAGGCTTCACCTTTGGGTGCTGGTGGCTTCTTATGAGGATTGCTGGGTCGAGAAACGAAGTTGACAGCCTGCGAGGGCTGACCAACTTGTTCCAAGCTCTTTCTTGCAATATTTTGATCCTCGATATGAATGAACCTTTTGAGTTCATCCAGTGCGATCTTTTCCTTCAGCTTATGCATTTCAGTCTGGAAGGTCAGCCACTCGGGAGGTAGCTTGCTAAGAATTAGAAACACAAAGAAATTATCCGAGATGTCGGACTTATCGTCCGCCAACTTGAGACGCAGACTCTCTAGTTCAATTATTTGAGAGGTGATAGAAGAATTCATATCAAATTTCAAGTTAAAGAATTGCTCACTAAGAGGAATTCTCAACGATCCCTCCTCTTGGAAGCGCGCGTTCAAGCAATCTCAAATCTCTTTTGCAGTCGTACAACTACTGTAGGTCATGGAGAGACGAGGATTTAGGGATCTTCGGAGATAGTCCCTGCAGAGAACATTGTCCTTACCCCACTGAAAGGCGTCCACACCCTCTCGGGTAGTGGCGTAATCACTCAAAACTGTGTAGAAAATGCCACATTCTTTCATCCCCAGTTTGACGTGTAATTTGTAGACGTGGGAACCAGTGGGAGTGAATGACTGAAGCTCCACAATATCGAGTGAGCTACACCCCGACATCTCTGTTTAGCTTGAACATAAAAACTAGTAAGAAGTCACCTGATCCGCGCGGAGACGACCCGGTGTCTTCAGATCCAATCATGTATTTATGTTTGCTGCTCTCTGGCTAACCTGATAGTTTTACTTTCAAGACAACCTAAACACCTAGAGGGGGGGTGAATAGGTTCTACTTTTTTATAAAAACTTTTAGGCAGAATTCAATTCAATGGCTAACACAATAATCACAGCAATCACAGAAAATAAAATATCACAGATTGCACAATGATTTATAGTGGTTCCCCAAGGTCTGGGTACATCCACTTTCCCCCTTCACCTATCTAGCAGTATGCTAGATTCGGCCAAACTTCCACTAATCTCAGATCAACAGATCCTACAACTCAGAACCCAATTGGTTCCTACAACTCAGGCACAACAGCCCTACCTCAGCCTTGCCCCAAGGCCTACAACTCAGAGAAGACCCTTCTCCTACACTCAGGCAAACAGCCCTACCACTCAGAGTTCAACACTCCTATACTCAGCCTTTATAACACAGGCTTACAACTCAGATCTGTGTAAACAGATCCTACAGAAATATAGAAAAGATTATTAAACTGTCTTGCCTAAATTGAGAGAGAAAAAGCCAAGACAATTCTTGATCAGCTGATGAAATCAACTGTATCTGAGCTTTCTTCAAAGCTTCTTGAATATGAACTTAGCTGAGTTGATTTCCAAACAGCTTCTTGAGAATTCACTGGTGGTTTCTTTCTTCTTCTTCAAATTCTGGCTTGATCTCTCTCTATCCAGCACTTTGAATGATTCTTCTGAATTCTGATTAGAACTCTTCTTTGATCTATCCTTAGATAGTCTTCTTTGATCTTCCGGAGAAGATCTTCTTAAGTGCCAAGCACTTTCTTGAAATGAATTGGATTGTAATCCTTCTCAACTTTTTGATTCTTATCAATGTTTTCAAAAGTTACTTTCTCCTTCTGAATCTGTCTATTTATAGACTTTCTTCATGGTAACCGGCTGATCCGGTTTCTAACCGTTTTCTGACAAGTCTGACAGCTTCAGTTAACCGGTGGCAACCCACAGCTGTCAAGTCTTCAAACAAGTCCTGTGCCTTAGTCTTGAACCACAAGTTGTCGAGACAATCTGTCAGAAAGTGTCGAGACCATCTGTCTATCTGTGTCGACACAATTGATCTTGGTGTCGACACAGTCTTCAGTGATGTCGACTAAGTTGCCTTTGAGTCGACACAGCTTCTTTTGAAAATAACTTGGTCTTGACTCTTCAGTGTGTCGACACAAGTCCTGTGTGTCGACACAGTTGTTGTAGAATCATAACTTAGTAAGTGTCGACTTAGCCTTCAGGTGTCGACACAGTCTTCTTCTAACACTGCTATAATGTGTCGACTCAATCACAATGTGTCGACACATTCTGCTGGTGTAGACAAACTTGAGGTCGACTATATTCTTCTGTGTCGACACATTTTCCCAATGTTGAGGTCGACGCTTTTCTTCTGTGTCGACACAAATTCCCAGTGTTGTGTCGACTTACTTCTTCTGTGTCGACACACTTTCCCAGTATTTGTTGTAGACTAACTGCTATGTGTCGACATATTTCCTCTGTGTCGACACTTTTTCCCAGTGTAGTTGTAGACTAACTGCTATGTGTCGACATATTTCCTCTGTGTCGACACTTTTTCCCAGTGTAGTTGTACACTAACTGCTATGTGTCGACACTGCTTCCCAGTGTTGTGTCGACTACTTTCTTCTATGTGTCGACACATCCTTCTCTGTGTCGACACTTGGACTTAGAATTTTTTCTGCATACTTTATCAATTCTTCACCTGCACATGTCAACTCAAAACAACATTAAATACACTTTGATGTATATCATTGAGCTAGGTTGGACTTCTTCAAATCAGGTACACATTTTCCAATGTACCCAACAATCTCCCCCTATTTGGAGAAGTCATAACCCTTATAGCCAATGATATACACCATTTATAAACAGTACTAAATGATGATATATGACAAAAACACAGGGATACTTAATTATAAACAAAATAATAATAAAAACATCATGGATAAAACAATCTATCACAGATTTAAACAAAATTTTGTTTATTACTGGGTAATGTTTGATTACATTGTTTTACATTTAATGATCATATCACAACATTACAAAACATTATGAAGGAACTAAAACATAATCAGGATTGATCAGGCTCTGTAATGATAATCCCTTTGCCAGATTGAATTTTAGCTGTCACAGGAGCTTCTGATTCTTCAGCTATCTTCTTTCCTTTTAGATCAGCTTTCTTCTTAGCTTCTTCCTTGAGCCTTTGCCTTTCAAAATAGTGAAAAGGCTTTGGGAAGTATTTGCTTGGCTCCTTAGCATCTGGTGGCAGCCTCCCCAGCTTAGCTTTCCTTCTGAATTGTACTATTGCTTCCTGTCTTGCCTCATACTTCTGCCATTCTATCTCATTGTACCACTTCCCTCTTTCATGAACTTTGTCTTGTACAGCCTTCCATGCAGTGAGTATTATGTTTCTTGAAGTAGGACTCCACTGCTCATAATCTGGCTTGAGTGCAGCCCGCTCTCTAAATCTCTTCTTTGCTAATAGAACATCTTGCTGTTCTTTCAGGAAGGCCTCTGGCATCTCAACTTTCTCAATCACAACATTATGCACATCCTTTGGAGGACTATACATATCCTGCACTTGCTTATCCAGAATTTCAAAATCAGAAGGGGGGTAAATAACTTGGGCAACCTCAGGTTGGTTGCCTTCAAGTAGTCCTGCTTGAATGCCTGATTCAACCATCATATCATCATCACACAAGGGTGGACATCCCAAGGTGGCTCTTATACTATTTGTCACCCATTTAGAGTGCTCTTGGCCTGCATGAATCAATAACCTCTCCCCCTTTATGACTTCTCTTGTCATATGATCTCTAAGATCATCCTTCTGAAACCTTATCTGTCCATCTAGATAATTTATACCTTCTTTGAAAAATGGTTTCAATTTTTGCAGCTTGGTTGATATTTCCTGTTGGCAGGTGGAGATAGCAGTTTGTACTGAGGCAATGGCATCTTGAAATTGCTTATTAAACTCTTCTTTTTCTTTTGTTTTATCTGCAGGCAGGCCTAGAACAATCTTTTTCACTTCCTCTATTATCTCATGATGAGATTCAGTTAAATTATCATTCATTCTTAACTGATTTTCCAATACATAGCTTTGCTTCAGGGCAACATCATCTACCTTTTTAGTAATAGCCTCCTGTTGTTGAGCAAGATAAACCACAGCATGGCCTCCCTTTTGAAAGCAATCTGTCATTTCTGTCTTATGCATGTTGACTTGAAACTGGATGGACTTTATATCCTGAGCTAAGTCAAACTGCATAGACTTGCTATTTTCATCAACATAGTTTTCCAGAGCCATTCTTTGTTCATCCAATTTCACTTGTAGATCTATCATAAACTTGTTATGATCAAAGGTAGGAGATGCTTGTTGAGGTGTTGTCTGTAAAGCCTGCTTATAATTCTTGCTTCTTCTCTTAAAGACAACAAGTTTTCTTTTCTTGGCCAGCCTGGCTTCTTCTGTTTCAGTATCAGATGAAGTATCTAGGTGAATTCTTTCTTGAGGAGAATGAAGTGTATCTGTCCCAGTGACCTGTTGCTCAGTCTCAACATTCACTGGCTCCCCGTCAACCTGTGGCTCAACTTCAGCTTCCTGATCAATTTCCATACCTATGGACTTCTCAATTTCTTGTCCTCCTACTTCTTTATCTGTAGTAGTATCAGCATCAGGGAATAACTCCTCCAGAGTAAATTCCAGTTGAGCTGTAACTTCAGCAGCAGTTAAATCTTGAGATAAGTCTAACTGTGCTTCCTCTTGCACTTGTACTGACAACAGCTCCCCCTGAACCTGTGCAGTAATAAGAATATGAGCAATGTCTTTTATAGTAAAATACATTAGCTCCCCCTACACTTGTACCTGATCAGGAGTAGATACATTTTGAGCTGGAGAGTGAACTGGCTCCCCCTGTAGCTGTGCAGGTGTTGACACTTGCTGTAGTATAGTTGAGTCAGGCTGTTCTTCAACCTGTGTCCTAAGTGGGTCTTCTTGTTGTTGTTCAGTTTCTTGAGTTTGAGAAGGGGATTTCACAGAGGTGTCTGGCCTGCTCTCTTCAGGCACATCCTTGGACAGCACCCTATCCCACCTAGAGAACAGTCTCATATCCATTCTTCTCATATAATTGATCTTAGTCCCTGGCAGTTGCTGCATCACTTCAGGGATCACTCCAATGAGATATAAGCTCATGATTCTAGCCATGTTGGGCTTCTTGATTCCTTCTTTGATCTTGTCAAAGAGTACTCCTGACCAATCAGTAGGAATTGTAAAAACAATCCTGGTCATAAGGCTGAACATATAGGCAGAAATCCTATCATGTCCACCTGACTTGCAGAGGATTACTTTCCCAACAACTTCAGACAAGAATTTCCCTTGCTGATTCATACCCTTCCTGTTGAATGTAGCTCCAATCTTCATACTCGAGTCCAGTCCACACCATTGAAGGGCTTCCCTTGTCTTAGAACTTGGAACTTCCTCTTCATTCTCAACTACTTGTAATTGAAAGATCTTTCTCAAAGTTCTTGGAGTAATCTTCACCTTAGTCCCTTGAACATTGGACTTAATCTTGAGGCCTGTTGAGTGGACTGCTGCAGAGATAAAGAACTCGTGCACCTCCTTCTTCCAGATTTTAGTTGGCTCTGAGATTAGAAATTCTAACCCTGACTCGGAGAGGAGGGTGATAACCCCTTGAACATCTGGCGGCGCATCTGCAAAGGCCTGGCGCACCAACTCATACCCCTCATTGACGTTGTCTTCCATCCTTGGCGCCATCGATTCGTCGAGAAAGCTTGAGAGAAGAGAGAAAGATAGACTGTCGACACAGGGTTTTAGTCTCGAAAACCTTGGAAGCGTGTCGACAGAAAGCGTTTTTCACCTATTTATACCTTCTGTTGAAAGAAGTTCAAAAGGCGCCAAACACAGACTAAATGTGTCGACACAGACGGAATGTGTCGACACAAACTTCTATTGTCTCGACATTACTTCAGCCTACTATGTGTCAACACCAATTTGTGGTTATGTCGACACCTAGGATACATAATAGATAGACAGAAATTCTGTGTCGACTCTAAGGATAAGTGTCGACACATATTCTGTAAGTGTCGACACCATTTTCCTGGTTGAGTCGACATTACATTTCTGATTAAGTCGACAATATAACTCTTAAGTGTCGACACATATTCTCTGTGTCGACACAATATTTCTGACTTGTCGACATTATTTCTCTGAGTCGACACATAATTACTAAATGTGTCGACACATTCTTACTTAGCCAATTTCTGTTGGTTCAACACCACTTGTAAGTGTTACTTCAATGTGTCCTTTTTAACACTTAATTATGTTGTTATTACTTTTACTTACTTACATACCACTTCAATTGCATTGTTAATGATTTTGTTAATACATTAATCAATGGTTAACATACCTAATTCAATTTTGAATTTATTGAATTTGGTTTCATCTAAAGGCTTAGTAAATATATCTGCTATTTGATAATCTGTTTTTACAAATTCCAATAAGATGTCTCCTTTTTCTACATGTTCTCTAAGAAAATGGTATTTGATTTCTATATGCTTAGTTCTACTATGAGAAACTGGATTATTAGCAACAGAAATAGCACTCTTAGAATCACATAAAAGGGGTGTTCTACTTACCTGAATACCATAATCCTTAAGCTGATGCTGCATCCACAATAGCTGTGCACAGCAGCTTCCAGCAGCAACATACTCTGACTCAGCTGTGGAAATTGCCACACTGGTCTGCTTCTTACTACTCCATGATATTAGTCTTCCTCCCAGGAATTGACAAGTACCTGTAGTACTTTTCCTGTCCTCTCTACATCCTGCAAAATCTGCATCTGAATAGCCTGTTAGTAGAAAATCTCTATTCCTAGGGTACCAAAGGCCTAGATTAGGAGTGCCCTTTAGATATCTCAGAATCCTTTTGACTGCAGTATAATGAGATTCTTTAGGGCAGGCTTGGTACCTAGCACAGACACATGTTGCATACATAATGTCTGGTCTACTAGCAGTAAGATATAGTAGAGACCCAACTATTCCTCTATACAATGACTCATCAACAGGTTTACCTGCCTCATCTTTGCATATAGGGATGCTTGTTCCCATAGGAGTTCTCATGGTGGAGGATGACTCCATACCATATTTCTTAATTAATTCTTTGGTGAACTTAGACTGGGATATGGACAATCCATCATCAGTCTGTCTTACTTGGAGTCCCAAGAAGAACTTAAGTTCTCCCATACTGCTCATCTCAAACTTCCCTTGCATAAGTTTGGCAAACTTTTTACAAAGGTTGTTTTCAGTAGATCCAAAGATTATGTCATCAACATAGATCTGAACTAAGATGATCTTACCTTTGGATTCCCTAAGGAATAGAGTTTTGTCTATCTTTCCTCTTGAGAATTTATTCTCAATGAGGAAGGTAGACAGGGTTTCATACCAAGCCCTTGGAGCTTGTTTTAACCCATACAAAGCTTTCCTAAGCTTATACACAGAATCAGGTTTAAGAGGATCTACAAAACCTGATGGCTGCTCTACATATACTTCTTCTTTAAGATCACCATTCAGAAATGCTGACTTCACATCCATCTGGTATACTTTGAAGTCTTGATAGGCTGCATAGGCAAGGAATATTCTGATAGCCTCCAGCCTTGCTACTGGAGCAAAGGTTTGATCAAAGTCAATCCCTTCTTCCTGCCTGTATCCTTTTGCAATCAATCTTGCTTTATTCTTCACTATTATCCCACTTTCATCTAGCTTGTTCCTATAGATCCACTTAGTGCCAATTATGTTGTGGCCTCTTGGTTTAGGAACAAGCTCCCAGACTTTGCACCTTCTGAATTGATTCAGCTCCTCTTGCATAGCATCAATCCAGTGCTGGTCTTGGATAGCTTCTTCAAACTTCTTAGGTTCCATTTGAGACAAGAAACTTGAATGCAAAACTGTGCTTTGATTTTTGCTTCTAGTTTGCACTCCTTGTCTTGGATCACCAATTATCTGATCAGCAGGATGATCTCTTAGATATCTTATAGCTGGAGGAAGATTCCCTTCAGGTTGAGCATCTCCAGCTTCTTCATTCTGCTGAACCTCTTGGTTTTCATCAGCTTCCATTATCTCTTGTACTCCCCCTGGACAGCAGCCTTCATTTTCCAATGCTCCATCTTCCTTTGAAGCTTCAGCAATGGAGAGCTTGTCCATCCTCTTGCTTATACCTGTTGAGTCATTTGATCTACAAGACAACTCACAATTGATTAATCTTGTTTCATCAAATACAACATGCACAGATTCCTCAACAACTTGAGTAGTTAAGTTGAAGACTCTATAGGCCTTACTATTTGTGCTGTACCCAACAAATATCTCATCCTGGGATTTGGCAGCAAACTTAGTCAAATATGACTTGTCATTGTTAAGTATATAGCACTTGCAACCAAAGATCCTAAAATAGGATAGATTTGGTTTTCTGCCTTTCACAATCTCATAGGGAGTCTTTCTGTGGCTTTTGGTGATAGAAGCCCTATTGATGACATGACAAGCAGTGTTAACTGCCTCAGCCCAAAAATATTCTGGGAGAGAGGTGTCACTCAATAGAGTTCTACCAGCTTCAATTAATGTTCTATTCTTTCTTTCAGCAATTCCATTTTGCTGAGGTGTTCTAGGTGAGGAGAATTCTTGGAAAATCCCAAAGTCTTTACACAAGTTTGTTATGCTTTCAGATTGAAACTCAGTACCATGGTCACTTCTGATTTTGACCACTGTACTATTCAGTTCATTCTGAATTTGCTTTACAAAATTAAGTAATACACTTGGGGTTTCAGATTTTTGTCTCAGAAAGAACACCCATGTAAATCTAGAATAGTCATCTACAACCACAAAAGTGTAGACCTTCCTACATAGACTATGAACTGGCATAGGACCAAAAAGATCCATATGCAAGAGGTATAAGCACCTCACAGAATCCTTGTTTTCAAGGCTTTGAAATGAGGATTTTGTCTGTTTGCCCTTTTGACAAGCTGAGCATACCCCTTCCTTTATACACTTAACTTGAGGCACATTCCTCACTAGTTCTTTACTAATAAGTTGGCCAATTGTCTTGTAGTTTAGATGAGCCAATCTCTTGTGCCACTTAACATAATGGGAAGCATTGTCATCAGCTACAAGACAAATGGGGGATTTTCACATTCAAAATTAAGGCAATATACATTTCTCTTCCTATACCCAGTCAATATGATCTCTTGATCACTTGACCTTTTGATATGACATCCATCCTTACCAAATGAAATGTCATATCCTAGATCACTCAGCTGGCTTATGCTTAATAGATTATGTTTCAAACCTTTTACATAGGCCACTTGGGTGATAGTAATTAGGTTAGAAGAAATGTTACCAAACCCTTTGATGACTCCCTTCTCAGATCCACCAAAGATCACTTTAGGTCCATCTTTGACAGATGAATACTCCTTCAGCAGCCCCTTTATTCCAGTCATGTGCCTGGAACAACCACTATCCAAGTACCATATAGGGGCAAGGTTACTTGGATTCACCTGCAATACAGAATTACTTACCCTTAGAACCCAAGTAAGTCTTGGGTCCTTGGTTCAGGTTAGCATTAATAAAGTTATCATAGCCTCTTCTAACAGGTAGACTCTTATTCTTTATAACACTTGTGTTATACCAGCAGTCTAATGCAAAATGGCCTCTCTTGCCACAGCACCAACATTCAAACTTATTGTATCTAGATCTAGATACATCCTTGTCAGAAGAATTTCTATTCATTGTTGGTGCTGTTGCAACTTCACCTACTGATTTCTTAAAACCATTGGGTTTATGACCATAGGTAGGCCTGCTTGCATTTACACCCTTGTTCTTCAGAACATTAGTCTTAATATGACCTTGAATGTCTTCATGATCATATATGTTAGAAGGCACTTTCACCTTACTAAACTTTATGGGGACTGAAAGGTTTAGTGGCTGAATAGGGGCTTTGCCTTTCCTCTTGAATCTGCCAGCCCTGGAGTTACCTTTAAATCCTAATCCAGCCTTACCCTTCTGAGTGACAAATTCATCTATCAAGGGTAAGACAGATTTTGGCTTAGAGTAACTAGCCACTAAATCCCTTTCAATTCTAAGTCTGGCCTCCAGACTCTTCACTTGATCATTAGTATAATTAATTGTGCCCATCTGAATAATAGTTATATTCTTCAGCTTGGCAATTTCATTTAATTTTTGATCAAGGACTTTTTCTAACTCAGTTGTTGCTACCCTTAGTTCAGCAATTTCCTGAGCTTGAGTTTTAACCAGGTTCTTGCTTTTCTTAAGGGCCTGCAACAAGTCCCCATACTTGTCTATCAATTGATAGACATCTCCTTCAGATCCAGATGCATCTTCATCACTTGATGCAGATGTAGCTGATTCTTCACTTGTACTACAAACAGATGTACTGGAAGGACATTTTACCTCATTAGGACCAGACTGATTCTGGCATATGTCCTCTTCTGATCTTGTCATCAACCCCATGCATTGATGTTCATTGATGGAGTCTAGCAACTGCATAAACTCCTCTTCCTCAGATGCAGCATATAGTCCAATATATGCTTCAGCTTCAGATCCTGATTCTGAAGTTGACTGGTCTGACAGACTTTTATCTTTCTTTGCTACAAAGGATTTCTCCTTCTTGCCTTTCTGATAAGTCTTCTTCTTTTTTGAAGATTCCTTTCTCTTGTCAGGACAATCAGCCACTACATGTCCAGGCCTATTGCAACAATAACAGACAATCTTTGAAGTAGTGGCTTTGCTGGGTTTTGATCTGCTCTTCTCTTTCCTTGATGACCTTTTCTTCTTATAATAGTCATCAACTTGCTGTGATGGGGAAGGCCTAGACTTCCACTGCTTCTTCTTCAAGAATCTCTGGAATTGTCTTGTGAATGCAGCAAAATCTGCATCTGAATCACAGCTTTCAGAACCCTTGTTTGAACTTTCAGAACTATCTTCTGTAACTTCCTTAGGAGGAGATGGTGATTTCCTCCTATTCTTTCTAGTGGCTTCTGCATTGAATGCCACAGTCTTTTCTCTATGCTCTCCTCTTGAGTTTCTTTCCTCCTCCTTCCTCACCATAAGTTACATTTCATAGGATAGCAACTTTCCAAACAGGGTTGGAGGAGATATCTCTGCCAATTTAGCCACTTCTCTTATGGCACAGATCTTTGTATCCCAATCCTTTAATAAGGATCTTAAGAATTTGTCATTCAGTTCATAGGTACTGAAGACTCTTCCATAGGATATTAGCTCATTCACAATTCTATAGAATTTCTTATAGCACTCAGTTATGCTATCAGATTTTCCTTGTCTAAAGCTTTCATACTCCTGATTTAGCATAGACTTCCTGTCCAGCCTTACTTCTTCAGATCCCTCCATGTAGACAATCAATGTGTCCCACATTTCCTTGGAGGTCTTGCAATGAATCAGATTCTGAAATGTTGAATCATCTATGGCACTCACAATAATGTTCTGAGCTCTTTTATCCATGGTTGCCAAGATGATTTCATCCTTGGTCATTTCTGAATAACTCTTTGGAGTTTGGATATTTGCATCAAGAACTGATACCTTCATTGGAATGAAGGGGCCTTCCTGTACTGTGATATAAATTCTTGGGTCAGATGCTTCCATAAACAGTCTGACTCTTTCTTTCCAAATTCCAAAAATTTCTTTCTTGCATATGGGTAATTTCATAGACCATAGCTCCTTATGATTCTCTCCAGAACCCATCTTCTTGAATCTTGAATCTGCCTTTCAGATCTACCTCAGACTGTTAAGTCCTTTTTGAGGAACCTCCCTCTGATACCACTTGATAGTTTTACTTTCAAGACAACCTAAACACCTAGAGGGGGGGGGGGTGAATAGGTTCTACTTTTTTATAAAAACTTTTAGGCAGAATTCAATTCAATGGCTAACACAATAATCACAGCAATCACAGAAAATAAAATATCACAGATTGCACAATGATTTATAGTGGTTCCCCAAGGTCTGGGTACATCCACTTTCCCCCTTCACCTATCTAGCAGTATGCTAGATTCGGCCAAACTTCCACTAATCTCAGATCAACAGATCCTACAACTCAGAACCCAACTGATTCCTACAACTCAGGCACAACAACCCTACCTCAGCCTTGCCCCAAGGCCTACAACTCAGAGAAGACCCTTCTCCTACACTCAGGCAAACAGCCCTACCACTCAGAGTTCAACACTCCTATACTCAGCCTTTATAACACAGGCTTACAACTCAGATCTGTGTAAACAGATCCTACAGAAATATAGAAAAGATTATTTAACTGTCTTGCCTAAATTAAGAGAGAAAAGGCCAAGACAATTCTTGATCAGCTGATGAAATCAACTGTATCTGAGCTTTCTTCAAAGCTTCTTGAATATGAACTTAGCTGAGTTGATTTCCAAACAGCTTCTTGAGAATCCACTGGTGGTTTCTTTCTTCTTCTTCAAATTCTGGCTTGATCTCTCTCTATCCAGCACTTTGAATGATTCTTCTGAATTCTGATTAGAACTCTTCTTTGATCTATCCTTAGATAGTCTTCTTTGATCTTCCGGAGAAGATCTTCTTAAGTGCCAAGCACTTTCTTGAAATGAATTGGATTGTAATCCTTCTCAACTTTTTGATTCTTATCAATGTTTTCAAAAGTTACTTTCTCCTTCTGAATCTGTCTATTTATAGACTTTCTTCATGGTAACCGGCTGATCCGGTTTCTAACCGTTTTCTGACAAGTCTGACAGCTTCAGTTAACTGGTGGCAACCCACAGCTGTCAAGTCTTCAAACAAGTCCTATGCCTTAGTCTTGAACCACAAGTTGTCGAGACAATCTGTCAGAAAGTGTCGAGACCATCTGTCTATCTGTGTCGACACAATTGATCTTGGTGTCGACACAGTCTTCAGTGATGTCGACTAAGTTGTCTTTGAGTCGACACAGCTTCTTCTGAAAATAACTTGGTCTTGACTCTTCAGTGTGTCGACACAAGTCCTGTGTGTCGACACAGTTGTTGTAGAATCATAACTTAGTAAGTGTCGACTTAGCCTTCAGGTGTCGACACAGTCTTCTTCTAACACTGCTATAATGTGTCGACTCAATCACAATGTGTCGACACATTCTGCTGGTGTAGACAAACTTGAGGTCGACTATATTCTTCTGTGTCGACACATTTTCCCAATGTTGAGGTCGACGCTTTTCTTCTGTGTCGACACAAATTCCCAGTATTGTGTCGACTTACTTCTTCTGTGTCGACACACTTTCCCAGTATTTGTTGTAGACTAACCGCTATGTGTCGACATATTTCCTCTATGTCGACACTTTTTCCCAGTGTAGTTGTAGACTAACTGCTATGTGTCGACATATTTCCTCTGTGTCGACACTTTTTCCCAGTGTAGTTGTACACTAACTGCTATGTGTCGACACTGCTTCCCAGTGTTGTGTCGACTACTTTCTTCTATGTGTCGACACATCCTTCTCTGTGTCGACACTTGGACTTAGAATTTTTTCTGCATACTCTATCAATTCTTCACCTGCACATGTCAACTCAAAACAACATCAAATACACTTTGATGTATATCATTGAGCTAGGTTGGGCTTCTTCAAATCAGGTACACATTTTTCAATGTACCCAACATAACCACAGTCGCCAAACGCTAGATCCAATCAGCAACACAATCAAATTCGGCTACGACTCTTCACAAGTACAATCTCCTGGGCACACGAATCAGAAGAAAGACTTGTATAGCTTTGTCGTTTATGGAAGCCGAGTTGTTTGTCTTAGCTTCGACTGGTAAAGAGGCAGATTGGATCAGGAATCTGATCTCAAACATACTCATGTCTAGGTTACAAGTCAACTCGTTGAGCTTGTATTACGATAATCAAGCAGCAGCTCAAGTTGCAAAGAATGCCCTCTATATCACTAAGAGGAGACATGTACGAGTGAGACTTGCTTTGTTGAATTATCTAAAAGAACAAGGAATTATCACTTTGATCGATGTGCGTTCGAAGGATGATCTGACTGATCCATTGACGAAAGGAATGTCCAAAGACAGATTAATCAAAACAGTGGGGGAAATGGGAGTAAAAGTGATTTAGTTCGGTCTTAGGTCAAGACTAGACGACTTAACTCAGCCTTTGTCTGAATGTTTTGATTAGTCAGATTTCCTCTGTCAAAGCAAGCATGTTGTGCTCCGTTGATGCTCTTGGTTGCTGAGTTTGGATCTAGTAAGTTGTTTCATTCCAAATTGATGCTAACAATTTTACCTGGATTCGGTTTTTGCCTTGGAGGAGTCTTATTACAAACTTGATAACACAACCTGACTTGGTCTTGTCTCTTCTTCTGGAGATTGGTTTCATTCCAAACTTGATGAGTCCCAATTAACTTTAGAAGGACAGTAACCGTGATATTTCATATAGGATCACAAATTTAGCTGCGGTGTCCAGAAGTCTGAAATCGTTTCGGCTGAAACAAATATCAGGTTCTGAGGTAAAACTATAACACTCTATGAACGTGTCCTCCCAGTCAAATTAAAATGAACAATACTGAGTTCTTTTAGTAGAAATAGATATTTGTAAATTTGCAAAGCATAGAATTCATTCTGAAATGAAATTCTCTATTGAAATTACAGGAGCTGCTGGGATAGGAGCACCGGTTGTCTGGGATCCGGATCACGATGATCTTTTGGATGATGAGATTTAGAGTGTTATGAGTTTATCTTTTGTTATTTCTGTTCAGAGCATTGTCTAGATCTTCTTTTTACGCACTGTTTGATTGGAATTTTAGCTCTCTGTATGTTTGGGACGTCAGGTGTATAGGGCTTGTGTCTTGTTGTACCCGAGACTACTTTGTGTTGCAGCTGAGTTTTGTTTACTTATGCGTGCATACTATTTTGTGCTTAAGTCTAAGTTTGTTTAAAATAGGTGTTGAACACGTTGTGCAAGATTCACAGTTGGTTGAACTTTGCAGAAATCACCCTCTATAAGAAGTCTGGGTCCACAGCGGACATAGAAGAAGATTGTTAAATATTTATATATATATGTCGGTTCGTGTGTTTGGCCGACTCGGAAATAGGTAAACGAGTTCGTGTCATCCTAAGGCTTGCTCTACACTGGAAGTACTATAAATACTTATTTCATACTTAGATGAAGTATTGTAGAATACTTTGAGCGAAGCATCACTAACAAATGATGCACATCTGAAGCTTGTGTATGAGTTTATCTCTACTTTTTCTCAAATATAAATGTAATAAACTATTTTAAATTCTAATTTCCACTTCAAACAAGCTTCAAAAAGACAACATTGCTCATAATTCATAACAATAAGCAAAAAAATTCTGGTCCTAAGAAATAAATCCACACAGTTATATTATTACAGATAATGCTTCCGCCTACAGAAGAATTTTGAAGATCCCAGTGGGTGGTTTGCAAATTTGAACTGAATAATATAGTTTTGTACTTTTGTAACCCAATTTATTTAAAATGACTTTTAATTTAGGCCTTAGTAAGGATGTTTCGATTGCTTTACATCAAAAAAACATTCAAAGAAATGTGTAAAAACTAAAAAAAATTCTTGAACACCTAGTATATGGATGTTTTTTAACACTTGAATTGCCCTCAATGAAGCTGGAATGTTGGATATTAGTTAGCCAAAAGAATAAAAAATAAATGGTTGTTATGAATTATTGTTGTAATAATATTGTAGAGTGATGGACATGAGGACAAGGTTCATATTAATAGTACCTTAGACAAGGTTTCTTTTAGAGATGAAGGTAATGGCGTGCTTCATATTTTTGCATAGTTGTGCGTCCGTGGTTTATTTTATTTTATCATTTTGCTAACTTGTGATTTTGATCAAGTATTTCTGAATATTTTGTAATGAACTTCACACTTAAATAGTTATATAACTATATTTCATATTTATGTGATATCAGAAAATGGAAACTCCTTTCGAGCCATCTGATTCTAATGTCTCTTTACAAGCTATTCGCGAGAAAAATGATCCCGCTCGGAATCATTTTACTCTCATCCAGAATGTTGATGGAAAAAAAAGTTAAGCATTATAAATGTTTATATTGTGGTGTGATTTATAAGGGAGGAATTAATAAAATGAAACAACATCTAGCTGGAGTGAAGGGGGATATTGCAGCTTGTAAGAAGATTTCTCATGACATTAGAAATCAAATGCAAGAGAACTTAAAAGATTTTAGTACCAAGAAGCAAGTAACACAAGAATCACTAAATAGTGTGAATCCTTATGGTGATCATGTGAGTGGTGATCGAACATCTTCTTTTCCTAAGTCCCAACATTCTGAGACACATGAGAAAGGAAAAAGAAAGATTGGTCAAGCTGATAACTACTTCGATTCTAGAATATCAGTAGGCTCGCAACCATTTATAAAGAGCGTCTTGGCCTCAAAAGAGGCAGTACACCGTGCTGACATGACTATAGCTAGATGGTTCTTTGATAGTTGCATACCCTTTAATGCTTTAAATTCTGTTTTTGCACAAAAATCAATTGATGCAATAGCTGCAATTGGTCTTGACTATAAGCTTCTTTCATATCATATGATAAACTAATCTATTGAGAGATTGCAAGGAGGAATGCAAGCTTCTTATAGACTCTTATAAAGAGAGTTGGAAAGTAACCAGATGTACACTAATGGCAGATGGTTGTACGGATAAAAGGAGCGGAACTTTGATTAATTTATTAGTTTATTCGTCACGCGGTATCTCATTTTACAAGTCAGCAGATGCATCTGACGTTACAAAAGATGCTACAACTCTTTGCATGTTATTTTCAAAGGCGATGGAGTTGATATGCCCATCAAGTGTTGTGCAAATTGTCACTAATAATGCGACAAACTACAAAAAGGCAGGGGAGTTACTACATGAAAAATATGGCAGCATTTAGTGGTCTCCATGTGTAGCACATTGTTTAAATTTAATTTTAAAGGATATTGGGAACATGAGTCATGTTAGTGAAATTACCAAAAAGGCTTCAAAGGTAACAATTTTGGTTTATAATCATATATTCCTTTTAGTGAAATTACCAAAAAGGCTTCAAAGGTAACAATTTTGGTTTATAATCATATATTCCTTGGTTGAGGAAAAGGGAAGGCTGTAAGGAAATTGTTCGTCCAGGAGCGACTAGGTTTGCTGCTACATTTATTACTTTGAAAAGTATATATGAGCACAAATATGATTTGCAAGGTTTAGTAACTAGCAAGTATTATACCGACTCAAAACTTGCAAAATCAAGCAAAGGAAATGATGCTGTGAATATCATTTTAGATAATCAATTCTGGAATATGTGTTTTGTAATTAAAGACAAAGGTAGCAGGCCCACTAATAAGGTTACTACGAATTGTTGATTCTGATGAGAAGTCATCACTTGGTTATGTGTATGATGACATGTATCGAGCAAGAAAGGCAATTAAGTACATATTCAAAAATGTCAAAAGATTTTATAAGCCATATATTTTGATTATCAAAGAAAGGTGGGATCGCGAGCTTCACAAAAAACTTCATTATGCGGCATATTTTTTGAACCCGACATTCCAATATGAACACGTTAATTATTGTAATAAGCCTGAAGTTATGTAAGGCTTAATTGAGCTTATTGGAAACAAAGACATTTGTAGTAAATCATCAATTGCGATGAATGAAGTAAGGATATATCGGGACCAATTGGAAATCTTTGAAAAGTCGCTCACAATCAAAATGGCAAAAGAAATGCAACCCGGTGAGTATATATTACAAAGTTAATTTTAAACATTTTTTTCATAACTTCTAAGTTTTAATGTTTTATTTTAATTTTAATTTTTAAACCTTTTTTCCATCTCCAAGATGAATGGTAGAGAATGTTTGGTTCAAGTGCTCCACAACTACAGAAATTGGATATTCGCATTCTTAGTCAGACTTCTTCGTCATCTGGTTGTGAAATAAACTGGAGCGTCTTTGAGCAAATACATACCAATTGAAGAAATCATCTTGAGCATCAAAGACTCAATGATCTGGTTTATGTTCGTTATAATCTTAATACGAGGGATATGTATGAAAATTTAATTATTACTTGACGATATTCTATTATGTTTTTGACATTTTCTTGTGCTTTATAATTTGTTAGTTGACAACTTGACAAAACATTACTAATTTCCATGTACGCGGGGTTTACTTAAAAAAATGATCCTCTGGATTATGCAATTATTGATTCAATGGATTTTTGGATAGCTGAGGAAGAGCCGAGCCTGGAACTTAATTACAATGAATTGGAAAATGAAATATATGGGGAGTATGCTGTACCGGTTGATGGAGAAGCTCAACCTAGTTGTCAACAAAATGATCAAATAAATGGTAAGTTTGTATATGTTAATAATTTGTGGTCATAAATATGAATTAATATGTATGATATAATTTTTTTTTATAGATGATGAGTGTGCTCTGAATACTCTTGAAGATGTGGAGCTTGAAGCTTTTAGAGGAGAAGCTTTTAGTGGATATGATTTGGATGATCTATTAATATAAAATGATTCCACTTTGATATGTTTTGAATTACTTATTTACAAGACATGTTTTAAATTGATATGTTTTGTAAGAAATATTTGTTTGTTACATTTCACTGGTTGGTATAAGAAATGTTCTTATTATAAACTTAACATTGTCTATATTCATGATAAAATAGTTGCATTTAAACTATGATCATAGATGTTTGCTCTCAAACCCACCAGCATATTATCAGTGTTTTTTTTTTGTTTTCTATTTTATTATGTCTCCATACAAATAAATGAATGAATGTTATTTTCGGATGTCATTTAATTACATTCTTCTCAACAATTGTTAGATTCACAGCAAATTCTTCTTACTAGACTATTGGAACTAGCAAGGTTGCAACATCAGATCATGCCCAGGAGGTAAGTTCAACTGTAATCATATGTTGACTTGTTTATTTTCTTTCTTTATATTCAATTTTGAGCTTATCTAACCCCAACTCAATATTTGTTCAAAGTCACTCGATCCGATCTCGAGTGGAGCAATCTATAGTTATAGGCTAGATCGCTCTAATCTTGATTTGACTATGTGTAGCTTGTTGATTTTTTTTTGTGCAAAATTTGATCCTTTGAATAGTTTTTGTAGTCCAGCATACATGCATAACTTGTTTAATTTGTACATTCAGATGATGTTATGTTACAATTCTAATCACTAGTGTCTAAACGGTTGAACCTCGGTTCAGCCCAAGTTCAACCGGTCAAACCGATTGAACCTTGAACCTCTCTCAAGACCGGTTCTATGTCCGGTCCTGCTCTCAAAACCCTGATAAATGCGTGAAATTAAGAACATTCCTTTATTTTTTGTAAACTCGTTTTATCGAACGACAACAACTAAACAATTATAAGACATCGACTCGTGTTCATTTCAATTGTCACTTCGCCCTCCATCTTCTTCAACATTCATTTGTTTATCTCCGCATTTCATTGCCCTTATTTGTCTTTACATAGTCCTTCAGTCAAATTCTGCAGTCCTTGTCTTTTGTCAGTAATCTTCTTTTTTCAATTTTAATCACCGTCTAGTGAATGAAACCTGAAAAACAAATATTTTTTTTATTTATAACGTACAAAATGTAGAATTTTTTTCACTGTATGTTATAGAATGAACTAAACAATTGCGTGGTTGTAGTCAATGTCATACCTTATTGTTGTCGTCGGGTCAACCCATTCAAAAATCTCCTTGAATACCACATTTTTCGTGAACACACCCTCATGACCTTCAATAACACAGTTTTTGACCAAAACTCTTATGGATTGGGCTGATACCCCTCTTGATAAAGCAACATACAACTGGTCATGACTGAAGACGTTATTTGGAAGATAAATTCCGACATTTCTAATTGTCTGTCCTTGAGACTTGTTAATTGTTAATGCGAAACTCAATTTGACAGGAAAATGCTTTCTTATTAATTCGAATGACATTTTATAATCTTTTGCACTTTTTAGCGGTATGTGTGAAACGAAAACTCGAAGTCTCTCGAAATGTCCTACCAATATAGTTACTTCAATGATATTTCTTCCAAATCTGCGACAAAGTAGCCGTGTGCCGTTGCATAATTCAATTTTGGGATCTATATTTCGGAGAAGCATAATTGGGCAGCCACACTTCAGTGATAGCTTGTGTGTTGGTAGATTATCTGGGCTAATAGAGTTTAAAAATTCTGATATGGTTGCGTTTTCAAGCACGACGATTTTCCTGTTGTCGGACATTAATTGCTTCTCGTCGGTGTTGAGTTGGTAAATATAATGGTGGCCTTCCTCTGGGTCGTGTCTGTCGTGTTGCTGTAGTGGTTGTTTCTCACGCAGTTGTTGCACCATGTCGGTTAATAGTTGATGTAAGTATTGGCGGTCTCCCTCTCTGCCGCGTTGTTCTAAGGGGTAGGTAGGTTGTACTATCGACATAAAAGTCATTTTTTGTTCATTTTTCGATATGACAGACATACCAGCAACATCACATGTTCTAATTATATTTCAAAACGTTTATGTTTTTATGTTTGAGTAAACATGAATGATGTAATACCGTTTGTAGTTGTTAAAATCAGAGGTGAGGGTTCCAAGACAACTGTTTCATGTGGAACTGGCGTTGCATTGTTATTCGACTGTTGATTGGTGGAGCTGGCATTGTCTCAGTTGTCTCATCTTCCTCCGCCGGTTCTTGTTCTGTAATGTAGTGTAGTGGTTGATCTTGATGTTCGCTTGCATTGCTCGGATTATTTGGATTCATTGTTGACATGTTGAAGGATCTTTATTGTTAGAAAAGGAGCGGTCATCGAAATTGATGTATTACTATTTCGATGTTGAAATTGAATATGCAATCAGTGCAAAACAAAATCCGTTAGTTTTGAGAACATTGACATGTGTAGTATACTTGAGCAAAAAGTCAACAAAAACTGATTTTCCTCAAAATTTTAAGTAGAATAATATAACTATGTATCACAAAATGAAAATGAAATTCTTATAGCTTCTCATTTCATCTCCTCAAGCTATATAAATATATGTAATTTAGAGCTAGTTGGAATGCTTATGAAGTATAAATATATGTAATTTAGAGCAAATAACGACATTGACGACAAATGACTATATAGTTGTGTGAAATGACATGTAGACAATATCCCATGGTAGTTATTCTAATATCTTGAGAAAATCATTGAAGCATTCTGACAAACATCAATTGGGTAATACAAACATAAGGAGAATAAGTGCTAGTAGAGTTGGTAAAGGCTTAGAACTGGTAAAGGCTTAGAACTGGTAAAGGCTTAGAGTTTAAATGATTTGAAACAATATACAATTTAAATGAAGCAAGGCTTAGAACTGGTAAAGGCATACCTATGTTCCTTTGTTCTTGTTTGACTTCCTACACAATATACAATTTAAATGAATTAAGAATTGATCTAATCGAACAAATAACACATGTGCAGGTTCAAAAATAGGGATCATTATCTCTTTTGAAAATGCAAGGTTATTCAAAAACATGCACTCTTGCTAATGAAGCTGAAATAATGTTACCTGAAGAAAACAGCAGCTGGATGCCTTGTGGGAGATTGTTTTTTTGCTTTAGTAAACTTTTGTTGATCAATTAAATTTGTGATGTTGTTGTTACTGGAATTTAAAGAAATAGTTAACCGTAGATGAAACTATATAGCTAAATATTTAATGGGAAGTGAAAATGAAATCAAAAATTATTTTTCAAATGAAATCCAACCAGCCCCACCCCCCCCACCCCCACAAGAACGAAGAAAAGTAGAAATAAACAGAAGCAGAAATAAACAACGTTCAACAACGAAATCAGAAATCAAAACCTGAAATGAAATTAGAAATCAAAACCGAAATGAAATCAGAACCGGTTAACCTGAAATCTGAAAGTATAGAACATGAACTTTAGTTTGGACTTCAGTTTGGTCATTCCCAGATTTCGTAAAAAACTGATAAACAAAAGCGAAAACTGAAGTTTGGACATCAGTTTCATATCAGTTTCAGTTTGGACTTCAGTTTGGAGTTCATTGTTGATCATTCCAGTTTGGACTTCAGTTGGATTAGAACCACAACGAAATAAACAAAAGCGAAAACCGAAAATAACAAAAGCGAAAACCAAGCAACAACCAACAACAACAAAATCAACAATGAAATCAGAAATTAACAAAATCGAAAACGTTTAACAAAACCAACAATGAAATCAAAGACGTGATGAAGAACGAAATAAACAACGAAAATAACAACGAAATCAACTACGAAAACAACAACAAAATCTGGGATTTAAAAAAAACTATGAGAAAAATAGGAGGAGAAGAAGATGTTCTCACATCTATTCTGGGTGGCTTTCTAATGAGTGACGAATGGCGAAAAGAGAACTTCCTGTGTTGGAGTTCGTCGGCTGCGGGAAGGTTGCCAAAGGGGGTCGCTGGCGGCAGGATCACTCCTCTATAGGATGGCGGCACCGGTTGGAGGAAGTGCGAGATAGAGAGAAGTCGTGCAAAGTTGGGAAGAAGAAGGGCGTGAGCGGGAGAAAGGATTGCGTGCGGAAATTCACGCGGGTTCTGCGGGTTTGTAAAGCTGGGAAGAAGAACGACGTGAGCGGGAGAAAGGATTTCATGTGGGTTCTACAGGTTTAGGGTTAGGGGATCTTTTTTTATAAGAAACTGATAAGAGATCCGACGGTCAGCGTGGCCTTTATCAAGGATCAGTGGCTGATATATTTAGGTGTTTTTCTGAACTCACGCTATTTGCAGGCCTCACTATATATTTTTAATATAGTATAGATATACGAGCATCTTCGCACGGGCTACGCCCGTGCTCGATGCTCTCGGACGGCCTTCGACTGCATCAGGCAGGCATCGCCCACCTGCGCACGGGCTACGCCCATGCACGATGCTCTCGGGTGGCCTTCGGCCGCATCAGGCGGGCTTCGGCCGCATCAGGCGGGCTTCGGCCGCATCAGGCGGGCTTCGGCCGCATCAGGCGGGCTTCGGCCGCATCAGGCGGGCTTCGGCCGCATCAGGCGGGCTTCGGCCGCATCAGGCGGGCTTCGGCCGCATCAGGCGGGCTTCAGCCGTATCAGGCGGGCTTCGTCCGCATCAGGCGGGCTTCAGACACATCAGGCGGGCTTCGGACGCATCAGGCGGGCTTCGGACGCATCAGGCGGGCTTCGGTCGCATCAGGAGGGCTTCGGTCGCATCAGGCGGGCTTAACACTCCTGCCCACGGGCTTCGCTCGGGCTTGATGTTTCGGGTAGTCTTCGGCCATGTAAAAACGAGCTTCTCCCGCTTCCACGCAATCCACCATCTCGACGCATGTTGGATCCCTAGTTTGATTTGGGCTAGGTTCACTTACTAGGATAATTGACCCAACATGTATAGCCAGGGTCACTTATGTGTCCTAGAGGTTAGGCTAAGTCCTTAGAAACAACTTCACATGGACCAGCCAACATAAGAGAGAAGAAGACTCAAGACTTAGAAGAAAATCAAGTTCAGGAAAGTGAGTTCGACGTTCGTCGAACTCAGTTCAACGAAAGTAGTGCTCCGCTTGACGAACTCAGAGAATCCTCTTAGTTGAACTCGACGATATTCGAGCTCAGGTTGACGAATTCTGTAAGTTCATCTTCAACAGTCCATAATCCTTCCTCTGAACTCAGGTCGACGAACTCGGTTCTCAGGTCGACGAACTCGGTTCTCAGGTTGACGAACACGGTTTCACTGGTCGACGAACTTTGGACTCGGGTCGACGAAATCAGCTCCATGCTCAACGAACTCTGTGCAGTCCCAGACTTGGAATTTTCCCTCATCTTGTCCTTATTCTCTTGCAGTAATTCCTGAATAATCAATGCTTATATTCTCTGAATATAGTCGTTAGAAACAACATTGATTATGGTCTTTATCAGGAATATTACTTGTCGTCTTTAATGGGATAGTTGGGGAAATCCACTAATGTTAATATTCTCTCCAAGCCGTTTTCCATTCTCCAGGCCACCAACAATTAATGGAATGGAATTCGAAATTCAAAAGCAGAATTTGAATGAAGACATAAAAGAAAAATACATCATACATAGAGATACACAGATAGTGAATAGAAAGCACACAAAGAAGAGAAAAACATCAACAATACTCTGAATCTTCTCTGTACTGAAAAGAAAACTATTTTCTCCTTGACATTGCTGAAGAAGAAGAAGAACAATCATTCTAAATCAAGAGTCTTCTTCAACCTTCACTCCAGGATTCTTCAACAACAACAAACTCTATTAGGCAGAAGTTCCTGGATCTTTCTCTGAAGTCAAGGCTGAAGACTGAAGACCTACACCCTGTGCAAGACTCCAAGTGTTACTTGTTGAAGCCAAAAATGACCCCAACGAATGTTCACAAACCAAAGTGCAGCCGACGCCTACTTCTCCCTTATCTCGACCCTTGACTGGCTGCTAAGGTCAAAAGACTGACCCAAAGCCTCAGCTGGGAGGTCCCACCACACACCCGGAAGATCTCTGAGAGCTTCCCCTCCAAAGCCAAATGCTGGGCTGGGAGCTCCTCAGAAGGCACTAGAGTGGGAGAATAATGAAAAGCCTGCCTTCCAAAGAGCCCCTATGGGTCTTTTTATAGTCTTTCTTTGACCTGAAAATACTGAAATACCCCTGAGGGGTCTGCCAATAGCCAAATCCCGCTGTTCTCCTAAGGGCGTTTGGGTAATTTTACCTCGGGATAATAATAAAATAATCTTCTCTGGACTCCGGGTCCCACCCCGTGGGCTCACTTGGCGAGACCTCCGGCCTAGAAGGCTCTCGCTGGGGCCCCTCTAGGCCTGCCTTGGCGAGAACCCCTGAAAGGAAGGTTCTCGCGCTAGGTAGTCATGATGTTAATGCGAAAGAAGGTTCACCTAAGGCCTTCTCGCCTGTCCTGGGCGGGAGCTTCCGCAGTCAGGCTCTCTGCTTCGGTCGGTCGACGATCTCTCCTGCCGGGAGCTCGACTATCTGCCTTGGTCGGTCGACGATCTCTCCTGCCGAGAGCTCGACCATCTGCCTTGGTCGGTCGACGATCTCTCCTGCCGAGAGCTCGACCATCTGCCTTGGTCGGTCGACGATCTCTCCTGCCGAGAGCTCGACCATCTGCCTTGGTCGGTCGACGATCTCTCCTGCCGAGAGCTCGACCATCTGCCTTGGTTTCCTCAGCTTTGGTCTGCCCTTGGCGAGAGCTCCTGCAGGACGAGAACTCCACAAGTATGCCTCAGGGTTAACCCGAGGTTAGCCTGAGACTAACCCAATCCTGACCATTGAAGCCTTTGGGTCCCTCCCAGCGAATATGGGGTTGTACACAATCCCCGCTCTTTTCGAGCTAGCCCTGCGCTCGACAAGACAAGTCCAACCCCCTAAATATTCGCTGGACACGTGCCCGCCTATCGAGGGAATCTTCTGGTGGGTCCCACTGCGGCTATAAATATGCACTGATAGGCGTCCATACGCCCTGCCCTTAAAATACGGTTTTCCGACTGAGCTCTCGCCTCCGGGATTTTCGCGCGAGCTCACCATGCATCCCAAACGTGCTACCAAACCGCTTCCGCAAGACCTCCAAGACCGGTTAGCCGCTGCCCAAGCGCGGGCCTTGGCTAACTGTGCGGCGGTGGCTCCGTGGTTAGCGAAAAAGACTTCGACCGCCGGGCCTTCGGAGCCGAAGAAGAAGGAAAAGAAAAGGGCGAAGGCGGTCCGGCGAGACCTTTCACGCGAGAACAGGGATCCTCCGTCCCCCACTCCCAATCCTGCGGGAGATCCTTCCCCGCAGAAGGTAAGCCTTTCGCCCGTGTAAACCGAACTGTTGACTGTGCATTAGATCTGGTGATTAAAGTATGCTTTCGCAGGAGTCCGCCCCTAACAATGACGCCGAAATCCCGCCAAGCTCTTCGAACCTACCCGCTCATTCCCCAAAGGACCAAACACGGGTCTCGGACGCAATTCCCCCTGTCGAGACCGAAACGACTGGTACGTTTCGTTACTGTCGATATGTCAACCCTGCCTTTCCTTTTCTGAACTATCTCCTCGCAGCGCCCGCTCCCGCCGACCCGGGCCTAACCGCCAGGGAAGTAGAAGCGAGAACTGTGGAATTGCCTCCCTTGGTGACCAATCCTACCCTGCAGGCGGGAGGGACGGCCTCCAATCCCTCCGCTACTCCCAAGGATGCCGATCATCTCTTGGGAGAAGACAACTCCCCACGAGCTTCTGGCCAGGTCGGGACCATCGTGCGCGAGCCCTTCCGCCCGGGGCTGGGCAAGCCTCTTCACCTCCTTTACGGGACCAACGGAGGGGCCGGACCCTCTCGCCCAACTGCAGGTATGCGGAACTTTCCTGGGCTACCGATTGTTATGCCTTGACCAAAATTCTCGCGCGTTTCCTTTGTAGGTGATCCTGGCTTGCGGTCGGAAGCCAACCGGGAAGAAGAAGATGATGATGAAGACGATGATGAAGAAGAGGAAGATTCCCCCCTCCCTTCGTCTGGCGAGATAGAAGGGATGCTGAATGGCGCCGGGAGCGCGAAGGAGAGGAGGAAGAGAATCTCGGCTATCCTGGCCAGGCTCATCCGGCGAGATCGTGCCCACGCTGCCGCGGCGGAAGCGTTCCGTGAGTCCGTGGAGCAAAGGTTGGAGGCTCTGGAGCGGGACTTCTTCTTGGGCGAGACGGATCATCCGGGAGGGCCTTCCGCCGACTCTTCGCCAGGGAGGTGCATCTCGCTGATCCGGGATCACGCCCGGCGGATCAACCTCGGGTGCACCACCCTATCGTCTTACTTCAATCCGCTGGTACCTCCAAGAACTAGGCGGCGAGAGCGAGGGCGATGGTATTGGAAGCCTTATTAGACTTCTCGCTCGAATCTCCTTTATCCGCGTGTCTGTAATAAATATTATTGTTACTTAAGTTTTTTCAGCTTTCGCCTGCGAGAACCTTACTATTGCCAATGTCTCTTTTTTTCTTTTCTTTTTTATTGTTCTGTGAGGCTTTCAAATTAAGACGCTTACGTCAATCTAGGACGCTTGCGCCGATCTGGGAGGCTCGCGCCAATCTAGGTGGCTTGCGCCAATCTAGATAATTGTGTCGAAACCCGAAACGACCGTTGACCGCTGCCGTTCCGAGGGGGAAAATCGAGGCGCCGTTAGCTCGGATTCTGACAGCTGTACTCCGCTGTCACTTTCTCTCTCTGCCGGATGAACTCATGATGATTACGATTCCCTATAAATAGAGAAGTCTACCAACCGCATTTACTTCTTCGATCCGGAACCTCAGCCTTCCCTCCTTGCTCTCGCGTTCCTGCTTCCGCTTCGACCCCCCTTCAGCTCTCGCTCTTACTCACGAACCAACCATGCCTGGCGAGAACAAGGGTCGCGCCCATTGCGCGGAAGCCTTTCAGAAACACCTCTTCCCTTCCTGCAAGCTCACCCTAGACGAGTACAACCTGATCGTCGACCGCTACGTTCCCGCCGGCTTCTCGGCGCGGAACCCGGGGAATCACGATAGGGTGAATACTCCCGGGGCGGGAGAGCTTGCCATCCCCCTCGAACATTTCGAGGTGGGCTTCCGCCTCCCCCTTTGGCCGGAGGTTCGGCTAGCTCTCCGCTATTATGGGGTGGTTCCCGCCCAGCTAAACCCGAACTCAGTCGCGATCCTTATAGCATTCATATGCTATATGCGATCCGAGAGGATCGAGTTTAGTCTGTCCATCTTCCGGAAGCTATTCAACTTCCGTGCCAAGGGAGGAGTAGTTTTCTTCTCCGGGCAACAGCTCGAGGTTACCGGTCTCGCCAACAAGCACCATCACTGGGGCGAGAAATTCGTCTACGTCAGCGGAGACTTCGGCAACGTCCCGCTCCAGCCCGTTCAGTATGAGGATGCGGCCTACAAACCGCCTACTCTAGGATCGCGCGAGAGCGCAATCCTGGAATTCTTCGGGACCAAGGAGTTCGACGTTCCCTACCTCAGGCGGGACGTCGACTCCCTCCCGCTCGTTCACTCGGGCGAAGGTATGGTCTCGCCTCAGATTCCCTCTTTTGTCAAAGATTTCCTAGCGCTGAAACGCTTTACCTTTGCAGGAGAGCGGGAGGTCCCTCTGCACCAGCCCTTTGTTGAAGGCCGGGGTGTCGAGGGCCTGGCTGCAAGAGGCTCCCTTGCGCTTGCGGAGGCTAGCGCCAGCGCCTGCCGAAAAGATCCAGCCCCCTCCATACCGCCACCGGCCAAGAAGCGGAAGGCCACCCTTCCTCCTCTCCGCGCGCTGAAGAGGCCCAAGCCTTCTGCCGCCGAGAAGGGGAAATCATTGGCGGTCTCGCCTGCCCAACCTCCTCCCGAGGGCAGGTCCTTTGAAGCGATCCTTCAGATGGCCAGCGAGATGGATGCCGCCGCTAAGAGCCGCGCCGAGGCTTCCGCCAGGAATACATCGGCCGCAAGCGAGGCTGGTGGAGAAGTGGTCGCCGCCGAGACCTCCGCCAGCGTCCCGCCCCCGGAGGTGCCAAGAGGGCACCGGAACTTTGGCTTCGGCGTTAGATACGCCGACTCGGAGGGGAAGCCTCAGATGGAATGGGACCCTGAGTCAAACTCAATCAGGGTTTCGACCCTCCTTCCCAGATGGGCGGAGGGGGAAAATGTGACCGGCGAGGCCTTCTCGCTTGGATATGGTCTCTACAGCCGGGAGGATGCCGGCGTGTTTGACCAGATGTCCACCCGCCTTCTAGCCTTCGATGCCACGCGTGCCCTATTGCGCGCGTTCGAGCTTACGCATATGTGTGCGCGTCGAAGCATTACCATTGACAAGAACTTCACGGATATGCGCAAGGCGAGGGAGGACGCGATGGCTCGCGCGCACGCCGCGGAAGAAGAACTCGCGAGAGCTCAACAGGAGCTTGCGGATGCTCGACTGGCGCTGTCTCTGCGCCCCGCGACCGAGGTAGGCGAGATCCTCCTGGACCCTTGCCCCCGTTTCCCCGAAGCTACTACTGCGTAATGCGTCTAGACTAAATTCTTTTATCCCTTTTGCAGGATTCTGCCCAAGTCAGGGAGCTTCGCGCAGAGCTGGCCAACGCGCGCTGCGAGAGCGTCCTCCTGAGGGAACAGCTCCGCGCAGAGCTGGCGAAGGTCCCGCCCCCGGAGCTAGATGCGAGGCTGCGGAGTCGTTACCTCTCGGAGTATGACGTCGACAAGCTGCTTCAAGCCAACGCTCAGGCGACCGTCAAGCTGACGCTCGAGACGTTGCGAGACGTCAAGCTGCTCCGAGAGGACGGCGCGACCATCGACGCTCGCCAACTTCTTCCTTTTCTCTACGATCCAGTTCCCAAACCTCCGGGCGCGCCGGACTCGCCTCTCTCAGACGTCCCGAGGTCTTCTTCCGCTGTTGGCGAGACATCCGAAGAAGGCTCTGGCGATGATTCAAGCGAGAGCACCAGTGGGGATTACAGCGCGTCCCCTTGAGGTGTCTTTTATTTTGAATATCCTTTTGTAATGAGCGAGAACCTCCTTACTTCTGTAATTAACTTTATATAAAGTAATGTCTCATTTTTTATTGTCAATGTGTGTTTTGAAAGTATACTACTCTGCCGAATGACTCCCGCGCGAGCTTCCGCCGAGACCCTTAGTCTCTTTAGGGTGACCTTCCTTAGAGATCAGCTAGGCGGGAACCTCGCGTCGTCGATTGAGTCGTCCTGCCTAGGTCCGCCGGGAGCTTTCTTTTGCGAAAACCCCCTTTAGCCGAGACCTTTGCTGGCCGAGACCTCTGGGCCGGGATCTGCCGAGACCTCCAAGCCAAGACCCTTACCGGCCGAGACCTCCAAGCCGAGACTTTTAATGGTCGAGACCCCTGAGCCGAGACCTTTAGGGATTTGCCCCCGGTCTAGGTCGGGGTCCTGCCCACATATTTTTCCAACCAATTAAACCCCTACCCCACCGGCGAGCCGTCGGACCTGCTAGCTTATATGGGCGCCTGCGTAGCGGGTCTACCGAGGTTTGAGCCGAGCTCGTTGTAACGTAGTAACTACCAACCCAGAACCAAGGATCAAAAAGTCAAGGACTCCGCCTGTCCCCCGCAGGCGAGCCTTCGGACCCGCCAGCTTGATGGGAGCCTGCGCAGCGGGTCAACCTGGGGCCGAGCCGAGCTCGGGGTGTCGTTGAAGTGGCTAAGAACAAGGTATCGCGAGAGCCAACCTATCCCCCACAGGCAAGCCTTCGGCCCTGCCAGCTTGATGAGAGCCTGCGCAGCGGGTCTACCTGGGGCCGAGCCGAGCTCGGGGTGTCGTTGAAGTGGCTAAGAACAAAGTATCACAAGAGCCAACCTATCCCCCACAGGCGAGCCTTCGGCCCTGCCAGCTTGATGAGAGCCTGCGCAGCGGGTCTACCTGGGGCCGAGCCGAGCTCGGGGTGTCGTTGAAGTAGCTAAGAACAAAGTATCACAAGAGCCAACATATCCCCCACAGGCGAGCCTTCGGCCCTGCCAGTTTGATGAGAGCCTGCGCAGCGGGTCTACCTGGGGCCGAGCCGAGCTCGGGGTGTCGTTGAAGTGGCTAAGAACAGAGTATCGCAAGAGCCAACCTATCCCCCACAGGCGAGCCTTCGGCCCTGCCAGCTTGATGAGAGCCTGCGCAGCGGGTCTACCTGGGGCCGAGCCGAGCTCGGGGTGTCGTTGAAGTGGCTAAGAACAGAGTATCGCAAGAGCCAACCTATCCCCCACAGGCGAGCCTTCGGCCCTGCCAGCTCGATGAGAGCCTGCGCAGCGGGTCTACCTGGGGCCGAGCCGAGCTCGGGGTGTCGTTGAAGTGGCTAAGAACAGAGTATCGCAAGAGCCAACCTATCCCCCACAGGCGAGCCTTCGGCCCTGCCAGCTTGATGAGAGCCTGCGCAGCGGGTCTACCTGGGGCCGAGCCGAGCTCGGGGTGTCGTTGAAGTGGCTAAGAACAAAGTATCACAAGAGCCAACCTATCCCCCATAGGCGAGCCTTCGGCCCTGCCAGCTTGATGAGAGCCTGCGCAGCGGGTCTACCTGGGGCCGAGCCGAGCTCGGGGTGTCGTTGAAGTGGCTAAGAACAGAGTATCGCAAGAGCCAACCTATCCCCCACATGCGAGCCTTCGGCCCTGCCAGCTTGATGAGAGCCTGCGCAGCGGGTCTACCTGGGGCCGAGCCGAGCTCGGGGTGTCGTTGAAGTGGCTAAGAACAAAGTATCACAAGAGCCAACCTATCCCCCACAGGCGAGCCTTCGGCCCTGCCAGCTTGATGAGAGCCTGCGCAGCGGGTCTACCTGGGGCCGAGCCGAGCTCGGGGTGTCGTTGAAGTGGCTAAGAACAGAGTATCGCAAGAGCCAACCTATCCCCCACATGCGAGCCTTCGGCCCTGCCAGCTTGATGAGAGCCTGCGCAGCGGGTCTACCTGGGGCCGAGCCGAGCTCGGGGTGTCGTTGAAGTGGCTAAGAACAAAGTATCACAAGAGCCAACCTATCCCCCACAGGCGAGCCTTCGGCCCTGCCAGCTTGATGAGAGCCTGCGCAGCGGGTCTACCTTGGGCCGAGCCGAGCTCGGGGTGTTGATGAAGATAACCAAACCTCTCCCCCACAGGCGAGCCTTCGGACCTGCCAGCTAGATGAGAGCCTGCGCAGCGGGTCTACCTGGGGCCGAGCCGAGCTCGGGGTGTTGACGAAGATAACTTCAACCAGGCCTATTCTATCACTGAGATGAGGAGTCATAGCCAGTTAAAACAAAAAACATGAAGATTGCATACTCAGCGATAGTCAACATTCTGAAATAACCTATTGAAAATGCAATAGTCGTTTGCAACGTTACAATCCTTCTCTCTCTTACGGGTAGAAGCGCTTCAGGTCATCACCACTCCAGGTGTGACTCAAGGTCCTTCCCTCCGCCTCCTGGAGATAGTAGCCTCCGTTAACCAGAGCCTTCTCTACTATATAAGGCCCTTCCCAGCTAGGGTTGAGCTTACCAACCGCGGCCGACCTTCCCGCAGCATCGACCTTTTTCAGTACTAGATCCCCCTCGGCGAATTGCTTGACTCTGATGTGCTTATCGAAGTACCGAGCCATTCGCCGTTTTATTTCCTCTTGCCTGATGGCGGCAACATCCCGCAGCTCTTCCACCATATCTAATGAGAGGCGCAACCCTTCCTCATTCTCCAACCTCCAAGCTTCGCTCCCCTCAGCTGCGGCCGCGACCCTTGGGGACCGAACCTCGAACTCTACCGGGAGGACAGCCTCACACCCATGAGAGAGCTTGAAGGGGGTCTCTCCTGTGGCCGTGTTCGGAGTTGTTCGCAAGGCCCACAGGACGGAAGGGAGCTGTTCCACCCAGCTACCCTTCAGGTTTTCCACCTTCTTTTTGAGCAAGTTGACGATGACTTTGTTTGCCGCCTCCACCTGACCATTGCTCCGAGGATGGTGGACAGAGGCGAACCTGAGGTCAATCCCCAATTGGGTGCAGAAACTGATGAATTCTTCACTGGCAAACTGAGGACCATTGTCTGTCACTATCGCTTGGGGCAATCCGTGCCTGCAAATGATTTCCCCCCAAACGAAGTTTTTGATGACCTGGGAGGTTACCTTGGCTAACGGCTTGATCTCCAGCCATTTGGAGAAGTAGTCAATCATAACTAGGAGGAACCTCCTCTGCCCGCTAGCTGGAGGAAAGGGTCCGACCAGATCCATTCCCCAAATGGCGAAGGGCCATGGCGCCGTGATGCTTCGAAGCCTTTGGGCGGGCAAGAGCTGGAGAGGAGCATGTACTTGGCACTTCCGACACCTCCTTGCGAATTCAGCTGTATCCTTCCTTAAGGTCCGCCAGAAATATCCTTGCCTTATCACCCTCGCTTCCAATGTCCTTCCTCCTGAATGACTGCCGCATTCTCCAGAATGCACCTCTTCCAGGATCCTCGGGACTTCCTCCTCGGTTACGCATCTCGCGAGGAGCCCTGACAACATCTTCCGATGCAAGCTCCCCTCCAACATCAGGTAATGAGCCGCCTTGTGCCTGAAGCTCTTTGCATCCTTGACTTCTTTCGACAGCTCTCCTGTGGTCAAGAAGGTCACCAACGGATCTACCCATGAGGACCGCCGATTCACCTCCATCACCTCCCCCTCTTCAATGGCTGGCCGAAATAGTTCGGTTAGGGTACCTCCACCCCGAGGCCCGAACTTTGCTAATCGGTCAGCTGCCATGCTTTCCTCCCTGGGAACATGTTGAATAGAGAAAGAACGGAAACCTCCAATAATAGTTCTTACCTTAGATAGATACCTTGCGAGGGTCGGCTCCCGGGCCTCAAACTCGCCTCGGATCTGCGATGCTACCACCATTGAGTCAGTGAAGGCTTCCACATCCTGGATTTCTAGCTCCTTTGCCAAGCGAAGGCCGGCGATCACAGCCTCATACTCTGCTTGGTTGTTGGTTACAGGGAAGTGGAAAGTCACGGCTTGCTCTATGGTAACTCCCTGAGGGCTTACTAACACCACACCCCCTCCCAGGGAGTGTCTTCCTGAGGCCCGTCGACCACCATCTTCCACGCTTCTTGCGGCCTTGGTTCTTCAACCTCGGCCTCGGTAACATAGTCCGCCAGAAAATCCGCTACGGCCTGGGCTTTGATGGAGAGCCTCGGGACGAAAGAAATGTCGAACTCGCTTAGTTCGATGGACCACTTTGCCAACCTTCCTGAATGTTCCACCCCCTCCAAGACCTTGCGAAGGGGATGGTCGGTTACCACCCTAATCGAGTGTGCTTGAAAGTAAGGGCGAAGCTTCCTAGCTGAGATGACCAAGGCATACGCTAGCTTCTCCAGGATGGGGTATCGGAGCTCCGCCTTTTTTAAGATTCGGCTGACATAATAGACGGGTAACTGCTTCTTCCCCACTTCCCTAACCAAGACGGAGCTCACTGCCTCTCCCCCCACTCCGAGATACAAGGCTAGGTCCTCCCCTTCCTTCGGGCTTTGAAGTAACGGAGCTTGGGAGAGTTGTCTCTTCAGCCCCTGAAATGCCTCTTCGCACTCGACCGTCCATTCGAATGCTTGGTTGCCACGAAGTACTTTGAAGAAAGAGGAACATCTATCCCCTGACCGAGAGAGAAACCTGCTTAGCCCGGCCAACTTCCCGGTCAAGCACTGGACCTCCTTGGCATTGCGAGGCGATTCCAGGTCTAGGATAGCCTTAACCTTATCGGGGTTAGGCTCTACCCCCGCGGGAGTCAAGAGGTGTCCGAGGAATTTCCCGCGACTAGCCCCGAAGACACACTTCAAGGGGTTCAACCTCATCTTGAACCTTCGCAGGGTGGCAAATGTCTCCTCCAAGTCTCGCAGGTGGGAATCAACACACTTGCTCTTGACCATGAGGTCATCCACATAGACCTCCAGGTTCCTCCCCCTTTGATCTCGAAAGATTCGATCCATCATACGTTGGTACGTCGCCCCTGCGTTCTTCAATCCGAAGGGCATCATCTTATAGCTGAAGCATCCCTCTCTCGTGATGAAGGAAACATCCTTGACATCAGGAGGGTGCATCCGGATCTGGTGATAACCTGAAAATGCATCTAAAAAACTCATAAGAGAAAAACCAACGGCTGAGTCAACCAGCGCGTCGATTCGAGGCAAGGGGTAGCAATCCTTGGGACATGATTTATTTAATAAAGAAAAATCAACACACATGCGTCATTTTCCTCCTCCCTTCTTCACCATTACCACATTGGAGATCCAGCCTGGATACTGGATCTCTGAGATGAAACCTGCGTCCAAGAGCTTTTGGACCTCCTCTCGGATGGGGGCTTCTAGCTTGGTGGCGATGGCCCTCATCTTTTGGCGTATGGGGCGGGCTCTGGGATCCAGGTTCAAGCGATGACAGGCCACGTCCGCGTCGATGCCCGGCATGTCTGCCGCGCTCCAAGCGAAGATGTCGACGTTGCTTTGGATGCAGGCTCGCATCCGCTCCTGATCCTCGAGGCTCAAGCCTCCGCTGATCCGAATCCTTTGCGCCTCCCCCGCTTTTGTAAGCACGTCCATCTCCACCACTTCTTCGGCCGGCTCCAGCCCCGACCGCTCCCAACTTACCCTTGCCTCCTCCTGCTCAAACTCGAGCTCCCCTCCCCCAACCTCATCGACTTCCATCGCCTCCTCCAGACTCTCCTCCTGCCTCTGCTCTTCTTCATCCATCACTCCTCTCGCCTCTTCTAGGCTGATCTCCTCCACCTCTGCCAACTCCTCAACAACCTCCATCGCCTCTCCCAGGCTTATCTCCCCCTTCTCAACCCCTTCCTGCTCAGCCATCTCCTTCTCCAACTCCTCTGCCTCTGCCATCCACGACACGGTATTAACCGCCGTCATATAGCATTGCCTTGCCATCTTCGGATCCCCCCTGATCCTAACCTGCACCCCTCCATTATTGAACTTGAGGCATTGGTGGTACGAGGAGGGTACACAGCGAAAGGCGCTGATGAGGGGCGTCCAAAGATGGCATTGTAGCTACTCGGGGCGTCCACGATCACGAACCGACAGTTCCGTGAGACGCCCCCAAGCCTCACATGCAGGCCTACCCCTCCTTCCACTTCTTTCCTTTCTCCGGAGAAGCCAAAAAGCGGTCCATCAGAAGCCAGGACCCTTTTTCCTTCCACCCTCATCTCATCAAAAGCCTTCTTGAAGATCACATTCACCGAGCTCCCATTATCCACCAGTATCCGGGAGACGGTGTAGTTTTCTATCGCTGTCTGGATCACAAGCGCGTCGCAGAACGGATCCTCGTAGTCTGGCATATCCGCGGATGAGAAAGTGATCTTCTCCTCTGGGGGGGGGAGCCTGGGAGGTCGAGGCGACCCCTCGGCGGAACATGGTTTGAAGGCTCCCCTTGCGGGTTGCCTCGATCCCCACTCCCCCGTGGATCACTCCGATCCCTCCTCGGGTCCCCACGTCAATCCTGTCTTCACATCTGTCCTCCACCTCTTCCCGCTGTACTTCAACGATCCTTACAGGCGGATCCTGCCTTCCGGCCCCTCTGGCCCCTCTAATCTCCAGAAACTCTGGGCAGGTGGCCGTTGCGTGACCTTCCTCCTGATGGAAGTCACAATAAGGCAACGCCACCCTGCCCCCTCTTCCTTCTCCTCCTCCCCTTCTTCCAGCTCCCCGAAATCTTCTTCCTCTTCCCCTTCCCACCCTCCATAGCCTCCTGCGGCGGTGGGAAATGACCCCTCGGTCCTTGTCGCCATCCTCCCTGCTCCAGCCTTCTTGGCTCCCGGAAGTTATCTCTTCCCTGAAGTCCTCCCTGGCCCTGGGGGCGACCCTCCTGAGGCCTCCAACCCAGTCGGTTGTTTGGCTCCCTGGCCCCCCCATGCTGTTGCCCCTGCCCTCGGGGCTCTTCTCTTCTCCTATCTTCCCTCGGCTCCCTCTACTCTCTCTGCTCTCTCTGCTCTCTCTGCCTTCCCACCACCGGCTCCTTCACGTCGTCCTCGGCCAGCCTGGCCAGCTTCCTCGCAAATGCAGGGTTTGCCCTCTCGAAGTCTATCTCCTTCGCCGCCCTCTCCATGAGCTCCTCAAAAGAGAGAGGGGGCACTCTCTTCAACTCCATGCTGAAAAACCCTGGCCTCAGCCCCAGGGTGAAGGCAAGCATCAGCGCATACCCCGGGACCTCCTGGACCAGGAGAACCTCCTCTTGGAACCGGTCGACATAGTGACCCAACGTCTCCTCCGGCCCTTGCCTCACTGCAAACAGGCACTCAGCCTCCTTCTTCCTTTTCTTCGAAGTTGAGAACCGCAACAGAAAACCCCTGCGCAGATCCTCAAGGCTGTAGATGGAACTCGCCGGCAACTGGTGGAACCAGTCCCTGGCCTTTTCTTTCAGAGTGATGGCAAAAAGCCTACACTTGAAGGCATCGGACATTTGTCTGATGGACACCACGTCCTCGAACCATTGCACGTGCTGAACCGGGTCATCCTTCCCGGTGTAGTAGGTCATGTCCGGCTCCCGGAACCCCTCCGGCACTGGAGCTGAGACAATGAGCTCACTAAAGGGGGTCTCGCCTCCCGCCTGGCGAGAAGGCACATCTCGCGACCTCGGTTGGCTGGACCGATCCGCGAGACCATGCCCAGGGAAGAGTTCCCGCACCGTCGCTTCCTTCTCGCCCAGATCCGCCGGAAGCTCCTTCCCGAGACGCTGGCCTGGGAAAAGCTCCCGCGCGGCTACGTCCCTCTCGCCTGCCTCCACCGGGACCTCCTTCCCGGGGCGCTGCCCTGGGGCGTTCTCGCCTAGCAGCGGAAGCACCTCCACAGGAACCTGCGGCGTCTCCCACTCGTTCCTTGCCGAGAAGGCCAAGTTGATCGTCTGCATGACTTCTCGCCTGAAGTCCTCAAACATCTTCCTCGTCGCCTCGTCCACCCGGGTGGGGGATCCTCCCGCGCCTGATCCTTCACCCTCGCCTCCTGCCATGGGACTTAACTCGAGATTTTCTTGCACTGACTGCTTCCACGCTCACCGCACCAGAACTGTTGAAGCCAAAAATGACCCCAACGAATGTTCACAAACCAAAGTGCAGCCGACGCCTACTTCTCTCTTATCTCGACCCTTGACTGGCTGCTAAGGTCAAAAGACTGACCCAAAGCCTCAGCTGGGAGGTCCCACCACACACCCGGAAGATCTCTGAGAGCTTTCCCTCCAAAGCCAAATGCTGGGCAGGGAGCTCCTCAGAAGGCACTAGAGTGGGAGAATAATGAAAAGCCTGCCTTCCAAAGAGCCCCTATGGGTCTTTTTATAGTCTTCCTTTGACCTGAAAATACTGAAATACCTCTGAGGGTTCTGCCAATAGCCAAATCCCGATGTTCTCCTAAGGGCGTTTGGGTAATTTTACCTCGGGATAATAATAAAATAATCTTCTCTGGACTCCGGGTCCCACCCCGTGGGCTCACTTGGCGAGACCTCCGGCCTAGAAGGCTCTCGCTGGGGCCCCTCTAGGCCTGCCTTGGCGAGAACCCCTGAAAGGAAGGTTCTCGCGCTAGGTAGTCATGATGTTAATGCGAAAGAAGGTTCACCTAAGGCCTTCTCGCCTGTCCTGGGCGGGAGCTTCCGCAGTCAGGCTCTCTGCTTCGGTCGGTCGACGATCTCTCCTGCCGGGAGCTCGACTATCTGCCTTGGTCGGTCGACGATCTCTCCTGCCGAGAGCTCGACCATCTGCCTTGGTCGGTCGACGATCTCTCCTGCCGAGAGCTCGACCATCTGCCTTGGTCGGTCGACGATCTCTCCTGCCGAGAGCTCGACCATCTGCCTTGGTCGGTCGACGATCTCTCTTGCCGAGAGCTCGACCATCTGCCTTGGTTTCCTCAGCTTTGGTCTGCCCTTGGCGAGAGCTCCTGCAGGACGAGAACTCCACAAGTATGCCTCAGGGTTAACCCGAGGTTAGCCTGAGACTAACCCAATCCTGACCATTGAAGCCTTTGGGTCCCTCCCAGCGAATATGGGGTTGTACATTACTGAAAGGAGTTCTTGACAACATCATATCCACTAGTCTTGTTTGTTGAAAAGAGAAAGAGAAGACATCATCAATATCTCTCCCCCCACTGTAAAAAGGGTTTATTAACTCCCTTCAAAAGTTATTTTGGTTGCAAGTCTCCTGATCAAAAGACTTGAGATTGGTTTTTGAGCACCTAATCAAAAGCTCAAAGGCGGCAGTCACCTGATCAAAACCTGTTAGTGGATTCCTACCAGGGTAGTAGAAAAGTGGATGTACTCAGGTTGGAGAACCACTATAAAAGTTCTTGTGTTGTCTGGTTGCCCCTTTCTCTTTGTTCTTGCTGTGACTGTGATAGCTTAATCTGTGTTCTGTGTTAGATTAGTTTTACTTAGGTAGTTTTCCTGCTTACTGATAATCTTGGTATTCACTAGTTTTTCTACTCTAATTATTTTTTAAATAGCAAAAGTTTTTAACTACTCTATTCACCCCACTAGAGTAAATCAGGTTTAACTCACTCTTTCAGCGCCGCACCAGCCACTCGCGACCCCCCGGAGCCTATGATTCTTTGATTTCGCTCCGAGGGTCCGAGATGGTGGATTGAGTGGAAGCGGGTGAAGCCCGCTTCTATGCAGCCGAAAACCACCCGAAGCATCAAACACAGGCAAATCCCGTGCTCAGGCGGGCAAAGCCCGCCTGATGCGGCCGAAGGCCGCCCGAGAGCATCGTACGCCCGTGCGCAGATGCTCGTATTAAATAATATAATATAAATATAAATAATATAAATCTATATAAATACAATATAACATCAATAATATAAATAAATCTAACTTAGGACGTAGGTTCTAATTAAAGCGGGGAGGAGGAGGAGGAGGAGAGGAGGAGCAGGGCCAGGGGAGGGGTGCACGGGAAGAGGAGGAGGAGGAGGAGGAGGAGGAGAGGGCAGGCCAATCGTCGGACATCGGCGACCCCGGCAGAGCGGTCCGATGAGGCATGCGCCGCCTCCGCCGGCGACAGCTTGCCGAAATCCAATTTTTTATATATATAAAATGGCGAAGCTCACGAGCAGGGCCACCGCCGACGGTGGCCCTGCCGGTTCGCCTCCGGCCTACCCCCGCCGGTGTTGCTGGCGTCCGGCAACCCCGACGTTGGGGTCCGGTCAGGCAACCGCCGCATCCGCCGGCGGCGGCCGTCTGAAATCAAAAAATTTTTTTATAACGAACGGCGGCCGGCTAGCGGAGCTGCAAGGGCAAAACCGAAAAAGCGTTTGTAACGAACGCAAAGGGCACTGTAGCAAACAAACATTTTCATTTATGTAGGAGATATATATCTTTATCTTTATACTATAAGCAAACTCCAGAACAACCAAGGTGTAACATTCGTCTCCCCAAAATACCTCACAGTCATGGTGTAACATTCACTTACCCAAAATACCCCTTCATATCATCTTTTTATTTCAAAAGATTTGGTTTTTGAGACATTTCTACTTTGCCGCCACTATGCCCCGCTCAAATTTGCGAAAGGACGCGGTAATAAAATCGGAATGCTGGACGCGCCAATATGTCCCGCGACAAATGTCGCCCCCACGACAAATGTCGCCCGCGCGACAAATGTCGCCCCCGCGACAAATATCGAGTAACAAGATGAATAACCTCTAGGAAATGGAGTAGACGAGTGGTTGGAAGCTAGATACGGTATCAGAAATCTTCTTAAAATTCCAGCGTCGACGTCATTTATTTCAGTCTTGAGAATTGGGGTGGTTAACTCTCTTTGGTTATCGAGTAGCATGATGAATAACCTCTTGGAAATGGAGTAGACGAGTAGTAGGATAAAGGTTGAAACTTGCAGACTCATGCATGCAATAAAATTAAAGTAGTAAATTAACTTTGCAGCACTTTCTTTTCTTTCTCAAACAACTTTGTGTTTTTGCCCGATAAGCATTATCGATATGCGCTATGCCATCTGCAATCAGCGAGTGTCGGCTATGATCTGGCTCGAAATAGTAATTTTCGATTATGAGAAGACTCAAAATCAAAATCAACTTCGAATCAAGCCAGCTTGACTCAAAATTGGCTCGATTTCAAACGAGTTCGAATCAATTTCGAGTCGACTCAAAATCAATTATTTTTTGCTATAAAAAAGTAATTATTTTCATGATTTAAAATTTTAATGTAATGATCAAAAGCCATTTTTTTATTAATAAATATTGAATAATTATTTAGCAAAATTTATTTTGAACTAGCATACAAGAAAATATATTGTCATTCATTTATGTCAAATAATTATTAAGTTGAGAGTACAAAGTAGATGGGATCACGAGACACCATTTCATATATAAAAGAAAAAAGTTATAAAATTTTGTCTTTGAGAAGTTTCGGTCTTGTGACCATGTGAAAAAATATTTCAACTTCACCCAAATGAGATTAGCAATTTTAATTACCTTCTTGTAATTTAAAAGTGATTTATATATTAACCATAAAAAATATTTTCTATTAGTAAATAATAGAATTTTTAAAATTCAGTGTGGGCGGCCGCCCATATCTGGCCCTATGTAGATCCACCCCTACACAAGAACATGGATAAATTGGAGTTTTTGATTGCGTTGATTTGTGAAACCAAGTTCTGAATGAGCATACATGATATGTTGTGCGTTATTTGAGGTACACGACCCGAGGCACGCACCTTTATGCCCATGACGTGTATGCTCAAAATGGTGGGATAGCGGTTGACAGTGGTTATGAACCAAAAATGCACAACTCGAAGGCATATGCTAGAGGCACACGCCCGTGTGCTAAAGGCGTGCGCGTAGTATTTCATTCTAGAGTCATGAGAAGTTGTGTTTGGATGAACCAACACTGCTTTTGGGACACACGCCCATGTGCCAAGGGCATGTGCACGACAAATTTATCGTACAAGATTAGCGTCTGTAAATATGCCAGCATTTCCTGAAAAAACGAATGTCTATTTCAGAGTTATTCATACCGTAAAAACACCAAGAACATATATCTACCAAATCAAAACTAGTATTTTGAAGGAGAAAAAAATGACAATCTTCTAGCTCTGAATGTGTTGGATGAACTGTGAGGTGTTTTGTGTGTTTATGTGGATACCTCTAACAACGCGAATACTATTCTCGAAAGGGTGTTGTTACTAGCAAACCTGATTTGGTTGTTAGCAAACCCAAAATTCCCTATTTTTCATTAATTTAAAAGCCTTATTGCTGCCACTAGCCAATCCACGACCCAAATCCCCCCTTCGTTACTACGGTTCGCCGCTCTCCACCCTCTCCTGTGAGCAAATCCCATCATTGTTGCCTCCTTCGTTGGCGCCGCCGGTGAAAGAATGCTCTTGGATGGATGTCGTCAATGAGGCAGCGCCGCCGAGGTGTGATCAACCCGAGATTTACATCGTCGAGATATTGTAACAACCCCTTAATAATAATAATAATAAATATAAACAAAGACCTAAAACTAAACCCCGGTCTAAACCTACCCCCCCTTCTTTAATAAGAACCGAGCCCCCCCCCCCCCCCGGTCCAATCTCGCATCCCGCATCCCGCAGGAATCCCGATCCCCGCCTCTCTCGGCACCGACGGCTCCGTCTCCGCCTCCCAAGCACCCGGCAGCCCCTTCCTCAGCCTCAAGTGGTCGGCAACGCCTTCCTCCAGGCCCGACACCTCATCCTCTTGTTTCCCCGACGTCTCCGGCGCTCCCCTTGACCGGCAACTCCCGCACAACATTTTCTCTCTTGGCCGACTGCTTCCAAGAGGGGCCGACAATTTTTCTTCTTCCTTCCTCTTCTCCGGCAACCCTAGCTCCCTCCGTTCTATTCTTTCCAGCCAATGGATCTCACGAGGAACTTCTAGGGTTTGCTCGGAACCATTCCTATTTGGATTTTGAGGCCGGATCTGGAATTCTTGGTAAGGTTCTCCCTCCAATCTCCCTCTTTCCGCAATAAATTTGAACCTTGTGTGTATGTTTTGTAGATTAAGATTTTTGTCCCGCTTGTAAGCTTCTAACAACATTGTATTTGTGTTTTCTGGCACCGCTCCTTGGCCAAATTGTTGGGAATGCTCAAAACCCTCTCCGATTTAGGGTTTTTGTCGCCTACGCGCCGCCAAATCTCGGATTCCTCGCGGTAGTCTCTTCTCCCCTCACTCTCGAGGGAGGTAAAATGCTAAACCCCTCTCCTGTTGTGTGGTGCGATTATCTGACATATGTGCTAAAATAGAAAATTTGTTAATTCTTTTTGGAAATTTTTTTTTGATCTCGGGCAGGTGTAGCTAGAACTTTTAACATCGCTTGCGTCACTTAGTTGTCGCGAGCACTTTCGACGTCACTGTAAGGCAAGTAGAGAACCCCCTCTCACTTGCAAACTTTAGATTTAATCTGCTTACCCGTTCTTTTACAAATATTTTCCTTTTACAAAATTCTGAACTCTCGTAATGTTGACATAACATAACATGATAGGTAATCACCTAAGTACGAAACATAAAAGACAAATCCGTAGTTGTAAGCAATCCTTGAATTGTAGCGTCTAATTGGGCATCTGTCTGCTGACATGGTCAAAGCAAGTAGGATTACTTTTCTGATAAGACTTACACATCGATCGGATCGTGAGCCATTTGCGCCCGCTATAGTACCCACACACTTCATCGATTGCGACTTACAACATATTACATAATAAATTTTAGTCTATACTCTGGAGTAGGCTAATATTTCAGAAATATCTGTTTGGCCCAGTGTTTTAAGAACTGGACCGGACCGGTCGGTTCGACCGGTCGGACCGTCGACCGGTCCTCCGGGCGGTCCAGGCGGTTTCTTAAAACCGGCCTTGCCGAAAACCGGCCAGGAACCGGGAAACCGGCCGGTTGGACCGCTGAACCGGTGAACCTGCCGGTTATTAGGCAACCGGGCGGTTATAATAAAAGCCCCCCATCTTGTATCCAACGGTGGAGATTGATTAGGCTTCAGGTTTTATTTTTTAATTTTTTTATCCACAGTCCCATTCAATCAAAACCCTAAACGGCTAAACCTGATATTCCTACTTCATTCCGCTTGTTCCTGCGGATTCTCTCCAGCAGCCCTGCTCCGGTGAATACTCTCCAGCCGTCCAGCGAAAAGACACCTCCCAGCCGTCCGACGTCCGACGTCGGTTCCGCCATCGTCATCTTTCGATTAACTTTACAGAATGTTTCGATACCAAGCCCTAAATTTATGTTCTTACTTCTTACTTCAAGTTGTCTGCCTTCTTTGTCGATCTCTTGGTGATTGGATTTTTCGTTCTAGTTTTGTGGAAATTAGCTGCATTGCTTCTTCAAGGTTCAGTTCAGGTGTATAGCCGAAAGGTGGAGTATTTGTACTCCTTGGTCCTGCGCATATTGGAGTTCCTTTCACAGAAAAGGTACATAATTAGGAATACTTTCTTAGATGCCATTGTGGGTTTTGAGAAAATTTCTCAACGTTGGTAAACAATGTATTATTTTTATGGGATATGAATACCATGGATTTTCGCCATTACTCTTACCTGGAAATACAGGAAGAAACATGTTTAGTTTTTTGATGTAACTATCATATAATCTTAAGTTGTTTTTGAAATAAAGGGTAGCGAAATGGGCTGGTTATCCTAGAAATGATGGGAAGGGGAATGCTTCCAGCAGTCACCTCATTCCATTGAAGGCATGGAAATTTAAGCACTAAAGGTCCAAATTGTTAAATGAAATAGTGAAATACATACAATTTTCACCTGTAGGTGTGATTTCATACTCAGAGAGCTTAGAAATGTCTCCACAGTTCGGTTGGTTAAGATAATTATTTCAAGCAAGTTTGGCATGACTATGCTAGAGTCCATGCCATGGTATGCTCTGTATGTCTGGATTTTGGTTTAATCGATATATAGATGTGAGTTTGTAGTTTTTTTCGTTCGTATTCATTGGATTTGTTATGGAATGGATTGGATATTTGGATCACTGATATATGTTATTGTATATATATATATATACATTATTAGAAGTAGACCCAACTCCCTTGATCTCTAATATATTATTAAAAGTAAAGCCAATCTGCACACTTATATACATATAGTTATATTTCATATCTATGTTCTGGACACTAATTCCCTTTGAATGAAAAATTGTTTTCCCTTATGGTGAGTTGATATATATTTTAAAACTTTTTTTGTCAATTATTATCAGAGAATGGAAGCTCCATCCGATCCATCAAATATTTCTTTGCAATCTATTCGTGAATAAAACGATCCTGCTTGGAATAATTTCACTCTACTACAGAATTCCGATAGGAAAAAAATCAAGCACTATAAATGTCAACATTGTGGCGTGGTTTATAAGGGAGGAGGGATTAATAGAATGAAGCAACATCTAGCTGGAGTGAAGGGAAATATCGCGGCTTGCAAAAAAGTGTCTCATGATATTAGAAATCAGATGTTAGAGAATTTAAAAGAAATTAGTACCAAGAAACAAGAAAAACAAGAATCTTTCGATAGTGTAAATCCATATCGTGATCCTGTTAGTGATAAGCGAACATCATCCTTTACTAAGACACAACAATCAAGTATATAGGATAAAGGAAAAAAGAAAACTTGATCAAGTTGAAAATTACTTTGCTCCTAGAATATCTGCAAGATCATAACCATCTTTAAAGAGCGTCTTAGCCTCAAAGGAGGCAGTACATCGTGCTGACATGTGCATATCTAGATGGTTTTTTGATAGCTGCATAGCAATTAATGCTTTAAATTCAGCTTTTGCTCAAAAAATAATTGATGCAATTGCTTCAATTGGTCCTGACTATAAGCTGCCTTCATATCATATGATGAGAACTAATCAACTGAGAGATTGCAAAGAATAATGTAGACTTCTTATAGACTCGTATAAAGAATGTTGGAGAGGTACTGGGTGTACATTGATAGCTAATGGGTGGACAGATAAGAGAAGTAGAACGTTGATTAATTTCTTAGTCTATTCACCACGCAGAGTTTCATTTTATAAGTCAGTGGATGCGTATGATATTACAAAAGATGGTACTAATCTATGCATGCTATTTTCAAAAGTGGTTGTGTGGATTGGCCCATCAAGTATTGTTCAAATTATTACTGACAATGCAGCAAATTATAAAAAAGCGGGAGAGTTACTACATCAGAAGTATGACAACATTTATTGGTATTCATGTGCAGCCCACTGCTTAAATTTGGTTTTAAAGGATGTGAGAACCCGCCCACCCATATCGCATCTCAAAACCCAGGTGTTGAGATGAAGGGTGGCAGGGTACATAAACACGGAGGATCAGGCGCTGCAGGCGGTGTGGGACTAATCCCAACCACAGAACCGCGGGGATATTCCGCCACACAGGGGGCCCACCGGGGTCAACACCCAGACCAGGAACACGATGGGGAAAGCCACGGGGGTGGTCCCACACACACGGTCCTGCTGGCAAATCACTCCAACAACACACCCCCGCAGCAGGACAACCTGGATCCTCTGATACCATGTGAGAACCCGCCCACCCATATCGCATCTCAAAACCCAGGTGTTAAGATGAAGGGTGGCGGGGTACATAAACACGGAGGATCAGGCGCTGCAGGCGGTGTGGGACTAATCCCAACCACAGAACCGCGGGGATATTCCGCCACACAGGGGGCCCACCGGGGTCAACACCCAGACCAGGAACACGATGGGGAAAGCCACGGGGGCGGTCCCACACACACGGTCCTGCTGGCAAATCACTCCAACAACAAAGGATATAAGAAACTTGTCGCATGTGAGTGAACTAGCAAAAAATGCTTCAAAGGTTACCGTGTTTGTTTACAATCATATTTTTCTTTTATCTTGGTTGAGAAAAAGAGAAGGGTGGAGATAAATTATTCGTCTAGGAGCAACAAGATTTGCAACCACATTTATTACTTTGAAAAGTATATATGACCACAAACATGATTTGTAAGCTTTAGTGACTATCAAGTACTATACTGACTCAAAGCTTGCAAAATTAAGCAAAAGGAAAGATTTTGTTGCAGTCGTTTTAGATAATAACTTTTGGTATATGTGCTTGATAATGACAAGGGTTGCAGGCCCACTTATAAGATTATGCGGATTGTTGATTCCGATGAAAAGCCGTCAATCGGTTATGTTTATGATGGTATGTATCGTGCTAGAAAAGCAATTAAAGGTATATTCAAAAATGTCAAGCGATTGTACAAGCCATATATAATTATTATCAATGATATATGAGATCGCCAGCTTCGCCAAAGAATTCATTCTACAACATATTTTTTGAACCTGCTTTCCAATATGACCAAACTAATTATTCTAATAAGCCTGAAGTTGTGCAAGAGTTAATTGAGTTTATTGGCAATAAGGATATTTGCAATAAAGCTTCAATTGCGATGAATGAAGTTAGGATATATCACGACCAACTTGAAAGCTTTTGAAGTCAATCTCCATCAAAATGTCAAAAGAAATGCAACCGGGTAAGTATAAAACTATGAGTTCATAGGTTAAGTACAAGTACACATTTAAAAATTTTGTGAGAACCCGCCCACCCATATCGCATCTCAAAACCCAGGTGTTGAGATGAAGGGTGGCGGGGTACATAAACACGGAGGATCAGGCGCTGCAGGCGGTGTGGTACTAATCCCAACCACAGAACCGCGGGGATATTCCGCCACACAGGGGGCCCACCGGGGTCAACACCCAGAGGAACACGATGGGGAAAGCCACGGGGGCGGTCCCACACACACGGTCCTGCTGGCAAATCACTCCAACAACAAAGGATATAAGAAACTTGTCGCATGTGAGTGAACTAGCAAAAAATGCTTCAAAGGTTACCGTGTTTGTTTACAATCATATTTTTCTTTTATCTTGGTTGAGAAAAAGAGAAGGGTGGAGATAAATTATTCGTCTAGGAGCAACAAGATTTGCAATCACATTTATTACTTTGAAAAGTTTATATGACCACAAACATGATTTGTAAGCTTTAGTGACTATCAAGTACTATACTGACTCAAAGCTTGCAAAATTAAGCAAAAGGAAAGATTTTGTTGCAGTCGTTTTAGATAATAACTTTTGGTATATGTGCTTGATAATGACAAGGGTTGCAGGCCCACTTATAAGATTATGCGGATTGTTGATTCCGATGAAAAGCCGTCAATCGGTTATGTTTATGATGGTATGTATCGTGCTAGAAAAGCAATTAAAGGTATATTCAAAAATGTCAAGCGATTGTACAAGCCATATATAACTATTATCAATGATATATGAGATCGCCAGCTTCGCCAAAGAATTCATTCTACAACATATTTTTTGAACCTGCTTTCCAATATGACCAAACTAATTATTCTAATAAGCCTGAAGTTGTGCAAGAGTTAATTGAGTTTATTGGCAATAAGGATATTTGCAATAAAGCTTCAATTGCGATGAATGAAGTTAGGATATATCACGACCAACTTGAAAGCTTTTGAAAGTCAATCTCCATCAAAATGTCAAAAGAAATGCAACCGGGTAAGTATAAAACTATGAGTTCATAGGTTAAGTACAAGTACACATTTAAAAATTTTGTGAGAACCCGCCCACCCATATCGCATCTCAAAACCCAGGTGTTGAGATGAAGGGTGGCGGGGTACATAAACACGGAGGATCAGGCGCTGCAGGCGGTGTGGTACTAATCCCAACCACAGAACCGCGGGGATATTCCGCCACACAGGGGGCCCACCGGGGTCAACACACAGACCAGGAACACGATGGGGAAAGCCACGGGGGCGGTCCCTCACACACGGTCCTGCTGGCAAATCACTCCAACAACACACCCCCGCAGCAGGATAACCTGGAAGCTCTGATACCATGTGAGAACCCGTCCACCCATATCGCATCTCAAAACCCAGGTGTTGAGATGAAGGGTGGCGGGGTACATAAACACGGAGGATCAGGCGCTGCAGGCGGTGTGGGACTAATCCCAACCACAGAACCGCGGGGATATTCCGCCACACAGGGGGCCCACCGATGTCAACACCCAGACCAGGAACACGATGGGGAAAGCCACGGGGGCGGTCTCACACACACGGTTCTGCTGGCAAATCACTCCAACAATAAATTTTAATTTGAGTTTTAACTTATGTTTCTCACTTTTTCTCATTTTAAAGATGAATGGTTGAGAATGTTCAGTTCAAGTGCTCCTCAACTGCAAAAAATAGCTATTCGCATTCTTAGTCAAACCTCTTCGTCCTCTGGTTGTGAACGAAATTGGAGCGTCTTTGAGCAAATTCATACAAATCGAAGAAATCATCTTGAATATCAAAGACTCAATGATTTGGTTTATGTTCGTTACAATCTTAATATGAGGGATAGGTATGAATATTTAATTTTTAATTTGCTAAATTCAATTTTGTTATGCTTTGTAGTTTTTTTATTGATCGCTTAACTTATGCAATATGATTCCTTTGGTATGGTATATTTTAAGAAAAGAAAATATGATCCTTTTGATTATACTAGCATTGATTCAATGGATTTTTGGGTGGTTGAAGAAGATTCGACTCCAGAACTTAATCTTAATGAGTTGGAAAATGATATCTATGAGGAATATGCTATACCAATTGATGCAGAGACTCAAACGAGTGACCAACATCATGAACAAATAAATGATAAATTTGTTTATTTGTTAAATCCATATGGTGATCCAATGTTATTTTTATTCTATATATGTAATACAATTTATTTAAATTTAAATTTAAATTTTTTTGTAGATAAGGAGTCTACTCAGAAGGCTCTTGAAGATGTCGACCTTGAAGCTTTTGGAGGAGAAATATTTATTGGCTATGATTTTGATAATATAATATGATTGATATGGATGTAGTAGTATTTTATGTTTGACTATTTTCTAAAACTATTATGTTTAGATTCTAGACATACTTTAGTTGACATATTTTGTAAGTTTATGTATCCATTCTAGGTCTATAACTCAATGTGTGACACTTTATTTATCATAAGTTTACATTAGTTGTTTTATTTATGATATATTGATATTCATATTACATGCATGATGAAATAATATTAATTTTTTTGTCTAAACGGTTCAAACCGGTTCAATCCCGGTTTAACCGGTCCAATCGGTTGAACCATAAACCTCTCTTGAGACCGGTTCCATCTCCGGTCCGGTTTTTAAAACCTTGGGTTGGCCTGGTTTTTTGTATGTTTGGTAGCTTTGTACAAGATATACCAGTACTAGATTATGTTTGTTGTTTTTGCTCACTCTTTAATTACATTAACTTGCTCATGTTATAATCTTAAGTTCTGAGACATTTTTCCGCCTGTTTTGGATTTGTCTTAGGGTTCGTGACTGCGCCGCTTGCTTCTTGAGTTACTTCTCGTTCAGCTACAACCTTGCTTGGAGGTTTCTTTGTAGTTGTTTGTATCAGGTTCTATGTATTTGATTCCTTTACTGTCTGTTTGTTTATCATGTACTAGTTATGATAAAACATTTTCTTTTGTATCACGGACATTTCCTAGGATATTTTTGATGTATTAGATCATTTTATCTATGACATTTCCACTATAGTTATTATTGCATTTACTTCTATTTCAGTACTGTGTGTAGCATTAAATTTTACAAGAAAATACATGTGCATTAATTCTCCATGTTTTAAAACTTTAAGTGCTTCCGCACCTTTTTACTCAATAAATTGTTCAAATAACATAACTATTTCTAAAACTATTCTCAGTATCACTGCATCCGCCTTAGCAGGCAAGGTTCCTATCCGCCCATGCCTGTGGCATCACGGCCCGCCCGAAGTGCACTCTCACCTTGTCGAGACGGGTCGTGATAGTTGGTATCAGAGGGAGGTTGGCTCTTAAAAATGCAGTATTTTGAAATTTTCAAATATTTTAACTTATATTATGAAAATACATGTACATGCATCATATCTCACTCAGCCTGTCATTATTGGTTGTTCGCGGCTGAGACATCGCACACACTCACTCATAATCATGAGTAGTATGCACACAAATGTTAAAAGGTTATGGACAAACTTAACATTTTTGTGCATATGAATCCACTAGGCTATACACCGCATGCGAATATTAAATTGTATGTGCAGTTTAATATTTTCAAGTGCGTTGGCATTATAATCATAATAAGCATGGTATGTTAAGTGATATGAGGGTTTAACATGACATGTGTATCCACTCATGAACATTCGTAGGAATGCATTTTAGATATAATTGCATTACATGCATAACATAACCAATTACACAAATGTTAAGCCAAGAACAACAGATGATGATCGTACACACATGAATTTATAAATTGTTTGACATTACATGTGATTCCTTGTCATTTTAACTTAAGTATCACCTAGAGTTGTCCAATGAAAATGCTGTAACTAATATATGATTTATGTATTCGACAGTATCAAAATGCTAGAACATGTTATTCCTTAATATCCAATGATTGACGTGGTTGTCTCTCTTACTCGTTTTCTTTGTGTCCCTGCCTAGATGACCCCTAAGCGATCTCAGCGCAAGAAGACTACCCCTCCTGTTGGGGTAGCTCCTATAGACGTCACTGCCCAGCTGTTGAGGCAGATTTTCGAGCGTCTCACTCGCTTAGAGGAAGATCGTCAAACTCTTGACACAGCTCCTGATTCTGGCAGCGCAAGGACAGCTGGAGTCACTGCTACCACCGCTCTTGGAACCACCCTCTTGCACCTGGTTCAGGAACTGGCTTGCTTACTAACACCCTTACGGTCCCGCTCATGACAGATCTGGTTGCACCCCCTGTAGCAATGACAGATACGCTAATATTCAAGAGGCTGAATCCGCCGTCCTTCAATGACAGTCGTGATTTCTTCGTTATCTCAAAGTGGCTCTCCCAGATGGAAAAGCACTTTGAGTATGTCGGTGTTCCTGAGGCACACAAGGTTCATCTTGCGGCTTACCAGCTAACCGAGGATGCATACACATGGTGGCTTTAGCGCCGCAATCTCCCCAATTCTCCCGCTATGACTTGGAGCAGTTCAAGAATACGCTCATGGAAAAGTTTCTTTCGTCCGTAGAGCGAGACAAGTTAACTGAGAGGTTCCTATCCCTTCAGCAGCCTGGCAGAACCGTGACTGAGTATGAGATAGAGTTATCTCATCTATCTCTCTTTGTCGCAGAGTTCATGCCCGATGAGTCCAAGAAGATCAGCCGGTTCGTGAAGGGCCTCCGACACGATTTTCGCCAGCACGTGGTAGCCCATGGCGCCACCTCCTACGCCGAGACTGTTGGAGCTGCCTTGAAGGTTGAAGCTATCAAGATGGATCGCACTGTCAAGAAAGTTCAGCATGGTACGAGCAATGCCGCTGTACGTGACCAAAGGCGCAAGAGTACTCCACCTCAGGAGCAAGGTCCTAAGTCTCAGGAGGTGTGTACCTACTACCACAAAGTTGGCCATACCGTCCTAGTCTATCGATACCTCCTGAAGAAGCAGAATATGGTTGTGCTCGCCCAACAGCCCCAGGTTACGCTTGCCTCATCCTCCTCCATCTGTACCTACTGCAAGAAATCAGGCCACTTGGTGAGTGATTGCCGCCGCAAGCTGAATACCTGTTTCACACGTGGACAGTTTGGACATCAGATTAAAGATTGCCCCGTGAAGGAAAGCCCGATCCCCGCTCAGCCCTTGCAGACTATTCCTGGTGCCCAAGATAAGGGCAAGGCTGTGCTGAACGTCACCACTCAGGGCGAGGCGCTCGCTTCTACCTCCGTCATCTCTGGTATGTTTTATATGAATTTTTTAATTTCCTGCATCTTTTCATTACCTGCCTTAATGTCAAAAGATCTTGAATGCACCCGTAATGTTCATTTCTATGGAGTTTTAGGGTAAAAAACAAGTGGATGCAAATCCTATTCGATTCTGGGGCATCTCACTCTTTTATAGCGCATCATATCGTGGATCTCCATAGTTGTCCTACTTCGCCACTTGATGTCCCTTTCGAGATTTCTATGCCCGGTAATTTGCACTTGTCTACTAGAGACATTCTCAATTATCTGATACTGCTCGGTGAACTGCAAGTCGTCGCCGATCTCATAGTCCTAGACATGACAAAATTTGACGTAATCTTGGGTATGAACTGGCTGGTCGCGTATCAAGTAAAACTGGATTGTGTGGCAAAGAGGGTCAATCTCAATATCTGTGACAAAGACTACAACATTCATGTTCAGACCACCTGCATTCACCTGCAGGTAATTTCGGTTGTGCACGCCTCTTGGCTTCTTATCCAGGGATGCTTTGCTTGCTTTTTTTATGCTTCACATTCAGATGTTGTTGTATCCCAACTTGTGTCTATCCCGATTGCTTCCGAGTTCCCTGACGTGTTTCCCGCCGAGTTGCCTGGAATGCCTCCTGATCGTGAAATAGAGTTCTCCATCGATGTAGAGCCTGGAACGCGCCCATTATCTAAAGATCCATATGTATAGCACCCCGAGAACTAGAGGAGCTTAGATTGGAATTGGATAAGTTGCTTGAGCATGGGTACATTCGTCCCAGCTCTTCTCCTTGGGGAGCCCCAGTTCTCTTCGTTAAAAAGAAAGACGGATCCATGAGATTGTGCATCAACTACCGGGACCTGAACAAGGTAACCATCAAGAATAAGTACCCCCTCCCGCGTATGGATGACCTATTTGACCAGCTCAAAGACAGTAACGTCTTTTCCAAGATAGATCTCAGGTCGGGGTACCACCAACTGAAGATCGATGAATCTGACATTCCCAGAACAGCCTTCCGGACTCGATATGGACACTTTGAATTTTTGGTGATGTCTTTTGGGTTGACTAACGCCCCTTCAACTTTCATGGATATGATGAACCGTGTCTTCCGCGACTACCTGGATAAGTTCATTATTATTTTCATTGATGATATCTTGGTCTACTCCAAGACTCGTGAGGAGAATGCAACCCATCTTAAACTCACTCTCTCCACTTTTCGTGAACACCAGCTCTATGCCAAATTGGCGAAATGTGAGTTCGGGCTGGATCGTGTTGACTTTTCGTTGATCCTGCCAAGGTCTCCACTGTTATGGACTGGAAGCAGCCTTCTATCCCTATTGAGATTCGCATTTTCCCTGATTTGGCGGGCTATTACCGACGTTTCGTCAAGGATTTGTCCTCTCTTGCTGCCCCCCTGACACGACTAACTCAAAAACATACTAGATTGAGTGGTCAGATCAGTGTGAGCAAGCATTTTCTGAATTGAAGCAACGTTTGTGTTCAACGCCAGTTTTAGCTCTTCCTTCAGAAGGGTTGGACTTTTCGGTTTATACCGATGCTTCCGGAGTGGGCCTGGGCTGTGTCCTGATGCAAGAGGATCGTGTTATTGCTTATGGGTCGAGACAGTTGAAGATCCATGAACCCAACTACCCCACTCATGATCTGGAGTTTGTTGTAGTAGTGTTTGCTAGGGGTGCACATAAAGCCTGGCAGGCCCAGTTTAGGCCTGGGTCTGTCAGGCCCAGGCTTTTTATGTCCAGGCCCAGGCCCAGGCCTTACAATAACCAGGCTCAGGCCCAGGCCCAGGCCCCCTGTATGAATGGGGCCTTACAAGGCCTTTCGGCAAGGCCTAAACCAGGCCCAACCAGGCCCAACCAGGCCCAACCAGGCCTAGGTCTACCAATGACCGAATTTTTAATATAAAAAAAATCATTTTTAATAAAAAATATTTAATATTTAATATTTAATATTATGTTAAGATTTATATTAGGCCTGCACAATTTTTATTAATTAAAAAATAATTTTTTAATTAAAAAAGAGCCGAATGGCTCTTTTATAAAAATAGCCGAACGGCGTTCGACCATTTTTATAAAAGAGCCGAACGACATAAAAGAGCCGAACGACGTTCGGCTATTTTTATAAAAGAGCCGTTCGGCTCTTTTATAAAAGAGCCGAACGGCTCTTTTATAAAAATAGTTGAACGGCGTTCAACTATTTTTATAAAAGAGCCGTTCGGCTCATTTATAAAATAGCCGAACGGCTCTTTTATAAAAATAGTTGAACGCCGTTCAACTATTAACGGCTCTTTTATAGTTGAACGCCATTATTTTTACTAATTAAAAAATAATTTTTTTAAATTAAAAAAGAGCCGAACGGCGTTCGGCTATTTTTATAAAAGAGCCGAACGACGTTCGGCTATTTTCATAAAAGAGCCGTTCGGCTCTTTTATAAAAGAGCCGAACGGCTCTTTTATAAAATAGTTGAACGGCGTTCAACTATTTTTATAAAAGAGCCGTTCGGCTCTTTTATAAAATAGCAATTAACGGCTCTTTTAAAAGAGCCGTTAACGGCTCTTTTAAAAGAGCCGTTAATCTCTTTCCGGTCCCTGTCCGGTCCCGACCGGTCCGGTCCCCACCGGACCGGTCCGGACCGGTCTTAATGTGCACGCATATTTATATATTAATTTTGTTAATACTTAATAGGATAAAATGTTATATTTTATTCCATATTGAAAATATTACAACACACACAAACGGGTCGACCACCAATCCCGAGAAAAACTACCCGAACTTATAAAACACACAACATCTAACAACTCTCAATCTACCCACCCACAATAAGTAAGGTATCAAAGCACTGTATGACAGTCAACCCAAAATAAAATAAAATACATCACTATTACTCAATCTTCATCGGTCAAGTTTAACGAACTCAGTTCTTCTTCGACTGACGAGGAGCTATCTTCGATGGAAGCAGTATGTTGCTCTCTGTTCGCCGCATCTAAATAATCTTTATAGCAAATACAAATCTCCAACGACTTTTCGTTAAGACGACTCCGCCGTTCATTCAAAACTCTGCCACTTAAAGAAAATGCAGACTCCGAAGCTACTGTACTAGCTTGAACAGTTAATATATCGCGGGTCATTAAGGCCAAAATAGGATATGTGTTCGTTTTATTTTTCCACCACTCTAATATATTAAAATTTTCAATTTCATTTTTAGTCATATACTCTCTAAATTGTATTTTAGTGTATAGTCCTAATTCATTTAATGTACTAGTAGTTCGTGATTTTTTTCTAGATGCAACCTAATAAATTTCATTTTGAAAATCATCTGTTATTTGTACTTGTGTTGAATCATCTCGTGATCGCGACCCATATAAATCATATTAATAATTATAAAAATCTGTAAAAGTTGTATTAAAATTTGAAATTATTGAATCTTCAAATTCCAAATTATTTAAATCTAGGTGTAAATTTTTATTTATCTCTTCCAAAAGATTTTCAACACCTAAAACGCCTAATAAAGGATTTAAAGCCGCCGCACATGAAATCATAGGCGGCATTTCCTTATAGTATTTTAAAAATTTTGCTTCTATTATTTCAATTACGGGTTGCCAAAACCTATATTGTTTGTAGTAATTTAAAGTTTTTGTTATAATTAAAAAAAATTCAATAACTCGGGAGCTGGTGGGATAATAAATGCCGGATAATTGAATCGTCGCTCTATAAAAACATTCTAATAAGCGCATATAAATTGAAATTATTTCCCAATTATCGTCATTTAAATCATGATTTGTATTTGTCGAGTAAAATTTCATTAGAAGATTTTTTTGACGGATTGCTCTTTTTAACATTTTATAAGTGGAATTTCACCTAATTGGCATGTCATATTCTGGCTTTAAAAAATTTTCTCCCTGATTTGTTACAAATTTTTAAAAATCCTGTCGTCTCTTTTGAGAACTATATATATATGTTAACATACTTCTAATTTTAATAATATATGGTTCCATTAATTTTAAGCTATCTTGGACAATTAAATTTAGAACGAGACAAACACAACGAGTATGAAAAAATACTCCATTTAACATAGGTTTTAAATCCTTTTTTAAATTATTAATAGCCGCAGTATTATTACTAGCGTTATCAAAAAAAATACTAATAATTTTATCTTTTATTTTTAAATCGCGTATACAATTCATAATTACTTGATAAATTGCTGTTCCGGTATGTGGAACTTCAAAACTATTAAAGTAAATGATGCGCTTGGATAGCTCCCATGAAGTAGGATCTATCCAATGACTTGTAATGCAAATATAAGAATGTCCTAATTGTACACCGCTACTCCAAACATCACAAGTAAAACTAATTCTACTATCTAAATTGTCAAAATATTTAATCAATTTTTTTTCGCTTTAATATAAGCTTTATATGCGTCACGCCTTATTGTAGTTCGACTTACCTGATGATATTTCGGTTGGAGAGCTCGATGAACATAAGCGGTCTCACGGGCGTTGTCGTAATGATTAAACGGCAATCCGCGCCCGATGATGTTCTCCATCTGCGCTTCTCTTTGCCGCATTTGATCGTAAGTCCAAACTTGTCCGGCCGCTGATAGCTGTGCTTGACTGGATTCTGGAGCTTGCTTTGCAACACATGATTTGATGTGTCGCACGAGTGTGGAGTTTCCGGTCGCCGTCAACAACTTCGAACAATGTCGACATTTTGCTTTGAATTCATTGTTGATTTTAACTTTGTCGAAATGCTCCCAGATTGGAGCACTATGCTTGTGCTCAACAATCTCAGGAACGACACCAGATGAAGACCCCATTGATCAAAGCATGCGAAGTAGAGAATTGAGTTGGAGTTCGTTCAAGAAAGGATGTGAGTTTTAGAAAATGCAAGATTGCAAGCTATCTACTCTCCTATTTATAAATCCTAAAAATTAATATAAGAATTAATAAATTATTATTTGTTTAAAAATTAAAAATTAATTGAATTTATGACATTTGCCCGTTGGAATTTTAATGCCAACGAGCAAATGTCATTTCCAAGCACAGCCCGCAAATGGCTGTGCTTGGAATTTATGACATTCCCAGGCCCCAGCTGTTGCTTGCAACATCTCTATGAAGAGACGTTGCTAGCTGGCAACATCTCTTCATAGAGACGTTGCTGGCAAGTGGCAACATCTCTATGAAGAGATGTTGCCAGGCTGCCAGCTGGCAACGTCTCTTCATAAAGACGTTGTCGGCCGCATGTGTCTTGGCAATTTGGGGGCCCAGGCCCAGGCAAGGCCTGGGAGCAGGCCCAGGCAAGGCCTGGGACCAGGCCAAGACTAGGCCTAGCCCGGGCCGGGCACCGGGCCAGGCAAAATCTATATTTTAAGGTCTTATTAGGCCCCTCAGGACCGGCCTGGGCCTGGACCAGTCCTGCCCGGGCCCAGGCCTAACCAGATTTTTTCCAGGCCGGGCCCAGGCAGGCTTTTTGGGCCCAGTCTTTTTGCTCACCTCTGGTGTTTGCTTTGAAGCTTTGGCGCCACTACCTCTATGGCGTGAAGTGTCACTTCTTCACTGACCATCAGAGTTTGAAGTATATTTTCGTTCAGAAAGAAATTAATCTTCGTTAGAGGCAATGACTGGAATTCATAGCAGATTATGACATGCAACTCACTTATGTGCCCGGGAAAGCCAATTCAGTAGCGGATGCTTTGATTCGTCAGGCCTCAGTTGCCGCCTGTGCACCCATGTTAGCTTCTCTTGCGGCCCTGATTGATGACCTCGAGCGGATGGACATATCCTTCTCACCTGGAGGTCAAGGAGGAGTCTCTGATCCGTTATGGGTAGAACAGGTAAAGGATCTGCAGCCATCTGACCCCGCACTCCAGCGAATTCGCCGACAGGTTGAACTTGGTACTCTCCTAGATTTCTCTATCTCTGACGATGTTCTACGTTTCCGAAGTCGCCTATGTGTTCCCGATGTCCCTGAGTTGCTGGATAGTATTTGCCGAGAAGCTCATGAGTCCCGCACATCTGGTCATCCTGGCAACAACAAGATGTATCATGACCTGAAGCAGATCATGTGGCGGCCTTGTATGAAGAACTATATTGCACGCTTCATCTCTCGATGTCTGACGTGCCAGAAGGTGAAAGCTTAGCGTCAGCGTCCTGGTGGACTTTTGTAGCCTCTACCTATCCCCGAATGTAAGTGGGAAGATATCTCTATGAACTTCATCACGGGTTTGCCCCGCACTCCGAGAGGGCATGATGCGATTTGTGTCATAGTAGATCGCCTTACTAAAGTGGCTCACTTCATCCCGTACAAGGAGGGTCATTCCACCGAGAAGATGACCCGGATTTATGTTTCTGAGATTGTTAGGCTCCATGGGATTCCTCTGCGGATTGTTTCCGATCGTGACTCGAGATTTGTATCGCACTTCTGGAAGGGAATTCAACAAGCTTTGGACACTGATCTTAACCTGAGCACCGCTTATCACCCGACGATTGATGGCCAGACCGAGAGAGTCAATCAGATTCTGGAAGACATGCTTCAGTGCTATATTCTAGACTACAAGGGGGCTTGGGACGAGCATCTACCCTTGGTTGAATTCGCTTACAACAACAACTATCAAGAGAGCCTCAAAATGTCCCCCTTTGAAGCATTGTACGGGCATCGCTGTAGGTCCCCGTTATACTGGTCAGAAGTCGGTGAAAATGTGATTTTGGGTCCTGAGTTATTTCAGGAAATGGAAGAAGCTACCAAGAAGACTCGTGTTCAGCTCAGTCGTGTCATTGAGAGACAGAGAAAGTATGCCAATCAGCACCGCCATCCGTTGGAGTTTGCCGTAGGTGATCAAGTGTTTCTGAAGGTTTCTCCTACTCCTGGGGTGAAACGGTTCGGTCGCCATCATAAGCTCAGCCCAAGGTTCATGAGACCGTATGTCATCTCAGAGCGTGTTGGAGGATCTGCCTATCGTCTGGAGCTACCTGCTTTTTTTGGCCTGTGTCCATGACATCTTTTATGTTAGTCAGCTTCGAAAATACATCCATGATCCTAATCGTATTCTTGAAGAAGTTCCAGTGATCCCTGAAGCCAATCTGTCTTATCCGATCGAACCTTCAAAGATCGTTGAATATCAAGAACGCAAGCTTCACAAGAGAACCATTCCGATGGTGAAGGTACTTTAGGTGTATGGCAAGTCTGAGGAATACACTTGGAACTCGAGTCTGACATGCGCAGCAAGTACCCACAACTCTTCTCATGATCTTGGTACGTCTCTAAGTCTGACTTCCTTGTTATTTCAGTATCTTTCATGGTTAGCTGTCATGCGTTAATCTGCAAACCTCTGTTTGAAGTATATGTCATCTGAAACTTTGATGTTTTAGTTCCATTCAGAGAATTCTCAAGGAAAGTGTTGGGACGAAACTTCTTAAGTATGGGAGAATGTAACTACCCCTAGTTAATAATAATAATTATTATTATAATTATAATAAGAATAATAAAAAATATAAACAAAGACCTAAAACTAAACCCCGGTCTAAACCTACCCCCCTTCTTTAATAAGAACCGAGCCCCCCCGGTCCAATCCCGCATCCCGCAGGAATCCCGATCCCTGCATCTCTCGGCACCGACGGCTTCGTCTCTGCCTCCCAAGCACCCAACAGCCCCCTCCTTAGCCTCCAGTGGCTGACAATGCCTTCCTCCAGGCCCGACACCTCATCCTCTTGTTTCCCCGACGTCTCCGGCGCTCCCCTTGGCCGGCAACTCCCGCACAACATCTCTTGGCCGACTGCTTCCAAGAGGGGTCGACAATTTTTCTTCTTCCCTCCTATTCTCCTTCTCCGGCAACCCTAGCTCCCTCCGTTCTCTCCTTTCCAACCAATTGATCTCACGAGGAACTTCTAGGGTTTGCTCGGAACCATTCCTATTTGGATTTTGAGGCCGAATCTGGATTTCTTGGTAAGGTTCTTCCTCCAATCTCCCTCTTTCCGCAACAAATTTGCACCCTGCGTGTATGTTTTTTAGATTCAGATTTTTTTCCCGCTTGTAAGCTTCTAACGACATTGTATTTGTTTTTTCCGGTACCGCTCCTTGACCAAATTGTTGGGAACGCTCAAAACCCTCTCCGATTTAGGGTTTTTGTCGCCTACGCGCCGCCAAATCTCGAATTCCTCGCGGTAGTCTCTTATCCCCTCACTCTCGAGGGAGGTAAAATGCTAAACCCCTCTCCTATTGTGTGGTGCGATTATCTGACGTATGTGCTAAAATAGAAAATTTGTTAATTCTTTTTGGAATGTTTTTTTTATCTCGGATATGTGTAGCTAGAACTTTTAACATCGCTTGCGCCACTTAGTTGTCGCGAGCACTTTCGACGTCACTGTAAGGCAAGTAAAGAACCACCTCTCACTTGCAAACTTTAGATTTAATCTAGTTACCTGTTCTTTTACAAATATTTTCCTTTTACAAAATTCTGAACTCTCGTAATGTTGACATAACATAACATGATAGGTAATCACCTAAGTACGAAACATAAAAGACAAGTCCGTAGTTGTAAGCAATCCTTGAATTGTAGCGTCTAACTGAGCATCTGTCTGCTGGCATGGTCACGATAAGTAGGATTACTTTTCCGATAAGACTTGCACATAGATCTGATCGTGAGCCATGTGCGCCCGCTATAGTACCTACACACTTCATCGATCGCGACTTACAACAGATTACATAATAAATTTTAGGCTATACTGCGGAGTAGACAAATATTTCAAAAATGTCTGTTTGTCATGGTTTTTGGTATGTTTGGTAGTTTTGTACAAGATATATCAGTACTCGATTATGTCTGTTGTTTTTGCTCATTCTTTAATTAAATTAACTTGCTCATGTTATAATCTCAAGTTCTGAGACATTTTTCCTCCTATTTTGGATTTGCCTTAGAGTTCGTGACTGCGCCGCTTGCTTCTTGAGTTACTTCTCGTTTAGCTAAAGCCTTGCTTGGAGGTTTATTCATAGTTATTTGTATCAGGTTCTATATATTTGATTCCTTTACTGTCTGTTTGTTTATCATGTATTAATTATGGTAAGACATTTTCTTTTGTATCACGGAAAACTCCTAGAATATTTTTGATGTATTAGATCATTTTATCTATGACATTTCTACTACTGTTATTATTACATTTACTTATGTTTCAGCACTATGTGTAGCATTAAATTTTACAAGAAAATACATGTGCATTAATTCTCCCTGTTTTAAAACTTTAAGTGCTTCCGCACCTTTTTACTCAATAAATTGTTCAAATAACACAACTATTTCTAAAACTATTCTCAGTATCACTGCATTCGCCTTAGCAGACATGGTTCATATCCGCCCATATCTGTTGCATCACGGCCCGCCCGAAGCGCACTCTCACCTTTGTCGAGACGGGTCGTGACAGATATGGACGAATGATTTTGACCCCGCGGAGTGAGATGTCTTCCCTAGTCCCATGTTTGCCTGTTTCCCTCCGATGGTCGACGACATTGGTTTCAAAGGTGCATTGGAGATTGGCGAGGCTTTACAACATCAGTGGCGTTGGACGAGATATGACGCCTATGAGGGCGGCGGGCCGACGGCGATGTCGCACATGCTGTCTACGATATTGCAAACATTGGCGATCTCGCATGCGGTCTACGAGATCTTACGAACACTGGCTCAATTCCGCTGCCAGCGTGTCATTTTTTGCCCAGTGTTTGCAATATTATGCTACTCGGTCAACATCTTAAACATGTATAGCATTCGATCTTTTGATATTTTTTTTAGGAGATTGTATGGATGCAGCCAAGTCATTGATATTGCTCTTGTTTCTCAACAAAATGAAACCAATCCTCCTAATTAGACGAAGGGACCAACTATTGAATGGTTTCATGCAGCTGTTATTTCAATTTCACACGTATAATTTTAGTACTTGGACGTGTGATATTATAGAAGTAGTTGCATCAAGAGTTTAGACTCACTTAGGCTCTGTTTGATATTCCGGGCCGGCGGGAGACCAGCGAGGAGAGAGGAAACGGCCGTTTAGAACGGTCGACTGGTGCTCCGCCTACCAGCGTGAAAACACCGGGCTGGCACCCTTTTACGCCGGCCGTTCTCGCCCGGAGCTCGCCAAACACCCTTTCTCCGGCTCGTTCAGGCCGGAACGGCGCCTCGCCGGAATGTCAAACAGAGCCTTAATAAATTTGTTAGGATGATTTACTGGTAATAAAAAATGTTTAAAATAATCATTTTCAAATTTAAATATTTACTAGTAATAAAGATTTTTTAAAAGCAAAATCAAATTTGCTAGTAATAGCTTTCTCGCATCTCATTTGGATGGAGATACAAACTCTATTTTTTTGATTAATGTGCTATATTTCGTCCGTCGGGTCTAAATTTTCGCGAGAGACGATTGCGCCCTACCGCGTTTCGCGTCTTTCCTCCCTTCCGCTTCCGCTCCAGTGCCCGCCTCCGCGTGCCGTCGCCGGCGCGACGGCTTCACGAGCGAGGAGTGACGACACAGTCACACCTCTTTCCCCTTTCCACTGCATGCCCTAAACTTCTCGACGACGACTCGAAGAGCAGACCGTGGACGCCATTTCTGGACTGGTCCTCTGGCAGAGTGTCTTGGCGTCCATTTCTGCTATTTTTCGCAAGGTTTCATATTTTCATTTGAAGTATTCTACATCTAAACTCTAAACTCCTGGAAGAGTCATCCTCCCCTCAAATCCTAACCGCTCATCAGGGCTTCGCAGTTGTGTTTTGGCTTGCTACAAAGTATTCTACAACTAACCCTCGAACCGCTCAACATGGGTTCACAGTTGTGTGTTGGTTTTAGAACTGCTGATCCATACTGAATAATTTGTATCTAATACATGTTAATTAGACAAGTAAACAGTTATCAGAATCCCTAATTTTGATGATTGTTTAAAATATTGGGTCTCCGTGTAAAAAAACATGCTTGTTGCTTACTTCAACGGCACAAATCTGCGCTGCTTACTTGCTTTGAACTAATTGCGTGAAATAGTGTTGGTGGATAGAAAATCTTCTTTTTCATGGTGCAAACATACTAGTAGCATTGTGCAACTTTAGCCGGGTTTCAATTAGAGTTGCTCTAATATGAATGTAAATTGGGTAGAATTCAATAATTTTAAACTGCACTAATCTACTCAGCTTTCAAAATTAGAAGTAATCAAGTATTGGAAATAATTTTAAGCTGCTCTAAAACAAAGGTTTTACTCAGTTTGTTTAATCAATTAAAATGTTACTATGTTAGGGAGGTTGATCAACTAAAGATTGCAATGTCTGTTGATTTTTTGAGAAAAGTGTAAACAGTTTCCTGCTCGGAGACTTGGAGTTGAATTTGATCATATATTGGTTCTCAGTTCTCAAAGGTATGTTTTAGTTTTCAATTTAATTTAAGACGTGCACAATATAGTTTAATTAATTTGTTTGTTCATGAAAAGTAATTGAACGACTGGTCATTTTTGATATTCCTGAATAAAAAAATAAAAATTCTAAATCTTTTACTTGGTGTCCGAGCCGAACGAAAATCTTGGGTCCGCCACTGCGCTGCACATTTGATGCCATTGAATCCCAACACTCTCCCCACACATCTTAGCGGGATCCTGGGCGACTGATCGCAAAGTTCGCAAATGTATGCAAACAATATGCATATCCGAACAGAATGCATAGAAAGCTAATTTATACAAGCGAAGACTCAGATATCACACAATCTTCTATGTCGAGCAATCGATAAGGAAAGCTTAAATATGCAATATTCATGATGTGTGGGTTGATAAAAAGCTTCACAATAACCTCCCATCACATCATCACATGAGACTAGTATAACAATTAATACATCAGCAAGAGAGTTGTGGGCAGTCGTGACCACACAACTACATGCTCCCATGGCATGAAATCATGTCATGTACTTGATGGGAGGTTTAGGGCCATCTCTATGTCAAGCTTCACGACAGGAGGTTTAGGATCATTTCCAGTTCACTTTTATGGTAGGAGGTTTATACTCATCTCCAACTAGGGCTCATATAGGAAGTCTAGGTTCATATCCACAATGAGATCCATTACAATGGGGTTAGTTTCATTTCCTGTCCAAATACACAATGCAAATATGAATTTCGCCATAGGAGATTTAGGTTCGTCTCCAATCTAAATTCATAACACATACATGAAGCCCAAGACTTGGCTCCACAATCTGCCATTTAATTCAATCATAGAAACTGTGCTTGTATTTCCTGTGCAGATGGCGGGGATTATCCTTGCCGTAGCTATCTCTGCACCGTGGTAAGCTTAATTCACCATTCTAGCGATAATTATATAAAAACCACCCCAAAATACCAAAACCCACATACAATACGACAATTATTACAGAGTATTCTCCATCAATGCAAGCTAGAACAATCCTAAATACAATCGTCATATCATCATCACTGATGCAGACCTACAACCATAAATAAACTTCACACATCTCGCCTAATTAGAATTGAACACCGAATTTCTAATGTAAATTCATATTGTGATTGCAATCCTACTCCCATGGTTCTAACGAACCAAGGAGTTCATTACCAACGGAGAGCTTGCAAGATTGGGTGGAATATGATTGGAATGAGGAGCTCTTCGCGGATCCATACTCGACTCTTTGATTGGAGTCATGAATCCTCTCCAATGGCGGTTTCTCCAAAGCCCTAGGTCTTCTTCTTCCTCTTCTCCTCTCCCTTTTCCAAAACTCTCAGTCAAAGGTAAAGTGACACCTCTTTAGCTCTAGCCCGACCTTAGAGGTTCTAACAAATGATCCCAACAGTTAGATTCAAAAATCACTCGATCCATGCCTAAAATTGAATCATTATAAGCAGTTTCTCCCCCACACATGGCCAACCACATGACCATGATGGGGCAATGTTCCACCATACTGAATACCAGTCATATACAAGTCTCCTTCTCGAGAGCTATGCGGCTCTTGTAAACGGCCTGTCTAGGCCATGTGGGGAGTCGTGTTCCCTGACATGGTTGGGTACATAACCTATCCAGGTCGTGTACCAGGTCTTCTCTGGCTCAAGAAAGTTGGTCTTCAACACTTGCTGTTATAGGACTTGGTACATTGTTGGCATGGTCCAATATTGTTTCTATTTAGGGGGGGTGAAAATCGGTGCCGATTCGGTTCGGTTCGGTTCAGTTTGCACCTTGGGCAAATCGATAAAATCAAATCAATCCTAAATAAAAATCTGAGTAGTGGCGGTAGAAGAGAGAGACGAAGAATGATGCCTTAAAAATGAGAAAGCTTAGAGACTCGCCCTCGATTTCATTGAAGAGCTTCGAGGTCTTGCGTCGGCCAGACAAGAAGCGATCAAGAGAAGAATGACAAGTCATTTTGACAAACATGCCCTCCTCTATCAATTTCAAATAGTGGAACTTGTGCTAAAGAAAGTCGATGAGGCAGGTAGATCTACCGCCACTGTAAAGCTAAATCCGAACTGGGAAGGACCTTTCATAGTGCAAGAAGTGCTCAGGACAAGAGGATATCATCCACAAAACTTTGAAGTAAAACTCTCCGGAAGCACTTGTAGTGGATAGGGGTGTGCATAAAAACCTAAAATTGATCGAACCGATCAAGCCTAACCAATTGATTCGGTTCGGTTTTGGTTTAGGGGGGTTGAAAACTAACATTATTTCAGTTCGGTTCGATTTTTTGGTTGGGTAAACCGCAAAAATCGAATCGAACCGAACCTAATTGTTAGAGATTAAAACTATTAGCAGAGCTTATGTATTATAATTCCGTTTGGATCAAGACATCCAACTACTTCGTTTTAGGCGGCAACAACAAACACAACAACAACAACACTTAAGCCTTTATCCTACTATAGTGGGGTCGGCTATATGAATCCTTTGTCGCTATTGTGCCCTATTTTTTGTCATAATCTCACTAATGCCTAAGTACATTATGTCTTTCCTTATAGTTTCATTCCAAGTCTTTATTGGTCTACTCCTCCCTCGTTTAACATGCCTAGTGACTAGACTCTCATAACGCTTAATAGGTGCCTCTAATGGTCTTTTTTGTACGTGTCCAACCCATATTAGTTGAGCTTCTCGCATCTCTGCAATTGGTGCTACTCCTGTCTTATCCCTGATATATTCATTCCGAATTTTATCCAGTCTCGTGTGTCTACACATCCACCTAAGCATTCTCATATCCGCAACCCTCATTTTTTTGCACATGTATACAATTCACTGCCCAACACTCAGAGCCATTTAGCATCTCTGGTCTAATTGCAGTACGGTAAAACTTGCCCTTAAGTTTCAATGGTACTTTACCATCACATAAGATCCCTGACGCGTCTCTTCACTTTAACCAACCTGCTTGGATTCTATGTGTCACATCTTTATCGATACCTCTGTCTTTTTGAACTATTGATCCAAGATATTTAAAACATTCACTACGAGAAATATCTTGATCACCCAACTTAATAACGCAGTCATCCGTCCTTCTTGCACTGCTAAATTTAAGTTCCATAAACTCCGTCTTTGTCCTGCTCAACATAAAAACCTTCTTTTCTAAAGCGTCTCACCAAGATTCAAGTTTTGCATTTACACCCTCGCGCATCTCATCGATCAAAACGATATCATCCACAAACAATAAACACCAAGGTATTTCTTGTTGGATATGTTTGGTGAGCTCATCTAAGATAAGGGTAAAAAAGTAATGGCTTGAAGTTGAATCTTGATGTAAGCCAACAATGATAAGGAATTCCCAGGTTAATCCTCCAAATATCCTCACCCTTGTCACTGGATTTGTATACATATCTTTGATTATGTCAATGTATGATACATTTACACCTTTCTTTTCTACGACTCTCCATAATATCTTTTTTGGAACTCTATCATAAGCCTTCTCAAGATCGATGAACAATATATGCAAATCTTGTTTTCTTTCTTGTTATTTGTCAATGAGTCTGCTCAAGAGATGTATAACTTCCATGATCGACCGCCCTAGCATGAATCCAAATTGATTTTTCGAGATGTTAGTTTCTCGTCTTAATCTTCTTCTATTTCTCGTTCCCATAGTTTCATGGTATGACTCGTCAATTTAATTCCTCTGTAATTGACACAATTTTATATATCTCATTTATTCTTATACAAATGTACCAAGATAATTTCTCTCCATTGGTCTAACATCCTTTTTGACTTCAGTATCTTGTTGAAAAACATGTAAGTCATAAAATTCTTTCATTCCCTGGACATTTCCCTAGACATACTTTACTTACTGCATATTTAACCTTTTTTTGCCGGCTTTATACTTGACTAAGTTTTTATCATTCCTACAAGCGTAGAGTGATTTATAGCTGACACTCTTGCCCTCACTTTGTTTTGCACTTACTCTTTTCACCATCAAAATTCTTAATTGGGGGCGCACGACCTTTTGATCATCTAAGTACGTTCTTTCCACTTATCCTTAAATGTGAAGATATGACTTCCCATGAGACATTATGATCAATATAGAGATCATCAACTAGTTGTTCTATAACTGATGTCTTGAAAACAACCTGTTTTTCCATCTTCAAGTTCCAACATCAAATTTTTGGCAATATTTTTTTCTTGTCTTAAATTTATTATATTTAATTTGTACATCTAACACCACTAACCTATGTTGTGTTGTCAAACTTTCTCCTGATATGACTTTGCGATTCTTACAAATCTTTTTATCCATTTTACGAGTTATAAAATAATAAATTTATGATTTATTTGGTCCGCTTTTAAACGTAATTAAATGTTCTTCTTATTTTATGAAAAGTGTATTTGTCACAATTAGCTCATGTGGTACGACAAAGTCTAAAATGATTCACCTTCTTCATTTCTTTCTCCATATCAAAATCCTCCATGAACGATTGTATAATCTACATTTTCCTTCTCTATATATCCATTTAAGTCTCCTCAATAGAAAATCTTCTCTATTTGTGAGATTTTCTTTACTAAATCATTTAAGTTTTCCCAAAATTGTACTTTAATCTCAAATGATTCATATTCATAAAAATGACTAAATTTTACGCTGACCGTTTAACTAACACAACCATCACCATTTTCATCCGTGCAACAACAATCACAAAAATAGGTGAATTAATATAATTTAGAAAATTATAAACGCTTAAGTTATGCATCAACTTGACTAGTTCGATCATAATATTATCCCCAAGTTATCGTAATATGCATGCTTACATCAATTATTTTTTGTTTGAATAAATATAAAAAGAACACGAATTATATTCATAATTTATTTACACTGAACTAAAATTAACACATATTATATAGCATATGACACAGTAAATTACTTTTAAATATATAAATATAAAAGTAAATATTTCTAAATTAACTCTAAATCAAAATCAATTTATCAATTAAGTTTTAAAAAATTAATGAGAAGTCAAAGAAATTATTTTGGGCTAATTTTATTACGAGTTAGTCATGTCAGAAAACCGAACCGAGGTTTAAAAACCGAAGCAAACTGAACCGAACCATATTGATTCTGTTTGGTTTCGGTTTGGGCAGTGTGAAAATCGAGGGTATTCGGTTTGGTTTTACCCAAAACTGTACCAAATCGAACCGTTTACAGGCCTAGTAGTGGAGACAATCTGAAATTATTTTATCCGTAAAGGGAGGCAGGTTATCTTTTTTATGAATAAGTTTGTTCAGCTATTTTAGAAAGATTAAAATTATTTGCGGCTTGAAGATATGTCAAAGCAAAATCAATCCCTACGAATGGATTGGGAGGTGAACCTCCGACTCAACTCTCATAAACCCAGGACAGATGATGGGATAGTGTTGTTATGGTCCTCATGTCGTTGGTTATCTACTATTAAAGTAGTTTTATATTAAGTCGTATTTTGTCGCGTCGAGAGTATTAAGTGTTTTAATATTTTATGAGTCGAGTCAAGTTATGTAGTTTTTATATATGTTTTGATATTTCGTGCTTTTAATTGTATCAGGTATTTACACCCATGACATTTGGGTCCTATATACTAGACCTTCATCTTGTATTTGGAAGGAATCAATGAATGAAATTGTTACTTCTTTCTCTAATTCATCTTTCGTTACGGTTGGTGTCCTCTTCCCTCAACTTCTCCTTTCACAAGCTCTAGGGTTTAAATTCCCTTGTATCTCCGCTGCCGACCTTCAATGATCCCAACAAAACAAGCCCATAACATCTTGGTATCAGAGGTATCCTTCCTCCGCGCCGCCTCCGCGCAGCTTTTGCAAACTTCGTTCCAGTAGCTGCTCTATCAACCTCACCTGCCGCTGCTTCGTCAACCTCACCCGCCGCTGCTTCGTCAACCTCACCCGCCGCTGCTTCGTCAACCTCACCCGCCGCTGCTTCGTCAACCTTACCCGCCACTACTTCGTCAACCTCACCCGCAATCACCTCGAGCAGGAGCGCCATCAACCTCTGCATCATCGACAACCCACATCCTCTCCAACCGGTTTCTTCAACTGCTTCTCCCCCCTAGATGTTTCTCCTCTGCATGATCGACACATTGCTCTGCTTCCTCGACTGCCTTTTCAACATTGCTCCGTCAACGTCCCCGACATTGCTCTGCTTCCTCGACATCAAAGCTGCACATCTCTGCTTCCGCGGGTTACGCGATGACGTCTCCTATTGTATCTTCCTCCAACTACTTCACTGATGACACCATCCGTCCAATCTTTGCTGGTATCGCCGATTCCAAAGCCGACTCTCTGCCAAATCGCTCAGCATGCCCGTGCAACCACACTCTTCCTCAACATTACCCTAGCGAACAACCGTTCTTTCGTTTTTGCATCTTTCTGATTTCACCCTTTTCCCGTTCAAGCCCCGTGCCTTCATCAACATCTTGTGTTGACATCATCAAATCGAGCCCCTCAGTCCTGATAATCCAGTCCCTTTGAGCCCACACTACTTGCTTTTTGTTTCCTGCCATAACGAGCCACCCGCCTTTGCTTTTTTCTCAATCAAGCAACCCTCCTGCGCCTCTCCCCGAGCCCACTAGCAACCCGCCAAATTTATTCCTAATTAATTTCTTTTGAATTACTTAATTCCTCAATTATTTAATTCATCCTTGAATTAATTATTTCATCAATTAATTATAATGGACATGCAGCTACGCGACATAAAACTAAGTGCCGCGAATGAATCCGCCCTTTGTTCGACGTTGTGGAAGATGTTGAAGTCATTTCAGGCTTCCACATCTCGCCTTAACACCACATTCGACAAATTGGCGACTTCGGGACGCTTTGAAGTCCCGCTTCTTCCAGCGTTGACGCCCTTCCAGCTCGTGCTTGCTATCGCCATTTCCTCCCCAGCTTGCCCACCGATGAGACCGCTGATTACACCAATATCTCTCCACCGCTCGCCGATGTTCTTCACGCTCCACCCCCACCCCCAGTGAATTTTGCTCCATTGTTTTCCTCATCAGCCTCCCCGGCCTATTCTGACCGCCTCTCGAGGCTGCTTCTACTGCCGACCGGTCCACCGCCCGCGCCACCGACCCTTGCCTTGCCGGTCCATCCCGCCATGCTGCCATCTGCTCTGCTGGCCCTCGCTTCGCCGGTTTTTGCTCTGCTTCCTTCGACCACATCGCCGCCTCTGTTGCCGGCCACTACTTTGCTGGCCCCTTTGACTGCATTGCCGTTGCCGACTCGCACAGCACCGCCGTCCCCGCTGGACCCGTTCCTTCTGTCTACCATGGTTTCTCCGACCACCTTCCATCCGTTATTCGCTGCCGCATCGCCGTTCCCGTCGGACCCCTTCATTTTACCGGCCAATGTTCCCTCGACCATTCTACCATTTCTGCCTCCTGCCGCTCCGCTGGACCAACTAGACCCATTGCTTCAACCGTCCGTCCTTTTAACGGTGGCGCTGCTACAAGGCACTATTTTAGCGCGAGATCAAGAAGCCAAAGGAGACGATAAACTTATTGGAGTTAGAGCTTGAGGGCAAGCTCGATTTCAAGGTGCATTGCTATGGTCCTCACGCCGCTGGTTATCTACTATTAGAGTATTTTTATGTTAAGTCGTATTATATTGAGTCGAGAGTATTAGGTGTTTTAATATTTTATGAGTCGTGCCAAGTTATAAAGTCTTTTTATATGTTTTAATATTTCGTGCTTTTAATTATATCGAGTATTTACACCAGTTACATCTGGGTCCTATTATAATAGATCCTTGTCTTGTATTTGGAAGGAATCAATGAATGAAACTTTTACTTCTCTAATTCATATCCCTCTCTCTCTAAGCTCTCTTCTTTGCTTTAGGGTTTCATCTTCCTCTTTCCTCAATTTCTTCTCCTTTCACAAGCTTAGGGTTTAAACTCCCTTGTATCTCCGCTGCCGACCTCCAACGACCCCAACAAAATAAGCCCATAACAAGTGTCTCGGGATAATAACACATCCTCTTAAGTCCAAGCCTTTGCATTGATGACCAAGATCAGCTCCCCTCTTGTATGTTGACCGACAATCCCTCGAGTGCACTTCTCATTGTCTGGGGATCTTATTAGGAGAGAGTCTGGAGTCGCCCCCAAACCAATAGGATGATTGATTTTCCCTTAACCTTGGATCAGTTATTTTCAAGAGGAATAACGGCTTCGAACAATCAAAGTTCGATAAACTCTCATGTGTGTGTCAGAGTTAAACTTACAATTCAATATTCTTCAACTACGAGAATCAGTGTTGTTAACTCCTTTAGATTATTGAGTAACATGATGAGGAATCTCTAGGGATGGAGTTGGTAGTCCCGCAGTGCCATCGTCCTAATAACCACCTCAATTGGGTGATAGGACGAGGCCTCGAGATAATATCTCATCCTCCTTAGTTCATGCCTCTGCATTGATTGTCGAGATCAGCTCCATTACATCTTAGCCGATAATCCCTCGAGTGCCTCTATCACCCACCCAATGCTTTGCAACAAGGGCAAGGGTCAATGCCTCGTGTGTAGAGAGTCCCAACAAGTCGATATCTCTCCATAGTTAGCCGAAATCAGTTCTTTATTTGTATGTTGGCCTAGTAGACCACCCAAGTGCCTCTCCCGCCCCAAATGTTCTTTGAAGATGTGATATGGGCAAGGGTCAATGCCTCATATGTTGAGAGTCTTAGTAAGTCCATACCTCTGCTGAGTCGGCCGAGATAAGCTCTTTACTTGTATTTTGGCCTAGTAGACATCCTGAGAGCCTCTCCCTCCCCAAATATTATGTGAAGATGCAACAAGGGCATGGGTCAATGTCTTGTGTGCGGAGAGTCCTAGTAAGTACATACCTCTGCAGAGTCGACCGATATCAACTCTCCACTTGTATGTTGACCTAGTAGACCCCCCGAGAGCCTCTCTCTCCCCAAATGTTTTGTGAAGATGTAGCAAGGGCAAGGGTCAATGCCTCGTGTGCGGAGAGTCCTAGTAAGTTCATATTTTGCAGAGTCGACCGAGATAAGCTCTCCACTTGTATGTTGGCCTAGTAGATCCCCGAGAGCTTCCCCCTCTCCAAATATTCTGTGAAGATGCAACAAGGGCAAGGGCCAATACCTTGTGTGTGAAGAGTGCTAGTAAGTCCATTCCTCTGCAGAGTCGGCCTAGATCAGCTCTCTACTTGTATGTTGTCCTAGTAGACCCCCCGAGAGCTTCCCACCTTACATGTGCCTTCTTTTTAGATCGTATTTGCCAACCATCTCTGTAGCTCCAAGGATAATCGTGTTTCCTAGAGAGAACCCATCAAACATGCAACTCGCACGAGCTTGAGGGGGGTTGGCGAGTAATCTCCTCGCAGGATTTTGAGCGGGTAGCGAGTACATAAACTCGCATGATCCTAAGTAGATCGCGAGCAAGACCCCCACGCAGCGCCAACCACCAGGCAAATAGAAAGTATATAAGTTTGTGCGATCCTGAAAATGGTGGCGAGCATCTGGTCTGGGCGAGTCTAGATGTATGACTATCCGAAGTCCCGGTACTCCGTGAGATTCCAGAAAATGAGAAAACAGAACAAAATGGATTCAAATAAAAAATAATTTCTTTAAATATCTGGTCAAAGCGACGATTCATTACAAATCAAAATGCGAGTAACGATTCATTCTTTACAAATTGTATCATCATACATACAAAAAAGTAAAACTACAAAATATTTTATTCTCCCTGGAGCACGGTTCAGAGACTTGCAGGAGATCCTTGCCGCTTTAACTCGAAGGGGTAGGAGAATATCTCCCGAACTCAGTAGATTCACCCGTGTCCGCCGCAAAGATCTTTGGTATGAGATCCTCGGTCTGCAATGCCTCGCCTTCTTTCGAAAGGTAACCATCGACTTTCAACTTGTTGAGCACCAAGTAGCTTGCAGTAGCCGCGATTTGCTGTATTGATTAACTCCATATACGACATATGGATCGCCTTCCCGCTGTTGGAGCTTCCGACTTCGGGAGGCCCGTCGCACCGAAGCCTGAGATTCAAGCTCGGCAATCCGGGCGTGGGCCTCCTCCAACGCCGCTTAACTGTCCTCCAAGAGTTTTTGTAACTTGGAGACTCTCAGTGGCGACAAGCTCGATCTTCTGCGATTAAGAAAATTGTCGAATGTTAAAACAACACCGCCAAGAAAACATGCATATATACAAACAAAAAAACAAACTTATACTTAAGCAAACTCATATTCTTTACTCTCGACCGATTTTTCTTCGGCTTTATCTGCTCTCTTCTTAGTAGCAACAAGCAACCTCTCCATCTGAAGCTAAAGCTTCTCGGGTATCTTATTCTTGCTCTCGGTCGCATGGAGGTTCCGGGCCGTCTGATGCGCGAGTTCTAGGGAACTCAGCTGCTCCCGGGAACCCTAGTCGGCGAGGGAACAGGGAGAGGCTTCTCCCAATACCTCTGCATCATCTCGCCCACACAAGCCGAACGAGACGTTGATCGCACCGTCATTCAGCTTGCAATCCTCACTTCAGGAAGGAAGGTATGATCTTAGGCGAATCTCATTCTTCTCGCCATCCCAAGCGAGCAAGGGGTGACCGTGAAGATCGGTACCTCTCGCCCCATGCCCTTAATTACGATGCGAGTAAGGGGCGTTGGAAGAGTTGTCGCCTCCTTCCTCTTTGCCACTCCTGTGAGCAATGGATTTCCCTCCTATGTTGTTAAAGGTGTGTCTCGGGCGCGCCTAAGGCTCCTGGCTCAACAGGCTCAGAGGCTTGCGCCTTTGTGCGTTTTTTGTGTACCTTTGGAGCATAAAAGACGTCTGGGTGCGATTTCTTTTGCAAACTTTTTTTTTCAAAAGAAAGAAAAATGTAACGTAAGAACTCAATAGTTTTTACATGATTTAATGTTTATAAAACATAATCGGTGTTAATATATAATGAAGTGACTATATTAATTCTATTTTTCAGAGATATAAATGATAGTAATGAATGATTAATTAGTAAACTAGATGAAAAATTTGATCAAGAAAATGAACTGATGTTTGATGTTTATTTTTTAAAATGAATGTGGCTGCGCCTTGCCTTCGTTAGGTGCACGCCTGTGCCTTGAGCCTTGCTCCTAGGCTCTAAGACCCCTTTGCGCCTTGGTGCGCCTTGCGATGAGGATAATCATGGCGCGACGAAGATTGGCGAATCGACGACGTCTGGCGAGTCAACAAAGCTCGATGAGTCGACGACGCCCAACGAGTTCGTGAAGCTCGACGAGTTGGCGATGCTCGGAGAGTCGGCGAAGCTCGGCGAGTTGGCGAAGTTCGGCGAGGTGGAGTTCGTTGAGTCGAGCCCCGACGATACCCTGATCAACCCTCGCAATGAGCCTGATCTTGCGGAGGTGACTGTTGACGCATGGTCTCAGGCTGCCAGAGAGATGGGCCCGCAGCTGGGTCCATGGGAGCCTTTCCGCAATTAAGCGACCTTTGAAGTCCCTCGCTAGTGGGTGGCGTGAATATGGAATATTGCCCGCTGCATCTTCCTCTTCCTAGAGAAGTCGCCGAGGGAGGAGAATCTTGAGCGGTTGCCGAGGATGGTCACATACTAGCAGGGACATGGGTTGACAGAGGTAGAGTAGTCGACGCGAGAGGAGTTGTGGTAACCGTTGGAGTCGCTGAGGGAAGAATGGTCCTCTTTGATCTAGAAGAGCTTGCATCAACGCGACCCCCTTCCGCCACTTGCATTAGTCAGTAGAGGGCGAGGTCCTATACCAAGTGATGCGGTTAAAGCCACAACCAAAGTTCCAATCATAGAGGAGTGCCATCCAAAGGCACGTCAGCAGGAGGGAAAGATAGATTCGGCCCGGTTCGAGCCCCTTTCACGAGCGAGATTGCGCGAAGAAAGGGGCGTTAACGCGAGGAATAAAAACCTTCTTCAAATATTGGATTCAGAAAGTCATCCTAACCTCGCGAAGCGGGCTTAGGTTGGACCTGAGCTTGAACCTCGGTCTAAATCCTTGCAGGCTCTCCCTCCGGAGCGTGGGAGACTGGAATCTCGCTCACCGGATGCTCGCTTTCTGAATCCAAACCCGCCTGGTCTAGGGCCGTCTGCACTGTCTAGGGAGATAATTGGCTCGCTTCCTTCGATAGGCCTCTCCCTTTCAGGAGCTCGCTCTTTCAGTGTTTCAGTTGGATTCTTCATCATCATCTTCTTCTTTTTCTTCAAGTTCGTGGTTTGGTCGCCAGGACGACGATATCTCGGAGGACGCTTCTTCAGATGGCTCAGAAGACGAGTAGTCTTCACAGCGATTTCATCCGGGGTACTAGCCATCTTGCCAGCCATTCACCAAAAGCATGTCAGGGGGGGTCCTCCCTACATTTATAGGCTGTGAAGGAACTCACATGGTAATCTCAGGCGACGCTAATCCCATGACAATGCAACTTGCTAAATAAGGGTAGGATATATCTTTCCAATCTCTCTAAGTACTTGCAAAGAGCGGAGATTGTGTATAACCTGTATTCACCGATGGTGGACCCACTTGGGCCACGTAAGTGGATCAGAATGAAGTCAAAGGTCGGAATGACCCCAGCCAGAAGACGAGTATTCCTTGATACTCGCCAAGTAGGCGGGAGTCCATTGCAACTCGCTGCAAGCAAGTCTTATTCGAAGATCGTCGGAAGACGAGTAATGATGTTCACTCGCCATAGGCGAGTTCTTACCCGTAGTCGCACAAGCGTCTAGCATACCCTTTAAGTCGCAAGACAGGTATTTCGCGCGGGGGGGGGGGGGGGGGGGAGGGGTGGCTACTCACACATCGTTACCCCAATCCATGATTTGTCTATAAATTAGACCCCATGGGTACCAAGAATTGCACCTTGAATCCCCCCCAATAAGTTCTCCACTCTTCAAGTTGTCTTCCTTGTGCCTCGCTCAACACTTGGTTTTGGAGGAGAAGCTATTTTCGAATTCTGTGTACGCGACGGGACCTCCTCGCTGCAGCACTTGGGTCGCGTTTGTAGACATTCCTTTCTTTTCTCTCTCGCTATCTAGTTCTGTGAAGTCGGCTCGCAGGATCGTTAACTTCAGGCTACCCATTTGGTCCGAATAAATGTGAACTGGTTTTTCGGGTTCACACTCACACGCATACACATTTTTCCGCAATAAAAGCAAATGAATAGAAACTAATCCATTGGAGAGTCAAACATGCGAAAGAAATTACTGTAAATTTCTCAATACCTTCAAAGGTTCAATTGCTATTCACACAGGAATTCATCTTCAATTAAGTGTAGATTTGAAGCTATCGTGCTTCTACAACTACTACAAATAAGATGAATATCAGGTGGCATGATTTAATAAATATTAAAATAGTGAAATATAGATAAAAAATTATGCACTACTGCTCATCCTGGTCGAACAATTGAATTATCATTCAGATAAATTCTAAATTTAGCACTTATTGATAATGAAAGTCAATGTTGAAAATAATTCCAATTCTTTGAATGGATCCTTACTAGATCTAATTTTTCCTTATCAGATTTCCTTTTTATTTCTTCGTCTCAATCTTTTTGTTGATTGTAATGCACTGATATGCATATGCATATGGCACTACTACTCATTTCCACGTTTTCCCCTTCAATCATCAATACATCTGGCTTATGCTTTGTTGGAAACTGAAATGTTACTATTAAAGCATGCATTTTATTTCTTATGGAAAGTACTTCTACGAAGATGAGATACTATTTTGGTTTCCATGGTTGTTTTTCTTTGTATTCCTTATAATTAGACATTGATGTTAATGTTTCATGCCCTTTGCACAGTTTCCTGCCATTTTAGCTGGAATGTGTTTTTTGGTTGACCATTTATAGCATACCTGCTAAATTAGGTATGTTGCTGCACCCCTGCACCCTCCCTAGAGGAAGTGATTTAGACTAAGGGTTGTAAAATATTATTAAATAAATTAAGCAGCTTAACTATTATTATAGCCTTGCCAAGTTCCCGATAGAGAGAGAACCTCGTTAGGAGGTCCAAACTTTAACCATTTAATTAGACTATTAGCGAGAGAGCAAAGCGGGATTTATCACACCGCAAGAAAATCACATTTGACTAGCTGCAAAGCAAACAAACAAATCTGAGAAATGACGATAACAGTAGGTGAATGGTACTCAAGCATTTTCAAATTTGATCATTTAAAATTTAATTGCATGAATTTAATGCTAATCGAGGGGATTAGTACCTGCCGTGGAGCGATTTTTGAAGGCTGGAGGACATAGGATAGGGATGCAGGTCTAGCCACAAGGGGAAAACAGTGTGTGTGTGGGGGGGGGGGGGGTCGAAGGTAGAAAGGGTCGGGTGAACACAATGAGGATAGAGAAGGCTCAAATAGGTTTACTGTAAAATGGAGCCTCGATAATAGTCGATTGGGAAGTAAAATAGAGGAGGCTCTAGTGAAACCATGCAGGAAAAAATTTGCTCTGCATAGGAGCTGAACAGGTACAAAACCCAAACGATGGGCACTTTGTAATCGCTGGAGGAGGGCCGGGGTGAGGTCGTCGGAGGTCGACCGACCCTCAGGAAGATGCGTCAGTGGAGATCATGTCTTCTGCAGCTGGGTTGTGCGGGGAAAGATGGATGGTAGGCGCCAGGAGGCCTCGATCCCGCCGGTGGATGCGCGATAGAGACTCGTCCGACATCAATCCACCCACTAGAAGCCTCGCCGACATGGTTCTAGGCTCTGGAAGAGAGAATTGGACGGGAATGCCGCGTGCTAGACGGGAACCGAGTGAGGACGTATGTCTCATTTGGTTCTTTTCCAGACTACCTGTGGCTTTAATTTTTGAAGGCTTAAATATGATTAAATCATTAAAGGAGGGAGGTGGATTTCATCAAATGAGATTAGTAACTTTAAAATACGGTTTTTTGATCCATCAGGATTAATAACATTCAAAGAGGGGGTTTTCGGAAACCAAAGAGGCACATGAGAAATCGAAGGGGTATTTATGATTTTTAAACTCTCATATGAATTAATTCCGAATTTATTATTAAATTAACATTTGAATTTTCGGAATTAATTCAAATCTGAAATTTTTGATATTTGTTAAAATTCATTCGATTAGAAATTTGTTATCTTGTATGTCATTACTCCTGCTCTACCAGATCTATTTATTTAAGCTTGTGTTGGTCGGTCGAGCCAACATGCCGGAACTAAAATGTGACAAAAATGTAAAAAATAAGAGACAACTGAAATGACATGTGTTAGAAAAGCCCATGTAAAGGGGCCCATTAGTGGCCTATTTATTTCTCTCTCCTTTAGTCCCACATCATGTATAGGATTTATTCTTCTCTCTTCTCTCCTATATATTTGTATTCTCTCCTTGTATTTACATACGGAATAAATATCTACAAGCTTTGGGCTGATTTCTACATGGTATCAGAGGGAGGTTTGAGCATTCCTGCGGACTCCCATCTCTTATCCGCGCGTCCAGCCCCTTCCGAAGAACTGTGGTCTCCGCGGTCTGCCTGTTGAGTCCGCGCGAGCTCCCTTCTCGCTTGCTTCTTGCGGACTGACGTTTGTCTATCCGCTCCCTCCCCTCTCTTCTATTTTCCTTTCCCGTGGATCCACCCCCTCCCCTTTTATAGCCCTCTCTCTGCCCTGTGGGGTCCACCGTCTCCTGCAGTCCGCCGCGTGCTCCCCTGTATCCGCAACGAGCTCGGCGAGTGTTTTTCTACCCGCTGCGACCTCGGCGAGCTCCCTTCCCCTGTATCCGCAGCGAGCTCGGCGAGTGTTCTTCTGCCCGCTGCGACCCCAGCGAGCTCCCTTCCCCTGTATCCGCAGCGAGCTCGGCGAGTGTTCTTCTGCCCGCTGCGGCCTCGACGATCTCTCTTCCCCTGCATCCGCATCGAGCTCGGCGAGCGCTCCTGTCCGCTGCGAGCTCGGCGAGTACTCTTCTACCAGCTGCTGTTTTTCTCCCTCTGGGCGGGCTCCTCTCTCTGTCTTCTGCTCGCGATCTGCTCCAGGTCGCCGCATCCTTGCCGAGCTCCCCGGTTATCTTTGTAGCTTGCGAACTGCCTAGTCGCCGCGACCTCACTTCCTAGTCGCCGCGACCTCCCTGCCTAGTCACCGCGACCTCCCTGCCTAGTCACCGCGACCTGCCGAGTTCGCCGTTCCTGCTCTTCTACCTTCTCCTAACCGCCATGTCTTCTACCGACTCCACTACTGCTAGCCCTCCTGCAGACCGCCCGACTCCTGCTCCTGAACTTCGCGACGAGCTACGAATTACTACTCTTTCCCTCTCTGGGAAGAAAAACTTCATCCCATGGGTGCACTCCGTTCGTCGGGTCCTGCAAGCTAAGGGCCTTGTGGGTCACCTTACCCAGGCTCCTCCTTCTCCAACTACTGATGACTGGATAAGAAATGATGGTCGAGTTCAGACCTGGGTCCTTAACTCCCTCGAGGGTGAGCCCTACCAGATGGTCATGCATCATGAGACCGCTCAAGCAATGTGGGAAGAGCTCCACTCCCTGTACTCAGGCAAAGACAGTCTTCAGCACCTCTTCGACATCATCACCGATCTTCAGGCTTTGGATCTTGGCAAGGCCATGGACATGACTTCCTTTGTGGCTCGTGCTAAAACTCTCACGGAGGCCTGGATTCAGCACCAACCATCCACTACTGATCTGGCGGCTCAGCGTGCCCAGAAGGAGGCTGTTTGCATTGCGATGATTATGGCTCGAGTCCCGCCACACCTTCATAGTATACGGGCACAGGTTTTGGCATCCCCTGTTACTCCCTCCTTTTCGGATGTCTGCTCTATGCTTCTTCGCGTCCCACCTCCCCTGGAGCCCACCGCACCTCCATCTCCGGTCCTTCTCCAGCAGACCCTTCCTCCCCTACTTCCCCCACTATCTTCTACTTGGGGTGATCGTACGGGCTCTCGAGGAAGGGGCCGTGGCGGTCGAGGTCGCCCTCGGTGCTCCTATTGCGGCAGGGATGGACACACTGAAGCCGTCTGTCATAAGAAACATGGCTACCCGCCTCGTCCGCCTACTGCTGCCATTGCTGATACTTCTTCACCCAGCGGTACGGACCTTGAAGCTGTTCGCCTTCAACTGCAGCAACTCCAGGGGCTCCTCAACCCTCCCTCTGCTTCGGTTGCCTTTACCTCCACTGCAGGTATTGCCTCCACCGCCACTACAGGTACTGCTTGTCTCTCCTCCAGTTCCCGTTGGATCCTGGACTCGGGAGCCACTCACCACATTACATCTCTACTGCCGCCAAGATTTTCCGATGCTCCTCACCCAACATCTATTACTGTGGCGAATGGTGCGATTGTCCCGGTCTCTGGGTGTGTTGATCTCTTGATCCACCCCTCCATCTCTCTTTGCTCTGCTCTTTATGTGCCGGCATCCCCTTTTAATTTACTTTCCGTTGGCCGTCTTACTCATGATCTGAACTGCTATATTACCTTCACCTCTACTGGTTTTTTGATACAGGATCAGCAGACGCAGACTACCATTGGTAAAGGACGATTGCAGAATGGGCTCTATCTCCTCCTACCGCACTCTCTTTTGTGTCCTCCAGTGATTGGCATTGCCGTCTTGGGCATGCTCCTCTTCCTATCCTCCAGAAGACGCTCCCTGATGTATCTCTTCAGTCATTTCAATGTAACTCTTGTATTCTTGGCAAACAGCCACGCTCTTCTTTTCCTGCAACTTGTACTCGGAGCTCTGCTCCTTTTGCTTTAATACATTCTGATATTTGGGGTCCGTACAAGGTTGTGAGCATCTTTGGTTATCGTTATTTTTTAACGTTTATTGACGACTACTCGCGTACAACATGGCTGTATTTACTTCGTGATCGCTCCGAGCTTCCTCATGTCTTTCGGGCTTTTGTGCTAGAAACCCAAACGCAATTTTCTACTACTATCAAGATCCTTCGCTCTGATAATGCCCGCGAGTACACTAGCCACGAGGTTGCCAATATTTGTGCGGACTTCGGGATCGTTCATCAGACATCGTGTCCCTACACCCCTCAACAAAACGGGGTAGCCGAACGCAAGAACCGCCACCTTCTTGATGTAGCTCGCTCCCTCATGCTTCACATGAATGTTCCCAAAGTTTACTGGAACTTCGCTGTCTCTACTGCGTGCTATCTCATCAACCGCCTCCCTTCGTCGGTTCTCCAACATGCTACACCATTCAGCCTTCTCTTTCCCTCCGCTCCACCCTTCTCCCTACCACCCAAAGTTTTTGGATGTACCTGTTTCGTCCATCACCTTGGTCCCCCTATCGACAAACTAGATCCCCGCGCAGTAAAACACATCTTTGTCGGCTACTCCCGAACCCAGAAGGGCTATGTCTGTTACTCACCTACTACTCGGACGGTATCGGTGTCCGCTGATGTCACCTTCCGGGAGGATCAACCCTTTTTCCCTCCTCTGCAGCCTCCTCCACCAACCACCACTCCTCCAACTTCCCTTCCTCGACATGTTATCCCGGTCCACACCACTCTTCCCCTTCCTACACCACAACCCCCACCTGCTCCTTCCCGGCCGCCCGTCATTCGGGTCTACTCTCGTCGACCTCCTCTTCCCGTTGCCCCTCTGCAGTCGTCTTCGCCCTTGGACTCTCCGCGGTCTGCTGCTCCGGTGCCCGCCTCTACAGCACATCCGCTGGCCAATTGTGTGTCCCTACCAAGGTTGTAGATGTCGGATATCGGGGACACGTCGGTTTAGGTTTTTCATGTCGGATTTAGTATGTCGGGTGATATATCGGGGATATTTCACATATCGGGTTTTAATATTTAATTATTTATGTGTAATTATTTATAAATTTAATTTTATAAATATATATATATATATATTAATATATTCATAATTTGATATTTATTGAACTCCTAAATTTATCAAACTAATATAAACATTTTGTGTTATACAAGTAATAACGGTATAACGCGTGAAATAAAATAAGAGAAAGCGAAATGTCGAGAAGTTGTCGATGACAATTGAAGATAAGGAACTTTTAGTTCATAATTCAAAGATCATGCATAATTGAAGTCGGTGACGAACTTGAGCAAGGAAGAAAGTCAGAGGAAGGGGAAAAACAACCTAAACTATAAAATAATTTTGGTCTATTGTCTATTAAACCATAGACACTTTTTTCAAGCCTTTATCCCACTATAGTGGGGTCGGCTATATGGATCCTTTGTCGCTATTGTGCCCTATTAGACCATAGACACTAATTAAAATAAATTGAAAAAACCAGTCGATAAAATGTCGGGATATATAGGCCGATATATCGGCGAATATATCGGTCAATAGCGGACATATCAGAGGATATATTGCAAAAGGATATTTTGCAAAAAATATCGGAAACGTGTCGTTTGGTCCATGAAACCTTTATGTCGGCAGACATGCCGGCCATGTCGGAGGATATCCACAACAGTGGTCCCTACATCGGCTCTCTCCACAACTACAGGTGTTGGCTACATCATTATCCTCGGTCTCTATTCCTACCTCCGTCCAGGAGGCTCTTCAACATCCCGGGTGGCGTGCTGCCATGGAAGAAGAAATGAGTGCGCTTTGGGCAAACCGGACTCGGTCCTTGGTCCCCCTTCCTCCCGGACAGAAACCAGTTGGATGCAAATGGGTGTTTGTCATCAAACATGCTCCTAATGGGACTATTGACCGTCTCAAAGCTCGCTTGGTCGCTCGGGGCTTCACTCAGCAACAGGGTCTCGATTATGACGAGACATTCTCCCCGGTCGCCAAACTCAACACGGTTCGCATTCTCATCTCCGTAGCAGTTCATCGACAATGGCCCTTATTTCAACTAGACATCAAGAATGCCTTTCTGAATGGCGACCTCCAAGAAACGGTGTACATGCATCAACCTCCCGGGTTTGAGACCACGGGGGAGTCTCGGGTATGTCATCTTCATAAATCGCTCTATGGTCTCAAACAATCACCTCGGGCATGGTTCGATAAGTTCAACAAGGTTCTCCGGGAGGTTGGTTTTACTCGAAGCTCTGCCGACTTCTCATTATTTACTCGGCACCGAGCAACGGGTACGGTTCTCCTATTAGTATACGTCGATGACATCATCATTACCGGCGACGATTCAAATGGAATACTGGCGGTAAAGAAACATCTGAGCTCCGTCTTTCAAACTAAAGATCTGGGGCATCTTCGGTACTTTCTAGGTCTGGAGGTTGCTAGACGACCAGATGGTTTGGTCCTCTCTCAGCGGAAGTACTGCCTAGATCTCCTTCTTGATGCAGGCTACTCTGGCTGCAAACCTGTAAACACACCCATGGAGGTAAATCACAAACTATGTGCTCAGGCATCGGAGTCAGATACTCTTCTACAAAACCCAGAATATTACCGTCGCCTCGTTGGGAAACTAATCTATCTAACGGTTACAAGACCCGATATATCCTACGCTGTGGGAATCGTCAGCCGATATATGCACTCTCCTCGGAACTCTCATCTTCAAGCAGTGGAACGAATCCTCAGATATCTTAAGACAGCTCCTGGTCAAGGACTTGTGTACAGAACCTCATCTTCAAATCCAAATCGGCATACGCCGATGCTGATTATGCAGGATCTCTGGATGATCGGCGATCCACTAGCGGGTTCTGCACATATTTTGGAGGACATCTGATTACCTGGCGAAGCAAGAAACAAGCTGTTGTTGCTCGATCCTCAGCAGAAGCAGAATATCGGGCAATGACCTCCGTTGTCTCGGAACTCACGTGGATTGAGAGTCTCCTTGCTGACCTTGGGGTCAGGCTCTCTTCACCTGCTCTCCTCTTATGTGACAGTCAAGCTGCCATACATATAGCCAAGAACCCAGTCTTTCACGAGAGAACAAAGCACATTGAGATAGATTGTCACTTCATCCGAGAGAAAGTCCACATGAAGAAGATCGAGCTCAAGCATGTCCCTGGTACTGAACAGGTTGCGGACATCCTCACAAAGGCTCTACCTAGTACCCTCTTCTATCAGTGCTTATCCAAGCTTGGAGCATATGACTTGTACGCTCCAGCTTGCGGGGGAGTGTTAGAAAAGCCCATGTAAAGGGGCCCATTAGTGGCCTATTTATTTCTCTCTCCTTTAGTCCCACATCATGTATATGATTTATTCTTCTCTCTTCTCTCCTATATATTTGTATTCTCTCCTTGTATTTACATACGGAATAAAGATCTACAAGCTTCATGCAACATATCATAGTAATTTGTATGGAGCAACATATCATAGTAATTTGTATGGAGCAACATATCATAATAATTTGTATGGAGCAACATATCATAATAATTTGTATGGAGCAACATATCTTTTTTGGTGCTTATTGATACCTATATTGTAGCTATGGGGAAGAGAAAGAGGTTTGAGAACAGTGGAGTAGGTGTGGATCACTGCCCTGCCACAGTATTTGTCTCAAATCTCCCTTACACATTTCAGACTTCTCAGGTTAGAGTTTCTTTTCAATATACATTTTTCAAGAAATATAAACTACCTTACCTGAATTTGGGATTACTCTGAAGTCTTCCGTTTATTTGTGATATTCATTTCAGCTGGAAAGTGCATTTAGCGAGGTTGGACCCGTGAGGCGCTGCTTTGTGGTCACAAAGAAGGGTTTGTTTGCAACACTTGTCTTTAATTCCATTAACTGATTGCTAATTTGTAGCAGGTGTCTAACTGTGGGGTTTGAAATTTGTTATAACTTTATTTATGAACCATTACTTCCACATTTATCAGTTTAGACTGTAGTTTCGTGCAATTTGAATGAATAATTCGTGTATGCTTAAAGGTTCACGCTGTTCATTGGTGTAAAATGTCAAATAAAGGAATCAAGTAATCAACCACATCACAATTAGGAACTTGTCATTGACTGGGAGCACTCTCTACATTGATGACAAACCATGAACAACATTGATGGGCTGTTCCACATGGGAGAGTTGAAAAAACCTACTAGTAAGTGATACTTACATGTCAAATCTCTTTTGTGCCTTTTGGGAGAGCTGCTAGTTAGTGATATCAGTCTTGTAGATGTCGTCTGACATGTCATCCGACATAAAGGTTTTGGGGAAAAATTACCATGCCATTGATAATTTAAACAAAAATATCTTTTTTGAAAAATATCGCCCGGTATATCGATTTTACACGATATATCGCTCCTGATATATCGGCGTGATTCGTGAGTATTAAAAATGTTACTTGGTATTGGAATACTTGGTACCTCCAATAGAGGTCCAAGGGGATATATATATATTAGGTAGAGAGCAAAGTAAATCCAGAATACATGATATGGGACTAATGTTCCAACACTCCCCCTCAAGTTGGTTGAATATGTCCACTTCATCATAGAAGTGTTGGTGGGTCCTCGGAGGGCTGCAGGTAGTAAGGAAAGGGTGGATTTGGGCTATTGGGGGAAGTGGAGGCCGGGATCCATGGAGGTGGGTCTAGGGTTTTGGCCGGATGTGGGCTGTGGGGCTTGGGGAGGAGGAACGGGGAAGGAGAAGGTTGGTCGGGAGGTGTTTGTGGCTGGGTGAGGGCTGAGAAGGGCAGAGTTGCCGGAGTGGTCAGAGGTGGGTTGCGGGAGACGGGAGGAGTGAGAGGGGAGGCCGGTGAGGGTTGCGGTAGTTTGCAGGAGCTCGGGGAGAAAGGGAGGAGGACGGAGAAAGGCAGGGAAGTAATACCGGAGGTCGGGAGAGGGAGGGCGGGATCCATGGAGGTGGGTCTAGGGTTTTGGCCGGATGTGGGCTGTGGGGCTTGGGGAGGAGGAACGGGGAAGGAGAAGGTTGGTCGGGAGGTGTTTGTGGCTGGGTGAGGGCTGAGAAGGGCAGAGTTGCCGGAGTGGTCAGAGGTGGGTTGCGGGAGACGGGAGGAGTGAGAGGGGAGGCCGGTGAGGGTTGCGGTAGTTTGCAGGAGCTCGGGGAGAAAGGGAGGAGGACGGAGAAAGGCAGGGAAGTAATACCGGAGGTCGGGAGAGGGAGGGCGGGAGAGGTGTAGGCGGGATCTTACTGGAGATGGGAACGGGAACGCCGCAGGTATCGCACGAGAGAGCAGAACTCGGAATCCACCGAGTGTGACCAGCCGGTTGCAATAGGGCAACCTCCGATCCCCAATTTCAGTCACACATGTAACTATATATAGGGAGAGGGGGAAACATAAAATTAGGGCACTCGATTGGACGACTATTAATGTTCGGGCCGATCGGGGCTAAATACAACATGAAAAATAAAATGTAAAATATGAATTTGACTCGGAACGACCATCTGGGCGCATCCGCGGACTCGGATCGCCCAAACGGGTCGCCGATCACCGCCTCCTGCAGGGATAAACGCGCGCGTGCCGTCAGTCGCCATCAGTGCGCACCGGAGATACATTGTCAAATTTTAGTACAACTCTCCTCTGGGTGGTCTGCACTAGTAATATATGTTAATTGTAACGTTATAAACTCATAAATGAGGTTTTTGTAAAATATAAAATAGTTGGAGGGCAGGTTCTTTGTAATTCTGTGAAATGTCAGAAGATTTTGGTAATTAACCCCATATACACACGCCTAAGGTTTACTTCGCAATTCTCTTCATTTTCTATGATGAAGTGGACATATTCATCCAAAAACTTGCTTTTACAATACCAAGTAACATTTTTAATACTCGTGTAAAATCGATATATCTGCAAGTTAGCAATCAGTTAGAGTCACAGTTAGACTCAGAGAGATAAAGCCTTCTTCATACTTCTCCCTTACAAAATGGCAGTCGACCTCTATGTGTTTTGTGCGTTCATGAAACACAGGATTAGTTGCTATCTGTATCGCAGCCTGATTATCACACCATAGAGGAGTGAGATCTTGAACAAGGTACTCGATTTCACCAAGCATCTGTCTAACCCACATGATCTCAGTAACAGAGTGGGACATAGCCCGATATTCTGCCTCAGCACTAGATCTAGCAACAGTGGTCTGTTTCTTGCTCTTCCAGGAGACGAGATTTCCACCCATAAAGATAGTAAATCCCGTGGTTGACTTTCGAGTGGCTAAGCTGCCTGCCCAGTCAGAGTCACAGTATGCCTCTATACTAGAATGGTCTCGATTCTTGTATGATATCTCGAGACCTGTATCTTTCTTTATGTACCTGACGATCCGAAGAACAGATTCCCATTGAGAGGTAGTTGGAGCAGCCATGAACTGACTGACCTTACTTACAACACAAGCAATGTCAGGACGAGTCATGATAAAGTAGTTCTGTTTTCCAACTATTCTACGGTACTTCTCTAGTGAATCAAATGGTTTGCTTTCGACAAGGAGACCTTTTTCCCCTGGTTCAAGTGGAGAGTCCATAGAGCCACAGTTAGACATTCCAAGGTCGGATAGAAGGTCGAGAGCATATTTGCGTTGACAAATAAAGATAAAATCATCATAATTAGTGACTTCAATCCCTAGGAAGTACCGTAAAGGACCCAAATCTTTTGTCTGGAAGTTGGAGTGTAAGAATGCCTTGAGGTTTGTTATCCCTTCAGAATTGCTTCCTGTGATTACAATATCATCGACATAAAGCACTAGAAGAACAGTACCAACCAAAGATTTCTGATAAAAGAGAGACGAGTCTTTTGTACTCTTGGTAAGCCCAAATTGAGTGACCACAAATCGGAAACGAGCAAACCATGCTCGAGGGGATTGTTTTAATCCATATAACAACTTCCGGAGATGACATACCTTGTTACGCCCCCCTCAGCAACGAACCCAGGTGGTTGTTCCGTATACACCTCTTCATCTAAGGATTCATGAAGAAATGCATTCTTGATGTCCAACTGGCAGAAGGGCCACTGGTGAGAGGCTGCAAGAGAGAGTAGGATGCGGATAGAGGACATCTTAGCAACGGGGGCAAATGTTTCATCATAATCCACGCCATAAGTCTAAGCATAGCCTTTAGCTACCCGACGGGCCTTCAAGCAATTGAGGGAACCATCCACATTGACTTTGATAGAATAGATCCATTTGCATCCAATAGCCCGCTTGCCAGGAGGTAAGGAGACCAAGTCTCAAGTGTTGTTAATTTGAAGAGCTGTCAATTCATCGTGCATAGCAGTCAACCAGCCAAAATGAGCTTTGGCCTCTGCAACAGTAGAGGGTAGACGGTATTGATACAGAGTGGAATGCAGGGCAGTATGAGAGGCAGACAATCCCTGGTAAAAGCTTACATATAAAGGTTTATCCCGACAAGTCCGACTTCCTTTCCGGACAGCAATAGGGAGATCTGGGCTGACTGGCATGAGAGCAGCATACACGCTAGCAGGTGCTTCCGCAGGAACAGTCGACATATCATCAGTGGGAGAGGTAGGCTGAGGTGGCAACAACAATGTACTATCAGAAGAGCGACGAGAGTAAACTTGCCCCCAAAGGGGACACAGAAGGTCAGTCGGTGAGAGGAGTGCAGGTGCAGGACTAGGAACCAAGATGTCATCAAGAGATGGATCAGGACATGGTGATTTACTAGAAAGGTAAGGGTCCGATTCTCGGAAGACAACATCCAAGGAGATAATGTATTTGCAGAGATCAGGAGAATAACACCGATATCCTTTAGTATTCCGAGAATAGTCAAGGAAAATACATTTCAAAGAGCGAGGATCAAGTTTCGAGACAGAGGGACGAGCATCCCTAACAAAGCAAACACACCCAAAGACCTTCAAAGGAAGAAGGGGACCAACAAGGTCTGGGTAAAGAGTGTGGTAGGGTGTCTCCCCCTCAAGGATATGAGTGGGAAGATGATTAATGAGATGGGCAGCGGTAAGAACGGTATCGCCCCAGAAGTGTTTGGGTACGAGCCTATAGTGAAGAATGCCCCGGGTGACCTCAAGGAGGTGTCGATTTTTCCTTTCCGCAACACCATTTTGTTGGGGGGTATGGCGACAGCTGGTTTGATGCAGGATATCTTTGTCAGAGAGAAAGTTAGACATGGACTGAGATAGGTATTCCCAACCATTATCAGTTCAATGACACTTAAGACGAACAAAAAATTGAGTAAAGATTTCATTCCATAGATTTTGAAAAATAGACGGCAGCTCAGAACGATGTTTCATTAAGCACACTCAAGTCATTCTAGAGAAATCATCAATAAACGTAACAAAATATTTGTGTCCTAACAACGTAGGGACAGGACACGGTCTCCAAACATCAGAATGAAGTAAATCAAAAGGTGCAGACGCACGAACATCAAAACGAGGTACATAGCTAACTCTGTGGAGTTTAGCAAACAAACAAGACTCACAACTGAGATAGGAAACCTTCCTAAACTCAGGATACAGGCGACGCATGACCTGCATAGACGGATGATCATGACGATAGTGAAGATCCCAGAATTTGGTGGAGGCAGCAGAACAAGCAAGATGAGAGACTTCGTCCAACACATAGACGCCACCACGCAGTTTTCCTTTACCAATAATACGGCTCATCAACTGTTCTTGAAAAATGCAACCAGAAGATATGAAGGTAGCAGTACAGTTTAAGTCACGAGTAAACTTACTAATTGACAATAAGTTGTAAGCCGATTGAGGGACATGAGCAACAGAGGATAGAGTCATGTCAAGCGTCACATTGCAGCTACCAATCCCGACAATGGGTACAGTTGATCCATCCGTAACTGTAATTGAAGACCCACTATGAGGTTTGTATGAGTGTAAGATACCTGAGGTACTCGTCAGGTGATCAGAAGCACCAGAGTCTGCCAACCACTGGACTGGACGCTGTGAGGTGCAAACAAGCTGAATATTAGGCTGGACAGTTTGGACCACAGCAGTACGATGAGTCAAAGAGTCAATCTGGAGGGCCTGCAAGCGACGATACTCATCCTCAGATATTTCCACAGTTCTCGGATTCGGAGATGCAGAAGTAGAGTCGGCCAAGTGCGCAGAACGAGATGACGAAGGAGGTTTGGATGCCCAGTCTGGCTTCCCATGAACCACCCAACAAGTATCCTTCGTGTGGCCTCGACGCCCGCAATGGGTACAATGTCTCGTGTCGGTATCACGACCACGACCAGAGCGCCCCCCCGACTAGTTCCTCGTCCTCCCCCAGAAGCAAGAGCCATTGATTCTCCGAAGAAAATATGTAGAGCAGATGGAGTACATGTTGAACCGGCTTTAGTCAGACGATGGTACACACTAACAGTTTGCAGGATAGAAGGACTTGCTAACATTTCAGTCTTCGTTGTCGAGAAGTTTGGATCGAGCCCATTTAGAAGCCAAAGCAGAACAAGATGCTCACGTTGAGCCTGATGCTCTTCCCTAGTAGAGGGGATCTCCCAAAGATCCAAGATTTCATTAGCCAGAACCTTTCATTCCGCGAAATACTCGGTGACACGGCGCGCCCCTTGTCTTAGCTCAGCCATCTTAGGGAAGAGCTCACCAAGATGAGAGAGATTGTTTGCCTGAGAGAACATCATATGCAGAGTATCCCATCGTTCCTTAGCGCTGTCACAATTCTTGCACATTTGCTGAACGGATGGATCCATGGAGCTCAGGAGAAGAGCAAAGATGCGACAATCATCACTATACCAATCATCTTATTATGTAGTTCCCACAACATGAGTTGGGAGACGGGTAAGGTGGTGCGTATGGCGGATGCCCGATAGGGACATAGTAACCCCCTTTTTCCATAACTGGAAGTTGCAGGAGGTAAGGATGGTAGTAGCAAGCCTCGCATTAGGAGGAAAGGTATTGGTAGAATCCCCGGAGGGAATAGTCGTTTGAGTGGTGCTCGTGACGGAGGAACCCATGACCTAGATGTAACAGAAGACGTTATGCTGGACACCGACAAAGATCAGTTGAGAGGCCGACGGGATGCAAAGTAGAATCAATAGAAGGAGCAACAGTAGTATCAGAGAGCATCGGAGAAGCCGACGGGAACAGGAGCATCAGTATCAGTGTCGGCAAAGGTCATTAGAGAAGCCGACGCCAGGAGATGTCATGCGGAGAGGCCGACGGTAGGCGGCATCTTTACCGAGGCACGCCGCCGTCTGATCGTGCGATGCGCCCATCGGCGTGCAGAGAAGATGTCGCAGGCGTGAGCGGCGGGATGCGAGATGTGAGCGGCGGCGAATCTGCGAGACGCGAGCGACGAATCGGCGAGACGCGAGCGGCGGGTTGCGAGATGCGAACGAGCGAGTGGAAAAAAACCTAAACACCCTCTGATACCATGTTACTTGGTATTGGGATACTTGGTACCTCCAATAGAGGTCCAAGGGGATATATATATATATATATATATATATATATATATATATATATATATATATATATTAAGTAGAGAGCAAAGTAAATCCAGAATACATGATATGGGACTAATGTTCTAACAAAAAAAAAATATTTTTTCATTTTTTTAACCCACATAGCGGCAATATTTTGTTTCACGCTTCATTTAGTGCATCTTTATGATCCTAGCTTCGACTATTTTCCCGTCTCTCTCTCTCATTTGGTGTTTTTATGTTGTTTACTTCCATCAATGCCTCTTTCTTGTGCCCTAGTTTTGACGCCCCTTTTTTGTGCCCTAAGTTTTTACGCCCCTTTCCCTAGCTTTTGACGCCTCTTTCGTGTGCCTCGCTTTTGACCCTCCTTGTGCCCTAACTTTTGACCCCTCGTTCTTGTGCCCTCGCTTTTGACCCCTCTTTCTCGTTCCCTAGATTGTCTCCTCTTTCTTTTTCCCTAGATTCAGCGACTTAGTCTTTGACTTATGCTTTGATTGCGTGTGTGACGTGCGTCAGTGCGTCTGAGGCTTCGATAACTTAGCTCTGGTTTTATTTTCTTTGCTTCTCCTCTGATAGCAGCGTGAGTTTAATTTTTAAAATACCGCTTCTTCTTGGTTTCTATCTTCCTCATAGCCTGCGAATTCCTCATTTCGTGATAATCGTGTCGCATGCTTGCTGCCCGCTACTTGATCCATGTTGGGCTTTTTGTTCCTTCCTATTTATAACTGAATTTCTCTCTTCTGTTTTTTTGTTTGTTTACAACAGAGTTTTTATCTTACGTCTTGAATCATCGATCTTTCGATCATATAAGTATAAGCAAGTCGTTTGTTTTAATGTTTAATTATAATCATTTTACTTTATATTTGTTTTGTAATTTATAAACATACATTATAAGTACAATTATAGATATCTATAAAAATGTGTATATATATAAATAAATTTATTTAATTATTAAAATATGACATTGTAAAATATCCTCGATTTATCTCCCGTAATTCGATATCTATCATTTTAAATTCAAACCGACATGAACTAGACATCTGCAACCCTGAGTGATATTTACATATAAAAACATGTGGTTCATTGATGCTTGAAGGTTCCTGTGATTCTTTGGTGTAAAATATCAAATAAAAGAACTAGCCACATATCACAATTGGGAACTTTTCATTATCTGGGAACACTCTCTACATTAATTATTTGGTAGAGGATCCAAGTTAGTAAGGTTGGGATCATCGTCTTCGGCACCAATCAACAAACACAAGTCGTCGATAGGGCATTTGTATGTGGGTGAGTATGATTGCTAGCAACAAGAGTAGAGGCCCTTTCGAAGGAGCTTGAGATACTTTTGGTGACAGGAGTGCATCTCGGTAGGCTCGGATTGGTTCTACCGAAAATCAAGAATCGATCCATATAGATTTGGTTCCACATTTTCAGAACCAGAATCGACCCATATATTCAAAGTCTATAACCATACATGTACAAAAAAGTTCAATTCGGTTCCGGTTCAGCTCCAGTTTGGCTCTCGATTATACCCGTCAACATAATTATAACTCAAAATCCTTATAAAATTTATCAAAAATCTCTACTTTGTTTTTACACAAATCTTATTGTCATATATGTTCTTTATATTCAACAATAAACCTATAGAATATTGGTATAAATTTAATTTTGTTGTATTAAGCGAAAATCCAATGAGATTTCTTTTCTTGGACTTATATTTATGTGATGAGTATCAGACATTTGGTTTTTAGGTTGGTTCTCGGGTATTCGACCACAAGAATTGAGAGCCTATCCATAAGGTCGTTTTTTGCCTTTGCTAGAATCATACTCGAATCAAGAACCATCAAAACCGTCTCAAATGATCGGTTCCGTTCTTGGTTCTCTTTTTCTTTTTGCACACCTACTTGGTGAGATAAGCGTTAGGGTGGTGGGGGTATTGTTGGAGATTATGGCGGGCCGATCAACGAAGTTCCAGGTGGAGGTGGAGGATCCGGGCGATGAAGATGTCGTTGAGGTTTGCAGGAGCTGGTGGTGTGGCAGAGTAGAGGAGAGAGACAGGGACACCGAGGCAACGAGCTTGCTCCGTGACATGAGAGAGAGAGAGAGAGTAGACAGGTTATGGACATGAAGGCGCCTGCGAATGTGGCGCTACATTACCTCTAGAAAGTACCCCAGATAATTGTCCGAGGAGATTCCTGTGATGTGCATGATGATCTCGGGGATGTAGGCTGCTATGGTCTCGGGCTGGCTAACTGTGGTGAGGCGCTCATAAGCATCATCCTCTTGATGTGGACACCGAGATAACGAGCTTGCTTCATGACATGAGAGAGAGAGAGGGAGAGAGAGTAGACAGGTTGTGGACATGAAGGCGCCTGGGAATGTGGCACTACATGACCTCTAGGAAGTACCCCAGATAATTGTCCGAGGAGATTCCAGTGATGTGCATGATGATCTCGGGGATGTAGGCTGCTATGGTCTCGGGCTGGCTAACTGTGGTGAGGCACTCATAAGCATCATCCTCTTGATGTGTGTCGTGGTGACAGAGGAATTCCTCCTTCAATGTTGGCCATGAGCTGTTAGTGACATTTTGGCGCTTCCAACACACCCATTGTGGCACATGATTTTCCATATAAGTAGTCGCCATGGGGATTTTCCAGTTGACGGGGATGGACTGAAGGTCGGAAAAAATACTTGGCATTGGCGATCCAACGGAGGGGGTTTGTGCCGTCAAACTCCGGAATCTCAATTCGATGGAGGTGTGCTAGATGAATGTCCTCAACGGTGTAGAACTCAATTTAGTCGACAACATGCTGGTAGTGGGCGGAGTTATCGGTTGATGATGATGCCCGTGAGCTTGCAGAGGAGGTGCGTGAGATCTCTTAAGCGAGCTTCTAGTCGATGCAAGTGAGTTAATCAGTGGAAATTAAAACATAGGCATCCTCATCGGTGCATAGGGCCATTGAACGAGTTGTGAGCATGAATCAAAGGAGCCAAAAATCATGAGAACGAAAACAATGGGCTGCTGGACTGAACGGGTTCACAGAAAGGCCGTTGGAAGTAACATGGAGAAACGGCGGGACGTCCATGTATGGGTTTTGATTTGGAGTCTAGGTGCAATATCAATATCGATCGAGAGCATCAAGGTGCTCGTTCCACTCAGAAGCACGAGATTGCGCTGGTCAGCAATCAAATTAAAGTCCACGATGGAGTGAACATAGAGACGGATAATGGGACCTGTAGAAATCAGCCCAAAGCTTGTAGATCTATATTCCGTATGTAAATACAAGGAGAGAATACAAATATATAGGAGAGAAGAGAGAAGAATAAATCCTATACATGATGTGGGACTAAAGGAGAGAGAGAATAAATAGGCCACTAATGGACCCCTTTACATGGGCTTTTCTAACACTCTCCCGCAAGCTGGAGCGTACAAGTCATATGCTCCAAGCTTGGATAAGCATTGATAGAAGAGGGTACTAGGTAGAGCCTTTGTGAGGACGTCCGCAACCTGTTCATTACCAGGGACATGCTTGAGCTCGATCTTCTTCATGTGGACTTTCTCTCGGATGAAGTGACAATCTACCTCAATGTGCTTTGTTCTCTCGTGAAAGACTGGGTTCTTGGCTATATGTATGGCAGCTTGACTGTCACATAAGAGGAGAGCAGGTGAAGAGAGCCTGACCCCAAGGTCAGCAAGGAGACTCTCAATCCACGTGAGTTCCGAGACAACGGAGGCCATTGCCCGATATTCTGCTTCTGCTGAGGATCGAGCAACAACATCTTGTTTCTTGCTTCGCCAGGTAATCAGATGTCCTCCAAAATATGTGCAGAACCCGCTAGTGGATCGCCGATCATCCAGAGATTCTGCATAATCAGCATCGGCGTATGCCATCAATGTTGGATTTGAAGATGAGGTTCTGTACACAAGTCCTTGACCAGGAGCTGTCTTAAGATATCTGAGGATTCGTTCCACTGCTTGAAGATGAGAGTTCCGAGGAGAGTGCATATATCGGCTGACGATTCCCACAGCGTAGGATATATCGGGTCTTGTAACCGTTAGATAGATTAGTTTCCCAACGAGGCGACGGTAATATTCTGGGTTTTGTAGAAGAGTATCTGACTCCGATGCCTGAGCACATAGTTTGTGATTTACCTCCATGGGTGTGTTTACAGGTTTGCAGCCAGAGTAGCCTGCACCATGAAGGAGATCTAGGCAGTACTTCCGCTGAGAGAGGACCAAACCATCTGGTCGTCTAGCAACCTCCAGACCTAGAAAGTACCGAAGATGCCCCAGATCTTTAGTTTGAAAGACGGAGCTCAGATGTTTCTTTACCGCCAGTATTCCATTTGAATCGTCGCCGGTAATGATGATGTCATCGACGTATACCAATAGGAGAACCGTACCCGTTGCTCGGTGCCGAGTAAATAATGAGAAGTCGGCAGAGCTTCGAGTAAAACCAACCTCCCGGAGAACCTTGTTGAACTTATCGAACCATGCCCGAGGTGATTGTTTGAGACCATAGAGCGATTTATGGAGATGACATACCCGAGACTCCCCCGTGGTCTCAAACCCGGGAGGTTGATGCATGTACACCGTTTTTTGGAGGTCGCCATTCAGAAAGGCATTCTTGATGTCTAGTTGAAATAAGGGCCATTGTCGATGAACTGCTACGGAGATGAGAATGCGAACCGTGTTGAGTTTGGCGACTGGGGAGAATGTCTCGTCATAATCGAGACCCTGTTGCTGAGTGAAGCCCCGAGCGACCAAGCGAGCTTTGAGACAGTCAATAGTCCCATTAGGAGCATGTTTGATGACAAACACCCATTTGCATCCAACTGGTTTCTGTCCGGGAGGAAGGGGCACCAAGGACCAAGTCCGGTTTGCCCAAAGCACACTCATTTCTTCTTCCATGGCAGCACGCCACCCGGGATGTTGAAGAGCCTCCTGGACGGAGTTAGGAATAGAGACCGAGGATAATGATGTAGCCAACACCTGTAGCTGTGGAGAGAGCCGATGTAGGGACACACAATTGGCCAGCGGATGTGCTGTAGAGGCGGGCACCGGAGCAGCAGACCGCGGAGAGTCCAAGGGCGAAGACGACTGCAGAGGGGCAACGGGAAGAGGAGGTCGACGAGAGTAGACCCGAATGACGGGCGGCCGGGAAGGAGCAGGTGGGGGTTGTGGTGTAGGAAGGGGAAGAGTGGTGTGGACCGGGATAACATGTCGAGGAAGGGAAGTTGGAGGAGTGGTGGTTGGTGGAGGAGGCTGCAGAGGAGGAGGGAAAAAGGGTTGATCCTCCCGGAAGGTGACATCAGCGGACACCGATACCGTCCGAGTAGTAGGTGAGTAACAGACATAGCCCTTCTGGGTTCGGGAGTAGCCGACAAAGATGTGTTTTACTGCGCGGGGATCTAGTTTGTCGATAGGGGGACCAAGGTGATGGACGAAACAGGTACATCCAAAAACTTTGGGTGGTAGGGAGAAGGGTGGAGCGGAGGGAAAGAGAAGGCTGAATGGTGTAGCATGTTGGAGAACCGACGAAGGGAGGCGGTTGATGAGATAGCACGCAGTAGAGACAGCGAAGTTCCAGTAAACTTTGGGAACATTCATGTGAAGCATGAGGGAGCGAGCTACATCAAGAAGGTGACGGTTCTTGCGTTCGGCTATCCCGTTTTGTTGAGGGGTGTAGGGACACGATGTCTGATGTACGATCCCGAAGTCCGCACAAATATTGGCAATCTCGTGGCTAGTGTACTCGCGGGCATTATCAGAGCGGAGGATCTTGATAGTAGTAGAAAATTGCGTTTGGGTTTCTAGCACAAAAGCCCGAAAGACACGAGGAAGCTCGGAGCGATCACGAAGTAAATACAGCCATGTTGTACGCGAGTAGTCGTCAATAAACGTTAAAAAATAACGATAACCAAAGATGCTCGCAACCTTGTACGGACCCCAAATATCAGAATGTATTAAAGCAAAAGGAGCAGAGCTCCGAGTACAAGTTGCAGGAAAAGAAGAGCGTGGCTGTTTGCCAAGAATACAAGAGTTACATTGAAATGACTGAAGAGATACATCAGGGAGCGTCTTCTGGAGGATAGGAAGAGGAGCATGCCCAAGACGGCAATGCCAATCACTGGAGGACACGGAAGAGAGTGCGGTAGGAGAAGCATCAAGGAGATAGAGCCCATTCTGCAATCGTCCTCTACCAATGGTAGTCTGCGTCTGCTGATCCTGTATCAAAAAACCAGTAGAGGTGAAGGTAATATAGCAGTTCAGATCATGAGTAAGACGGCCAACGGAAAGTAAATTAAAAGGGGATGCCGACACATACAGAGCAGAGCGAAGAGAGATGGAGGGGTGGATCAAGAGATCAGCACACCCAGAGACCGGGACAATCGCACCATTCGCCACAGTAATAGATGTTGGATGAGGAGCATCGGAAAATCTTGGCGGCAGTAGAGATGTAATGTGGTGAGTGGCTCCCGAATCCAAGATCCAACGGGAACTGGAGGAGAGACAAACAGTATCTGTAGTGGAGGTGGAGGCAATACCTGCAGTGGAGGTAGAGGCAACCGAAGCAGAGGGAGGGTTGAGGAGCCCCTGGAGTTGCTGCAGTTGAAGGCGAACAGCTTCAAGGTCCGTACCCCTGGGTGAAGAAGTATCAGCAATGGCAGCAGTAGGCGGACGAGGCGGGTAGCCATGTTTCTTATGACAGACGGCTTCAGTGTGTCCATCCTTGCCGCAATAGGAGCACCGAGGGCGACCTCGACCGCCACGGCCCCTTCCTCGAGAGCCCGTACGACCACCCCAAGTAGAAGATGGTGGGGGAAGTAGGGGAGGAAGGGTCTGCTGGAGAAGGACCGGAGATGGAGGTGCGGTGGGCTCCAGGGGAGGTGGGACGCGAAGAAGCATAGAGCAGACATCCGAAAAGGAGGGAGTAACAGTGGATGCCAAAACCTGTGCCCGTATACTATGAAGGTGTGGCGGGACTCGAGCCATAATCATCGCAATGCAAACAGCCTCCTTCTGGGCACGCTGAGCCGCCAGATCAGTAGTGGATGGTTGGTGCTGAATCCAGGCCTCCGTGAGAGTTTTAGCACTAGCCACAAAGGAAGTCATGTCCATGGCCTTGCCAAGATCCAAAGTCTGTAGATCGGTGATGATGTCGAAGAGGTGCTGAAGACTGTCTTTGCCTGAGTACAGGGAGTGGAGCTCTTCCCACATGGCTTTAGCGGTCTCATGATACATGACCATCTGGTAGGGCTCACCCTCGAGGGAGTTAAGGATCCAGGTCTGAACTCGACCATCATCTTATCCAGTCATCAGTAGTTGGAGAAGGAGGAGCCTGGGTAAGGTGACCCACAAGGCCCTTAGCTTGCAGGACCCGACAAACGGAGTGCACCCATGGGATGAAGTTTTTCTTCCCAGAGAGGAAAAGAGTAGTAATTCGTAGCTCGTCGCTAAGTTCAGGAGCAGGAGTCGGGCGGTCTGCAGGAGGGCTAGCAGTAGTGGAGTCGGTAGAAGACATGACGGTTAGGAGAAGGGAGAAGAGCGAGAACGGCGAACTCGGCAGGTCGCGGCGACTAGGCAGGGAGGTCGCGGCGATTAAGCAATGAGGTCGCGGCGACTAGGCAGCTCGCAAGCGACTAAGAGATAAGGAGAGCGCGGCAGATCGCGGCGACGAGGCAGGGAGGTCGCTGCGAGTAGGCAGTTCGCAAGCGACAAAGATAAACGGGGAGCTCGGCAGGGATGCGACGACCTGGAGCAGATCGCGAGCAGAAGACAGAGAGGAGCCCGCCCAGAGGGAGAAAAACAGCAGCGGGTAAAAGAGTGCTCGCCGAGCTCGCAGCGGACAGGAGCGCTCGCCGAGCTCGCTGCGGATGCAGGGGAAGAGAGATCGCCTAGGTCGCAGCGGGCAGAAGAACACTCGCCGAGCTCGCTGCGGATACAGGGGAAGGGAGCTCGTCGGGGTCGCAGCGGGCAGAAGAACACTCGCCGAGCTCGCTGCGGATACAGGGGAAGGGAGCTCGCCGAGGTCGCAGCGGGTAGAAAAACACTCGCCGAGCTCGCTGCGGATACAGGGGAGCACGCGGCGGACTGCAGGAGGCGGTGGACCCCACAGGGCAGAGAGAGAGGGCTATAAAAGGGGAGGGGGGGGGGGGGTGGATCCACGGGAAAGGAAAAGAGAAGAGAGGGGAGGGGGCGGATAGACAAACGTCAGTCCGCAAGAAGCAAGCGAGAAGGGAGCTCGCACGGACTCAACAGGCAGACCGCGGAGACCACAGTTCTTCGGAAGGGGCTGGGCGCGCGGATAAGAGATGAGAGTCCGCAGGGATGCCAAAACCTGCATCTGATACATGTAGAAATCAGCCCAAAGCTTGTAGATCTATATTCTGTATGTAATTACAAGGAGAGAATACAAATATATATTTGAGAAGAGAGAAGAATAAATCCTATACATGATGTGGGACTAAAGGAGAGAGAGAAATAAATAGGCCACTAATGGACCCCTTTACATGGGCTTTTCTAACAGGACCGAAGGTCGAGCTCACACAAAAGACGAGAAACCAATGTTTTAAAAACCGGACCGGACCGGCCGGTTCGACCGGTCGGACCGTGAACCGGCCAGGTAACCGGTCCGGTAAAGACTAAGAACCGGCTCAGCCAAGAACCGTGGCAGAACCGGCTAACCGGGCGGGCTAACCGTTGACCCGCGAACCGGCCCGATTTCGTGAAAACCGTCCGGTTCCTTAAACAGGGATATTTTTTTCAAAAAAATGCTTCAGAGGGGATTCGAACCTGCACCTTGAAGAATTTAATCAACTCTTCCAACCAACTGTTCCAGCTAATTTTGTTGAAAACTATTTGTTTTGTTTTTACTTATGCAATATCTAATTAGATTACTTATATAGTTATATATGTGCAGTATTTGTATTAATATAAATTTATATATTTATATATATTATTTAATGTACTTGTATATATGTATAATATATTATATACTTATTTGTATAATATACATAAATATATATTATATAGTGCACGTTTTATCACTTATGTGTGCGTGATTTAATTTAAAAAATAAAACTAAATTTTCATAGCAAATTTAATAATTTATTATATATGTGAAAAAAATATTAATATTGAGATTTTATATGATAACAAATTATATTACTATTTATGAAATTATTTTATATAATTTATATTGTGTTTATTTCATTATTTGTGTCATTTTTATTAAAAAAATATAGACCAATTTAAATTATAATATATAATTTAAATATTTTTTATATTATCTAACATCACGGTTCAACCCCGGTCCGACCGGTCCAACCGGTCGGATCTTGAACCTTTGATCTCACCGGTCCATTCTCCGGTCCGGTTCTGAAAACCTTGCGAGAAACACAAGACGGGTGATCCTGTACGAACGATCAGACATGCATGTTGCGGTTCGAACCAACACGCGTATGAGAGCTGGCCTTCCTCTGGAGCTAGGGCAGGGAAGGAGGATACAATTAGGTTCAAGGATTGAACCCTAAGTAGGCGGCATGTCGGAGCAATTGATAGATTGGTATCGTCACATTGAATCCAATAGATTAATACAATGCAAGATACAATATATCGAGGTATGTTCAATACCTAATTTTTGAGGGCAGGATCCCTTTAAGAAAGACAAGGATCCAAGATGATCTAAGAAACTTCTCCATTCCCTTATATAGATGGGAGTGGACACACAATGCAATTACAAAAATGCCACTTGGGTTACATAGGTAAGTATGACACACGCAACACTATGTTGACAGCACTTTGCGAGGCGACTGTGGGCCCAGAGGGTTGTAATCATAGCAAATTAACTGTTGGTGTGATACCTCTTAAGAAGGTAGGCTCGTATGCATGGATACATCCGAAGTAATATTTGGGTTATCTTGAACATCAGACAATTGTAGAATAGGCTCACAATTTTGAGGTTATAGCAACGTGTTTGCCGTGTAATGCGTTTTATTAACTGTATCTAGTAAAACTCTTTCCTAAAATTTCGAAGGTTAGGCTCCAATATTTTAACGCTATGTATTTGAACAGTAAGTCACTTTGAACAGTAAGTCACGTCTTTTCTGATATAAATATCCCGTAACGTTTTGCCATGTGCACTAGTTTTTTTGCCAAATTTAGTAGATTATTTTATATTGGCCTTTTGTATTATTTCTCATGTAAATGTATGCTAGTAATATCATGAATTTTCCTCTTTGCTTCATTCATATATTTCTCTTATTTGATAATGTTCATTCTTTTTAAAAATAGGTTTTCTTACCTTGTTTTCTTCATACTTACAGGATCTGATGCAAATCGTGGCTTTGGGTTTGTGCAATTGTGAGTTCAAATTCCATTTGCTCATCATTCCAACACCGCCACTAACCTTTTTCTTGATGATAATTTGTTACTGATTTTGTTTTGTAAGATTGTTTAGTTATGACGATCTCCATTTGAAGGAACCTTTAACATGATTTATAGTATATACCAGAACTCAGTTTCAACATGTTATGCTTCTGCTTCAACACCATATATATATGTGTGTGTGTTTGTGTGTGTGCGCACACCATTTTAAGTATTTAATTATGGATTTTAGAAAATAAGTAACCATATCTTTACTCAAAAACATTTCAAAGCAAGATGAGAATAAAATGCTCTCCCTCGCTCATTCCTCCATTCTAATTATAATTTGCCATTCACACTATTGTGTTTCACAAGGCTGCTGAATTATTTATCTTGCCTAAAATGTTTCACCGTGCTGTTGGATTTAATGATCAGCTTCTATTTTAAATTTAACAGATATATCTCATTCCAAGATATAGCCGACCCCACCCTACTATAGTGCGATAAAGGCTTGAGTGTTGTTGTATCTCATTCCAAGATGGATCCATTTTCCCATCAGCTTCGGAGTAAAGAAAACAAGAAGATAGATAAAACATTAGCATAGGGATAATTCTTGATCTTATAACATCTGTTTAAGCCCTACTTTTAAATATAAACCCATTTACAGCATAATTTCTTCTGTTCTTGTCCTTGTTTGTTTTTCAGTTTCTTGGATGCATTTTCTATACTGTTATCCGTCTTCACAGCAGGAGCTGGTGCTGCCATCTGAATCTCCGATGCTTGTAAAATGTTAAATAGTTTAACCAATTTTCCTTGACCTTTTATAAAGTTCTGTAAAAACCTTACACTTTTTAATATCTACTTATTCTCTAATTTTTTTAATGCTAGATATATTGATGCAGCGGTAAGGTACATGCGGAGGTGGACTCGCTTAATGCAGTCCTAGATGCAATGACGTGTAATGAAAGTGCACAAGTGGTCCGCTAAAATTGTCAACAAGTAATTATTTATTATGAATTAACAACAGGTGCACATGCAGTTGCAAACAATTAATTAACGGAGGACAAAGTATTAATTTTTGCAGAACGAAAGAGGCACAAGTGTTTTAAACACAAGCAAAATAAATCCTGCAAGTTACACTAATAGTGATACTAATAACATAATAAAACAGAAATCCTCCACAATAAGAGTTCCTGAAATAAACAACAATAAAAGAAATAACTTTTACCACGATTTGCGCTTGCAGGCGGCGGCGGCGGTTGTGGGAGGCAAGTGAGTGATGTTGGGAGTAGAGCGGGATGGTAGAGGCTCGGGTAGGCAGTGGAGGACGGCAATAAGGGAGGAAATGGCTGGCTGGTAGTGGCCGACAAGGTGGGGAAGAGGGGAGTGAACAGTACTTTTAATTTATGAACAGTGGCTGGAAATTAAACATATGCGGTGGCTGGGCTACAGGCGTGACTCGGGATGGAGAATGGGGAAGCGGTGGAGACCGGAGAGGGTGGTCCGGCGGTGTAGGGTGGTTGCACGGGGAGGAAGCAAGAGGCACGAGACTGGGCTTGCGGGACTGAACGAAGGAGAGGAGGGGGGGGGGGGCAAAGGAGGCGGAGGTGTCGACGGAGGGGCTTACCGGAGGGAAGAGGGGAAATGGAGGCGTCGCCGGCGTCGCACCAGCGGTCGGGGAAGGAGAGGGGCTGCTGCTTAAGATGGCGGTGGGCTGGTCAGAGAAGGAAGGGGGGGGAAGGGCTTCCGATGTCGCACCAAAAGGAGGAGGCTGAGGGGCGTCCCGACGTCTCACGGGAGGAGAGGACAGGTATCGCATCTGTGAAGACCGACGGATCAGGGAATACACTCCAAATCCACGATGCCTTCCCAAACCTCCGGTTGCCCTTTAAATAACACCGCCTGCAGTAACTGTAGACCTAATCAGAAATTAAACCTCAATCGGACGGTGCACACTTGTTCGGACCGATCGGAGAAAATTACATCACAAAATATAAAAGCTATATATAAACTCGTCTCGGATCGACCATTCGGACGCGACCACGGGCTCTGATTGCCCGTCCGGGTAGCGGATCACCGCCTCCTGCGGGAATACATGTGTGTCGGTCGTGGCGTGCTGTCAACTCCCCCCGGCTTAAAAGCACTCAAATCCGGTGAGTGCGGGTGGTCATTCTCGTTGTATAGCCGCAGGGCGAGTCTCTGAAGCTCCTTCGAGGAAATCCAAGTAGCATCGTGCAAGGGACGACCGCTCCAACGGACAAGATAACGCCGGGTATCTCGCCCGCCCGCGGCGTAGTAGTCGTGACCGACGATCTGATGCACGTCGTCTGTAGAAGCCGGTGGTACCAAAGTATCTCCGTCTGGCACTGATGTATCTCCGTCTGACAATGATGTGTCTACGTCTGACAATGATGTCGGTGGAACTGTCGGTGGTGCAACTCGATCTGCATGTTGCGACGCCGCTGGGGGCAACAAAGAGGGACCAGTGGAGGTAATAGGAGGAGAAGGCTCAGGTGGTGGGGTTGACAGATGAAGGCTCGGGTAGAGGTGTGGTGAGTGAGTCCATATACACATGCTTCTCGTAGTAAGTAGTCAAATCCTCTACGTTGAATACTCGGCTAATGCCTATACCATGAGGGATGTCTATCTCATATGCGTTCGTGCCAATTCGCCGCACAACTGTATAGGGGCCCATTCTGCGTGCGCTTAATTTTGTTGCTGGTTCCCGTGGGACCCTCTCATATTGAATGCGAATTAATACCTGTTCTCCTGCCTCAAAGATTTGTTTTCACCTGTGCTGATCTGCTTGATCCTTATAATAAACTTTACTAGCTGCAATTTTCTTACGGACCGACTCGTGTAGAGCGTGCACATGCTGAATGAATGTCTCTACTGACTCCTGGGAATGATGTAAGTCATACGATGGACTCAAATCATGCAACATATAAGAGTCGGGCACTATATGTGAATGACCATGCATATGATGCAACAGACACAAATGACTGACGACTGACACGACAAACTGACAAGACGTATACGTAAACTAGCAATGAAAGTCTCTACGGATGGGTGGTTTATCTGGAGGTTTCTTGGGCGGGGTGTAGAAGAACTCACTAAGTGTACATGGACCACCCAACTGACTAACTGAGATATTAACAACGAGTCGCGGAATCAGGAAATGCCAATTATTTCCTAAACGATACAAATTTTCGGGAGGTCTGCCATGTGATCGCTGTAAATATTTGGCGTGAATAACTTCATCACCCGAAGTAATGTCGTAGATGATGACATAATAGTGCAACACACGAATATGAAGGGTACCTCTCAAATGACAAAGTTTGTCAGGTGGCTCACCAGGGGGTGTATAACAAAAGTTGTCACGTGTGAGATGATCACTGGTGCAGATACACGACCCCTCACTAAAGTGCAAACAGGGAAACTCGTCAAATAAGCATTCCAGTGACGTAACCCCGGGGAGGTTGATAATGATAGCATGGTCCTCCAAGAAGAAGGCACTAATAATAGTAGTGTCTGTGGGAGCAAGTAGAATACCTACAACAAAGTCAATACTTGGCTCATGAACCTCCCAAGGGAGTAGTGGTTCGTCGGAAGGCTTATCTGGAGGTCCAACGATGTAGTCATTAATAATGGGATGATCCTCCAGATGAGTATAGCTGATAGAGGTCACGTTATAGAGACATGGGTAGAGTAGGAAGAGCCTCTACTCAAGTGTGGGTCACTCAGTATAGTGTCGATATACGGACCCCTAACTAAAGGAGGCACTATGTTTAAGTGAGGTGTGAAGGATGGATATACCATCACAGTGTCACTGGGTCGCTCATCCTCACTCACACGACCACACTCACTAGTCATACGAGTATCGTTCTCCACCTGTATAATGAGATCATGATCATATTCAACAACAAGATCACAGGGACAACGAGTCTCGTCAAAAGAGGGAGTAGCAAAAGCAAGTGTTAGATCTCTCATATTGATCGGAGCACTGCTAGACGTATCAGTGGTTTGACCTAAATCCCTAGGCTCTCTTCCTAGCGTAGATCTTATGCGATCAAATTGAGCATCTAAGAGATCAAAGCGGTCAAGAACTAATCGCTGAAATTCGGCCTCAGGTAACTCTATTTGCGGAACCCTAGGACGGTCTAAACGATAGTGATCTTTATAAGGTTCCTGAGGGTCATCTAGAAAGTAGTTCCTAACATAATAAGATTGTGTTCGTGGGTGTGCGTGGGTCCTACGAACGTGTCGTGGTGGTTGCGCATATGCAAACTCAGATTCGTCAACCAGAGGAGATGTGTAACGACGGCGACCCGAACGATACTCAACTCTATCATCATAGGGTTGCGGATAGGTGTAATGATGATAACGTGAGGACCTCTTGTCGTAGTGATCATCTCTAGCATAATAGAATTGCGTCGAGGGGTCGACACGATCTCTCAGAGTGGTGTGCGAGGAGCGATAATAATCATCGTGACAACTTGAGGGTTTCTCTAAAGGGACTCTAGGAGGTCTGACACATGTACACTCGAGATCCCCAAATAGAGGAGACGAGCGACGATGATAATATGACATAACTCAACTTTAATACTCCTACCACTACACAACATGCAATGACCCTAACCTTGCCCCCTAATACCAATTTGATGCAGTGGTAAGGTAGATGCGGAGGTGGACTCGCTTAATTAACGGAGGACAAAGTATTAATTTTGCAGAACGAAAGAGGCACAAGTGTTTTAAACACAAGCAAAATAAATCCTGCAAGTTACACTAACGGTGATACTAATAACATAATAAAATAGAAGTCCTCCACAATAAGAGCGAGTCAGGCGGCGACGACGGTTGTGGGCGGAAAGTGAGTGATGTTGGGAGTAGAGCGGGGCTGGTAGAGGCTTGGGTAGGCAGTGGAGGACAGCAGTAAGGGAGGAAATGGCTGGCTGGTAGTGGCCGACAAGGCGGGGAAGAGGGGAGTGAACAGTACTTTTAATTTATGAACAGTGACTGGAAATAAAACATATGCGGTGGCTGGGCTACAGGCGTGGCTCGGGATGGAGAATGGGGAAGCGGTGGAGACGGGAGAGGGTGGTCCGGCGGTGTAGGGTGGTTGCACGGGGAGGAAGCAAGAGGCACGGGACTGGGCTTGCGGGATTGAACGGAGGAGAGGACGAGGGGGGGGGGGGGCGGAGGAGGCGGAGGTGTCGCCGGAGGGGCTTACCGGAGGGAAGAGGGGAAATGGAGGCGTCACCGACGTCGCACCAGCGGTCGGGGAAGGAGAGGGGCTGCTGCTTCAGATGGCGGTGGGCTGGTCGGAGAAGGAAGGGGGGGGGGAAGGGCTTCCGATGTCGCACCAGAAGGAGGAGGCTGAGGGGCGTCCCGACGTCTCACCGGAGAGGACAGGTATCGCACCTTTGAAGACCGACAAATCAGGGAATAAACTCCAAATCCACGATTCCTTCCCAAATTGCCGGCTGCCCTTTAAATAACACCGCCTGCAGTAACTGTAGACCTAATCAGAAATTAAACCTCAATCGGACGACGCACACTTGTTCGGACCGATCGGGAAAAATTACTTCACAAAATATAATAGCTATATATAAACTCGACTCGGATCGACTATCCGGACACGACCACGGGCTCCGATCGCCCGTCCGGGCATCGGATCACCGCCTCCTGCGGGAATACATGTGCGTCGGTCGTGGCGCGCCGTCATATATCTTCACAATTATAATTTTATTGATGAGATAAATAATGTTTTTGTCTTACTGTTGGCATACTTTCTAAAACATCCCACCATAGTAGCTCTTCATTAGCTTTTGATTTCATAATTGTGTTTTTAGTTTCACTAAAACATGAGAGGACATTTCTTTCGCTTCATAAATTGGGCCTAGTGTACTCATCTATATTGATGGCTTGAAAGCCTATTCTTTATAATGCAATTACTAAATTGAATGTCTAATTTTGTAAAACTTCTTTGAACTAGTTTCTTGATTATCTAACACCTAATTGATCAGCGTGAAGTAGTTTAGTACTAATTTCATTTTTTTATACTGCTCTGCAATTTAAAAATAAGTTGGTTTTTCTTCTTGGTTTATATGTGATACATCAAATTATCATGTAAATTTTTAATTCATATTCTCATTGTCTTGTTGCTTCAGTGCAACTGTGGAAGATGCTCAGCGTGCTATTCAAGTAAAAAGCGGTGTAGTAATTGGTGGTAGAAAAATAAAAGCTGAACTTGCTATGCATCGACTTCCTCGGGATGTTCGCTTGAAGAAAGCTAGCAATGGTAGATTAAGTCTATCTGAACTAATTGATAACAATTTCTTTGTAATTCACAGCAAAAAAGAAAGCACTAGGTTTAAGTTCTTGGAGTTCTCTTTCAGTTATCCATCTGTTGTATTGTTCTACAGCAGAAGAAACAGATGGGCGAACCGAGGCACCGAAGAAATCACCTGCAATTGACAAAAAAGAAGCTTCAACACCAATTGATTTAGGTTGTTTTTGCACAGTTTCTTTAGTTGTTTTTTTATTACTCTGATGGATATCCTTGACTGTTATATCATGATAATTTTAGTAATTTTGAAGACTGAAAAAGCTTCCAGTGAAGTAATTCTTCTAAACAGTGCTTGTACTGATAAAAAAGATGGCTCCGAAAGGCAAAGGTAGAACTTGTGTTTACCTCAGGGCATGATACACCCTTTTTATGAAAAAAACGTAAATGTGTTTAATGTCATTTTTTTCATGGGCAATTATGATAAAATGTCATTAGATCTTGTTAAATAACATTTGAAATTTAGTGACTGAACTTCTCCGCGTTCTCTTGGAATGTCAAAATTGTTAAATTTCCTCTTACATGTTAGTTTAAATTGTCTTAATATTTATTTATAGAATATTTGTGGCAGTCTTTAGCTTGTCGTATGTCATTTATTTCTAATGCTTTAAAAATTAAGCTGGATAATTGATGTTATATTATTTGTGCCAAATAGATTAATAAACCTAGCAACTGATGCAATTTGGATTATTTTTCATGTTCATTCTCACCTGTTATTAAAATGGACTCGGTCTCTGATAAAGGGAGAGGAGAAAAAAGAAGTGCATAACTTAGAAGGGTAGGACATCACTCAGGATCTTGTAAACGGAGAGAGAGCATACAAAAAGTGGTTACAGTAGAAGGGTAAACAGAGAGAGAGCAGAAAAAAGTGATTATAGGCAAAGGGTAAAGCTGGAGACAGAGAGAGGAGGCTAGCCCTCTTATCATGCTTGCAAGTTTCTTCGCCATATGGATGTCATAAACATCTGTGTATCTCTATTTATAAGACATTTACAAACCATAAAGAAATTGTAGAGAGAGAACAAAACTTGTATGTATATCTTATGTATCAAAATACAATGAGAGAATACAAATATATAGGAGAGAGAAGGTGAGAATAAATCCTATACAAGATGTGGGACTAAGGAGAGAAGAAGGAAAAATAATAAAAAGGGGCCCAATAATGGGCCCATTACATGGGCTTTTTTAACACTCCCCCGCAAGCTGGAGCGTACAAGTCGTATGTGCCAAGCTTGGATAGGCACTGATAGAAGAGGGTACTCGGTAGAGCCTTTGTGAGGACATCCACAACTTGTTCAGTACCCGGAACATGCTTCAGTTCAATCTTCTTCACGTGAACTTTCTCCCGGATGAAATGACAATTCACTTCAATATGCTTTGTTCTTTCGTGAAAGACCGGGTTCTTGGCTATATGTTTGGCAGCTTGACTGTCACAAAGGAGGAGAGTTGGTGAAGAAAGTTTTACCCCAAGGTCAGCAAGAAGACTCTCAAGCCACGTGAGTTCCGAAACCACAGATGCCATTACCCGATATTCTACTTCAGTTGAGGATCGAGCAACCACCGCTTGTTTCTTGCTTCGCCAGGTGATCAGATGCCCTCCAAAATATGTGCAAAAACCGCTGGTTGATCGTCGATCATCGAGGGAACGCACATAATCAGCATCACAATATGCCACCAATGTTGGGGTTGAAGATGAGGTTTTGTATACTAATCCTTGGCCAGGAGCTGTTTTAAGGTATCAGAGAATCCGTTCAACGACCTGGAGATGAGAGATTCGAGGAGAATGCATATACCGACTGATGATACCAACAACAAAGGATATATCTGGTCTTGTTACCGTTAGGTAGATCAGTTTCCCAACAAGACGACGATAGTATTCTGTATTTTGAAGCAGAAGATCAGAATCCGAGGCCTGAGCACATATCTTGTGATTTACATCAATTGGAGTGTTCACAGGCTTACAGCCGGAGTAGCTTGCATCATGAAGGAGATCGAGTCAGTACTTTCGCTGAGAGAGGACAAGGCTATCTGGTCGTCTGGCAACCTCCAGACCCAAGAAGTACCGAAGGTTCCCCAGATCTTTTGTTTGAAATACGGAGCTCAGATGTTGTTTGACCACCTGTATTCCGTTCGAGTCATTTCCAGTAATGATGATGTCGTCAACGTAAACCAATAGGAGAACCGTTCCCGTTCCCTGGTGGCGAGTGAATAACGAGAAATCTGCCGAGCTCCGAGTAAAGCCAATTTCCCGTAGGGCCTTACTAAACTTGTCAAACCATGCGTGAGGGGATTGTTTGAGACCATAGAGTGACTTCAGAAGACGACAAACTCGAGACTCCCCCGCGGTCTCAAACCCAGGAGGTTCCTGCATGTAAACCGTTTCCTGGAGATCACCATTCAGAAAGACATTCTTTATATTGAGTTGAAGGGCCACTGACGATGCACAACCATGAAGATGAGGACACGAACTATGTTGAGCTTGGCCACAGGAGAAAAGGTTTTGTCATAGTCGAGAACTTGTTGTTGGGTGAAGCCGCGAGCCACCAGACGAGCTTTGAGTTTGTCAATGGTCCCATCAGGAGCATGCTTGATGACAAAGATCCATTTGCACCCAACCAGTTTTTTACCAAGAGGAAGGGGTACCAAGGTCCAAGTCTGGTTTGCCCAGAGAGCAACCATTTCCTCGTCCATGGCGGTGCGCCAGCAAGGATGTTGGAGAGCCTTCTGCACAGAGTTAGGAACAGAAACCGAGGACAGTGAAGCAGCAAATGTGATGTGATTTAAAATCTAGGGTTGTAGTTTTGAAAATAATGTAGCGACCTATTTAAAATTAAAGTGGCGTGGGAGACTCTGGAGGGCTATTCTCTAACGAATAAAACGGTCGAGGCGTCGCTCGCGAACGCAAGACTACCGCACCGATGCAGTAACGTCACAAAACATTAAATCTACAGACATAACATTCACAAAGAGTGGCAATACGGATATGTAAATAACGATAATCAAGAGGGGAAATTAACTAGGGCAAGCTCATAATAACACTATTCATTTTAAATATCATAAGCATAAAATAACTAATGAGGGAGAACAAGGAGAGGGCGAGGTATACCAACAGGGCTCGGGATCAACACGAGTCCACGAAACAGAGGCCGGAGGTAGGCGCAGTTTGAGGATGGTGGCTGACGGACTCAAAAATGGCAGTGGCAAGCTAGCTGGAGATTGGCCAAGCGAGGAATGGTTCGTGAGAAACCAGGAAATCGCTAGATCCTGCCGGAGGAGGATGCTGGTGGGTCGTCGGGGCCTAGGAGGAATCCTGGCAACGACCACGACGGTCGACGTGGCTTCAGGAAGCAGGAACGGTGGTCGGGAAAGCTTCTTCGGTGGTTTCCGGCGGTGGGAGAGGCGCGGGACAAAAGAAACGACTTCAGTGGATTGTTCGGTTGGAGGAGATGAGGGTGCCAGAGGGGACGGTGGAGTTGGGAGCTCCGGCGAGGCAAACGACAGCGGGAAACAAGGATTCCGGACGTCCGTCGGGAGAATAGTAGCAGGTATTAGGGCCGGCGCTGGATGGAATCGAACGAAGACATTAAGGTCTCGTTCGATTCATTTTCCAGCCTCCCGTGAACAGGAGATAAAAGGGATATTTATAATAAGAGTTTAGGGTTTAATTGGCTATTGGTAGACAAGGTTTTTCTTAGGAAGAATGGGCTTTGATGGGCTTAACTTGACAGGAATAGGGAGCTAATTATAAATTAAAATAGTTAATTAATTAAGCTTGCCCTAAACTAATCTACTCCTAATTAACGGACCTATGCATTTAAGGTCTCGTTGGCCGGTCACACCAACGAGCCAAACCAAAACTTGCGCGACAGCGTGCGCGATACAAAATTACATCAAAAGTGCAAATAACGTGCGCGATACAACTCTACGCTACACAATAATCCAAACAATGCGCAAAAATGTGCGCTACAATGATAAACGACATATGCGATAAAAATAATAACAATGCGCAAAAACGTGCGCTACAATGATAAACGACATATGCAATAAAAATAATAAAGACGAGGCGACGCGGGTTGCATCAATTGCGCGAAAACAAAACCCAGGGTTGTTGTTTTGAAAATAATGTAGCGACCTATTTAAAATTAAAGTGGCGTGGGAGACTCTGGAGGGCTATTCTCTAACGAATAAAACGGTCGAGGCGTCGCTCGCGAACGCAAGACTACCGCACCGATGCAGTAACGTCACAAAACATTAAATCCACAGACATAGCATTCACAAAGAGTGGCAATACGGATATGTAAATAACGATAATCAAGAGGGGAAATTAACTAGGGCAAGCTCATAATAACACTATTCATTTTAAATATCATAAGCATAAAATAACTAATGAGGGAGAACAAGGAGAGGGCGAGGTATACCAACAGGGCTCGGGATCAACACGAGTCCACGAAATAGAGGCCGGAGGTAGGCGCAGTTTGAGGATGGTGGCTGACGGACTCAAAAATGGCAGTGGCAAGCTAGCTGGAGATTGGCCAAGCGAGGAATGGTTCGTGAGAAACCAGGAAATCGCTAGATCCTGCCGGAGGAGGATGCTGGTGGGTCGTCGGGGCCTAGGAGGAATCCTGGCAACGACCACGACGGTCGACGTGGCTTCAGGAAGCAGGAACGGTGGTCGGGAAAGCTTCTCCGGTGGTTTCCGGCGGTGGGAGAGGCGCGTGACAAAAGAAACGACTTCAGAGGATTGTTCGGTTGGAGGAGATGAGGGTGCCAGAAGGGACGGTGGAGTTGGGAGCTCCGGCGAGGCAAACGACAGCGGGAAACAAGGATTCCGGACGTCCGTCAGGAGAATAGTAGCAGGTATTAGGGCCGGCGCTGGATGGAATCGAACGAAGACATTAAGGTCTCGTTCGATTCATTTTCCAGCCTCCCGTGAACAGGAGATAAAAGGGATATTTATAATAAGAGTTTAGGGTTTAATTGGCTATTGGCAGACAAGGTTTTTCTTAGGAAGAATGGGCTTTGATGGGCTTAACTTGACAGGAATAGGGAGCTAATTATAAATTAAAATAGTTAATTAATTAAGCTTGCCCTAAACTAATCTACTCCTAATTAACGGACCTATGCATTTAAGGTCTCGTTGGCCGGTCACACCAACGAGCCAAACCAAAACTTGCGCGACAGCGTGCGCGATACAAAATTACATCAAAAGCGCAAATAACGTGCGCGATACAACTCTACGCTACACAATAATCGAAACAATGCGCAAAAACCTGCGCTACAATGATAAACGACATATGCGATAAAAATAATAACAATGCGCAAAAACGTGCACTACAATGATAAACGACATATGCGATAAAAATAATAAAGACGAGGCGACGCGGGTTGCATCAAAATGTCCGAAGGTGGGGAGAGAGGCGATGCAGGGAGACAAAATTCGCCATCGGATGAGCAGTGTAGGAGGGCACCGGATCAGCAGGGCTCGGAGAAGCCGAGGTCGAGGCCGACTGCAGAAGGGGAACAGAACGAGGAGGGTGGCGATTGTATACACGGATAACATGCGGCTTGGAAGGAGCAAGAGCTGGGTCAGGAAGAACCTTTGGAAGAGACGCAGTAACAGGGATGACAGGTCGCAAAAGGGATGGTAGTAGAGGTGTCGGTGGTAGAGGAGTGGGTAGAGGAGGAGAGAAGAAAGGTTGATCCTCCCGGAAGGTAACATCAGCGAACATGGAGATCTTCCGGGTAACCAGAGAATAACACACATAGCCCTTCTGAGTACGGGAATAGCCGACGAAAATATGTTTAGCTGCCCGGGGATCCAACTTGTCCGTGGACGGACCCTGAAGGTGGACGAAGCAGGTGCAACCAAAGACCATGGGTGTGAGATGGAAGGCCGAAGCGGAGGGTAATAGGAGGCTGAACGGAGTGGCGTGGTATAGAACAAAGGAAGGGAGATGGTTGATGAGGAAACAAGCAGTGGAGACCGCAAAGTTCCAGTAGATTTTGGGAACATGCATGTGAATCATGAGGGAGCGGACAACGCCGAGCAGGTGTCGATTCTTCCGTTCGGCAACGCCGTTTTGCTGGGGGGTGTAGGCACAAGATGTCTGATGAATAATACCGAACACCGCGCACAGATTTGCAAATTCATGGGCCCATGGCTAGTGTACTCGCGAGCATTATCGTTGTGCAACGTTTTTTTGGTAATGAAGAATTGCGTACGAGTCTCTAGCACAAAAGCCTGAAACACGCGAGGAAGCTCAGAGCGATCACGAAGTAAAGCCACATCGTGCAAGAGTAATCATCAATAAAAGTGATAAAGTAGCGATAATCAGAAATACTAGTAATTTTGAAAAGACCCAAACATCAGAGTGCAGTAAATCAAAAGGAGCCGAGCTCCGAGTACAATGTGCGGGAAAGGAAGAACGCGACTACTTGCCGAAAATACAAGAATCACACTGAAAGGGAGAAAGAGATACATCAGGAAGCGCCTTCTGGAGGACCGGATGAGGGGCATGCCCAAGACGGCGATGCCAATCCACGGAGGAGAAGGAGGAGAGGACGGTAGGAGAGGCATCGAGAAGGTAGAGCCCGTTTCAGTCGACCCTTACCAATGGTAATCCGCGTCTGCCGATCCTGTATCAAAAAAACAGAAGAGGTGAATGTGACAGAGCAATCAATATCTGTTGTAAGACGACCAACAGACAGTAAATTAAACGGGGAGCCCGGAAGATAAAAAGCCGAGCGAAGAGAGATGGAGGGGTTGAGGGAGAGGTCAGCGCATCCGGAGACCGGAACAGTCGCCCCATTAGCCACGGTGATACACTTCGGATGAGGAGTATCCGAGTACTTGGGCGGCCGCAGCGAGGTGATGTGATGAGTGGCACCCGAGTCCAAGATTCAGCGTGGATTGGAGGAAAAACAATTAGTACCTGCAGTGGAGGCGGAGGAAACAGAAGCCGATGGAGGGCTGAGCAGCCCATGAAGTTGCTGTAGCTGTAGGCGAACGATCTCAAGGTTGGCACTTGTGGCAGAATAGCCGTCAACTGCAACAACAACAGTCGGACGAGGAGGGTAGCCATGTTTCTTGTAGCAAACTGCCTCAGTGTGGCCGTCCCGGCCACAATAGGAACACTTTGGGCGGCCCCGACCACCACGCCCCCTTCCGCGGGAGCTCAAACGTCCACCACGAGCAGAAGACGGTGGGGGAAGTAAGGGGGGGGGGGGTCTGCTGGAGAAGGGCTGGAGAGGAGGGTGCATGAGTATCCGGGGGCGGTGACACTCGAAGGAGCATAGAGCAAACATCAAATAAGGAAAGAGTAGTAGCCGACGCCAGAACCTGAGCCCGGATACTCTGAAGGTATGGAGGGACACGAGCCATCATCATGGCGATGCATGCGGCCTCCTTTTGAGTTCGCTGAGCGGCAAGATCAGTGGTAGATGGCTGATGCTGGATCCATGCCTCTGCAAGAGTCTTAGCACGGACAACAAACGAGGTCATGTTTGCAGTCCCGCCAACGTCGAGAGCCTGAAGATCGGTAATAATGTCATAGAGGTGCTGGAGGCTGTCCTTGCTCGAGTATAATGAGTGAAGCTCATCCCACATAGCTTTGGACGTCTTATGATACATGACCATCTGGTAGGGCTCACCCTCCAGGGAGTTGAGGAGCCACGTCTGAACGCGACCGTCGTTTTGCAGCCAGTCGTCGGTAGAAGGAGGAGGTCCCTGAGTGAGATGAAGCACAAGGCCCTTGGCCTGAAGAACTCGGCGAACCGAGTGCACCCATGGGATGAAATTCTTCTTTCCAGACAAGGAAATTATGGTGATCCGCAGCTCATCGCGGAGGTCAGGAGGAGTCGGGCGGTCTGCAAAGGGGTTAGCCGCCTGGCCGGTGGAGTCAACGGAGGAGCTCATAGAGACCGGAGAGGTCACAACGAGCAGGAAAGGGCGCCGCAGTTTGTAGAGGTCGCCGCGGGTTGACGAGGTCGCCGTGGGTTGTCGAGGTAGCTGCGGGTTGACGAGGTCGTCGCGGGTTGTCGAGGTAGCCGCGAGTTGACGAGGTTGCCACGGGTTGAGGAGGTTGCCGCGAGAGAGCACTCTTGCACGACTAGCCCGCGCGGTTATACGAGAGGCCGCAGCCGGTAGTCAAAGCGACAAGAGCAGGAAAGGGCGTTGCGGTTTGAGGAGGTCGCCGCGGGAGAGCACTCTTGCACCACAAGCCCGCGCGGTTATATGAGAGGCCGCAGCGGGTAGTCAAAGCGACAAGAGCAGCGGAGAGCAAGAGAGAGAAAAAGAGGCCGCGACCTGAGTGCGGAGAAGCAAACCGCACGGTCACAGTGAGTACACTAGCGGCCAGAGAAAGAGCGATAAGAGAAGTCGGCTCGAACAAAGAAAGAGAGAGGTCGCAGCGGTGAAGGAGAGACCGCGCGGGAAGGAGAGGCCGCGGGTAGACCGAGCGGCAAAGAGACAACAACGGCTAGGAGAATCCGCGAGAAGAATAGGCCGCGCGGGAAGGAGAGGCCGCGGGTAGACTGAGCGGCAAAGAGACGACAGCAGCTAGGAGAAGCCACGAGAAGGAAAGGCCGCGAGTAGGAGAACTCGAGCGGCAAGACCAGGCAGCGGCTAGCGCGGGTAGACCGGGCGACTAGCGAGAGAAGGCAGAGCCCACCTGGCAGAGGGTGGGGAGCTATAAAAGGGGAGAGCCAGAGGGAGGGAGGGAGGACAGTAGTCAAGTGCGGTTAGAAGAGAGAAGACCGCAGGGAGACCGGCATGGAGACCGCAGGGAGAGTTCGCAGAAGCAGACATGAGAGGGAGGCGGTCTGTGGGTGGGTAAAAACAGGGAAACCGCCGGTACCGGAACCTTCCTCCGATACCATGTAGAGAGAGCTCAAAACTTGTATATCTTATGTATCAAAATACAATGAGAGAATACTAATATATAGGAGAGAGAAGGTGAGAAGAAATCCTATACAAGATGTGGGACTAAGGAGAGAAGAAGAAAAAATAATAAAAATGGGCCCAATAATGGGCCCATTCTTTGATGGAGGCAATCAAACGGTATTCTTTGTTTAAGAATTGTTCATGGGGGCATTCCTTTTCATTATACTATTCTTTGATTTTTCTTCTATACAAATAAATATAAATGCTTATATTAATACATAGTTTCACATTTATTAAATTTTATTATATTTTAAGAACAGATGAACATAAAATATAAGAGGAAATCATAAAAAGTTTGTGGTCCGTTTGCATTCTTTTGGTCTTTGCAACACCTAAGTACAAAAGAATGGACCTGCTGTTTAGAAAAGCCTATTTTTGTATTCCAGCATTAAAAGCAGCAAATACTGAGTATAATTCTAAAAATGGGTTGTTGTGTGACTCAACAACATTAAACATAATATGCCACCAAATAAAAAAACTTGTTTACCCAAGACCGATAAATTTGTAACTAACAAAATGTTCGGATTGATTTTAGAAACAGGTGCCTTTTAGTTGCAAAATGGGCCATGACATGGAGTCGAAAGTTTGCTAAAATTTATAGGATTATGCAGGTGAGCTAGTTTTGCAAGTTTCTAATGTTTAGCAGAAACTTAAAATTAAAACCAATAAAGAAAATAATCATTCCTAAAGATGTAAGAAAAAGCCTATGTTAAAGACATGAAGAACACACTCCTAGCTTGGAATCTTGTTAGTTGCTTTGGACCATGTGGGTCGTTCGTCGATGATAGAATCACGCTATCAAGAACTGAAATTTCATGCTTAAACACGAAAGATACAATCGAGAGGAAGACTCTTGTCAAGCATCCGAAGATTGGGTCCTACGAAACACTCCTCTCTCCAAGGAGAGTTCAAGATACTAAGACTCAAGATGCATCATAACTCCCTAAGGGGCCCCTTATATAGATGGAGGCCCCACTACAGGACAAGACTACATGATTAAATACGCCTCGCGTGCGTATCAGTCGATGATGACCCTTGCCTTGCCCTCTTTTTTTGATGTTAGTTGTAGAGGCGGTAGTGCCGTGAAATATTCTTGTCTTATGTTATCTGTCCTTGTGTGGTGGTTTGGAGTCGTTTAACTTTTTATGGATGGATGTTTTTCTGACTTAAAAATCCTAAGGTGGGGAGAATTGTAACACCTCGTTATCCCCTTTGATGGGGATCATGTCTCACGATCCGTAATAGTTTTCACCCGCCAACTAAGGACCTAATGGTGACAATCAAGACCGTTCATTTTGAGTAGATCGTCGATCTAAGAAGTTTAGTATTTTATTTGTATTTTTCTAATTTTATTTGGTATGGTTTAGAGGCATCATGATCAGAGAATCATGACCCTTCACGATCCATCCATAGTCCATACATAGTGGTAAAAAGTTCATTTAATATACATTGAAAGTAAAATCCTCCTTTGATCACTGGTGCCGAAGCTGAAATCCGTGTGCGAAGCTCTTGCATCTCCCTCCCCACCTCACCTTGTCCGTCCTCTCATTGTCCCATAACATCCCTACTCTGCCCACCGTCTCCCCACTGCCAGCCATCCATTTCCCTTACCTCCAGTCAGTCACCATCCACAAGTTCCTTCCCCCTTCCATGCTCACAATTCCCGTTACTCTTGTAACTATTCTTTTTCTTTCCACCTAGTATAAAGAAAAGCCTCCTGAGCCAGTTCCCAGAAAGCTTCTGACGCAGGAGGAAACTATAGGCGGCGGAGAATCGGTGACCTAATTACATGCTATGCAATAGTCTGACAGATAAATCACAGTTAGATAATAAATTAAAACATCGCACGCAGATAATTCACAACAAGACAATATTTTATTAGGGCAAAACAAGCTCTGAATTTCCTCGGCGTGGAGGGCCAAAGCGAGAGCGCGCGGCGAATGAATCCTGCAAATCACAATATTTATCTTATAAACCACCACAATACAATATACCCAAACAAATATGAGATTCAATTCTATATAAATATGTTGAAAATAATAATCCGATACAACGAGATCTCACCAAATAGTGGGCTGACTAAGACACTGAAGAATTCGGAGCCGGAGATGCATGTACGACAATCCGAGGTGGAGCTGACGGCTTGGAAATAACAGAGGTGGTTGTCCTTGGCGGCGGAAGATGAAATCGGACCGGAAATGGATAGATCCAGCCACGTGTGGGTAGATCTGGGCGGGGGAGAGTAGATCCGATAATTTGAGGTCGGATCCGAACTAAAGAATGATAAACGGGTGGTGGAAATAGCAGATCGGGGCTTGACAGTTCGGATTGGGACTGTTTTGGCAAGGTGGTGGTGGTGAGGAAGTGGTTCCACGGAAAGGAGGGCCGAAAGTCAACCTAGCGGCCGTAGGAGGGAAAACCGGCTGTAGGGGGTGGGAAGAGGGCTGGCAGCACTACTAGTGGGAAGGGGAAGAGGCCTGGAGGTGGCGTATGGGATGGGGGGGGGGGTTCGGAGGCTTGCTGGAATGGGAGGTAGGGTGGCGGCTTAGAGGGGGAGGCTGATGGGCCGGCGGCTGCAGAGGTGTAGACGGTTGCAGGTGGCAGAAATAGGAGGGGAATAAAACTTTAAGAAGTGAATAGTAAATTTCATGAACCAACAATAAAAGCGAATGAAAATATGAATTTTCTGGACAACAACTAGGGGTCTGATTTGGGGGCTGTAGGGGGGCTACGGGAGGGCTTCAGAGGGGGAAGAAGGAGCCTAGGGTTAGGGGATAACTTGGGGAGGGAGATACAAGCCTAAGAGTCATCACCTAGGATTCCACGGAGTCGGCACCTTGACGGGATCGCGGGATTCCGAGAATTTCTTTCATTAAAATCTGCAATGTCTTCAAAACCAGCCCCTACTCATCTATTTATAAGAAAATAAAGCTTAGGGCATCCCACCTTCAACGACTATGATTAGCCGGAGACAACGTCACTCAAAATATACTAAAATAAATAAAAAATAATAAAGTAGCATATGATTTTGACTCGTGACATCAATCCGAACATATCCGCGAAGTCCAATCGTCGATACGAGCACAACATATATGGAAAGTCACAAATCAATCCCGAACGGGCCCAAAACTCGTCCTCCACTGCAGGTCCTCGTATCTGCTTCACATCAACCTCCCACTTCACCCTTATTCTAGGCCCATGTTCTTTCCCCTTAAGGCATGCACATTTTACGACCCACATCCCAAATCCATGTCCTAATCCCTTCCCCCACTAATATCCCACACTCAAATTACCCCCACTAAATTAAATCTTCCCTAGCTATTATCTCCTCTCCCAGATTCCCCACTATTCACTCGTGACTTCTCCTCTGTTTAGGAAGGAATCAACTTCATTCCAGGGCCCATGATTCAATTAAGCGCCCTGGATTCTTTCCATTTCCTACCGCCTATTCCTTGTGTACCCCACAAGTTCCTGTGGCTCCTTCCTCAAGTTTGTCCATTGCTGTTAGGCCCCTCACCCCCCTTGAATCAGCGAACTGTCACCCACATTTTATTTGCATCCCATGTTTTCCATCCAACACTCCAAAGACATCCCCCCGGCTTTCCAGCCATTGACAACTCTTCGAGCAACCCACGAGTCTTCAAGCACCAATGATCTTATAACTTGTTGAGATGTATTGGTTTGCTTATTTTCTTTCTAGATCTTTTGTGTACAATACCAACACTCAAGCCTTTATCCTACTATAGTGGGGTCTGCTGTATGGATCCTTTGTCGTCATTGTGCCCTATCTTTTGTCATAATCTCACTAATGCTTAAGTACATCATGTATTTCCTTATAGTTTCATTCCAAGTCTTTATTGGTCTAACCTTCCATCGTTTAACATGCCTAGTGACCAGACTCTCACAACACCTAAGATGTGCCTCTAATGGTCTCCTTTGTACGTGTTCAAACCATCTTAGACGAGCTTCTCACATCTTCTCCGCAATTGTGCTACTCCTTTCTTATCCCTGATACATTCAGTCCTAATTTTATCCAATCTCGTGTCTCCACATATCCACCTAAGCATTCTCATCTCCGCAACTCCCATTTTTTTGCTCATGTACACAATTCACTGCCAAACACTCAGAGCCATAGAGCATCACGGGTCTAATTGCAGTACGGTAAAACTTGCCCTTAAGTTTTAGTGGTATTTTACGATCACATAAGATCCCCGACGCGCCTCTCCACTTCAACTAACCTGCTTGGGTTCTATGTGTCACATCTTTATCAGATCTTTTTGAACTATCGATTGAAGATATTTAAAACACTCAATACGGGAAATATCTTGATCACCCAACTTAATAACGAAGTCATCCGTCCTTCTTGTACTGCTAAATTTAAGCTCCATATACTCCGTCTTTGCCCTGCTCAATCTAAAACCTTTATTTTCTAAAGTATCTCGCAAAGATTCAAGTTTTGCGTTGACACCCTCGCGAGTTTCATCAACTAAAACGATATCATCCGCAAACAATAAACACCAAGGTATTGCTTGTTGCATATATCTGGTGAGCTCATCTAAGATAAGGGCTTAAAGCTGAACCTTGATATAAGCCAACAGTGATAGGGAATTCCTGTGTTAATCTTCCAGATGTCCTCACCCTTGTCACTGAATTTGTATACATATCTTTGATTATGCCAATATATAAAACATTTACACCTTTCTTTTCTAAGACTCTCCATAAGATGTCTCTTGGAACTCTATCATAATTCATAAGCCTTCTCAAGATCAATAAACAAGATCTGCAAATCTTGTTTACTTTCTCGATAGTTGTCAATGAGTCTCTTCATGAGATGTATAGCTTTCATGGTCGACCTCCCTGTCATGAATCCAAATTGATTCTCCGAGATGTTAGTCTCCTGTCTTACTCTTCTTTCTATTACTCGTTCCCATAGTTTCATTGTATGACTCATCAATTTAATTTCTCTGTAATTAACATAATTTTGTATATTTCCTTTATTTTTATACAAAGGTACCAAGATACTTTCTCTTAATTGGTCTGACATCCTCTTTGACTTAGTATCTTATTGAAAAAACACGTCAGCCACAAAATTTCTTCATTTTGTAGACATTTCCATATTTCGATGGGTATATCGTCTGACCGAATCGCCTTTCCATTTTTCATCTTATTTTGAGCATCTTTTATCTCTGATACTTGAATTTTACGATAAAACATTATGTTCCTATACTCCTTTGATTTACTTAATTTTTCCAACTTCAATTCATTGTCGTTTGTTTCATTATAGAGTTGATAAAAGTATCTTTTCCATCGCTTTTTAATATCCACATCATCCGTCAAAATTATATCTGTCTCATCTTTTATGCATTTTACTTGACTTAAATCTCTTGTTTTCCATTCTCCAGCTCGAATAATTTTATATATGTCACGCTCTCCATCTTTGGCATCCAGTCGCTTATAAAATTCTTCAGCGACTTCTTGTTTTACTTACCGCCTATTTAGCTTCTTTTTTGACAACTTTATACATGGCTAAGTTTTCATCATTCATACAAGCGTAAAGTGATTTATGGCTGACCCACTTTGCCCCCACTTTGTCTTGCACTTCCTATTTCCACCACCAAGATTCTTTATTTGGGGGAGCACGATCTTTTGATACTCCAATTACGTTCTTCCCACTTATCCTTAAATGTGAATACATAGCTTCCCATGAGACATTAAGATCAACATAAGGGTCATCAACTAGTTGTTCCATAACTGCCTTCTTGAAAGCAACCTGTTTTTCAATCTTCAAGTTCCACCATCAATTTTTTTGCAACATTTTTGTTCTTGTCTTAAATTTATTATATTTAATTTGTACATCTAACACCGCTAACCTATGTTTCGTTCAAAAGAATCTAGAGCACTTAATTGTATATATACTAAATTTCGTATTTCCTTCGAAATTCTATTTTATTGTGGTTTGTCTTGTATTATTTATAAAATTTAGTGTATGAAGTTTAGTTGTCGGCTTAGTATTTTTCACATATAATTATCTCTATTAGTCTTCAGAGTCTTGCTTAGAATTTACCATATGTCAATTTGGTATCAGGCTTCAAGATTTTTGCCTTTTGCATACACGTTGAAATAAAACAATATTTTATTTCCTTATATGTTGTTTTTAAAAAAAATTACTTGCCTATTTTTTTTTTTTAAATAATTTTTAATTATCGTGTTTGGTCTGAGCCACACTGATGGCCAATTGGCCTGCGCACAACAGATATGTACTTAGGCATTAGTGAGATTATGACAAAAGATAGGGCACAATGGTGACAAAGGATCCATATAGCCGACCCCACTATAGTGGGATAAAGGCTTGAGTGTTGTTTTTGTTGCATGATTACCAATTTTAATCAGATGCATGCAAAGTTTGATGATCTAAAATACAAAATAAGTACACTTTCTACATGATTTGATGATCTATAAACCCATAGGAGCACAATCCACATGTCTCCCTTACCCGTAGGGCGCACACAAGTTCATCGTAAAGTAGATTCACTTTGCATACCCTATTGCACCACCATAGTTCCCTCACACTGGTAGAAATTTGAAGTTGTTTACAAGTGCCTTCGTGGTCCCACTTTTATCCTGACCACTACCCCCTCAGGATGAGCATGTCCACCCATAGTATCCTTGTCGTAGAGATTGTGTTGCCCCTCATCTTAAAGTACAGTTTCCTTAATGATGATCCCGAGCCTTGCATAATAGGTCACCTTGAGAATGATAACACTCCTAGCGACTCGATCCTAGATATGGATCACTACTTTGAGTAATTCGATATGACTAACTACTGTATGGTTTGCTTTGCCAAAATGAAATTACACGGGCAAGTGAAGATTTATTAGACGAGTTTAGAGTGATCACTTGAGCGAGAGGTCTACTACCCCATATCATAATGAGCGGATGAAGTATCGACATGAAGAGAAATATCTCTCAACTTCATATATGAGTCAACTCCCGGACCAGGTTTACTCGTTATGACAAGGTACTCTCTCTGTAGCAAATCACATGACACACTTTGACGTGTTAGTCGTTCATAGCGGCATTATGGAAGATCCCATCATGATTGTCTCGCTTCCTAGCAGGATTACGTTACGAGATTCGTAGAGAGCTTATCCCACACTATTTAAAGTCTATGGAGCAGACATTTCAACTCGCACTCGAGTACGAGCAATATCTACTGGTCATTGGTCAGAGACTAGTGATCAAACAGCCTGAGAATTAGTCATTTAGGAGACCATCCTAGAAGGGGATCATACCCCTTCCAACTCGAAAGCAAGCCATTGTCTCAGGGTCCCCTAAACCCGAGAGAATTTAGTGATATCGTTGTCGGGGTAGAGGTCACGTGGTAGTCCAGTTCCATATGCGAATTCTATTTATAGACGAAGATCCCAACCCTAACCTAGATTTAACAGAGACTCCCACAGAAGAGGAAATAGTAGTTACGATTGAGCAAGGATGAGAATGACGCTGTTGGTGTATTGGAGTTGGCAGTAGTTAGGCGTATTCTCCATACCCTCAGTGTAGATGAAGATTAGAGGCGTACTACTATCTTTTACACTTATGTGCTGTGCACAAGAGGGCCTACAAGCTCGCCTTCATTAGTGGTTACTGTGTGAACATTACCAAAAGAGACTTGAATGAATGAAAATGGAAGTGGAACCTCACCCGCACCTTGTCGAGTCATCTGGATCAACAAGACGACAATCCTGTTCACACAGAGGTGTCTTGTACTGGCCTGTCTTGCATCCTTTAAGGATGATGTCTGGTGTGATGTCATTCCCGTGGACATATCACATATACTCTTAGGTATACCCTGACTGTACGATCGTGACTTGACTTGTTCTTGTCAATCCAATACGTTTGCCTTTTTTGGTAGGCCACAAGATCACCTTATCCCCGACCCAACTTAAAGATTTCTCCAAGGGGAGGTTCCAGCCCTCAATTAGCGCATGCATTGCCCATCCACTTCTTACGGGAAATCCAAATACGATAGATCTTGTTCCGGGAGCATCCATCTCAAACATACCTTAGTTTCGGACGAATCCATGATCATGCCAAACTAAGAATCCAGATCATACTCTCGTTGTATCGAGTCCCGTTGTATCGAGTCCCGTTGTATTAAGTCGTAGTCATCATAGAGTAGTATTTTTATATTTGATGTATGTGGTGTTATTTACGGTTATGCCATTGACGCCTATATATAGGGCCTTTGGGGTCTTGTAATTGGTATGCAAGAAATTAGTCAAGGTTCTCCTTCTCTCTCTAGTTCCTCTCTCTAGTTTCTTCTCTTCTCACCTCCTCCCTTCTAGGGTTTCAACCTCTCTCTCATCTCCTCCACCATTCTTAGGGGATTTAATTCCTTGTATCCTCCATCCGCCGCTCTCCGACAACCCATCGAAATAGGCACGTAACAAACTTGGTATCAGAGGATCTTTCCTCCCCTCCGGTGAATCGGTTGTCCTTTCCCTCCAGCTGATCCGACACGCACAACCACACCACCTTGCGCAGCTTCTGAAACCTCCAGCCGTTGCTTCTTGACACCACAAGCTCGAGATCGACCCAGAAGCGCCCGATAGATTCCGCCGTCGTCCACAGTTGTCGCTGCTCCGTTGCCTGCCGTTTCCGCATACGTCTCCGCGTCAACTTCGGCACCCAGTCGCTGCTCCGCCTTAGTTGGCCGCCGTTGTCGCTGCATCCGCCGTCCCTGCTGTTCCGCAATCTAAAGCAGAAGAAAACCCCTCCTGCACGCCCATCAACATTTTCATTTTTATTTTTTCTTGGGACCATCAACATTTTCACCCCTCCTGCACGCTACATCCCATCTTTTTTTTTATTTCCCTTTTACTGGAGGTTGGAGCCCACTAATCTTCTCAAAACTTTTCTGCCTCATATCCCATAGTCACACCATCTTTTTATTTATTTAAAGTTCCTGCTCTCCTCACCTGCCCCTCTTTATCTATTTTACTCAATTAATTTAATCTCCAGGGGCCCACCGCCACTCACTTCTTTTAATTTTACTTCCCTGACTTTTCCTCATTCCCCTTATCCCCATATATTAATTTCTTTTTTTTACAGGCGCGTTTCTTTTTTTCCTGGCACATTTCCGGGCACGTCCAACCCATTCCCCCTTATTTATTTATTTATTACTTTCTTTACAAAAGTCCAGCCCATTCCCCTTATCTCCATTAAACCATATTTCTATCATGGCTCTTAGCACTACCGACCGCATTGAGCTCCTCGCCACCCTCGCCAAGCTGGACCGTCGTATTGCTCATCGGGAGGCTCGACTCGGCCACGTCGATGCTCAACTCAACCTCAAGCTCGACGCCCTCCGCATGTCTCGCGACTCGTTGGTGGTTTTTCTGTCGCCACCACCACCGGAGCTGGAGTCGTCTCCTCCCCCTCCAATGATGGTGCCATCACCGTCCTCCGTCGTTCATGATGCATTGCCGCCGCCGCCGCCTCCTCTAACGATTCTTACTCCACCAACCCCCACATTGCCACCCCCTCCAGCCACATCGCCACCGCCGCCGTCGCCGCCACCACCGTCGTTGCCGCCTCCTCTACCTGCTCTAACTTCGCCGGCCCCTGCCTTGCCGCTTCCACCCGCCACATTGCCACCTCTTCTGCCAGCCCATGCTCCGCTGACCCCGACGGATCCGTTTCTGCCGTCGGCCTTCGCTTCTCCGCCATCATTGTTGTTGCTGCTCCACACCGCTCCACATACCTCGCGGAAGCCATTATCTCCGCCGCCCGTATTTCCGACGGCGCCACCGTTACTCACCGACACGACGACACTGCCGCCGCCGCTACACCCAATCAGACATTGTTATGGCGGGAGATCAAGCTGCCCGAGGGGCCGACTATCCACGTGGAGTTCGAGCTTGTGGGCAAGCTCGTTTTGAAGGATGGATTGGAATGTTACAGATCCTCTGTCAATTATTATTATTTATACGCTGAGTCGTGTTGTATCGAGTCCCGTTGTATTGAGTGGTAGTCGTCATAGAGTTTAAGTATTTTTATATTTGATGTATGTGGTGTTATTTACGGTTATGTCATCGACGCCTATATATAGGGCCTTTGGGGCCTTGTAATTGCTATGCAAGAAATTAATCATGGTTCTCCTTCTCTCTCTAGGTACTCTCTCTCTAGTTTCCTCTCTTCTCACCTCCTCCCTTCTATGGTTTCAACCTCTCTCTCGTCTCCTCCACCATTCTTAGGGGATTTAATCCCTTGTATCCTCCGCCCGCCGCTCTTCGACAACCCACCAAAATAGGCACGTAACAAAAATCTAAGGGTTACATGACCTTGCACACGGCCGTGTAATTGTCCTTGTCATTTGACATGACCATGTACACAACCACTCTTTTACATGTGCATGTTGCGAGCTTCTTTTGGCTCAGGTGGGGATGTAAGGCATGTCGGGGATACATGGAAGCCAAGCTCATCCGAAGGGGGATGAATGAGAATAAGACAAAGTGTGGAGCCTAGTTTAACTCTAACCTTAATTTGGAGATCAGGAGAAAAGAACTAAGAGAGAGATTTAAGATCCTTTCATTGCTTCCCTTCATTCATGACCATATGGGTCCATATATAGAATTACTAAATGGCATATTCGTAATATGTCCGGAAATTTGGACTTACCTTAGATACTCACAAGAAGAGACACGAACGACTTTAACGACCATAACATAACTATTTAATACAACATACATAAAATATTTAAAATGATAACTTGTCATGTGAGACCATAACGATGCACTTTGAACTGTTTTTTTTTTGGACTCCGATAGTACACAACCAACGCCACGGCCTTGTAGCCATTACTTGTTGAACAAGTGGCACCAATAATTGAGGGGTACACTGTCTTCAATATTTATATTTTGTTGCTGTTGTTATTGGGGGTGGGTGGGTTAAGAAGGTAGCTGGCCAAGTATTGATCGTGGGCCCTTGTTAGCTACCTTCATAACAGCTCTTTGTTTTCTATTACACATTTGTGGAGATCTGAACCTTGACTAGGGGAATGTTCAAAAATGGATAAAAGGAAATACTATCAAATTCATTTAGATGACTTTGGGTTCAATCTTTTTGTAGTTGATTGAATCTTGGGTTAGGAAAGATATGACAGGTGTCTTATGGGGTATTGGTTCTTAGTGGTTGATTTACAGAGGATTTAAATTTAAGTTAGGAAACTGATATGGGATCCAAATTGTGAGCTGGTGCGGTTATGAGAGGTAGATGTCTCAAAGAGGATCCTATCGAGCCTTCCTTGACTTAGACTTCCCAAATGGTGGGGGATATGACCGAGTAGAGCTCGACCGAGAGAGTGAAAGATGGGAGCTTTGCTCAATGTTAACCCTACTTTGAGAGGGGAGGAAGAGAGGAAACTAAGAGGAAAAAATAGGTTTCTTAACTCATACATACCTTCCATGATTCCTTTGTTCACTTCAGTAGTGATGGAGAACAAAATATTACAATTATGTCTGACCCCAAGCTACAAATTGTATGAATAAAATAGGATGCACAAAAGAAAGATATTGTGCGAGAAATAAATAAACAAGCGACTAAGGTCATACATTGTCGCCCCCATGGTGGACCATTCTCCTTGCGAATCATTCATGTCGGCAAGCTTGAATGTGGACCGGGTGCGGGTCTCCGATCGTTCATGTATCCTCTTCGTCGTTCGGGGATCATCAGCTTCTAGCCAAGAGAGACATTTACATATGTGCTCTGCTGCACATGGCTTGTCGTAGTTGAAAATTGAAACAGAGCCCTTCTGTGCGCTGTTATGTTATTTCCACACGTGACCTAATTTATCAAAGGCGTGCCTGAGGCGCGAGACACATCAGACATTCAAGGCTCTGCCTTCGAATGGCTAAGACGTGCGGCCTGAGGCATGCTTAGTCTAGGTGCGCCTAGGCGAGCGGCTGGATCAAATAACCAGGCGGGCCTCACCCTCTCCTCAGTTAGTCCTTTGTAAATGGTATAACAACCGTTTTCCTCTCCAAAACTGATGTTTCAGTAGTATACAAGTATTGGAATGCAGTTCTGACACTTACTGACAACAATTTTGTTGTCCAAAACTATTGTCCCGCATTTTTAAATGTGCGAACACCATTTTTTTACTTCTATAACTGTTGTTTCCATCTCCAAACTGCTGTTCCATCACCCTACAAATCTGGATTGCAGTTCCAATACTTTCGGACAGTTTGTTGTCGAAAACTCATGTCCAACATTTTTAAACACGCGAACAACACTTTTCAAGTACCCAAACAGCTGTTCCAATAATTTACAAGTGTTTAATTAATGTTCCTTCACTTACGAACATCATTTTTGTTGTCTAAAATTGTTGTCCAAAATTTTAAAATTGTTCTACTTTAATGGATATTTTATATTATGAATTTTGTTGCATTTAATATTGTTATTATATTACCTTATTTTAAGGTCCTTTTTTCTATTTTTTGTGCGTTGCCTTTGCTAGGCGCAAGTCTGCGCCCTATGCCTAGGCTCCAAGATCCTTTTGCGCCTTGGTGAGCGTTGCTCATTTAATATCATATCACGTGACAAGCGCTTGAAGATTGGGCTACTGTTGGAATCCTTTCCCTTGGGTGCGGTTGAAAAGCTACTCGGGAGTGGAGTCTCATCCTCAGGATTTCCTTTGTTCTCATTGTGGCTACTGTCGTACAAGTTTTCCATGAGAAGACTTTTCTCATAGAGACTTGTCGGGCTCATGACAATGGTGAGTCTCCACAGTGGTTCAAATTTGATGTTGAGACGCATTCAATCATGAAGGATGTCAGTGAATGTTGACAGTTGGTTTTCTGGTAGGACAAAAGAGACATGAGCTAGTGAGTAGTTGCGGTTGAAAGCTCTCCAAATGATTATCCATGAACCCATTTATTTGTGGGAGATGAGATCACCCAATCGATTGTTGTAGAGCGGTGGTTCAAAACGCATATTGAAATAGTGTTTGAGGGATTCCTAATGCAGATTGGGTGTCTGTTGCTCAAGCTGAACGTACCACAGTTGAATTGAATCCATGAGGTGGAATGATGCTAACTCTATCCAATCCTCCAACGATGTGTGCTACTTGGAAAACAAGTGCTTGTAGCAGGAGAGCCAAGGGGTCGTTCTTTCCATCAAATAGGGGAAAGTTCCTCTCCATGTAGAATGCTGTCTCCTGTTGATTGACTTTCGTGGAGGTCGGAGTGCACAATGTAATGAGGCCCGCCCTGAGTGGAGCTCATAATCGGTTGATGTCACTGTGGGTTGGCAGACACATGCCATCGATGTGAGTGGTCAAGCATGCGAATGCGGTGACAATGGTGTCTTGTTGTTGAGCCTCCTGTGCTTCTTGATTAGCCATCAAATTTTGTATTGACTCCATAACCTAAGCAAGGGTAAGACCGTCCTTGTCCATGGCTGCTTGAGTGTCTTGGGTATTGTCCAGAGGTGGCGAAAGTGGAGGTCGAGGACTGTAAAACCCGATTTGGACTGCAGGCTACTCAAACAACAGGGATAAAAGCTGAACCTCCTGTGCTTCTTGGTAAGTCGTCAAATTTTGTATTGACTCCATATCCCATGCAAGGGTAAGACCGTCCTCATCCATGGTTGTTGGAGTGTCTTTGGTGTTGCCCGGAGGTGGCGAAAGTGAAGGTTGAGGGCTGTAAAACTCGATTCTAACTGTAAGGTACTCAAACAATATGGATAAAAGCAGGGAAGCATTGCACGAGGGCTTGAAGACCCAATGAAGGTACGCGTGGGTCGGCCGACTGGTTGGGATATGATTTCAGGCGGCATAGGGACGACTTGAAAATGTATCAAGTGAAGGGCAGAGTCGTACACTGAGCTTATCGTGCTTGATGAGACGGCGGGGAAGCCGTAAAATCGTGATTTATTGTCGTTCTTGGCACGAGTAGGGTCGTCATCTAGTTGGCTAGGATTCAGCGAGGGTCGTCAGCTGGTCGGCTAGAAATCACCGAGGGTCGTCAGCTGGTCGGCTAGGAATCACCGAAGGTTGTTGGGCTCGGGTGCACCTAGCATCAGGCACAACTCCTAGAGCTGTGCGTCCAACAGATTGTCACGCCAGAAGGAAGATAGTGGTTTTTGTCAGGCTTGCGACCGGAGAAAACGAACGGAGGAGGTTGTGTTGGTTGGTGTAGGAGAGAGCTCTGATACAAATCAACTTCAAGTTGTGAGTGGGTGTGCGATCATGAGATGGAGAAATCCCAGAGTGTATACTATCGACCCTTCCTTGACCCAATCTTCATAATGGGTGGGGATATAACGTTACTCGAGCTCCGCCGAGCGAGATGAAGAGGGGAGTCTTGCTCAACCTTAACCCTTACTTGAGAGGAGGTGAGGAAAAGAAAAGACCAAGAGGAGAAATTAGATTTTTAACTCATGCATACCTTACACGCCCCACTTGTTCACTTAAATAATGAGAGAAATGTTCAAAATATTATAATTATGCCCTCACCTGGGCCACAACATGTGTATGTAAAATAGAATGCATGAAAAGAAAGATACTCCACTAGAAATAAAGATGCAAGCGATTATGACCACACGTTGTCGCCCCCATTGTGCACCCATAACACAAACAATGATGCCCCTTAATGGAAACATATTGTGATTAACAAGCTTCAAATATTTACATAATCCTATGAACGGTGTGAAGAGGCAAAGGGATGCTTTATGGATTTTTTGGGTATAGTGATGTGTAAGTTTGGTGATATGAAAAGGGGTGGGCTGGGGGATTTGCCGTTGAGTCCAAATAAGGGTTTATGGAAGAATCGGTTTCCTATAGCTGAAACTGATCAAATCAAATTTCCTTAATTTTGTGTAGAGATGTGCAATTAGACCAGCGATGCTCTATGGTTTTGAGTGTTGGGCAAAAAATAGAAGTTGCGGAGATGAGAATGCTTAGGTGGATGTGTGGACACACGAGACTGGATAAAATTAGAAATGAATGTCTCAGGGATAAGATAGGAGTAGCACCAATTGCAGAGAAGATGCGGGAAGCTCGACTAAGATGGTTTGGACATGCACAAAAGAGACCATTAGAGGCACCTATTAGGCGTTGTGAGAGTCTAGTCACTAGGCATGTTAAACGAGGGAGGGGTAGACCAATAAAGATTTGGAATGAAACTATAAGGAAAGGGCATTAGTGAGATTATGACAAAAGATAGGGCACAATGGTGACAAAGGATCCATATAGCCGACACCACTATAGACAGTAGTGGGATAAAGGCTTGAGTGTTGTTGTTTATGTGCATGTAGATTGTTTTGCTTTATACTAATTGATAGAAGTTTGCACGTGTTATTATGAAACTGGGAAGTTTTGAGTCCATGCATGCCTCCTATAAGGAATATGCCAATTTCTAAGATGCTAATGAGAACTAAAATATAGTGATGCTTATGTCAATGAAATTCAAGAATCACTTGGTTTGTGATGTATAGGGCGAGTTGACGAAGGTAGAGTTGGTAGGTTGTGTAATTCATGCAAAATTAATTGGATGCTGTACTACCCGATGATGGGTGCAGGTAAGAGTAGTGGGCTTGCTGGATAGTGAAGTTGGGAAAATGAGGTTAGGTGTAATTGAGCTTTGTTGATTTGCAGTGGATTGAGTGAGAATATTTAGGAGGATAGGGGTGGGTTGTAGTTGGTTGTGGAAGTGAACAAGTGATTGGACCTCTTAGGTGTATGGTGGGGTGTGGGGTGACTGAATTGAAAGAGTTGGGAATAGGGTAGTTTGCATGTTATTGGAGGTGTAGAGAAGGATGAGGGGCTTAATAGAAATGTATGGGAGTCAAATTGTGTGGAGTATGGCTTGTGTATATCATGGGTTTTGTTATGCGGGGTGGGGCCCAATAAAAATGTGTGGGAGTGAATGGAGTGCTGTTTTAGTGGGGAGGTATTGTGTGGGTTTTATTGTGTTGGGCTTGAGAGATTGACTAGAGGGTGTGATTGGAGATACTTTGTTTTGCAAATTTTGGAAAGAGCGCTGAACATGAATTTTTTGGGATGGTTAAGTGGGCGAAATTCAAGCAGGTAATGTTCGTTGTTCGAGGCCCTTATGTAGGAAAGCTAAGAGTATCTTGGCTTAGTGTGCAGAGATTGGAGAAACGAGGAGGGTGCAACATGTTAGGAAAGAGAAGCGTTGACAGAGAAAACATACATCGGGGGGGGGGGGGGCTGGAATTGTGAAGGAGCTGGGTTGTCGCTGGGTTGTTCAGCAGTGGTTGCGCCGCAATGTGGATGGAGGATGATGTCTGGGAATCTTTGGAAGCTGGAATTGTGAAGGTGATGGGATACACTTTGGTTGGAATAGGAGCTGGGTTGTTCAGCAGTGGTTTTATGGTAGCAGTCAGCAAAAGAGGTTTGGTAATAAATGGAAGAAGGTGAAGATGTCGGTTGTGTGGGTGATGATGTCTCCCTGAGATGGAACTGATGAGGTGTTGTTGATGTGGAGCCACATTGAAGGAAGCATTTGGAGATGAGGTTGGCAGAGTCATACAGGTCGATGGAATAGGAACTATTATAGTGAGGCTGTGTGGACCCACACCAGGTTTGCAGGAGTTGCGAGGGGGCTTTGGTTGCTACCCGCTTTTTGGGATAGGAATGCTATTGATGATATTAATTACTTATATTCACCTTTTGTAAAGTTTCTAAATTTAAAGATAGATGTTTTTCCATATGATGAATCAGCTCAGTTCAAATAAAAGATAGAGAACAAAACGCTGGTGTTACTGCATAACATATATGCACAAAATATTGGTAATAAAAAGTTTTCATGGTGTATCCATGAGATGAATGCTTCCATAGTTCCATGCAAATGGTCTTTAATGATTATACAATTTCAGATGTGAATGCACCTATGCAAATTTACTCGGTTTAAAAAATAAATTTCACATTAAAAAAAATTTAATCCCCCTAATAAAGTAGAAGACTTAGCTTTATTGCATGTTAATTATCAAATAACTGATATATTGAACAAAAGTGATGAAAAGCTTGATGTTAAATCTTGTTACTCATAATAAATAGTTCTTTCCCATTTAACAGTTATGTACTTTACAAATGAGTCACCTCTTGATCACTATTGAAAAGAAGAACAACATATTTTTCGTGTCTATTCTATGAAGGAATTATCTGTTTGCTTTTTGCCATTTTTTGAATTTTAATTGTAGCCGTACTTTACTACCGTATCAAGGTTATAAATATCGAATGTCGGCGACATGTCAGATTGAATTTTTAAATGCCGGATGTCAAAAATACGAGACATTTTAGAAATATTTTAAAATATCGGATTTCTTGATCTTATAAAGTATTTTTTATCTGTACTAAATATAATTATATGTTCTGGAAGTAAAACAAAATTAACAACATATGTTTCAAACAATGAAATTTGAAAATCCCAAAATTAATTTAAAGACTATCCAAAATAAAATATTATTAAAAAGTACACAATTACATTGCAATATATATTAATATTATATTTTGATAATACTAAATTTTATAGCAAATAAAGAATATTTAGATGCTAATTAATCTTAATTGATTATTATTCTTTCAAAGTTTAATAAATTTATGTTCAAACATAAAAAATAATAAATTAATAATTGTGTTGAATGTTTAAATTTTTCTGTAATAAAATAAGAATAATATAGTCTGAAATAATTATACAAATTTGATTATAGGAGTAACACATATTTAGAAAAATGAAACGATATGTATTAGTTGATTTAAACATATGTAATATAGTACATGTATGTGATTTAAATATATACCACTAGTATACTAACATAAATTAAAATAAAATAACATGATAATATGTCCAAAACTCATGCTAGCAGATATATCGAAAAAAATCGGATGCGCCAGCCAATATTTTACTAAATGGCAATCAATTTTTCTAAAAAAAATTCCATCTTATCATCAAGTATTACTAGTCAAAGGACAGTAGGTAAATATTTGCATCATGATATATGCATCCAAAAGCAAATATAGATATAGCAAATACAAAGAGCTAATATATATGTTATAAAAAGTAAAACATATTGACACAGATGAAGCCTGGGTTTGCCCCACAAAAGTAATCCTGGTCGTTGGATCAATAAAAAATGGACTGCACTCATCCATCTCCCCCGAACTCCTCTCCCTCGCATTGTGAAAAACCACGATGCCATGCTTTTCCAAAACAGCGACTCGGTGCTTGCCTCTACTGCCAGCGGCGGAGCTGTCGACTGGCTGCCCGGAGTCCACAGGCGGGTTCGCCGGACCCCGACGAACCCTCCAGGGGTTGTCCGGCGGCGAGCGGGCTCTGCCGCCGGTGAACCCTCCAGTGGGCAGCCGGTCGGCGGCTCTGCCGGCGGTGGTGTTGGGAACTTTTGACTGCGCAAGGCGGAAATCAGGGCTATCGGGCGGGAATATTAGGGTACAGTGACTGACTTTGGGGGTCGCCGGTGGCGGAGCTCTGCCGGACTATTCCCCGCGGGTTCGCCGTGGTCCGGCGAACCCACCGTGGGCGCCGGCCTGGCCGCCGGCGGCCGCCCCTAAAGTTAATCTCACCTTCCGTTTTTTTAATTTTTTTTTAAAATAATAATAAAATTATATATAACTAAATTTAATAATTTATAAAATTTATGGTTAAAAAATTTAAAATAACAAAATAAAAACTAAAATAAATAAACATAATTTTCCCTCCCCGCCAGGGGCGGGCGAATCCCACTACCGACGGGACGCGTCCTGCCGCGCGGGGCACGGGGGGTCCCCGTGCACTGTCACTCGTATATATATATTGTACAACCTCGCATTTGTCGAGTGGATTCACCAGACTATCAAGCGATTAAGGGACTGGGCCCAGGCGAGTCAGAGGGGCGAGTGGGGCTAACGATCTTGCACCCGCTCCTGGCACGGGGCGAGTGGCAAGTCCCAACCTCACCGGGTACTCGCCATCCACAGGCGAGCAGGACTAGAACGGACTGGACTCGCCTATGGGTGTTATGACCTATTTCTCCAAGAAATTTCATCTTGGCCTGCAGTTAGCCATTTCAAACAACGAGATTCTGTTGTTGGCAGACCAATTTGGGCTGCCATTAGTAAAACTAAAAAAGCGTGATTTCGCTATCCGTAGACCATTTTCAGAAAAATATAAGTGGGCTCCCAAAGGAACCTTTGGTGAGAACTCCCTTTTGGCTTCTCTCTCCTTTGGCTGGTTCTGGTTGGCAAGAGCTTCAGCATACTGTTCACCGTGTTTTTCGGGTTTACAGTTTCGTGCTCTCTAGTGCCCTCCAAGGCTCCCGACTCTGCATTGGCTTGGGAAGGGAAGCTCTCTTTGATCTTCCGGGTTTGTGGTGGGATCTTCTCGCTGTAGCTCGCGGGGGCTGTTTGTAGTCATCCACCTCTTGCGAGTTTCTTTGCTTTGAGAGTCTGGCCTGGTGTTCTAGCTCGGAAGAAGTAAGTGCAAGCTACCCCCATTGGTCCGAACTCCTCTTGAACTGTGGTTTCCAGGTTCAACATTCTGGTGCAATGAGCATGAACCGTAGATTGTTTGGAAAATTTTGAGTGAGTCCCATGGTTGGAAGCGCGGGGCAATGAGCCGACTCAGGCGAGTTGCACGCTTTGAGCGACTTCGTCAGGAACTAGAAGTCTATCCTAGAGACCGTGCACCTCGCCGTAACGCCGCCAGACGAGTGCTCGACCTCCACACTCCCGATACTCGCCTCGTAATCCCCAGGAGTGGAGGCGCCGGTTAGGCGAGCAGGGAAGGAGGTAGTGGTGGAAGAGGGCGAGCGAGCTCTCCAGGGGTGAGTGCTGTTCTTCAACCCGCTGGGTACCCACCAGGCCACCACTTGGGCGAGGAGGCCGCGCGAGCCCCTTCGACTCGCTAGGTGGGGTCAGGTAACCCTTTCCGCGAGTTGATCTTTTCAGCCCCGGTGTCGGAAGGGTTTAAAGATTCAGTCATGTCCTACTACACCGGGAAGGACGATCCAATTCAACATCTCCAGTGGTTCGAGGATACAGTCTCCATCAGGTAGGTGACGAACACCTTCAAGTGCTGGTTGTTCGCCATCACCTTCAAAGGAAAGGCAAGGGACTGGTTTTACCAGCTTCCCTCGGGGACAATTTATGGCTTTGAAGACTTGCGTCGGAGCTTCCTGCTGCGTTTCCCCACGCCCAAGAAGAGGAAGAAGGGGGTTGAAGCTCTCTTCCTGATAAAACAAGGGGTTGAGGAATCACTGACGAGCTACGTGGATCGCTTCCAGGAGGAGATTCTCTTGGTACAAGAAATGTCAGGGCAGACCTTGCAGTTGACCTTCACTCAGGCTGCAGTAGGGGTTATTTAGGATGGAGCTTGCCCGAGACCCCCCTTTGTCTGTTGAGGAGCCGATCGACCTAGCTGGGAGGGAGATTGAATATGAGGCCACGATACCCGAGTTCGTTTCGAAGTTGACCAAGATAAGAAGAGACGAGGCCAGGTCGTCGGGAGGTTTCCGACAACAGGAAGGAAGGAGTCGAGGAGGCAGGAGTTTCTACCCCCTCAGGGTGGAGGTTCCAGCTGCCAGTCAACCGACCAGCCTGGAGGTCGGAGGGAGGACCCCCTCAGGGTCAAGGAAGAGGGTTTGCTCTGGGCGGAAGACCCTTCCATGGAGGGGTGAATTTTCAGTCAGGGCATGGGCGGTTCAACCCTCCGGGGTGGAGACCGGGTTCGAGGCCATTCCAGGCCCCTACCCAGCAGGCCATGGAAATTGTTCGAGGAGGAAGAATAGGAAGGAGGAACCGACCTGGATGGGTAGGAACGAGAAAGGTGGCGGTTTCCTACCGTGACTTCCACCAGGAGGAAGGTCACGCAACGACCACTTGATCAGAGTTCTTGGAGGTGAGAGGAGTGGTGAGGGCCCTGAGAGGGTAGCAGCCGCAGGCCCGCAGTCGCAGATCGAAGGAGCAGGAGAAGGTGGAGCAGAGGGGGAGAACCAGTGTGAAGACCGGGTCGACCTAGGCACCCGAGGAGGGATCGGGGTGATCCATTGGGGGAATGGGGATCAAGGCCACCTGAAAGGGGAGTCTCCATGCCATCTACCGCCAGAGTGTCTCTTCTACCTTAAAAACTCCACCCCCAGAAGAAAAGATTACCTTCTTAGCGAAGGACATGCCGGAGCATGAACTCGTTCTGCGATGCGTTGGTCATTCAGACATCGATCAAGAACTCCAGTGTTTCCAGAATCCTAATGGACAATGAGAGTTCTGTTAATGTGATCTTTAAAAAAGCCTTTGACGAGATGAAGGTGGAGACAAAGAGGGTGCTTGTCTCGGATGACACTCTCTTCGGATTTTCCGGGGAGAGGAAGGAGGTGGAGGTAGGAGCCGAGCTCCTCGTAACTTTGGGGGGCACGTCCAAGAACTGCCGCTTCGTCATCGTGGATGTCCCGAGCAGCTACAACATCTTTGGATGGCCCCTCATCAACGTCTTTCGGTTCGTGCCTTCCTCCTACCAAAGTGTTTGAAGTACACATCGGAGGAGTCCAGATCCGAGTCAGGGGATACCCCAGGGTGGATAGGCGGTGCTATGTGACGGCTGCCAACACCATCTATTAAGAGGATGAGGTCGATAAGGCAATGGAAGACAGGGTTAGGTTAGAGGCGGTTGAGGAGGTCGAGATGAAGGAGATCATCACCCCAGGCGGAGGCCGAAGAATGTGCAAGTCAGCGGGAGGCTGAGCAGGGAGGACTAGGAGAGGGTTATGGAATGCATACAACAGAATATGGATTTCTTCGCTTGGAGCGCTGCAGAAATGCCAGATATCGACGCAGACGCGGTGTGTCATCGTCTTAACCTCGATCCAAGCACCCGCCCCATCTGGCAGAAGAAGAGAGTTGTAGCAACCACTATGGTCGAGCCCATCCGAGTGGAATTTGGAAAGCTGTTGGATGCAGACTTTGTGTCGGAGATCCAGTATCCAGACTGGGTATCCAATATTGTAATGATAAAGAAGAGTGATGGGAGGTAAAGAATGTGTGTAGACTTCTCCTTATTGAATAAAGCGTGCCCCAACGATTGTTATTCTCTGTCTAAAATTGACGTGCTGGTAGATTCAACCGTTGATTTTCCTGTAATGAGTTTTTTGGATGCTTTTTCAGATTAGCATCTGATCTGAATGCACCCGCCGAATGTCAATGACGTTTCCTTCATCACGGGAGATAGATGTTATTGCTACAAGATAATGTCTTTTTAGTTGAGAAATGCAGGGGAACCTAATGGTGAAGAGCAAGGATGTCGGGTCTCACCTCTAGGACCTGGCAGAGACCTTTGCCACCTTGAGAAAGTTTAAGATGCCGCTCAAATCTTTGAAGTGTCTTCAGGGTAGGGAGAGGGAAGTTTTTGGGTCACCTCCTCACCCCGACAGGGGTAGAGCCCAACCCGATAAGGTGAAAACGATCCTGGATTCGGAGTCGCCTAGGAATGCTGAGGTCCAGCGTCTGACAAGGTTGAGTAAGTTTCTCTCCCGGACATAGGAGAAGTGCTCACCCTTCTTTAAGACGTTACAAGGGAACCAAAAGTTTGAGTGGTCGCAGGAGTGAAAGGAGGCCTTCCAAGTGTTGGAAAGACAACTCACGCAGGCCCCGCTACTCCAAGGGCCTAGAGAAGGGGAGAATTTGGCTCTGTATCTCGGGGTGGGAGTTGAGGCGATAAGTTCCGTTCTGGTCCGAGAAGAAGGAAAGAAACAACAACCCATCTACTATATCAGCAGGGTCCCGAGGAAGGCAGAGCTCACGTACCCCATTTTGGAGAAGTTGACTTTTGCCCTGATCATCTCGGTCAGGAAGCTCCGCCCGTATTTTCAGGCGCACTCAGTCAAGGTGGTGACCGATCACCCTCTTCACATCATCATGAAGCTCCGCCCATATTTTCAGGCGCACTCAGGGAGGCTGACAAAGTGGTCCGTGAAGCTGAGCGAGTTCGAGATATTTTTTGCTCCACGGCTGTCAATAAAAGCGCATGCGGTGTCCGACTTCCTGGTAGTGCAATTGACAAGTGCTTCCCCTCACCAACAATCAAGCTGAGATGAGGCTGTCATAGCAGGGCTTCGTTTGGCAAGGGAGTTGGGGATCCAGGATGTGAAGGTCTTAACAAATTCGATGGTGGTGACATCCCAGGTCAAAGAGCAGTTTGAGACGAGGGAGACGACTCTCTAGCGGTACCTGGCAAAGGTCAAGGGTCTGATTGGGTCGTTCTGCACCTTCTCCATCCAACACGTGCCGAGGGAAGAGAACACTCAAGCAGACTATTTGGTGAAGTATGGCCCTCACGTGGGAGGAACGATGATGAAGCTGTTTCGACCGATTATTGAAGATGGAGAGCTGATGGAGATCGATCGACGACTCTCTTGGATGGACCCCTCAAGCAGGTTCTTAGATGATGTCTCGAACAAGAGGAGGTTCAGGTACAAGTCTTCCTATTATCTGCTTCATGAAGGAGACCTGTACCAGAAGACACTGTCAAGACTCTTGGAAAGGTGTGCCACCGAGGAGGAGGTCCCCAGAGTCTTGAAGGAGGTCCACTCCGGGGAGAGCGACAGTCACTACGGGAGCCGGACCTTAGAAAAGAGGGTGTTGTGGAAAAGCTACTTCTGGTCGACGATTAGCTGGGATGCAACAGAGTATGCGAAGAAGTGATAGAAGTGCCAGCTCTTCGCGCCTTTTTAGCTCCTACCAGCACAGAGGCTCAGGACGATCACAACATCATGGCTCTTCGTAATTTGGGGAATGAATCTGGTAGGCCTTTCCCCAGGCCAACGAGCAGAGGAGGTTCCTCCTAATCATGATTGACTACTTCTCCAAGTGGCTGGAGGTCAAGACACTGACAAAAAATCACCTCACAGGTAATAATGAATTTCATTTGGAGGGGGAGATAATTTGCCGACATGGATTGCCTCTAGCCATTGTCAAGGACAACGGGACGCAGTTCGCTAGTGATGAGCTCGCCAGCTTCTGCGGCCAGTTGTGCATTAACCTCTGCTTCGTGTCCGTCTGTCACCCCAGGAACAATGTGCAGATGGAGGCCACAAACAAAATTATTGTGAATCTGTTGAAAAAGAAAGTGGAGAACTTGATGGGTAACTGGGCCTCCCCTTCATCTTTTGGGCCTTGCAAACCACACCCAACACGGCCACATGGGAAACCCCTTTTAAATTCTCTCATGGCTTGGAGGCCGTGTTGCTGGTGGAGTTCGAGGTGAGGTCCCCACGAGTAGTCTCTGCAGGGGAAGGAGATGAGGAGTGGAGAGTGGAAAACAAGGAAGAGCAGCGACTCTCGCTTTACCTCGTGGAGGAGCTCCGCGACCTGACCACGGTTCATCAGGAGGAAATCAAGCGCATGATGGCCAAGTATTTCGATAAAAACAATTAAACAATTTGTAAAAGGAGACCTAGTTCTCAAAAGGTCGACACCGCGGAATGGTCAGCGACAGTTGGGAAACTCCATCCTAATTGGGAAGGTCCCTTTGTAGTTATGAAGGCGTTGAAGCCAGGCGGGTATCACCTCCAAAATTCTATGGGAGTTCCCCTCAATAATACTTAGAGTGGCGACGACCTAAAACACTTTTACCCGTGAATGCGAAATAAAAATTACGTCTCCTATATGTTACTCTTTACAATAAATGCTATTTCTACTCGACTAGGTTAGTGTACGGAGTACCAGGTAGTCTCCCGCCAGAGTAAAGGAAAAGTGCTCTGGTGAGAGTCCCCGAGAAGGTTCCGCTGGCCTGACTCTCACAAGCCGACAGACCAGATTGATCACTCGGGTGGCAAGGTAGAAGAGAGTTCTCTCGGATAAGGAAAGTCCCTGAAAAGGTTCCACTTACCGGGCTCTCACAAGCCAGCAGACCAGGTTGATCACTCGGGTGACAAGGTAGAAGTGAGTTCTCTCGGTTAAGGAAAGTCCCTGAGAAGGATCCGCTGACCGGGCTCTCACAAGCCTGCAGGTCAGGTTGATCTCTCGGGTAGCAAGGTAGAGAAAGGTTCTCTCAGTTAAGGAAAGTTTTTGAGAAGTTTCTGCTGATCGGGCTCTCACAAGCCTGCAGGGCAGGTTGACCACTCGGGTGGCAAGATAAAGAAGAATTCTCTTGGTTAAAGGAAAGTCCTCGAGAAGGTTCTGCAGACCGTACTCTCACAAGTCGGCAGACCAGGTTGATCACTCGGGTGACAAGGTAGAAGAGAGTTCTCTCGGTTAAGGAAAGTCCCCAAGAAGGTTCCGCTGACTGGACTCACATGCCGGCATGCCATGTTGATCGATCAGGTGGCAAGGTAGAAGAAGGTTCTCTCAATTAAGGAATGCCCCCGAGAAGGTTTCGCTGACCGGGTCTCACAAGTCGACATGGCTGGTTGACCACTCGGGTGGCAAGGTAGAGAAGAGTTCTCTTGGTCAAGAAAAGCTCCCGAGAAGGTTCCGTTGACCGAGCCCTCACAAGTCGGCATGATAGGTTGATCACCCGGGTGGCAGAGGGGGAGAAATTGGTTTGATTAAAGTAAGGGTAATCCAAAGTTAGGAGACCCTCGATGGAGACCGATACCATGACAACAATTGTGTGAACAAAAGAAAGTAGCAAAGTAAAGCATCGTGATAATACAATTTAAATGGGAACAAGGCGGCGAGTACAATAGGTCTCGCCCTGCTCGCGCGCGGTCCACACTCGCCTGCTTTAGGTCTCGGCGGTCGCACGAGGGGCCTGACTCGCGAAAATCGCTGGCATGAGCGAGTGCACTGGTCTCGCCTGTAATGCATGGGCCATGCACTAAGCGAGCTCACAGACTCTCGAATATTGGATTGTTTCTTACCCAAGGTTTTTCGTGGAAAGGTTGCGAGCACACCAGGGAAGCCAAACCTCTCGCGAGTTTTGTCCGCGTGAGTTTGATATCTCGGCATATCGCCTAGCATTTAAGGCTGAAGCTCGGCGAATCGAAGAGACAAAGACGAGTCACTAAACAAAAGAAAGAGATACGAGATGAATAAACAAAAGATTTGAAAACTTCATATATATATCCCATCAAAAGTGTTTACAAAAGTTTTGGGCCTCGCCCTTACATGGCCAAAAGAAAAAATGAAGTGCCCTAAGCTAAGGGGCGGGCGGGTCCTTGGAAGATTGGTGTGGATCGCCCTTGCCGCTCAGAGAAGGGGGAGGGGGCAGTAGGCATGCTCGACAGAGGGCTAGCTCTCCACGGGCCCGTAGAATTCCGGGATGAGCAGTTCGGTGTTAATATCCCCCCACTCGTCCCGCAACGCGTTGAGGTTGCGCATCATCTCGAGCGTGGTCTTCGTGGTCTGCGTAATCAGGAACTTGCGAGTGCTCTCAACCTCGTGCAGGGTGAACTGCAACTCCCCGCCCCTGGAAGTGGACTCGCCACGCTCCTCTGCCGACACCTTTGCCGGAGCCTTGGCGGGTCGCGCCTTGAAGCCCTCTATCTCCTGCTCCAGCTCGCTAATCCGCGATCTCATTCGGTCCGCGGTCTCGGAATCCTGTGAGGAGCTCACATGTGAAAATGAATTGATGGTGAGATGAAAATTTTTCTAAGTAAATGGAACTTACCACACCGTTAGAGGACTTAGCGAGAAGTCGCTCGAAGAGTCCAAGCCGCATCTTGAGGTCCTCGGCTTGATCTTTTGCCATCTTTCTCTTGGCCTTGGAAAAATAGTATTTTCTGCTGAAGTTGAGGCCGCGGCCCGCGACACAATGTCACGTGTAAGAGCTCAACGGTGCGCAGTTGAGTTCGCGAGCTCTCATATGCGAGCTCTTACAAAGTTGCCTTCTCATATGCAGTCGCGTCCTCCCTCCCGTACAACCTGAAAGTCAGGGCGTAGGTGTCCTCGCCGAAAAAGCCGCGCTCAGTACAGGTATGGAGGAGGGAGGAGGCAGATCCTGTTCTCCTTGCCGTCCCAGACGAGCTGCGAGTCGCTTGTGCCATCTAGTGGCCTTTGCCCCAATCTAAAGTTGGGGTGCAAGTCCGGCACATCAACTCGCTTGCCCCGACATCATCCCTTGTCTAGGGCTCCATATCGCTCGACTTGGGGGTCTTATCCTTCCTCGACACGGTCTTCTACTTCTTCTCCCGCGTGTTTCTAAAGGGGGGGGGGAAGGTCTATTACAGACCTATTCCCCTTGCCGCTGCCAGATGAGAGCTCGCTCAGGTCGCCCGCGCAGTCAGCCGCGATAGCCTTGGCGAGGGTGAGATGAGGGTTGACCTTGCCTTGCTCGCATAAGGTGGGTTCACTGAGATCCGGCGCTCGCCTATAAAGAAGGTAAACAAGGGGTGGGTGGGTGGGTGAATGTTAACCCCAGAAGGGTAGCGAGTACTAAAAGTTATTAAGCAAAGGGAATCATGCCTTCCCCCGACTGAACAGAGGGGAGGGTAGTATATTGAGGTTGCGCCGCAAGAAGACGACCTCAAAATTCTTCCCGATGAACTTGTCCAGCTTCGCCGCCTTACCGTTTACGTGAGGTGCCTGGTAGGTAGACTCGTCCTTGTGAACTGGCGAGTAATGGATGTTGCCGAGAACAAGGAAACAAAGAAGGAAAAAAGAAAGGATGATGTCCCAACATTCTAGTAAGGGGGATGCAGGTGTGAGCGGTATCACTGAGGGATCCATCTCCACATATCCCGTCCCCGCGTTCGCACTCGCGGTCCTCCCCTCGCGGTCGCCTGCTTGCGGACTGTGGCGATTTCTTGTTGCAATGTGTGCGCACAGTCCTCAATGTGCTTGCGGCTACCCTTCAATGAGGCTGTATCGCTTCCTAGGATTTGCTACACCTCCCCTTGTGCGAAACACATTCCCTCTCCAAAGCTTCCACTCGCTTCTGCAAGGTGAAAAAGTGAGGGTAAGGATCGTTCTCAGGCAAGGCCTTCTCCTCCTAGAGCTCGCGGAGCATGAACCCGTGCTTCTGAAGTACCCCCGCCATGCGATTCGTCAGCTCAGAAATGGAGGAGGGTTCCCCCAAGTAGTTCTTAATCGTGTCTGGGGAGGATGGCGCCGAGAGGTACCCTTCATCATCCGATTCGTCAGCAATGAAAATGTCATTCATATCTGAGAAAGGGGGTGAGAGGTTAGTGCGAGTCAAAAACTTAATAAAGAACGAAACAAATGCAATAATCTTACCCTAGGACATCATCCCCAGGCGAGCAGGCCTAAAACTCCTCGAACTCGCCTATGAGTGTTGCAACCTATTTCTCCTAGACATTCCATCTTGGCCTGCACTTAGCCATTCCAAACAGCGGGATTCCGATGTTGGCAGATCAATTTGGGCTGCCATTAGTAAAAACAAAAGACGAGATTTTGCTGTCTGCAAACCATTTTCAAAAAACTATAAATAGACCATTAAGGCCACCTATGAAGAGGACTCCCTTTTGACTTCTCTCTCATTTGGCTGGTTCTGGTTGGAGAGAGCTCCAACACACTATTCACCGTGGTTTTTGGGTTTACAGTCTTGTGCTCTCAAGTGCCCTCCAAGGTGCCCGACTCAACATTAGCTTGGGAGGGGAAGCTCTCTTTGATCTTTCGGGTGTGTGGCAGGACCTACTCGCTGCAGCTCGCAGGATTTGTTTGTTATCATCCACCTCTTGTGAGCAGGTTCTTTGCTTTAAGAGTCTGGCCTAATGTTCTAGTTCTGAAGAAGTGCAAACTACCCCCATTGGTCTGATCTCTTCTTGAACCATGGTTTCCAGGTTCTATATATATATATATAAGTCTCTTCTCTTGGAAATCTTTCCATTGACCAATTTCTACATAATTTTTGGAGGCAATGCGAAGGAAATAAATATCAACAAATTTGTTTATTTGATGCATGGAAAGCCATTACGTAGAGAATTTGAACTCGTTTGATTTTTTCATTTCCTTCTTTCTTTTCGTCCATCATATCGTAAAATTTTTTTGTTATCATTAGTAGCTTCTTCAATAGAGTGAATCTTATCTGAATTCAATTTTACTATTTTCTTTTTGTGACTTGAAGGGTTGCTAGGACGGTGGTATTGGGTAGTCTTCATGGTTCTGAAATGGCAGCTGAGGTATTCCGCCGGGCTGCAGAGGCTGGTGACATTTGTTCGATAACCCATCCTCTTCCAAAGGAAGATCTTGAACATCATGGTTAGTGACTTGTTCTCCTCTTATCTTCTTTTTTAATTTTGTTTTTTTTAATTCTTCAGGGTTTTAGCTTACAACATCATGTAGTAATCTATTAATGGCTGCCTTATATTTGATTTATTGTTTGATTCTATGTTCATGGTTTTCTTATGTCCTTAGTTTCGTCACAGGGCTTCAATGTTTGCATGATTTACTTCGTGTTTATGTTCTTTCTTTATGTCACAGATCTTCATAGTCCTTATGTAGAAGGGATTCATTTGTATATAAATGGCATCTTTAGGTTTTATTAGGGCATTGCATCACTTGTTGAATTGCTCAATGCAAAAGCCACTCCTTTCTTCAACTACAGCCCCTCTTTCCTTTAACCTCTTTAAATTACCAAGCTCTCCCTCCTTCCCCTCTCTTTAAACTGTGGAGTTTTTTTTACACTTTTCTTCTTTTTTTAACAATCTTTCGAAACCCTCCCTCCCCTCTCCTTTTTATAACAATCTTTCGAGATCTTTGCTCAATAGTTGAGATTTGAAAATTTTCGTACTACAAGAACAAAGGATTGATGCATAAGGAGAGTTTCATAGTATTTGTTTTCATGTGCATCCCTTGAAAGTTCATGAATGTAAATCTGGAAATCGTGCCTTTCTTCTGTACGCCGATCATTTCTACCCCCTTCATTATTTTGGGTGCATCTCTCCTTGTCAAAATTGTATGACTTGGTTGTGCGTTCCTCAATTGATCCACCATTTTCTTGTTTATTACTTTGACTGATTTTGATGTCAATATGTCATACATTTAAGCGTTCTTCAAAAGTTGATGGTTATAGTCTCTTTCCTTACCTTATCAAGCTACATTTTACTTGCAACCACCCTCACCATCTCCACCTCCAACCACATCAACAATCTCCTTAGTAATTCACAACCTTCACATAATCAACTACATATTTAACTCGAGACCTTTGAATTATTAAATAGTTTGGTATGTAGGTGCCTAAAATGTAAGATTCTTTTGACAACTTTTACTTTTAGACAACCATATCATTATACTTACCCTAACCTCAACAATATCACAAGACAAACCACTCAAATGCAATCTAAAATAGCCCTAAAATAGTCTCCACAATCTTCTAAACCTGGTCCCCCATAAACACTTAATCGTTTTACCACTAAACATTAACCCAACTTAAGCTTTGCAAGCCCAACTGTTATTGAACCAATATGTCCACATTACTTCGAACCCTCTTTCATTTGTAACAACCATGAAATGGTTTCATATAAGTACTAATTGTACATTCACTACCGTTCTATGGTATCGCCTTACCTACTTACTACTACTTTTTATGTAACATCCTGGTCTACTACGGGTGCGCTACATGTCTGCAGATCAGTGACCCCAACTCATCTCAGATGTTTATGAGGACCAGTTTAGAGCTCCCTTATTTAGGAGGTCTGGGGTTCAAGCCCCGACCTCAATAACCTGCCATTGGAATTAGTGGTTGTGGCCAATCCGATCTGTCGAAATGGGTTGGGGTCACTGATCTGTAGACCTGTAGGCTGTAGCGCACCCACAATAGACCACGTGTTACATTAGGTAGGTTAAGTGATGAACAAACCACACAAATATGCATAAGAAAAAAATAGTCAATCTTTTCATAATAATAATAGCTCACAAAATCACAAAGGATAAAGAACAAAAATAACAAATCCAAAAACATGTAAAAATTTCTTGCTAGAATCAAAAAAACAAAAGATGAAAGGAAATGGGAAAGATGCGAGATTCTACACTCGGGGAGGTAAACCGACGACCACTGCTCAGATACGTCTATATCTAACAACCTTTGAAGGAAATCAAGTAAAAATTTTCGTATTTGTGTGCTTGGGGGGGGGGGGGTCGTTAGTTGGTTGGAGACAAATTATAACAAGGAAAAACCAAGCAAAATCACGATGGGTCCTGTGTACGTAAGTATTTACAAAATTGAACCCCTAAATACTAAATGCGTTGAATGAGCTATAAATTTAGAGAATTGGTGCGAGAATCAATATCTGTGTGTGTTGATGAATTGCTTGATTCATGCGTTCTCCATCGTGGTCTCCTGCATTTGTTCTCTATCAAATTGTAGATTTTTTTGCATTTATGTCCTTCCACATGATTGTGTTATGGGCCTTGAAATGTTGCCGGAGTGGCCGGAGGTGGCGATGATGACGCCGATACAATGGAGCCTTGACCGCAGTTGCCTAAGCGGGGCTTGCTCGTTGGAGAAGAGAGCTACCGAGACCTCACTCAAGAGAGAATAAGAAAACATTTTAATTTCATTCATACCTAAACAAGACGCCAAAGGTCCCCTAAATAGATACACATACAAGGGCATTACCATAATTTTGCCCAACACACTAATAATAAAACAAACATCATACAACTCGATAATAGACAGACATATAATAACGATAGCGCTGCCCAAATAACACGACCATAACATAATGTGCCCATAAAATCACTCTCGTTGTCCAAAAAGAGCTTGACCTCAAGCCAGGGAAGTTTCCCGGTGGAGCTGCTTCGTCCGATGCCCTCGTTGTCAGAGTCCTCGACGTGCAGGTAGAAAAGCCTGGCGCATCTGTGGCCGCGAGTGAACTGCTCGTCGCAGTTAAAACATAATCCTTGGGCGCGTCGTTGCAACATCTCGGCCTTAGATAATCGACAGACTGGTGGGGCTGGAGGGCCCTCGATATAGCCTTGTGGAACGATCTTGGTGGTAGGCGGTTAGGCCTCCTGTGCTAGCCTAAGTTATCAAAGGCGCAAGATGCACCGAGGCGCAGAGGGTCCCTGGAGCCTAGCCGCAAGGCGTAGGCGCATGTCTGAGGCACGTGAGGCGCACAAATGGGGGAAAAAGGAAATTGAGCGAATTGTGCGCCCAATTCGCTGAAATCGGGCGCCCAATTCGCTGAAATCGGGCGCCCAAGCCCAATTTCAGCGAATTGGGAGCCCAATTCGCCCAATTTCAGCGAATTGGGAGCCCAATTCGCCCAATTTCAGCGAATTGGGCGCCCAAGTGTGCCTAGGGGTGCCTCGGGTGCGACTGAGATCATGTTTTTCCCATCTCAATTTTTTTATAAAAACACTTTAAAAGGCCCAGATGCGCCCGAGACTCTGGGAGCCTGTAAGGCGCGCGCCTGGGCGCGCCTGGGGCACATCGCCCGCCTCAGCCGTGCGAGGCGTGGCGGGCTGTGCCCGGCGCCTCAGGCGCGCGCCTTGACAACTAAGGTGCTAGCTAGAGACGACGATCGCAGAGCCGGACCAGACTCGTATCAGTCACTAGGTCTGGAGGGGCCTCAAATTCGACATCCAGTTGCAGGCGGCCGCGAAGTCCAACAGTGAAAATATCGACCTGCATTTTTAGGGCAAGAGTTACATGCACTGGAAGAAGCTGAAATTGTTCTAGGTACTCGTCCACATACCCCTTTTATCGTAAAGAAGTGAGTTCTCCGAGTGGGTTGTTGCGAATAGGAGGTCCGAAACACAAGTTGCATAGCCACTTGAAGTCGTTCCAAATCAGATCCAGCCGGTCGATGCAGAGTTGAGATGCCCACAAAAGAGCAGAGCCGAGCATGTGGAAGGATGCTAGATGCAGTCGGTCTGTTGCCGGAGTTTGTTGGTGGCCGAAGAATTGTTCACACTTGGTGTGCCATCCCAAAAGATCATTTATCCCATCGTAGGTTGAAAAGTCCAACCTGGTGTAGCGTGACACAATAACAACGTCGCGGTGCATGGGGACTGGCGACGGATCCTGGGCGGTCAGTAGCGGCGGCGTATATCGGATAAGTGGCGGTGCCTGACTGCTGTTTGTTTGATCATGTGCTGGAGCGGTAGAAAGGTCATCGATGCGTTTGGAGAGCGCAGTTTTTGTCTCCTGATGACAGGCCACGAGGGCAGCCTGCTTCGTCATGACGACCTGCAACACAGACATAATCTAATGCAGTTGGTCAGATGAGTTACGCATAGTGCGAGATGAGGAGCGGATGACCGGGCGGTCGGATCACGCCAAGTCGGATGATTGGGAGTGGCCACGAGAGCCGTGTTGTCGCACAATGATAGCGAGAACAAATATTCCCAGCCTACTGTGCGGGCCAACAGAGTGACGGGGCTAAAAGCCTCTGTGGCAGCTCTAGAATGGCGAGGAGGTAAACAAAGTAGTTGGGGCAAGGCTTCAATAAAAAAAGGGGCTGCAAGAACCCTGTTACGTGTGGGAAAAGCAGGAATTAATAACCCGACTGCTGAACCGGTTCTCTCTTACCCGCGTTGAAGTAGGAATGAGGTGAACGACGTGGGTCTCAAAAAAAAATGAGCAGGGCTGTGCGGTTCTTACGACGGCGCTGCTGTGTGGGGCTCGAGGAAGCGCTGCTGTGCGGGGCGTGAGACGGCAGAGCTGGAGACGAAAAATCGACAAAATGGTATGCGGGTCTCGACGAGTCGGAAGGGCGCAACAAGGCGCGGGGTTGGGAGCGGAGGTCCTGGTCACCGAATACCGAGGAGATTGACGAAGAGGGCTCGCCGGAGGCTGGCGTCGGTGTCGTTGCTGGGGAGAGACATGGCTGATGGCGCAGAATCGAAGGAGTCGACTACGGTGACGTGCGGTGTGCGATAAGGCAGAGCCGACAGCTGCAATAGCTGAAGTTGACGGTTGTTGAAATCTTGAGGACGGCGGTGTTGAACAACAGAGGTAGCGTACGTTATGTGTGCAGCGGGAGAGGAATGACAACAAAGTGCCAAGCCGAGGAAGGATGACTCTGATACCAAATGCTATGGGCCTTATAATGTTGCCAGAGGAATGGCCGGAGGTGGCAATGATGGTGGCGATACAATGGAACCTTGACCACGGTTTCCTAAGCGGGGCTTGCTCGTCTGAGGAGAGAGCTACCAAGACCTCACACAAGAGAGAATAGGAAAACATATTGATTTCATTCATACCTAAATAAGACCCCAAGGGTCCCTTAAATAGACACACATACAAGGGCATTACCATAATTTTGCCCGACACACTAATAATAAAACGAACATCATACAACTTGATAATAAACATATAATAAAGATAATGCTGCCCGAATTACACGACCATTACATAACGTGACCATAACAGATTGCATCATGTGTGTTGCAAATAGTAACTGATCCAAGGGTTTAGCAATCTAAGTTCATGAGGAAATGCACCAAGAGCCTTCATCGAAAGCCACTTACCATCGCACATAAACTTTACTTTCTACTGACAATGCATCATCACATCTTGTAACCAATTTTCAACCAACAAGTAAAACCTACTTAAGTTACATATCATTAAAATAAGCTGGAATTCAGTTTTGTTTGCATTCCATATACTGCAAGTTTGTTGTAGCCTTCACTAAGGGATACAGAGCCTCCAAGGTTCTTTTTAGCCTTTGCAAATAATAATCTCTATATCATAACGTTTTTCATGAACATATATCATGAGCTAGCTTTCTTCAATTACCCCATTAAATCTCCTTCCCCTTTGTGATTGAGCAAATTTAGCACGCCACATGACTTCTTCTGACTCACTTTGACTTAAAGAGGAAAGAAACATTACTAGACTTTTCTATTTTACCCAAAAAAGAAGAATTTTTCATCAACAATGTATCAATTTTCAACATTACTTATATAATCTTTGTATCTCCTATTCTCGTCATGGAAATCATCCCTTTTTGATTGCCTTTATTGGATGGTAATTATTCCACAATCTCCGTGATCAGTTGCTTTTACTGATGCTTTCGAATCAACACGGTGTAGTAATCAATGATAACATCGATATCCTTCTCAAGATGTTTAACCTTGTGAGGAGCAATGACAACATCGATATCCTTCCCATGAAAATAAACATTAGGAAAAACTGCAATTTGTTTACCTTTGTTGAAGGAGCTCAAAACCTGTATGTATTGCTTGTATGTCTGAATACAAAGAGAGAATACATATATATAGGAGAGAGAAGGAGAGAAGATATCCTATACATGATGTGGGACTAAAGGAAGAGAAGAAGAAAACAATAAATAATGGGCCCAATAATGGGCTAATTACATGGGCTTTTCTAACACTCCCCCGCAAGCTGGAGCGTACAAATCGTACGCACCAAGCTTGGACAAGCACTGGTAGAAGAGTGAACTGGGAAGAGCCTTAGTGAGCACATCCGCAACCTGTTCTGTCCCGGGAACATGCTTTAGGTCGATCTTCTTCATTTGGACTTTTTCTCTGATGAAATGACAGTCAACTTCAATATGTTTAGTCCTCTCATGGAATACCGGGTTTTTGGCAATATGTATAGCCGCTTGACTATCACAAAAGAGGAGAGCAGGAGAATGGAGTCTTACACCAAGATCGGTAAGAAGACTTTCCAGCCACGTTAGTTCAGACACAACTGAAGCCATTGCCCGATATTCGGCCTCTGCAGATGATCTAGCAACCACTGCTTGTTTCTTGCTCCGCCAGGTAATCAAATGTCCTCCAAAATATGTGCAGAATCCACTTGTTGACCGACGATCATCAAGAGACCCAGCGTAATCAGCATCTGAGTAGGCAACCAAAGTAGGAGCTGTAGGTGATGGTTTGTAAACTAAACCTTGACCAGGAGCCGTTTTGAGATATCTTAGAATGCGTTCCACGACGTGAAGATGAGATTTTCTCGGGGAATGCATATACCGGCTAACTATACCAACCGCGAAAGAGATGTCCGGTCTTGTTACCGTGAGGTAGATCAATTTGCCAACTAGACGGCGATAGTACTCAGGATTCTCGAGTAAGAGATCTGAATCAGAGGCCTGAGTGCATAATTTGTGATTCACATCCATTGGTGTATTGATCGGCTTACACCCAGAGTAACCTGCGTCATGAAGGAGGTTGAGATAATACTTCCGCTGTGAGAGGACGAGACCATCTGGCCGTCTAGCAACCTCTAGACCCAAAAAATACCGGAGGGGCCCCAGGTCCTTTGTTTGAAAAACTGTACCAAGATGTTGTTTGACCTCCTGTATTCCTTTTGAATCATCTCCCGTGATTATGATGTCATCAACATACACTAACAGCAGTACCGTCCCAGCAGTGCGGTGGCGACTGAACATAGAGAAGTCTGCTGTACTGCGAGTAAAGCCAACCTCCCGAAGGGCCTTACTGAATCGGTCAAACCATGCCCGTGGTGACTGTTTGAGGCCATACAGAGCTTTCTTAAGGCGACACACCCGAGACTCCCCCGTGGTCTCAAACCCGGGAGGTTGTAGCATATAAACCGTTTCCTGCAGGTCGCCATTTAGGAAGGCATTTTTAATGTCGAGTTGTAGAAGGGGCCATCGGCGATGGACAGCGACGGAGATCAGAACCTGAACGGTGTTGAGTTTGGCAACGGGAGAGAAGGTTTCCTCATAGTCCAGCCCTTGTTGTTGGGTGAAGCCCCTGGCGACCAATCTAGCTTTCAGACGGTCAATAGTCCCATCAGCTGCATGTTTGACGACGAAAACCCATTTGCACCCAACCGGAGACTGTCCGAGAGGAAGAGGGACAAGAGTCCAGGTCTGGTTGGCCCAGAGGGCCGTCATTTCCTCCTCCATGGCAGCTTTCCAGCCAGGATGTTGAAGTGCCTCCTGCACAGAGTTAGGAACCGAAATGGAGGAAAGAGAAGTTGCAAAAGTATGCAATTTGGGAGAGAGGCGATGCAGAGAGACATAGTTCGCCAGAGGATGAGCGGTGGAGGGAGATACCTGATCGGCCAAGCGCGGTGTATCCAAGGATGAGGCCGACTGTAGAGGGGTAGCGGAGCGTGGAGGATGTCGGCGGGTATAAACTTGGATAACAGGAGGTTTGGAGGGAGCATGGGCTGAGGTAGAGGGAGCAGGGGGTGATGTAGAGGGAGGTAGGAGAATCGGCAGAGTAGTGGGAATGACAGGTCGAGGCAGTGGTGGAGAGGGTGTTGGTGACGCAGTAGGTAAAGTGGAGCTGAAGAACGGTGTATCCTCCCAGAAGGTAACCTCGGCGGAGATGGTGACCTTCCGGGTTACCGGAGAGTAGCAGAGGTAGCCTTTCTGAGTACGAGAATAACCGACGAAGATAGTTTTAGCCGCCCTGGGATCCAATTTGTCCATGGATGGACCCAGAAGGTGAACAAAGCAAGTGCATCCAAAGACCCTTGGGGTGAGTGGGTAGGCCGGAGTGGAGGGGAATAGGAGGCTAAAAGGAGTGGCATAGTTGAGGACCGAGGAAGGGAGACGGTTAATTAGAAAACACGCCGTGGAGACTGCAAAATTCCAGAAATTCTTTGGAACATGCATCTGAAGTATGAGGGAGCGGGCAACGTCAAGAAGGTGACGGTTCTTGCGCTCGGCAACTCCATTTTGTTGTGGGGTGTAGGCACATGAGGTTTGATGAATGATGCCAAAGTCGGCACAGATATTGGCAAATTCGCGGCCGGTGTATTCACGAGCGTTGTCGGTGCGGAAGGTTTTGATGGTTGTCGAGAATTGTGTTTGAGTTTCTTGTATAAAAGCACGAAATAGGCGCGGAATCTCAGAGCGATCATGAAGTAAGTACAGCCATGTCGTGCGGGAAAAATCATCAATGAAAGTCATAAAATATCGATAGCCAGAGATACTAGTAATTTTAAACGGACCCCAAACATCGGAGTGTATCAAATCAAACGGAGCAGAGCTTTTAGTACAATGGGCAGGAAAAGAAGTACGCGGCTGTTTGCCATAAATACATGACTCACACTGAAAAGCATGAAAAGATACATCAGGCAGAGCCTTTTGAAGGATGGGTAGGGGAGCATGCCCAAGACGGCGATGCCAGTCAGCAGAGGAGACAGAAGATAGGATTGTTGAAGAGGCGTCGAGGAGGTAGAGCCCGTTCTGCAGGCAACCCTTACCAATGGTACTCCGCGTACGTCGATCCTGTATCAAAAAAGTAGATGGAGTAAATGTTACTGAGCAATCCATATCATGAGTGAGGCGGCCAACAGATAGCAAATTAAACAGAGAGCCCGGAACATAAAGAGCCGAGCGAAGAGAGATGAAAGGATCAAGCGTGATGTCGGCGCAGCCGGAGACAGGGACGATCGCACCATTAGCCACGGTGATAGACTTCGGATGAGGATCATCCGAGTACTGGTGTGGCCGCAGTGAGGTGATGTGATGAGTTGCACCTGAGTCCAAGATCCAACGCGGACCAGAGGAAAGACAAGTAATACCTGCAGGAGAGATGGAGGCAACAGACGCCGACGATGGGCTAAGAAGCCCCTGGAGGTGCTGTAGTTGGAGGCGAACGGCCTCAATGTCGGTACCAGTGGAGGAGGAGCCATTAGTGGCAGCAGCAGCAGCTGGACGAGGAGGATAACCGTGTTTCTTGTAGCAGATCGCATCAGTGTGGCCATCCCGGCCGCAGTATGAACACTTGCCACGGCCCCGACCCCCACGGCCCCGTCCACGGAAGCCAGAACGACCGCCACGGTTAGAGGGCGGTGTGGACAGTAAGGGAGGAAGGGTCTGCTGGAGAAGGGCCGGAGAGGAGGGAACAGGAGACTCCAGGGGGGTGGCACGCGCAGGACCATAGAACACACATCTGAGAGGGAAGGAGTGGTCGCAGAAGCAAGGACATGAGTCCGGATACCCTGAAGATGCGGAGGGACTCGAGCCAGCATCATAGCTATGCAAACGGCTTCCTTCTGTGCCCGTTGGACTGCATGATCCGAAGTAGAGGGCTGATGCTGGATCCAGGACTCCGCAAGAGTCTTAACCCGAGCAACAAACGAGGTCATGTCCGTAGCCCCGGCAGCATCGAGAGTTTGAAGTTCTGTAATAATATCATAAAGGTGCTGAAGACTATCCTTGCCAGAGTATAAGGAGTGCAGTTCCGTCCACATATCCTGGGCCGTCTCCTGGTACATGACCATTTGGTAAGGCTCACCCTCCAGGGAATTGAGGAGCCAAGTCTGAACTCTACCGTCATTACGAAGCCACTCGTCGGTGAGAGGAGAGGGCGGGCCCTGAGTCAAATGATGAACAAGGCCTTTGGCCTGAAGAATGCGGCGGACAGAGTGCACCCACGGAAGGAAGTTCCGTTTGCCGGAGAGGGAAATAATGGTGATCCGAAGTTCATCTCGAAGTTCTGGAAGAGACGGCGGGCGGTCATCAGAGGCAGTAGCCGGCTGGCCGGTAGAATCGACTGAAGATCCCATGATAACCGCGCGGGTAGAAAAGGAGACCGCCGGAGAGGAGAACAGGAGAGAAGGGGAACCTAAGCACACAATCCGCACGGGTAGAGGAGGAGACCGCAGCGGAGAGGCAGACCGCGGCTAGAGGAAGGGCAGACCGCGGCGGGAGGAAAAACAAGGGCGCTGCAAGAAGGGGGCACGCAGACCGCGCGGCTAGAAGAGGAGCCGGGCGAGAGAGAAGAGCAGTCCGCGAGGAGAGCTCGAGCGGATAGCGGGAGGAGATGCGATCTGCGAGAAGAGGAAAGCCGCGCGAAAAACAAAGAGGCTGCGAGTAGGAATACTCGAGCGGCAAGGAGATGCAGACCGCGCGGCAAGGAGATGCAGACCGCACGGCAAGGAGATGCAATCCGCGAGAAGAGGAAAGCCGCGCGAAAACAAAGAGACCGCGAGTAGGAATACTCGAGCGGGAAGGAGATGCAGACCGCGCGGGTAGAGGGAGGGGGGGGCCCACGGGAGAGGAGAAGAGAGGCTATAAAAGACGGAGGAAGGGTGGATCCACGAGAGGAGGAGGCTGGAGGGCAAGCCGCGGTTAACACACAATAACCGCAAGGGAGAAGCGAACCCGCTACCCGGAGCGAGTAGAGGGAGAAGCCGCAAGGGGGGAGCGAGACCGCCTGGCCCGGGCGGTTAGAGAAGTAGAGACCGCCTGGCCCGGGCGGTTAACACACAGGAACCTTGCTCTGATACCATGTTGAAGGAGCTCAAAACCTGTATGTATTGCTTGTATGTCTGAATACAAAGAGAGAATACATATATATAGGAGAGAGAAGGAGAGAAGATATCCTATACATGATGTGGGACTAAAGGAAGAGAAGAAGAAAACAATAAATAATGGGCCCAATAATGGGCTAATTACATGGGCTTTTCTAACAACCTTCATTAGCCATTTCCAAGACAACACTCAGGGCGGGCTGAAAGTGGCTTCTTGAATAGTTGCTAACAAACGACAATAAATTTGCCTCTAGAAAAACCAGTACTCAGTAAAACTTGCTGATGACTCAAAGGACTGCAGAAGCCCAAGAGTTTGTCGTCGACAATCAAAGGAACAATAAGAACAAAACTTGGCTTCTTTGACAGTTGAAGGAAGCATTCAGATTTTTGAATCTACCATTGTCATTGACAAAGCCAGTGCTCCTTGTTGTCATTGATAGGTTCAAACAACGCCGTCTTCGATGGAACCATGCATAATCACTTCCGAGGTCATTTTGACCAGGGATCTACAATGCCAAACAAACAACTAGGAGTAGTTCATGCTTTGATACCATGGTCGAACCAAAAAGAGATGTACCTGTAGGAGCTTGATGGAGGATAGATTCTTGCATCTATCCGCAACTTCACCATCCCTCTTTTTGCCAAAATTATAAATGTAGTCACCATCATGTATTTATAATCCATAAGGTTATTTTTGATGTGTGGTTACATCTTGGCAAGCATACCGCAATATCTTGAGGTTGCAATTTAATAGTTTCAACCATACATGAGAACATAATGGTTATATTTGTGGGCAATGTGCTAGTGATTTGGTTGAATCTCCTAATTTTCTCAGATTAGCGAATATAGTCAAGGTAAAAAAAATGAAATGTCATATAATTTTGCTTTGAATTGTTTGGCTGAATCACAATCTCCTAATTATCTTACAATGTTTAAAGTGCTACGAATAGTCTTAATTTCCCAGTGGGTTTGATGCATAAGATTAAGTGCATGGGATGTCGGCTCAAGGTTTCAGGTAGTGCATGCAATCTGTTTGCTACTCTAGTTTAGTCAAGATTAGGATGGTTGGTGGCTAATACTTCATAATCTAATAATGGGAGCTCAAGAAATATGGTAATATATAAATTACATACTTTTGATGATCGAGAAGGTGCACACTCAAACTCAAGCTTCGTAAGAACTTGTATTCAGTAGTAGATTTGTTAATATAACTATTCCTTAAATTGATTGACATAAATCCATTTCCTAGTTACCTAAACGATTGCGGGATGGAATCCAATGGAAGTTGATTGATCACTTAAAAAAACTCAATTGTGTATGATTAGATGGTGTAAAATCCATAAAAGTCTAGTGATCATAAATAGTAATTACTAGTTAAGGGCGAGAGACATTACTATTATTGGATACATTGTCTTCCTATCCTTATTGGATTGAATGGTCTTTAGTTTCTTCCTTAGGATTGACTACACCTTACACTTTTTAAAGCTCCAATTCTTTGAATTCTTACTTTCTTCATAGTCCATGCCTAATAGCTATCAAATTATTGGAGAAGCTAATGTGTCAAATTTCATTTTTCCAATTAGGTGTAATGTTATTTAGCGTTCGCTAAAAACAAGTAATGAATAAACAGTTGAAATTCTGATTTAAGTTTGAGCTTGTACTCTAAACTTTCCTTAAACTTATGTATTCTTATGAAATATAAAAATACTAAAACAAAAAATTTAAAACCTTCTTAGATGACCTTCTAAGTCTTCTCCTAGTTTGGCATCATCTAAAGCTTATTAAAAATAATATTAATTCAGTTTGAGCTAGTATCATTGTTGATGTTATCTTAAATGAGTTGATTATAATCTTCATTGATTTATCTATTCTTGATCTCCTAAAATAAGGCGCAATTTGTAGTGGTCTAACATTGTTTTTCTTACACCTTTTATACTTTTCCTATAGGTACTTAAAAGTTAAAATATAGATTGGGTCTTAATGTAGTCGATCTCTTTATCTCTCAGTCATCCCTTCCATGAGTTTCTTGGATGAGCTCTTATTGGCTATTGCTCTGAATTCTTTTCAATGAATTTGAGAATATCGATGTCATCATCGTGACTATTAGTTTGGAAGGCCTCAAGAACTATGAGAATGTTTTAGAATCTAGTAACTTATCTTTTGAAATTTTGATCCCCCAAAGTGCCCGACACTACTCGCATGCTTTGAAAAGGTAGGGGACTATTTTATGGAAGAAACTTATGTTTACAAATAGTTTTACGAAATGTCCGAAGCAGGGTGAGCAGGCTTCGCACAACATGAACTTTTAGTCGTGCGTGGTATTATTGAATGAAATTTAGGTTACAATATTAATTGCATCAATTAAGAGTCCCTACCGAAGTAGGAGACATGAGCTCAGGAGCATAGTTTAGAGGAGGTACGAATTCTCAACAAGCTTTTGCTCATCTCTTTTGTCCCATCATTATACTGTTCACTCATTTTTATACCACTTAGGATCTTGCCCGGTGGGCAGACAACACAAAAGTGCTACTCTGCTGTAGAGAAAGCAGGAAAATTATAAAAAGAAGCTACAGCATGATAAAAAAGTTGTCGTTGTAGGACAAAATAACGAAGTGATGATGTATAGCGCTTGCAAGCGAGCACTGTGCAGTTGTGTGAGCTCTAGCAAGAACTCTAAGTGAAAAATCTTCAACAAATTGAAAGGTCATTCTGGTAGTTCTTGCCGAAGCCGCTGAGGGAGCAGAGTACTCACAGTGAGATTCTGATGACAATCTTGAGGTTGTTGGAGAAGAAGATGATTGTTTCTTGCTGGAACCAAATTAGTTTGCATGTGCTCTCGCCTTAAATTCCATTTTGTCATTTTCTTCTGGAAAGATGGAGGTTGCGGAACTTTGGTTAGGTAGAATCTTTTCATTTTTCTGAGTCTACAAAGACTTTAGAAAAACTAACTTCCAACGAGTTTTATTATGGACAAATAATTTTGAGCATATATAAAAGACCAGGGTGTTAGTTGAGCAAATCACATTTATAACAGCTCAACATTCTCCAACTGCTGTGCATATGCTTATAAAACCGATGGTGAGCTCCAAGATTAAGCCCACTATTGCAGAAGTTAGGGCCATGGCGTTGACCCACATAGTTTTGAAGCGAAAGTCTGTGCAAGAGTTGGAGGTTGGGAAAAAGGAAATGATAGCGCTAACCAGTGCTTTTGCAACTTTCCCAGATGTATGCTAACATTGTGGACACATCTGGCTCAAAAGTTCAACTGTTTAAGGTGTAAGTGTTATGTGCTTCTTTTATCGGAGATCGATGGAGGTGGGGATACTAGGAAAATTTTTTGAATGGAGGTAGAGGAGAAGTTAGAAGAAAGCTTGGGTATGAAAGAGAGGAAAAACCCTAGAGGGAAGAGGGCTTGAGAGAGAGGGAGAGGAATTTTAGAGAGATAAAAAAAACTTGATATTTTATTGATTTCTTCTTCATACAATACAAAGGACATATATATAACAAGCCCCCGAGGGTAATCCCGTAATTACATCAAGTTGCATAAAAATATAAAAATATATGGAAATTAAAAGACCGAAAATACTTATATGACTCAACACGACTCGACTCATATAATAAAGACTCGATACAATACGACTCAATATAATAAGACTCTAATACTAGATAATTAACGACGTGGGATCCATAACACTCCACCCATCCTTGGAATCGAGCTTGTCCTCAAGCTCAAACTCCAGTAGTATGAGCGACTTCTCTTTCTCCTTGATTTTGCGCCAGAACAATGCCTGGTAGCGCGCCACGACGGCCGTGGTGGTGATGAGTTGTGGCGACACAGTCAAAAAGACGAGTGATAGAAGGAATTGGATCGGTTGGTTCAGTAGTGGCGAGAAGCAGAAGTGGCAGGGCGGCAAAAGATGCGTTAAGGTGGCTGGAGGGGCTGTTAGAGTAGTGGCCGACAGAGCAAAGGCTGGAAGAATATCCGGTGAGGTGGCCGGAGAGGTCGGCAGAGCAGCGACCGCCAGAGTGAGGACTGACAAAAGGGGCAAAGAGATGGCCTGCAGGGCCGGTTGAACAGGGCCGGCATAGCAGGCGGTGAAATGGCTGATGATGACAATTGCATCGGGAGGGATTCAGATTGGGCCGACAAATCTACGATGAGTGGCGGTGTTACAATGGTGGTTTCATGGTAGTCCTTTAGTGCACTGAGGAAATTTTCCACCTCGGGATTAACTTCAAGTCCATCTTAATGTATTGAGTTCCAATTAATTCAATTAAGAATTAATTAAAATAATTAAACAATTAGGAAGTGCAGATTGGGAGGCTTGAGGTAGGCGGCTTGATGAGAGGGAGGACGGTGAGGAGACCTTAGGCAAAAAGAAGCGGGCGGCTCGAGGACCAGTAAAAGTGAGAAGGGATGGGGACACAGTAAAGGCATGCAGTGGGCTGACTTGAGGAGCTCGAGGGTGTTGTCGATGATGATTCTCTGGACGAGGAGGGAGAGGCGTGTCGGTTGCTGGATGTTGAGAGAGACATGATGCTTGTCGGATGGGTGCGTAAGGGCCAGAGCGGGTTTGCTCGACGGAGCGTTGGTTGCTCGATGGAGAAGATGGACGTGGCCTCTTGAAGGGAGTGTCACATGGGATGAGGTGTCAGATGCAATTGCTGCGATTGGAAGGGGCTGCTGCAGGTCGTGCAAAAGGAGTTGATCGGGCTACTGCAGGTCGTGTGGAAAGAGACGAGCGGGCTACTGCAGGCAAGGTTGTAGATGTCAGATGTCGGGTTCATGTCGGTTTGAGTTTGAAATGTCGTATGTCGGATTGTGGGGGATATATCGGGGATATTTTACAATATCGAATTTTAATATTTAAATAAAGATAACAGTATTTATAAACACATTTTTTGCAAATAAGTAAAAATGTACAGACAAATAGCAATAGCAATGTACAAACAAATAAGTATTTATAACATTTTCTTTGAAATATTTTTGAAAGATAAAGGAGAAGCCCATGTAATATTCAAAGTTGGAGAGGAGTTTTTCTTAGCTATTGCAAAAATCACTATAGCGGAAGTTAACAAAATAATGTTAACATAAGTTAGAAGTGCAGAGAAGAAACAAAAATCACTGCAGATTTACACAAGGAAAGGTATAAACTTAGTTAATGCAAGAAAGAAACTTAACTATAGCATAAGTAAGAAGCTTACATTAACACAAGTTTAATAAAACTTTTAGATCTTATGACGATCAATATAACTTCAAATAAAACTTTCAATTGTCGCAGAAACTTGAAGAAAGAAGAAAGAAGGAGGATTACAGTGGAGTGAAGTAGTAGAAACCCTAATGCCCGACGTCGACTCCTCGCGTCCTCGCCTGCCATGTCGATTCGTAGAAAGCCCGACGACGTCGTCTACTCCTCGATGCCGATTCGTTGCCTCGTCGCCGGAGAAGGAGCTGTCGAGTGTCGACCACTCCGCTTTAGCGACTCTCCCGTAAAATATAGGGTAGAGCGAGAAATGCTGAATGCGTGAAATGGACTCGTGAAGTAGAAAAATATGGGTTTCGTGAACTTTGTTTTTTTATATATTAAATATAATAACCGAAATATCGGGTTAGAGATATATCAATATATCAGGATATATCGCCGTTTTTTTACAAAACGATATTTTTGTCAAACAAATCGACTTCGTTGCGGTTTGCACCCAAAACCTTTATGTCCGGCCGATATCTACAACACTGACTGCAGGTCTTGCGAAAGGAGTTGAACTGGCTGTTGCACGTCAAAACGTGAAAGCAGAAGTGGCGCAGAGGAAAAACGACTGAAATTGGTGGAGACATCGACAAAGGAATGACGTCGGCATAAGTGGACTGAAAAGCTCTAATACCAAGATGTTATGACCTTTTGTCGGAGATCGATAGAGGCGGGGATACAAGGGCAAACCCTAGAATAGAGGTAGAGGAGAAGTTAGAAGAAAGTTGAGTGAAGGAGAGGAAAAACCCCAAAGGGAAGAGGGTTTGAGAGAGGATAGGGAGGAAAATTTTAAAGAGATGAAGAAAACTTAATACTTTATTGATTTCTTTTTCATACAAGACTAAGGGCATATGTTACGGACACCGACGAGGCGGAAGAAGGCGAATGGTTTCCGCCAGTGTGGCGAGTGTATCGACGTCGCGAGCATCGGGCTAGTAACGTGTTGTCTTAGCCGATAAGACTAAGGGCTAGCACGACACCTATATAAGCCGATAACTATTGTATTTTGAGTATCTTGATTTTGGAATGAAAATTCATGGGATTTTTTTTCTCTCTCATAATTTCTCCTCTCTTTTTTTCCTCTATTAACAATTTGGTCCGATCTAGCCTCCTTCAAGCCGCGGTTTCCGTCGCCCGAAGCTTATCAACAACGCTCTTAGTTATCGACCCCGATCTCTCCGGACCACTACCTCAGCTTCTTCATGCATGGGCTTCTTCCACACATTCGTGCCCGGATCCACACCAATCACCCGCCGTCGATTGTTGAGGCCATGGATCTTGCTCGCTTGGTCGAAGCGGATTTCCAAGGTAGGCCTATGAATACGGACATGCCACCCACAGTGCAGCGGCCTATCGTCCTCAACTGTTAGAACCACCCCCGACCGCGCTACACCACCATGTCTTCCTAGGCCAATAGCTTACCCTCGGACCTCAAATCAAGAATACTACGATTTGCATACCAATGACATGTGTTTCTGATTCAAACAACCCTACTCTTCAACCCACGACTTCCCATTGAAGGACCTCCAAATCCTCATTGTCGAGTGGGAATCTGAGGTTACTCTTGCTGATGTTGAGGCCCTTGCGATGGACACGGCTGTCGAGAACCCCCATCTGCCGCCTTCCTCTGATTGGACCTTCTGTTATTTGTCGTCGGTGGGTTCTTGGACCCTCAGACGATGAAGCTTCGGGGGACACTTTAGGGGCTCTCCGTGGCTATGATGATTGATAGTGGAGCGAGCCACAACTTATTTCCCAGCGTTTGGTGAACCGTCTGGCGTTGCTTGCGCACACCGCAAACCGCTTCTCGGTGTGCTTAGGAGATGGTCGACGTCAGGCAACTGGGGGCCTTTACTCGGCTCTCACTCTCATTATTGGCCACTCCTCTTTTTGAGCAGACTTCTACGCATTCTCTCTAGGCAGGGTGAATATTATTCTCGGTCTATTAAACACCAGTACGGGTACGAGTACCAGGTACGATATGTATCGGTACGCTGGTACTTGAAGATCAAAAAAAATAAGGATGTGGGTACTTTCGGGGCACGATGTTAATAAAATTGATTTACACACACACACATGCATATATATATATATGCATATATATATATATGCACATATATATATATATATTATATATGCCACCGTTTGTTAAATGAGGGAGAATATAAAACATAGAAAAATTTATATTGAGCAAGTCAAAAAAACATCTAATCCTCAAATATATAGTAAATTAATGAAATAATCAAATTTAAATCAAATTCTTAGTAGTTCTAACAATAAAAAGAAACTTATGTCAGAATCACATTTTGTTACTGCAGTAAACAAACACCGTTAGTTGTATTTATGAGTCATTTTTTATTTTTAAAAATACATGGAGAAGTTTTTTGTTACTTTAGAAAAACATAGTCATATCAGAAAATGGAGAACGATCTATCAAATCCAAGCTTATCCTCAGACTAGAATAGCAGGTGTATCCGTTGAGTATCAGGTACGTACCGGTATCGAAAACATATCCGGTACGGGTATGCGGTCCTCGGGAAAGTATCCGTGCTTCATAGTTCTCAGGGTAGCGTGGCTCCGCTCCCTTGGTGATGCAGCGTGAATTGGGATTGCTTGATGATGTGCTTCCTCCGAGATGGTAAGCTTTGCTTGCTAGAAGGCGATTTGGCTTTACTTCACCAATCTGTCTCCCTACGACCCCTTCAGAAATCCACCGATGTGGATCGGGTGGCCTCCTTATGGCACAGTGTGGAGCAGGAGGCCCCGCTCCCTTACTTTTCCAACACTATGGGTTATTTTGTACCTTTTTCCGGACGTCTTCGCTGACACGACACACCTTCCCCATCCAGGCTGACAGATCACCGCATATCCTTTCTAGGGGGTGTTTCCTCCATTTCAGTTCGACCGTACCAATACGGTCATGCACAGAAGGATGAGATCGAGACACTGGTCGGTGATATACTAGCCGTGGGCATTATTCGCCCCAGCGCCAGCCCATTTTCGAGCCCCGTCCTCCTGGTCTGCAAGAAAGATAACAGTTGGCACTTTTGTGCGGACTTCCAGGAACTCAATAAGGTCACGATTTCAGACAAATATCCTATCCCGGTCATTCAAGAGTTATTGGACAAGTTACGAGAGGCCGTCTATTTCTTTAAATTGGACCTTCGTGCGGACTTCCCAAAACATCTTTCCGCACGCATAACGACCACCGTGAGTTCCTGGTCATGCCCTTCGACCTTACGAATGATTCCGCCACATTTCAGGCCACCGTGAATGTTCTATTCCGACCGGCCCTGCGCAGGTATATCTTGGTTTTCTTTGATAAGATCCTGGTTTATAGTTCATCTTGGCAGGGCTATCTTGATCATATCTGTGCGACTCTCCCCACCCTCCTGGAGCGCTCCTTTTAGGTGAACCCCAAGAAGTGTGTTTTCGGTCAGACTGAAATTAGCTATGTGGTGGCACACCATTTCCGCACATGGCGTGGCTTTGGAACCGGACTAGGTCGAGGCGTCCTTTTGTGGCTCGCACCTCGATCACTCCGCGATGTTCATGGGTTTCACGGGGTACTATCGTCAATTCATCAGAGACGATGACAAGATTGTTAAACCATTCTCCAGCATGTTGAAAAAGTTAGTGACCGACATCTTTCAGTGGATGCCGGCAATGACCATGGCCTTCAAGACCTTACAACGGGCTTTGAGCACCACCCCAGTGTTAGCTATGTCTGACTTCTCGCAGCCATTCATGGTTGAGTGCAACGTGTCTTGCTTGGGTGTCAGTGCGGTATTGGTGCAAGAGGACAACTCATTTCCTACTTCAGTTGTATGTTCACAGCCACCGTGCGCCCCCGCTCTGCTTACGAGTCCGAGATGATAGCCTTGGTTCTTGCAGTGTAGAACTGGCGCCCCTTCTTGCTAGGCCGCCACTTAACAGTCCGAACTGATCACCATAACCTTCACTACCTCCTCCATCAGAAGATTGTGACTCCAGCTCTGCAAGTTTGGGTAGCCAAACTTTTGTGATATGACTTTATGATCGAGTTTCGAGCCGGGTCTTCCAACTGTGCGACCGACGCTCTTTCTCGACAGTCGCAGACTGCGAATTTGACTGCCATTTCCAGATTAGTTTGGGAGGATTCTTCGCTTCTTCAACGCAATGTTGCAGCTTACCCCGTCCTACAGAGGATTGTTAGGGCCTTACGGGCGGACGCCATTGCCCGCTCGCCATATTGCCTTATGAGTGTCTTTACTACCGTGATCGTTTGATACTCTCCGCCTCATCCCAGCTGATTCCCCGCCTGCTCGTCGAGTTGCACGCAACCCCGTAAGGGGGTTATGCCGACACATTCTGGAGATACCGCTGCCTTGCAGCTACGCTTTACTGGCCAGGGATGTTTGGATAAGTCAAGGCATTCGTTGCCACCTGTCTGTCGTGCCAACACACCAAGTACGAGGCCACATTCCCTGGGGGCCTCCTTCAACCGCTCCTTATTCCGACCCAGATCTGGGAGGACATATCCATGGACTTCAACTCCAGGCTTCCCCGCTCCAAAACATGGGACTGCATCTTAGTGGTCATGGACCACTTATCCAAATATGCTCACTTCATTCCCCTCCGCCATCCATTCACTGTCTCAGGGGCGGTCGCAACTTTCGTTGACGGGGTGGTCCGTCTACATAGGTTCCCTTGCTCCATCATGAGCGACTGTGACCCCTTTTTCTTGAGCTCGTTCTGGCTGGCGTTGTTCAAGATGCAGAACACTCAACTTCGAATGAGTACAACATACCACCTGCAGACGGACAGACAGTCCGAGTCATGAATTGTTGTTTGGAGACTTATCTGAGGTGGTTTGTGTGTGACCACTTGCGCGCATGGGCGGAGTGGCTCTCTTGGGCCGAGTACTCTTTAAACAGGTCCTTCCATTCTAGCTCTGACACTACACCGTTCGAGGCAGTCTACAGTAGACCTCCCTCTCCATCACTCGTGTTATTCCCGGCGAATGCATCGTGGACGGCCTCGTCCACGACCGAGATTCCATACTCCTTCAGCTTCGCCATCACTTCCATCGCGCCCAAGACAGGATGGTGGCCTCGGCCAATCGCCATCGCCGAGACACCCAGGTCATAGAGGGGGACGCGGTGTTTGTCAAGCTTTGATCGCACCGTCAGGTTGCAGTAACCCCGCGAGCCCACTCCAAGTTGGCGGCTAAGTTTTACGACCCTTTTGAGATTTTCACCCGGGTTGGTACTCAGGAGTACCGCCTCCGCCTCCCTCTTGGGAGCCACATTTACCCATTGTTTCATGTCTCACAGCTCAAGCGAGTGATGGAAGATCATCTGATCGATGTGATGCTTCCCCCACCTGCACCCTGCGCCACACCATTTGTGGTCCTTCCCCAGTGTTTCTCAGAAACGCGCACGATCCTCCGCGCGGAGCGGCAAGTCGAGCAGGTCTTGGTGGTTTGGCAGGATCACCCACCATTGAAGGCTACATGGTTGGACCGATTGGACTTGCGCCACCCGTTTCCAGATTTTTGTCGTGAGGACATGACAAATTTACCAGTGGGTGGTATTGTTACGAGCACCGACGAGGTGGAAGAAGGCGAAGGGCGTCCGCCAGTGTGGCGATTGTATCAACGTCGCGAGCATCGGGCTAGTAACGTGTCGGCTTAGCCGAACGTATTGGGTTACGTTCTTATATCTCATTTACGCACTTGAGCATGACACCTATATAAGCTGATAGTGTATTTTGAGTATCTTGATTTTGGAATTTAAACTCTTGGGACTTCTCTCTTCTCTCTCCTAATTTCTCGTGTCCCTCTCTTTTTTTCCTCTCTTAACAACATACATATAACAACCCCGAGGGTAATCTCGTAATTACATCAAGCTGCATAAAAATATAAAATTGCCTAGAAATATTAAAAGACTGAACATACTCATATGACTGAATACGACTCGACTTATACAATAAATACAATATAATAAGACTCTAACGCTGGATAAAAAGGCTTGGGATCCACAACAGAAAACTCTTGCGACTGCTGTGGATTATACGGAAAAAGCAAAACCTAGCCTCGTTGGCTCTATCTTTCCTCTTTTTCTCTCAAAAAATCGCTTGCTAACCCAAGTAATCTCTACCAAGTAGTTTTTAACCCCCCCCACCCCCCACCACACACACACAAGTTATCTCTTGATTTGGCGCCAGTAAAAGCTTATTAAAATGATTTTAATCCCGCTTTGAGCTAGCAGATTTTCCAAGTTATCTCCTGATCTCACTTTTGTAGGAAGCCAAATATACACATTTCCCTCTTTACCGAAGTCAATTTTTAACTATTGTTTCGGTAGCAAAATGAAAGTTTAAATCTGTAGGACTTGCTCGAGATGGTTGCAAGATGGAAGCTGCATCCATATTGTATAAAAGTGTCAAGGACGCACGCCTTTCTGTTTCAATGTTGCATCAACAAGAGATAAAAGGCGGATGCATTTGGGCACGTCAATTGGGCGGGGAGGTAAATATTTCTTGTGATACCTGCTTAAGTTCTCATCTTAAATTTGGGAATAGTTTAGATGATGAATTTGTTGCTTTTGTAGTTCTTATAAGTTAGTTTTCCCCTTTTCAAATCACTTTTTCTTATCTTTTAAAACCTTAAAGTGTAAATCAATCTGTATGATTTGATTAACTTATCCTGTAATACTTCTCTATTTCAGTTATACAAACATAATTTATGCAACTGCTAGTTTTATACAAAATTAAGTGCGTATCTGATCATGTTGTTTTCTTCCAAATAAATTATATAGGAAAATATAATAATACAGTTATGAAGTAATAATTCCCGAATTTATAATAATGGAACTTTTTCTAAAATACAAACATCATGGCTACATTAAAAACTATTAGGGTCCGTTCGTTTGCACGGAATTGAGCTCCTGAAATTGGAATGAAAGATCTAATTTCAATTTTTTCGTTCGTTTGCACGCTTGGAGTTGGAATTGAAATTTTATTGAATTCCGTGTCATTCATTTTGAACTAAAGACAATTTTTCCAATCTATATAAGAATTGGACAATTCCGACCGAGACAAGTTCTTCTCCCGAGTGCGAGTTCTTCTCCCGGGCGCGAGTTCTTCGCCCGGGCGCGCGTTCTTCGCCCGGGCGCGCGTTCTTCCCCCGGGCGCGCGTTCTTCCCCCGGGCGCGCGTTCTTCGCCCGCGCGCTCGTTCTTCCCCCGCGCGCTCGTTCTTCCCCCGGGCACGCTTTTGTACACGGGAGCGCATTTTTCTACCTTGATACACATTTTTTTATAATATATATGAAAAAATATTAGCTTTTTCATAAAATTTTTTAATTATTAGATTGAATTTATTTAAAAACGAACAATTCCACAACATTTTTTTTTCAATATTAGCTTCTTCATAATATTATATTATTTAACAACAAAATAATTGATCAATTCCGCAATATTTACTAATATTGTTTATTAGGCGAATGCTGGAATTGAAATTAGTCACCAACATTCAATTCCACAATATTCGCCAATATTCAATTCCAATATCGAATTCTAATTCCGTCCAAACAAATGAGCCCTTAGAGTTGTTTAGATACATCAAACATTACTAAAGGAAAAATATCAATGATAACAATGATGTAATCTATATATTGTGCTTTACTCGGAGAATCTTTCAATTTTTTGAATCTCTACTATTTGTAATCATGTTTTAAATGGAAGTCAAACAAATGAAAGGAAAACCATGTTCTTTGAAAGTCATGTAAACCATGAAAATCTATTTTTAGCATCTTTTTACTTTCAGCCAATCTCCCCGTTCTATGTTTTTGGGATTGAAACTTTGAACAATCTTTATTTTTAGGAAAAATAATAGCAGAGTTATATCATGAAGGCATCATTTTATCCTCTTTTTATGTTAGATTGACTTTGTAATATGTTTCATGCATTCTTATATATAGGTGAGATAGAACAGTTTCTCGAGAAAACAACTTTCAATTTGAACTTTATGACACTTATGATGGGCAAGGGAATTGCCTTCTAATTTCCCAACACTTTTTGGTCAGCTTTGATAGATACGAAGAATTTTCCCAACTGGTTAGGAATGATCTGCATGATATTTATGAATCTGTTAAAAACTATTGACGAATTGGTAAATGTAGGAGTATGGTGCTGAAATTCTTTTAGTTGTGTTAACAGTGTCATTTACTTCCTTAAGTAGATATTATGTAGCCCTTAGCAGTATAAGGGGAGTAAAGTGCGCCCCTAATTTTATTACTTTTTTCCTAAAGTAAATTTTTTCCCAACTTTCTCATTTTTTAACATTTACATCAGGGTTCAAATCCAAGAAAGTGGAGATTAATTGTCAGAAATCTGCCGTTCAAGGTTCATGGTCCAGTGCTACATAGTATAGTCACGTCATTAAACAAGTATAGAACAAACTAACCAAATTAAATCCAGTTCAGGTCACAGTTAAAGATATCAAAGACATTTTTTCCACATCAGGGTTTATATGGGATGTGTGCATTCCACATAAAACAGAAGAAGGGTATGTCTTGGGCATATTGTTGTTTGCTAGTGATTATAGGTGCTTATGATATTATAATGTTTCAGGGTATCCAAGGGTTTTGCTTTCGTCTCTTTCACATGTAAGCAGCATGCAGAGAAGGTATGCAAGCTCCTATTTGTCATTATTATTAAGTTACATAAATATATGTGAACATTTGTTGTTTTACCCGCAGGCTATTCAAGATATCAATGGAAAAATGGTTGCAAAAAGACCTGTAGCAGTTGATTGGGCAGTTTCAAAAAAGATATACACTCATGCCACGAAATCTGCTATCGAAGAGGGTGATTTGTAATTTTATGTTCTTTTTTCAGTTTTTTGTGTGTTGCCAATGTACTGCTTAGAATCTTATATGCATTCTAAATGTATTGCCATGTTCACTCATTTTGAATTGGAAATTGCGAACTACTTTGTATAATATGTATCCAGAGTTCATGGTTAACAAAAAAGAAGACAATTAAGTCCATGTCTGGGCTAGAAGGAAAAGTTTGTTACTTAAGGTAGTCCCTTTATGGTCTAAAGCAATTCCCACTAGCACAACTCAATAGATTTCACCGTTGAATTTTTAGTAATTAAAGAAGTGTCGCACCAATGTTCCACACTAGATGTAGGACCAAAAAGAAATACAAAGAACGTAGGAAAATACACGGGCCTTAATTATGAGCTCTAACACCACTCAAGTTGGAGCATATATACCAATCATGCTCAACTTTTACATTAAAAAAGGACAAAGGACGAGGATTGATGAATGTGTCGTAAGTTCTTTGTTTGTTGTAACAAATATAATTCATATCAGCCCATTGATGGCGTCTTTTCTAATAAAATGACAATTCACTTTTATAGGCTTTCTTCTAATGTGAAACATAAATTTTTTGATATATAGGTGGTTGCCTTATTGTCACAATACTAATGCAAATGTGTTTTGCAAATTTCTCCCAAGTCATTGAAAGGTCATAAGCCACTTTAATTCACAAGCTGTCTATGCCATTCCATGATACTCTACTTCTGTACTGGATCTAGAAACTATAGTTTTTTACTTGCTTCGCCAGGTGATTAGGTTTTCTGCAAGGAAAGTACATTAACCAGAAGTAGCGCCAAAGTATGCTCCAATACACAAATGACCCTTTTTCTTGAACCACCGACCATTACCAGGAGATCCTTTGGCGTACTTTAAAATCTTCACAACTATATTACGGTGATATTCTCTAGGAGTATGCATGAATTGACTAACTTTTCTGTTAAGCACTAACTAGGGGAAGAACTAAGAGAAGAGAAAGTAGAGAGAAAGTAGAGAGAAATTAGGGTTAGGGTTGGGAGAGAAGAGAAAAACCTGAATAATCCTTGCATGACCTCCAAAGAGAGGGGTCCGGGTATAAATATATCCCCGGACCCAAGGCCGGCCGACCAAGGGGGGCCGGCCGGCCCCCATGGGGCTGAACCCAACGTGGTTCAGCCCTTCCCCCCCCCCCCCCCCCGAGCCGATATATTTAAGAGGAAAGGGCTGAACCCATTGGTTCAGCCCCATTATCGTCATGCACCCGCCGTTGCTGCCGTTTGTAATGTTGTCCGAACAATCTAGCCTCATCCGGGGGCTTAACATTCCCTTCCCCATCAAAAACCAGCTTGTCCCCAAGGTGGTAATCGGGGTAAAGCTCCCGGAACTCCAGCAAGTCGACCCAAGTATTGTGCTCTGCGGAGAGACCCTTCCATTTGACTAACAGCTCTGGACAGTACGCCGTGCCACGACATTTCCAATTGATCAACAGTACCTCCTCCGGAATCGGGCGAAGCTCGCCCCCACTAGTAGCCTCGGGCAAAACGGGAAAGACCGGAACAGCATCACCCAACTTCCGCTTCAACAGGGAGACATGAAAGGTAGGATGGATCCGGGAGGTCGCGGGTAAAGCCAAGGTATACGCAACCGGTCCGACCCGCCGCGTGATCCGAAATGGTCCATAGTAGCGCGGTGCCAGTTTCTGATTAGTCCGCTGTGCCACAGACAGCTGGCGATAAGGACGAAGTTTGAGAAAAACCTCATCTCCCACCTGGAACTCGCGCTCCGTTCGATGGCGATCTGCCTGAGCCTTCATACGATCCTGTGCCGCCCGAAGATTCGCACGCAAGGTGGCAAGGGTCCGATCACGATCACGAAGCGCCCGATCAACTGCTGCAACTGCGGTACTGCCGGGCTCATAACTGCTCAAGGAAGGAGGTGACCGTCTATAGACGACCTCAAAGGGCGTGAGTTTACTAGCCGAGTGATAAGAAGTATTGAAGCAGTACTCCGCCCAATGTAACCAGCTGGTCCATGTTCGCGGCTCATCCATCACGAAGCAGCGAAGGTAAGTCTCAACGCCCCGATTTAAGACCTCTGTCTGGCCATCGGTCTGGGGATGGTGGGCCGTGCTGAAACGTAAGGAAGTCCCCTGCAAGCGGAAGAGCTCTGTCCAAAATCTGCCAACAAAAGTAGGATCTCGATCGGAAATGATCGCCCGGGAAATTCCATGCAATCGAACAATCTCCCGAACAAATAAGCCCGCAACCGACTCAGCTGTGTAAGGATGGCTCAGAGCAAGGAAGTGCCCATACTTGGATAACTTGTCCACCACTACCAATATCACTGATTTACCCTTCGACTTGGGCAGCCCATCGATGAAGTCCATAGAAACCGTATCCCAGATCTGATGCGGAATCTCTAAGGGAGTGAGGAGGCCAGCCGGAGAAGTAGTCTCATATTTCTGCCGTTGGCACACCTCACACTTCTGCACAAACTCCTGAATGTCACGGCGCATCCCCTTCCAAAACACGTTGGCCCGAGCCCGCTGAAGAGTGCGAAGAATGCCGGCGTGACCTCCTGTCGGCGACGAGTGAAACTCATGCATCATCACCGTCCGCCACGCTGACTGAGCAGGAATGACGACTCGCCCCTGATAATACAGCCGGTCATTTTGTAAATGATAACCGGGCGCTACCTCACGATCCTGTCGCAGGTTTTCCACAATAGCCCGTAACTCAGGATCTTGCTGCACCGCGTCCTGAATCTCATCCACCGAATCCAACTGAGGCCCGGAAATGTGCGCCAAGGCCCCCTCGGGTAGGCGTGAGAGGGCGTCAGCCACCCGATTGTCTTTCCCGGGCCGATACTCGATCACATAATCATATCCCAACAACCTGGTGACCCACTTTTGTTGAAGGGGGGAAGAAATCCGCTGCTCCAAAAAATGCTTCAAGCTCTGATGATCGGTCCGTATCGTAAAGCGACGCCCAAGGAAGTATGGCCGCCATAGGGCCACCGCATGAATAACCGCCATCATCTCCTTTTCATACACTGAGAGTCCCAGAGTCCGGGGAGCCAAAGCCTTACTGTAGAAGGCGATCGGCCGCCCCTCCTGCATCAAGACCGCCCCCACTCCCACGCCAGAAGCATCTGTCTCGACCACAAACGCCTTAGTGAAATCCGGAAGTGCCAACACTGGAGTCGTCGTCATCGCCTTTTTGAGCGCCTGGAAGGCGGTCTCTGCCTCCGCGTGCCACGCGAAAGCATCCTTTTGTTGCAGCTGTGTAAGTGGTCGTGCAATCTTCCCATAGTCCCGTACAAAGCGTCGGTAGTAACCAGTGAGGCCTAAGAACCCCCTCAGCGCCCGAATGGTCAGGGGTCGTGGCCAAGAAAGCATACTCTCGATCTTCCGTGGGTCTGCCTTCACCCCGTCAACGGAAACGAGGTGCCCCAAGTACTCCACCTCATGTTGTCCGAAAGAACACTTGGACCTCTTAGCATATAACTGATGTTGCCGGAGAGTAGAGAAAACCTGAGCCACATGACGTAGATGATCCTCCCAAGTAGCACTGTAGATCAGAATGTCGTCAAAAAAGATCAAGACGAACTGTCGCAAGAATGGCCGAAAAATCTCATTCATATTGGCCTGAAAAGTAGACGGCCCCCCCATTAATCCATTTGCCATCACCAAGAACTCATAGTGACCGTCATGAGTCCTGAAGGCCGTCTTATGCACATCCTCCTCCTTCATCAGAATCTGATAGTAGCCGGATCGCAGATCCAGCTTCGTGAACCGAGTCGCCCCATACAACTCATCCAGCAGCTCCTCTATCACGGGAATCGGAAACTTGTCCTTCACAGTAACACTGTTTAAGGCACGGTAGTCTACGCAAAAACGCCAAGATCCGTCCTTTTTTTTAACCAGAATAATCGGTGCAGAGAAGGAACTGGTACTAGGTCGTATGATGCCTGCATCAAGCATCTCTTTCACACTGCGCTCGATCTCTGCCTTCTGTATGTAGGGATACCGATACGGACGGATGTTGGGCGGTTCAGCCCCAGTCTGCAGCACAATCTGATGATCACGGAATCGTGACGGCGGAAGTGTACTTGGCTCCTGGAAGATGTCATCATACTCCTCTACTAGCGCCCGCAACTGGACCGGCACCTGTGTCGATCCATCCTCGTCCGACCTCACCCCCAACAGAATCGCCATCAAGCTACTAGATTCCTCAAGCTGCTGTAAACTGCGAAGGGAGATTTCTTTAACCGGAGAAGATCTGAGCCCTTTCAAACAGAACTGTCGCTCGCCTTGCACGAACTCCATCGTCATCTGATCCCAATCAAAAGTAACCCGCCGCAACTGCTGCAACCACTGCACTCCCAGCACCATATCTGAGCCCCGGATCGGTAAAAGGTAGACATCCGTGCACCCCACATACCCCTGCATCCGAAGCTCCACCCCCTTCAACACTCCTTGTCACTGTAACTTGCTGCCATCCGCAACCATGACCTGGAACGCCGCTCCCGTGTCAATCTCATGCCCCACCTTCTTCGCCACATCTGGGTGAATAAAATTATGAGTACTCCCGCTGTCTACCAGAATCGTCACCCTCTCCCGCCGAATCCGTCCAGCCAGCCGCATCGCAAGCGGAGGTGGATGACATCCCTCCATGACATGTAGGGAGACACCCAATTCCGTCAAGTCTAAGTCCCCCCCAGACTCCAACTCCTCCTCTGGGAAAACGTCCTCCTCGAGCTGCTCCTCCTGATGCAACATAAAGACCTGTACCTTCTGACACTTGTGACCGGGCACAAATTTCTCATCACAATTAAAGCATAAGCCCTTCTCCTTCCGAGCCGCCAACTCGCTCCAAGACAACCGAGTCACCGTCGGTTTGGTACCCGTGGGTTGCTCCCGTCGTGCTGATGTGCCAGGGGCCAAAGCCGGTCTACTCGTGATACGTGCCCGCTGCCTGTTGAACCTCTCCTCCTGGATACGCGCCAACGTAATGGCATGGTTCAATGAACGGGGCATGAGTGCCTGCACCTCATCTCGAATGTGCTCCTTGAGACCAGATATGAAACAGCTGTAGAGTGTCCTCTCCGGCCACTGAACCCGATTTGCCAGCTTCTCGAACTCAGTACGATACTCCATCACCGACCCTTTTTGCCGAAGCTTCTGAAGGAGGGCCTCAAAGTTCTCATACTCCAGTGGACCAAATCGGGCCGTAAATCCATCCACGAACTCCCCCCAAGGCGCGTACTCCCGTCCCCGCAGGAACCATTGTGTCCATTGGAAGGCATCATCCTTCAGATGGAAGGACGCTAGCTGCACCCACTGCCCTTCAGGCACCTCCTGGTACTGGAAGAATAATTCAGCCTTTTGAATCCATTCCAAGGCGTCGCCGCCCTCGAACTCCGGAAAGTACATGCGAGTTAATCCAGGGGTCAAACGTTGTGTCCCTGGACCTCCGTCCCGTCTTGCGTGTTCCCCGTGTTCAAATCCGCCGTAGCCGTGCTGTTGTCCTGCTCCCCAGGGAGGAAATTGCTGCTGCCCGCCCCAACCTGGGCCAAGACCGGCCATTCCGGGTGGCCCAAATCCACGTGGAGGAGGAAGGAGTCCCCCCTTGGCTGTCCCGTCATGTCGGGTGGCCGCCGGAGCCCGAAAGGCTCATCCCCGCCTCGGCGCCACTGTTCCGGGCCTGATCCGAAGTCGCCGAAGGCCGCTGCTGCAGATCCCGCCGGAAACAGCCCCGCCGGCCCTCCAAAACCCGCTGCCAGGCCCGCCGGAGGGCCTTGGGCCGCCGACGCCCCACCTCCTGCCGTCCCGAGCCACGCCGCGCCGGGCGGAGCCCCTCCCGCAAGCCGCACGCCCGCCACCCCTTCCGCAAGTCGTGCGGAAGCCAAAACGGCGGGATCGGCCCCCGATCCGCCCGATCCGGCCGAATCGTCCGTCACCGGTGCCTTCCCCTTCAATAGGGTCTTCAACTCCTCCAATCGGGCTTCCAACCGCCCTTCTAGGGCCGCCATCGAATCGGTTAAGCCAACCACATTCTCCTCTAGGTTTTCAATCCGCGAGGACTCCTCTTGATTCCGAGTGTTCACCATGGAGAGAATCGAGCCTCTGATACCAAATGTTAAGCACTAACTAGGGGAAGAACTAAGAGAAGAGAAAGTAGAGAGAAAGTAGAGAGAAATTAGGGTTAGGGTTGGGAGAGAAGAGAAAAACCTGAATAATCCTTGCATGACCTCCAAAGAGAGGGGTCCGGGTATAAATATATCCCCGGACCCAAGGCCGGCCGACCAAGGGGGGCCGGCCGGCCCCCATGGGGCTGAACCCAACGTGGTTCAGCCCCCCCGAGCCGATATATTTAAGAGGAAAGGGCTGAACCCATTGGTTCAGCCCCATTATCGTCACGCACCCGCCGTTGCCGCCGTTTGTAATGTTGTCCGAACAATCTAGCCTCATCCGGGGGCTTAACATTTTCATATTGCATATAAAATGTTAAATCTTGTTACAATGAAGTATTTTTGTTTCCCAACTAGGCATCTATACGGAATCACATTTTGGGTGCTGTTTCATCCCACAGATTGTCAATCCCCAAGGCATAGGAGAGCTAGTAGGCCTTTCTCCTAAAAAGTCTATCTTCTCAGGGAGATCCAAGTCATATTTCCTTTGTGATAGTGCAATCCCTTGGCTGCATATGACAATCTCATTACCAAGAAAGTATCGAGGAATTCTTATATCCTTTCACAAAGTGTTTTGTTAGATACACTTTGTTGTCTTTCAACCATATGTATCATCACCCGAAGGAAGAATATCATCGATATAGATTGCCAGAAGAATAAGTTTTGTATACGCTCTAATTAGCACAATTGAGGCTGGTTTACTTAGATGTCGTACCAAGATTTCTGGAGGCACCTTGAAAGGGTGCAAGCACGGTGGTATCATGGGTGGGCTCAGGTGTTTCCATTACAGCACAAGCACTCCACTAATGGAAGATAAACCACAACACCGAGAATATCACAAGAATGCCATTATGAGGAGATTTATCTCAGCATTTACGTATTGCGAGAGACATTAAAAATAGAAGAGTGTCCAACAAGGTTGGGAGAGCTCCGATGCATGAATTTTGGACGAATTAATCCATTCTTGAAGAATACAAAAAGAGAACTAGGAGAAAGAGAGCACCGCTGAACTCGGCTAGCAGGCGAGTAGTGTTAGATCAACACATGTGTGAGCAGATGAGTAGCGCTTGGCGTCATCTCTTTACACAAGCGTAGTAGGCGAGTCACAAGATTTACGCACAAGTAGTTCCGGGATGGTGGACTTCCTGGAAAGTACTTGTAAGCTACATGTGGATAAAGGCTAAACCGTGCGGTTTAGCTTAGTATGGGTTGTGTTGAACCAAAGTGGACAATACTTCTGATATTGCCGAAGTTGGGTTGTTACACGCTGTGTACCTGATGAAGGTAGAATCTTCTGGTTCTTTGGTGCAAGAATGGTTGTTGCTGAACAGAGCAGCCATAGAACTTGTAACACCCCTCCACAATTGGGAAACATATCAGGAGCCCGACCAACACTGAAACAAACAATAACACTCAAGCTTTTATCCCACTATAGTGGGCTATATGGATCCTTTGTCGCCATTGTGCCCTATCTTTTGTCATAATCTCACTAATGCCTAAGTACAACATGTCTTTCCTTATAGTTTCATTCCAAGTCTTTATTGGTCTACCCCTTCCTCGTTTAACATGTCTAGTTACTAGGCTCTCACAACGCCTAACAGGTGCCTTTAATGGTCTTATTTGTACGTGTCCAAACCATCTTAGTCGATCTTCTCACATCTTCTCTGCAATTGGTGCTTCTCCTGTCTTATCCCTGATACATTCATTCCGAATTTTATCCAGTCTCGTGTGTCCACACATCCACCTAAACATTCTCATTTTCGCAACTCCCATTTTTTGCTCATGTACATAATTCACTGCGCAACACTCAGAACTAGAGCATCGCTAGTCTAATTGCAATACGGTAAAACTTGCCCTTAAGTTTTAATGGTACTTAACGATCACATAAGATCCCTGACGTGCCTCTCCACTTCAACCAACCCGCTTGAATTCTATGTTGCACATCTTTATCAATACCTCTGTCTTTTTGAACTATTGATCCAAGATATTTAAAACACTCACTATGGGAAATATCTTGATCACCCAACTTAATAAAAAAGTCATCTGGACTTCTTGTACTGCTAAATTTAAGCTCCATATACTCTCCGTCTTTGCCCTGCTCAACCTAAAACGCTTCTTTTCTAAAGTGTCTTGCCAAGATTCAAGTTTTGCATTTACACCTTCGCGCGTCTCATCGACCAAAATGATATCATCCGCAAACAATAAACACCGAGGTATTGCTTGTTGGATATATCTGGTGAGCTCATCTAAGATAAGGGCTTAAAGCTGAACCTTTATGTAACCCAACAATGATAGGGAATTTCTGTGTTAATCCTCTAGATGTCCTCACCCTTGCCACTGAATTTGTATACATATCTTTGATTACGTCAATGTATGATACATTTACACCTTTCTTTTCGAAGACTCTCCATAAGATCTCTCTTGGAACTCTTTCATAAGCCTTCTCAAGATCAATGAACAACATATGCAAATCTTGTTTTCTTTCTCGGTAGTTGTCAATGAGTCTCCTCAAGAGTTGTATAGCTTTCATGGTCGACCGCCCTGACATGAATCCAAATTGATTTTTCGAGATGTTAGTCTCCCGTCTTACTCTTATTTTTATTACCCGTTCTCATAGTTTCATGGTATGACTCATCAATTTAATTTCTCTGTAATTAGCACAATTTTGTATATCTCATTTGTTTTTATACCAAAGTACCAAGATACTTTCTCTCAATTGGTCTGACATTCTCTTTTACTTCAGTATATTATTGAAAAAACATGTTAAAAACAAAATTCTTTCATTCCCCAGACATTTTCATACTTCGATGGCCTTTTGATACTCCTAGTACGTTTTTTCACTTATCCTTAAATGTGAAAATATAACTTCTCACGAGACATTAGGATCAACAAGCGCTAACTAAAGGTTGTCTGATACAAGTATGGAAAATCTAGCACATGTTAACCTAGGTGAATGTTCTGACTTGAGCTTCCTGGAAAGAAAAATCTCATAAAATGCGTCAGTACACTAAAGAATAAGGATATCCTTTGTGTCAGTACATAATACCTCGGATACAAACCCAAACTGGAACATGCCATAAAATAAATGACAAATAACAGGAAATGAAACATGTGCTACAGATAAAGACAGGGCCGCCTTTATGTCCTTTTGTCACCCTTCTTCCTCCCATACAAACTGCTCATGAACGTGTTCGTGAAAATATGCTGCCATCATAAAAAAGTTATCTACCACTGCACCTCTATTATATGCATCAATATACTTAATTAAGTTCTCTACTCAAATGCTAGTCATGCTTAGAAATCTGTAAATTCATGCTATTAAATCTCATTGCATGTCAATCTCAAGGGGTATTTCAAATTGTTTTGTTTGTGTGGGTGCAAGATTTCTTTTCCTTAATTTTACAAGTCTAGTTTCTGGTGTAAATTCTACCGAATTGTTAATGTAATTTACCTCATTACGTTGAGCAGTAAATCATAGATTCCTCTTTAAACAAGTTTTTTTAAACTTCAAGAAATTTTACAAGGCAAAATTTAATTTTCCTTGCTGTTTTTTCTGGTAAGCTTGATTTCATTATTCCAGTCCAAATGCATGATTTAGCATAGTTTTTTTTTAATTTGTGCTAATTTTGATTATTTTCCATGTTTTTTCATAGTTTAATATGTAATATTTTATGCTCGCAACCATGTTTTTATGGTGCAACTTCGAATTTCTTAGAACTTCGTTTCTTTTACAGGGAAGCCAACTGATGGAAAATTTGACGATGATGCAGTCGACGATGATGGTATAGAGGAAATAGTGCATCAAAGTGATAACTGTGATTTGGATGAGGAAGCTTCTGGTTCCAAGGGAAAAGAGCATAACTTGGAATTCGATTTTGGGACAGAGGCGGAAGTTGGAAAGAAAGTTCTTGATAATTTGATTAAATCATCTTTAAATGCCAGCAACTCTGAAACAACCGACAGTATTGAAAATGAGAAAGTAGTTAATTCCAACAGCAGAGAGCCTACTTTCCCGGGGAAGACAACATGTACATCCGGAAAAAGAGGCAGGGAACCTCCGGAGCATACATCTGAAGACATTAAGAAAAAAGATGGTGATCTTGATAGAACAATTTTCATAAGCAACATACCATTTGAGATTGACAATGAGGAGGTGAAACAAAGGTTCACTGTATTTGGCGAGGTGCAAACTTATGTTCCGGTACTCCATCAACTCACCAAGTAAGTTAATGCTCATATAGTTTAAAATAATTAAGGGCATGTTTGGCGGGGCGGTGGCTAGCAGGTATGGCGCCGGCAGAGGCCGAACGAGTGTCCACCCAAACAGCGCCCTCCGCTTTCTCTGTTCTGCTTCGACATATGTTCTGTGTTCTACACACTGTTCCGGAATGTCCATGCGGGCTCCAGTCCGCTTCGTCATTCCGCCGTTCCCATTTTGGTGGGAGCCTAACACCAAACGGGGTCTAAGTTTTTTGATTTTTTCTGTCATTGTAATAGGCCTTTTGGTTTATAATTGGCTTTATTAAACAACACTGGTGACATTTGACTTGCATGTTATGTTGTTTTGATTGGATCTATAGGAGACCAAGAGGTACTGCTTTCCTGAAGTTTGGAACAGCAGCTGCTGCTGATGCAGCAACTTCTTCTGCAAATGATACAAATGGTTTAGGAATTATTTTGAAGGGAAGGCCGATTACAGTTTTAAAGGCTTTGGATAGGGAATCAGCTCACAAGAAGGGGCTTGAAAAAACTTTGAATGAGGTTCATGACCGGCGCAATCTCTATCTTGCAAAGGTATTTCCTTTCTGACTTCATAGCCCTCTGTGATGCAGAGCAGAGACGAGGACGAGCTTTGGGCTCATTCGGGGCTGATTTGGAGATCTACCATATATGGCGTGCCCGGATCGACGATCCGCCTCCGTGGATGCGTCCGGATTCACGTTGCGAATCAATTTCATATATAGCTTTATACTTTTCTGATTTTATTTCATGTAGTTTTGGCCCCGAGACCAACGACCAATCATAGTCGTTGATTCCGGGTGCCCTAATTTTTATTTCTTATAAATAGGTGGTTTAGGGCTGCCGTCATGGCTCATTGTTGAATGTTTGGAGAGTCTTCTTCCTTCATTCCGGTGATCTCCTCCGCGGTGCTGACTCCGTAGAGCCCCCTTGGTAACGACTCTTGGGTAAGTGTGTATCCTTTGTATTAGAAAAGCCCATGTATAAAGGCCCATAAAGGCCCTAGTATTCTCTCTTCTTTAGTCCCACATCTTGTATAGGATTTTTCCTCTCTTCTCATCTCCTATATAATTGTATTCTCTCCTTGTATTTACTTACACAAGCAATACATACAAGTTTTGGCTTCTCTCAACATGGTATCAGAGCCAGGTTCTCTCCTCTAACCGACCTGTGCACTTTTAACCGCATCTACCCGCCGCCTTCTGGCGGACTCCGCGGTTTCCTCGCGGACTATTTGTGGTCTCCAGCGGTCTGCCTCCTTTTCTGTCCGCCACTACTCGCTCACTGTCCGCGGCCTCAACGGACAGTCCGCTGCTTCTCCCGTGGATCCAGGTTCTCTCCTCTTCCCCCCCTTTTTATAGTTTTTCTCCTCTCTCCCGTGGACCCCACCTCCCGTACGTCTCGCGCGGTCTCTAGTTCTATCCGCGCGGCTTCCCCTCCTATCCGCTCGGCGTCTGCTCCTTGCGGTTTCCTTCCGCCACTACTCGCTAACTCGCGGTCTCTTTTCTCCCTCCCGCTCGAGTTCGTCAACTCGCGGCTTCTCTCTCTCCTATCCGCTCGAGTTTGTTAACTCGCGGTCTCTTCTCTCCCTCCCGCTCGAGTTCGTCAACTCGCGGCTTCTCTCTCTCCTATCCGCTCGAGTTGTTTACTCGCGGTCTCTTTTCTCTTTCTCCGCCTTCTCGCGGTCTCCAGACCGTGCGGTCTGTTTCTTACCCGCTCTGATCGTGGCCTGTCTGGCCGCTGGTGTTCGCATCGTGACCGTGCGGGTTCATTCTCCCGACCTTTTTCTGCTCGCTGTTTCGTCGCTGCGGCCTGTTCCTAGTCGCGGCGGTCTCCTCCCCTCTCTGCGGCTTGTCTTCCTGGTCTATGGAATCCTCTCTTGACTCCACCGGCCCGGCGGCTAGTCCGCCCGCAGACCGCCCGGCTTGTCCTGCAGACCTGCGCGATGAATTACGCATTACCACCATCTCTCTCTCCGGGAAGAAAAATTTTCTCTCTTGGGCGCATTCTGTGCGCCGGGTTCTCCAAGCCAAGGGTCTCCTGTCTTACCTCACACAGGCTCCTCCGGCTCCCCCTACGGACGAGTGGCTCCGCAACGACGGTCGTGTGCAGACTTGGATCCTCAACTCCTTGGATGGTGAGCCGTATCAGATGGCCATGTATCACGAGACGGCCAAGTCTATATGGGATGAGCTGCACTCACTCTATTCCGGCAAAGACAGCCTTCAACACCTCTACGAAATCCTTACAGATCTCGTTGCTCTCGACGCCGGTGGCGCCCCGGACATGACGTCGTTTGTCGCTCGGGCTAAGACTTTGGCCGAAGCCTGGATACTGCATCAGCCTTCTACCAGTGATCATGCTGCCCAGCGCGCTCAGAAGGAGGCGGTTTGCATTGCTATCATGATGGCCCGTCTTCCGCCTCACCTTCAGACTATCCGGACTCAGGTTCTGGCGCCTCCGCGTGACGCCTCCTCCGGATGCTCCTGCGCCGACTTCCTCGGCCCTTCTTCAACAGGCCCCTCCGCCCCTGCTTCCCTTGCCTCCTGCTGCTCGTGGTGGCCGCTCCGGCTCTCGGGGCCGCGGGCGTGGTGGCAGGGGCGGCCGAAGTGTTCCTACTGCGGCAAGGACGGACACCTTGAAGCGACCTGTTACCGCAAGAATGGATATCCTCCTCGACCGACGGCTTCGGTGGCCGCAGATGCCTCCTCTCCTGCCTCTCCGGACCTTGAAGCTGTTCGCCTCCAGCTCCAGCACCTCCAGGGACTGCTCAACCCGCCTCCTGCTTCCCTGGCCTCCACCTTCGTCTCCCAAGCAGGTACGGCCTGTCTCTCCACCGGTCCGTCCTGGATCATGGACTCCGGTGCCACTCATCACATTACGTCCCAGCAGCCTGCCACATACTCGGACTCTCCTCATCCGCGGTCTATCACCGTGGCTAATGGGGCCCTTGTTCCCGTCTCCGGATCGACGGACATCTCTCTCAGCCCGTCGTTTCCTCTCCGCTCGGCTCTTCATGTTCCGAGTTCCCCCTTCAATTTACTTTCTATTGGTCGTCTTACTGCTGATCTGGATTGCTCTGTTATATTCACTTCCTCTTCTTTTGTCATACAGGATCGCAGGACGCGGACTACCATTGGTAAAGGCGGATTACGGAACGGGCTCTACCTTCTCGACACACCTCCTACCATCCTCTCCTCCGTCTCCTCCACCGAGTGGCATCGCCGTCTTGGCCACGCTCCTCTACCTGTTCTCCAGCGGGCTCTCCCTGATATCTCTCTCCATCCGTTTCAGTGTGAGTCTTGTATCCTCGGCAAGCAGCCGCGTTCATCTTATCCTGCTCATTGTACCCGGAGCTCTGCTCCGTTTGATTTATTGCATTCTGATGTATGGGGACCGTATAAAATTACTAGTATTTCTGGTTTCCGGTATTTTATTACTTTCATTGATGATTATTCTCGCATGACGTGGTTATACTTACTTCGTGATCGCTCCGAGCTTCCTCGCATTTTTCGAGCCTTTGTCGTTGAAACTCATACCCAATTTCATACAACTATCAAAACTGTGCGCACGGATAATGCTCGTGAGTACACTGGCCACGACTTCGCTACTATATGCTCTGAGTTCGGGATTATCCACCAAACCTCTTGTGCCTACACGCCTCAACAAAATGGCGTTGCCGAACGTAAAAACCGACACTTACTTGATGTGGCTCGCTCCCTCATGCTTCAAATGCATGTGCCCAAGCATTACTGGAACTTTGCGGTCTCCACGGCTTGTTTTCTCATCAACCGTCTCCCTTCCTCCGTCCTCCACTATGCTACTCCGTTCAGCCTGTTGTTTCCCTCGACTCCGGCCTTCCCTCTTCCGCCCCGTATCTTTGGTAGCACTTGTTACGTCCACCATCTGGGCCCGCCCTCGGACAAATTGGATCCCCGGGCGGCCAAACACATATTCGTGGGCTATTCCCGTACTCAGAAGGGGTATCTCTGTTATTCTCCCGTCACTCGGAAGCTTTCGTCTCTGCGGATGTCACCTTCCGCGAGACTGAACCATATTTTCCGGATCCTCTCACTACTCCTATCCCTTCGGCTCCTTTACCTCCATCCATCCCACGACCAGTTCTCCCCGTTACAACGCCGCTGTTACCGGTTCCACCAGCTCTACCTCCTGTTCCCCCCGCACCACCCATCATCCGGGTCTATACTCGTCGCCCCCGTTGCTCTATGGCCCCACTGCAGTCCGCCTCAACCACGGTTACTCCGCGCCCGGCAGATCAGGTACAGACATCCACCGCTCATCCTCTGGCTCACTACGTCTCCCTACATCGCCTGTCTCCCCATCTTCACACTTTTGCTACTTCTCTTTCCTCGGTTTCTGTTCCTAATTCTGTGCAGGAGGCGCTCGAACATCCTGGCTGGCGGGCTGCCATGGAGGAGGAAATGGCTGCTCTCTGGACTAACCAGACCTGGACTCTCGTCCCTCTTCCTCCCGGTCAGAAACCCGTTGGGTGTAAATGGGTCTTTGTTATTAAACATGCTGCTGATGGCACTATTGACCGCCTAAAGGCCCGTCTTGTGGCTCGTGGCTTTACCCAGCAGCAGGGGCTCGACTACGAGGAGACGTTTTCCCCGGTGGCCAAACTCAATACAGTCCGGGTTCTCCTCTCTGTTGCGGTACATCGCCAGTGGCCCCTACTCCAACTGGATGTCAAAAATGCGTTTCTTAACGGTGATCTCCAGGAAACTGTGTATATGCAACAACCTCCCGGGTTTGAGACCACGGGGGAGTCTCAAGTCTGCCATCTTCGAAAGGCTCTTTATGGTCTCAAACAGTCCCCCCGGGCATGGTTTGACAAGTTCAGTAAGGCCCTCCGGGAGATTGGTTTTACTCGAAGCTCCGCCGACTTCTCGCTCTTCACTCGCCACCGATCTACCGGGACCGTCCTTCTGCTAGTCTATGTGGACGACATCATTATTACTGGGAACGACTCGAATGGTATACTGGCGGTTTAGTTATTAAAGGCGCAAGGCGCATCAAGGCGCAAAGAGGTCTTGGAGCCTAGGCGCAAGTCTCAAGGCGCAGGCGCGCGCCTGACGAAGGCAAGGCGCAACCACATTCATTTTAAATAATCAGCATCAAACATCATTTCAGCTTCTTGATTAAATCTTTCATATAGTATACCAATTAATCATTCATTACTATCGTTTGTATCTCTTAAAAAATAGAATCAATGTGGTCATTTGCATCATATCTAAGTCTTAACGCACAATTATCTTTCATGAACACTAAATCAATAAAAAAATTGAGTTCTAAAATTATTTTTTTCTTAATTTTTGAAGAAAGAAATTTACAACAAAAATCTCACTCAGGCGCGCCTTTTATATTCTTAAGGCGCAAATAAGGCACACAGAGGCGCAAACCTCTGAGCCTGGTGAGCCTGGAGCCTGAGGCGCGCCTTTAATAACATAGACTGGCGGTCAAACTTCATCTGAGCACCGTTTTTCAAACAAAAGATCTGGGGCCCCTTCGGTACTTCTTGGGCCTAGAAGTCGCCAGACGGCCAGATGGTTTGATCCTTTCTCAGCGAAAGTACTGTACTGACCTTCTTCATGATGCGGGTTACTCAGGCTGTAAGCCAATTGACACCCCAATGGATGTCAATCACAAGTTATGCGCACAGGCCTCTGACTCAGATATCCTACTGGACAATCCAGAATATTACCGTCGCCTAGTTGGAAAATTGATATACCTCACAGTAACCAGACCAGATATCTCCTTCGCTGTTGGTATCGTCAGTCGATATATGCATGCCCCCAGAAGCTCTCATCTTCAGGCGGTTGAACGTATTCTCAGATACCTCAAAAAGGCTCCTGGACAAGGACTGGTGTACAAAGTCTCTTCTTCCACTCCTACTCTGGTAGCATACTCTGATGCTGACTATGCTGGGTCCCTCGATGATCGAAGGTCCACCAGTGGCTTCTGCACGTACTTTGGAGGACATCTAATTACCTGGCGAAGCAAGAAACAAGCGGTCGTTGCTCGATCATCAGCTGAGGCAGAATATCGGGCGATGGCATCAGTGGTGTCGGAACTAACGTGGCTTGAAAGCCTTCTCACCGATCTGGGGGTAAAGCTTCCTTCACCGGCTCTTCTCCTCTGTGACAGTCAAGCTGCTATACACATTGCTAAGAACCCAGTCTTTCACGAGAGAACGAAACACATTGAAGTCGACTGTCATTTTATCCGGGAAAATGTTCAACTAAAGAAGATCGACCTCAGACATGTTCCTGGTACTGAACAAGTTGCGGATGTCCTCACAAAGGCCTTGTCAAGTACCCCCTTCTATCAATGCCTGTCCAAGCTTGGTGCATACGATTTGTACGCTCCAGCTTGCGGGGGAGTATTAGAAAAGCCCATGTATAAAGGCCCATAAAGACCCTAGTATTCTCTCTTCTTTAGTCCCACATCTTGTATAGGATTTTTCCTCTCTTCTCATCTCCTATATAATTGTATTCTCTCCTTGTATTTACTTACACAAGCAATACATACAAGTTTTGGCTTCTCTCAACACTTTGTTATTTTCCTCCCTCCTTCCTGTTTTTTCCTTTGCTGTCCAGCCACCGTTCCGAAACCCTCATCCGCAGCCCCTACAACCCACAAAATAGCCGGCCGTTTTGCTGTTCAGAAAGCACAGTCACTGTTAACGGTACTATTTATTTATATCATTTACTGGTCATTGCATTTGGTTTTTTCCCATTGCTGTAGCCTTCCAGAGCCGCCGGCCACCTTCCGGACCCCCTCCAGCCGCCTGTCCAGCCGGCTATCCAGCCGCCTCCACCCCTCCTGCCGCCTACCAGCAGGCTGCCCAGCCTCCGCCCCTCCAGCCTCCCAGCAGTAAACTGCCGCCCTCCCTCTGCCCAACCCCATCCCACCCACACCCTCTCTATCTTCGTCCAATAGCCGTCTGACTGTTTTCAGCCCCAAACCAGCCCAGATCTGGGCATTCCAACCCAGATCCAGCCACCCCGCCCTTTCCTTTTGCTGCCCTCACTCCCCCATCACGCGAAACCACCTCCAAACAGCCACCCACTATCGAATCTGCTCTGATCCAGGCAATCCAGCCTAGATCCAGCCCCCATCCCCCGATCCAGGCCTCGCAACACCAACCAGCCATCCCCCTTACCCGTCCCGGCCTCCCCATCACCGGAACCCTTCTCCAAGCCCTCCAACGTTCAGATCTCTTTTATTGGCAGCAGCCCTAATATTTGTGTGGTGTATTTGTATTGGTATTTGGTTGTAAGACTTGAATATGGTGTGATTATTACATGTTTGTTTGGTATTTCAGTTTGTTATAGTTATTTGCTCCTATACTAATCTCTAATTGCAGGAAGAATTTATTCGTCGCGCGCTCGTGCTTTAACCCTCCACGCGGAGGAAAACCTAAGCCTGTTCCGTTTAATTAATTTATTTTGCCTTGCTGTGGAATTGTCTGCGTGGGATGTTGTATTTATTATCCAATTGTGATCTAACTGTTGGACATTTGCATAGCATGTAGGGTTAGGTCGCAGATTTCCCGCCGCCTATAGATTCGCCCTGTGTCACGACAAAGAACTTGCATCTTTTTTTTGTCTCCACTCAAATCAATATTTATTATTTCTTAGTTCACAATTAAAGTGATTTCAACTATGTTTTAACAGGAAGGTGAAATTCTCGCTGATAGCCCAGCTGCTGAAGGTGTATCGAAGGCTGACATGGAGAAACGTGAGATGTATGATATTTATTTTGAAAATAAAATTTTAATTTTATTCAGTTGAAACCACTTTTGTGTGTTTGTTTGAGTATTATTTGCTGCAAACTTTCTTTAAGGCACATTTAAAATCTATTTTTACCATGAGTCCACTATATAAAAAGTGATGTTATTGTCATGATCATTCAAAAAGGAAGAATGAAATTATTTAACTAAAGGATTAATAATGCAACTGTGAGCGATTTCTTTTTTTAAGGATAACACTAATGATCTTAGTTCCAATATCTAGTACAAGTCCTTAAAAAAATTTAAAATTAATCCAATCTTTTGTTCACCAAGAAATACTTGATTTCCATTTCCATGCACCTTCTGTCCTTGATCTCTACATTATTTAACCTATATCAAAGTACACAAATTTTTTATCTGAAGTCAATTTTTTAAAAAGTGAATTTCTCGATAGTAGAGCATACCTACTAATTTCTTTCCACTTCTCTATGCATTTTAAAGACAACTTATAGACTTTTTATGTGGCTTTATTTTATCAAGATTTGGCTTGGATGAATTAAATTGTGCTCAAGGCACTTTGGAATTTGCTGTAGAGAAGCCCAACTAAAGGCATCATCCTTGTAGGTTTCTAGGATGGCAAACTTCTAGGTAAAAAAGAGGTGCAAATTTAACGTAGGATGTTGAAATGTTTAATTTAGTAATTTTTTAAATAGATACCTATATGTGATAGATTTAAGTGTGTTGTCTCTATTATGAAGAACAAAATGGGGATATAATTGTTAATGAGAAATGCCTTAGTGTTATATGATTAGAGAATATCAAGAAACATTAATGACGCATTTTGATATTTGCGATGCTTCCTCATGATGGACCACTCTTACCATTGGATTCTCCCGCATGAGTTGGATGTCATACACATGAATATCTGCTTGTCCTACCACGAACTACGGGCAACCTGTCTCCTCCTACAACAACACCCTCAATTCCCTCCCATTTGACCGGCCTCTCTGCTTCTTTTGTCCACTAAACCTAACATCAAATCTGCCAGGTTCTCTAGGACAAAATATCCCCCCCTCTGTGTTGCCCATCCGCCACAATTCCACTTCTATTAAAGGAGTTACGTCCTGCTCGACTTGGGCTGTCTTTCACACTTTGTGAATTTGTGCAAATCATGACACGGATACCATCACCCACATTGGTGAGCCCCACATTCACCCCCATCGTGCCTCACTCTACTCCTTCCATCAACACCCTAATTGGCTTTGTTTCAGTTGAACGGATAGAAAATAATAATTGTATTCCAAAATCAGATTTAACACACATATACCCTACCAAGTGGGGACCAAAAGGACCAAACTAGCTCTACGCTAGAAATAACATAATACTGTGACTTGTAAACAAATAACACCTAACTCAACTCCCTCCCCCCCCCCCTCCAAGTCGGACAAAAGATGTTGGTCATCCTAAGTTTTTGAATATCGTCGATTAACACATCACTTCACAAGCTTTTGGTGAAGACATCGACCAAATGATCTTTAGAGTGGACAAAAGGTGTGACCTCAGTCTTTTTATCTAGGTGGTCTTTTACGAAGTGTCAATCAACCTCAACGTGCTTTGTCCTTTCTTGCTGGACAGGATTATGAGCTATACTTATAGTTGCTTTATTATCACAAAACAAGGAAAAAGGACAGGTCTCGAAAAAATCCAGATCTTGTAACACAGTACGCAACCATAAACCCTCACACAGGCCTTGTGACATAGCTTGGTATTCTGCTTCTTACTTCTTGATTCTGCTTAACAGAGAAGTTCCATCTTAAACCAATGACTTTCTTGTCAAGAGGAAGGGAGGAAATATCCCATGTGTGATTCTTATTCAAGGGAGGCATCTCATCCTTCATATCTTGAGTCCACACCGGTATACCCAAAGCTTCCTGCCACGTCTTTGGAATAAAAACCAATGAGAGAGAAGCAACAAATGCCTGATGGGCCGGGGTAAGATGGTGGTAAGCCACATTATTAGAAATCGGGTGTTGAGTACCAGTAGCTCTACCTTTCAGCAATGCAGGCTCAGTATCATCAGAATTTGAGGCTGAAGTGGGCACTAATAGAGGTGGAACTCTGGTAGCTTGTGTACCTGAGGGACAACAGTGGTATACTTGAAGAAACGGAGAGATCGGAAGATAAATAGGAACCGGAAGAGGAGACTGTGGTGAAGCAATCGGAAGAGGAGACTGTGGTGAAGCGATCGGAAGAGGAGATTGTGGTGGAGTGATCAGAAGAGGAGACTGTGGTGGAGCGGAACGAAGAGGAGACATTGGTGGAGCGGAAGCAACAGTTGTCAAGGCGCGCGCCTGAGGCGTCGGGCGCACCAGGCGCAGCCTGTCGCGCCTCAGCACGACTGAGGCGGGCGATGTGCCTCAGGCGCGCCCAGGCGCGCCCCGGCGTTCGCCTTACAGGCTCCCAGGCGCGCCTGGGTCTTTCAAGGTGTTTTTTTTAAAAAAATTTGAGATGGGCAAAAACATGATCTCAGACGCACCCGATGCACCCTTAGGCACAATTGGACGCCCAATTCGCTGAAATTAAGCGAATTAGGCGCCCAATTCGCTGAAAATCAGTGAATTCGCACAATTTCAGCGAATTGGGCGCCCATTTCGCTCAATTTTTTTCCCCCCATTTGTGCGCCTCACGTGCCTCAAGCACACGCCTGCGCCTAGGTTCCAGGTGCCCTTTGCTCCTCGATGCGCCTTTGATAACTTAGAGCGGAAGGAAGGAGAGGAAGAGGAACATCATTGGAATAAGCATCATCACCACTGCTATCCCCCTAACCAAAGGTGTGATTCGAAGGTAGAAATTAGGATTCCCCCTCCCTGATGGTAACATCCATAATACAAAACATACACCTGGAGGGGGGATGGTAACATTGATACCCTTTCGTGGTGGAGTAACCAAGAATGACAGTGGTGAGCTCGAGGGTCAAGTTTGTCTCGATGAGGGTGATGTACATATACAAAATAGACGCAGCTGAAGACACTGGGTGCCAGATGAGAGGTTTGGACAACGGTTGTGGTGGAGAGAGCACATCATCACCCCAATAAAACTTAGGAAGATGCGTAGTGGCTAGAAGACAACGAGCAAAGTCAAGAAGGTGCCGGTTTTTCCGTTCAGCAACTCCGTTTTGGGTAGAGGTGTTGACACAAGTTGTCTGATGGATTATACCATAACTGGTAAAGTAAGAGCCAAGCGCACCACGATCATCATACTCCTCCCTCCTCATTATCACTCTGAAGGACCCGAATGAAGACATTAAATTGGGTATGCACCATTTTATGAAAAACTTAAAAATATGAAAAAAACTTCACTTTTCTTTTTTAAAAAATAACTCATGTGGTGCGAGAAAAACAATCAATAAATGTAACAAACCAACGAAATTCAGATAATGATAAAACAGGGGAAGGATCACAAACATCTGAATATATAATAGCAAATGGAATGCTACTAGGAGAAAATAAATGTGATGCATTATGTTGCACATGTTTTGATATATCACAGACATCATTGAAAAAGATTTGTAGAAAAGATAAAAAAGCAGGAAATAATTTTTGAAGGTAAACAAGGGATGAATGTCCAAGCCGCTAGCGCCATCGGAGAATGTCATCAACAGTAACTATAGAGCAGGAAAGAGCCTAAGAGGGAAGCTGGGAGTCCAGGTAGTACAAGCTTCCACGGTTCCTACCACTGTCAATGTTCTGCTTCGTACTCAGCTCCTGAAAAACTCATGTGTCAGGAAAAAAATTACTGAATAGTTAAGAGATCTAGTAATATTGGCGATGGAGAGTAAATTGCGTGGAAATGAGGGAACATAAGAACAGAAGGAAGAGAAATGGTAGGAGAAGAGATGTGGACTTTGCCCGCAATGGGGGATAGACTGTCGTTAGCAGGTATCACCTTATCCTTACCAGACAAAGAAGTGTAAGAAAGAAAACCTTAGGAAGAGCCCGTCATATGGTGAGTGGCACCAGAGTCAATCACCAACTCGGAAGAGGGAGCAGTGACCGCATGAGCATCAGGCATAGCAACAGTAGTAAGAGAAGTAGGGGCACCAGAGGGAGCAACAGACTGAGAGTGAAGCAGGCGACAAAACACATCCAATTCAGGAGCAATGAGCTGGTCGGGAGAGGAACACGATATCTCGTCATAGACATTTGTAGAGTAAGCAGTATCATGAGGCCGAGAGCAACCCTGTCTATGGCCCCTACGCCCAAGTCCACCCCCACGGCCAGATGGGGCAAGATGCAAATGAAATTTGAAACACACCTCTTGAGTCTGTCCTTTGCGACCACAATTTTCACACGTAGGCACAGATGATCCAGGACTGGGAAGATGGCCGCGACCCACACCAGACAGAGCTGAGCAATCAGGAGGAGCCATAACACTGAGGGACTTCCAACGGTCTTCGTCACCAAGAACCATACTGAAAGCCTCCCGAGGAGATAGGAGAGGAAAGTTGTCAAGGATATGAGTCCACACTATATCAGATTCCATGTTCAATCTCATCAAGAAGATATGGAGACAAAAGCGGTCCTCCTGTTCCTTTGGCTGAACAGCATCCGCAGTGCACACAGGGGTAAAGTGGGCAAAGTAGTCCAATTCCTGATATAGGAGCTCGAACGCCGAGAAGAAAGATGACACTGTCATAGATCCCTGCAACAACTTCAAAATGCGGCGTGTAAGTTCATAAACCTGGGTGGAACTACCAATTTGGGAGTACGTTTCCAGTGTGCGGGTCCATATCTCGTGAGCAGAGTCCATCAACATATAACTGTGATAGACCTTAGGCGATGTCGAATGCAGGAGTCAGGAGACGACCAGAGAATTGTCAAAGTCTCAACGCTTCCATGAGGGGTCGGTCTTGGGGTGCTTCTTAGTCGTTCCATCAATGTAACCAAACATCTGGTGGTTGCGAATGATATATTGTGCAACGTGAAACCATTCGAGATAATTAGTATCATTCAGAGGGATCATGTTAATCTAAAAAGAGTCACAGTGGTCGTGAGACTGTTGAGGGTCACTCATCTCTGGCTGTATTACACCCGACGACGAAGCACAATCAGAGGTAGGTTGAGAGGAGAGATCAGAATCACCCATACCGGAGAAGAGACAAGTAGAAGCTCAAAAAAAGAGTGCAAGAACAATCATTGCATGTCGTTGGTGACAAGGGTCAACAAGAACAACTGAGGCAGAAACTATTCAGCGGCAGAGGACAGCAAGGAAGCGATGCAGAGGTTATTCAACAGCACTCATCAACTAGAATGCGACAGAGGGCTGATCAGAGGGCAAGGCGGGGCATTAGGACACGCACAAGAGAGACTTGCAACGAAGATAGAAGAAGATCCGATGGGATAGAAGGGCGGCGACATCATAGAAGCAGGAGATCTAACGACATCATAGAAGGATGGCAGCGGCGGCCCTCTCAGCAATCGGCGGTGACAGGTCCGCCTGGGGGCAGCTTGGAAGGAGATGAGGCGGTGAGAGCCTCAAAGCGGCAGAGAGAAGGATCGGTTGGTGAGCTGCTACGATTGGGGGAGCGGAAGCGGAAGCGAGGGCCTGTGCAGCTGTAGCTAGGGTTCGCTGCTCTGATACCAAGTTGAACCGAGAGAACATAACAATTGTATTCCAAAATTAGGCTTAGCACATACATTTACCAGACCAAGGGGGGCCCAAAAGGACCAAACTACCCCTACACTAGAAATAACATAAAACTACTACTTGTAAACAAATAACACCTAACTTTTTCACCTACTGACTCGCTGCTTTACACCACTTTCTGCTTGGATTTCAATTTGAACGCCTCCTCTCCGATGGCAGTTAAGTAGGTGAGCATAGCATCCACTCACGCCCTTCTCTATAAACTCAAGCCTTTGATCGTAGGCCTCAGGCCCTCAGATGATACTCTGATTCAACTCAAGCCTCACTGAACCCACAACTACAACAACACTCAAAGCCTTTATCCCACTATAGTGGGGCCGGCTATATGGATCTTTTGTCGCCATTGTGCCGTATCTTGTGTCATTATCTCACCAATGCATATGTACATCATGTATTTTCTTATAGTTTCATTCCAAGTCTTTATTGGTCTACCCCTCCCTCGTTTAACATGCCTAGTGACTCTAATGGTCTTTCCTTACAGACTCACAACGCCCAACAGGTGCCTCTAATGGTCTCCTTTATACGTGTCCAAACCATCTTAGTCGAGCTTCTCGCATCTTCTCTGCAATTGGTTCTACTCCTGTCTTATCCCTGATACATTCATTCTTAATTCTATCCAACCTCGTGTGTCCAAACATCCACCTAAGCATTCTCATCTCCGCAACTCCCAATTTTTGCTCATGTACGCAATTCACTGCCCAACACTCAAAACCATAGAGCATCGTTGGTCTTATCGCAGTACGGTAGAACTTTCCCTTAAGTTTTAATGGTATTTTACGATCACACAAGATCCCTGACGCGCCTCTCCACTTCAACCAACCCGCTTGGATTCTGTGTCACATCTTTATAAATACCTCCGTATTTTTGAACTATCGATGCAAGATATTTAAAACAATCACTACGGGAAATATCTTGATCACACAACTTAATAAAAAGTCATTCGTCCTTTTTGCACTGCTAAATTTAAGCTCCATATACTCAGTCTTTGCCCTGCTCAACCTAAAATCCTTTTTTTAAAAGGTCTCGCCAAGATTCAAGTTTTGCGTTTATACCCTCACGCGTCTCATCAGCCAAAACAATATCATTCGCAAATAATAAACACCAAGGTATTGCTTGTTGGATATGTCTGGTGAGCTCATCTAAGATAAGGGTAAAGAGATAAGGGCTTAAAGCTGAACCTTGATGTAAACCAAGATTGATAGAAAATTCCTGTGTTAATCCTATAGATGTCCTCACCCTTGTCACTGAATTTGTTTACATATCTTTGATTATGTCAATGCTCACATTTACACATTTCTTTTCTAAGACTCTATAAGATCTCTCTTGGAACTCTATCATAAGTCTTCTCAAGGTCGATAAACAACATATGCAAATCTTGTTTTCTTTCTCGGTAGTTGTCAACGAGTTTCCACAAGAGATGTATAGCTTTCATGGTCGACCACCCTGACATGAATCCAAATTGATTCTCCGAGATGTTAGTCTCCCGTCTTATTCTTTTTTCTCATTACCCGTTCCCATAATTTCACTATATGACTCATCAATTTAATTCATCTGTAATTAACACAATTTGTATATCTCTTTTGTTCTTATACAAAGGTATCAAAATATTCTCTCTATTGGTCTGACATTTTCTTTGTCTTTAGTATCCTTTTAAAAAAACATGTAACAACACAACATTCATAAGGGTGACTAAATTTTACGCTAGCCGTCATTGAAAAACATGTAAGTCACAAAATTCCTTTATTCTCTAGACATTTTCATACTTTGATGAGTATATTGTCTGACCTAACCGCCTTTCCATTTTTCATCTTATTTAGAGCATCATTTACCTCTGATATTTGAATTTTACGATAAAACGTTATGTTCATATACTACTCTTATTTACTTACTTTTTTAAAGTTTAATTCATTATCTTTTATTTCATTATAGAGTTGATAAAATTATCTTTTTTATTACTCTTTAATATACACATTATCTGTTAAAATATATCTGTTTCATCATTTATGCATTTTACTTGGCTTAAATCTCTTGTATTTCTTTCTTTAGCTCAAGCAATTTTATATATGTCACGATCTGCATCTTTGGTATCTAGCCGCTTATAAAATTTTTCATAAGTTTGATTTCTTGTTTTACATACTGCATGTGTATCTTTTTTTGGGTGACTTTATATCTGACTAAGTTTTCATCATTTTTACAAGCGTAGAGTGATTTATAGCTGACCTTTTTTGCCCTCACTTTATTTTGCACTTCATCTTTCCACCATCAAGATTCTTTATTTGGGGGCGCACGATCTTTTGATACTCCAAGTACGTTCTTTTTACTTGTCTTTAAATGTGAAGACATAACTTCTCATGAAACACTAAGATCAGTTTTTCCATCTTCAAGTTTTATCACCGAATTTTTGGCAACATTTTTGTTTGTCCTATGTTGTGTTGTCAAACTTTCTCCTATTATGACTTTGCAATCCTTACACATCATTTTATCTTTTTTTTTAGTCATAAAATAATCAATTTGTGTCAATTTGTGGTCAAGTGCCCACGTACCGTCAAAGTCGCACCTTTAAACAAAATGATCTCTCTACATCTATATCAACCCACCCACACTCTTGAGCATTCACAGAAATTGATGCCTTCTTTCATTATGACATCCACTGTACATCAATTTTGCCCACAATTTCACCAAATTTCATTGCCCAAAACTTAACCACCATCACAACACACCCTTTCACCATCTAACCAACACTATGACGTGATATGTACTCGGCACTCGCCGACCAGATCAACTGCGCCACAAAAAACATTAGAAATCCATACAAATGCAATCAACCATTGTTAAAATCCAAAGGACTCTTGTCGCACACGTTTGTCATTTTCCTTCTACCAAACTACAGTATGAAGTTGCAAACATTATTCAAAAGCTCGACTGTGGGGGTAAAAGTCAATTTTCATGAAAGATGTATCTATAATTGTGTGCTTCCATTAGATATTAGATACGTATACACCCACTTAGATACCCCCCTCACGAGTTAGGGTCATCATTCCATAAATTTCTTTTAGTATTGTGCTGGTATTTCAGCTTTTTTGTTTTTGGTCCGTTTTTGTCTTGTTAGGAGTTCCCCCTCTTAGGAGGGCTTAGGTGGTTCGAGGATTATCTTGTAGAGTCTTTTGTATATCTCAATTGGAGAAGCTGGCTCTTAAGAGTGATGGTGTGAGCATGTATCATGAGTTTGTACCTCTTTTCATATTCTAGTGCAATCATTTGTTTTAGTTCGCATAACATTTTATAAAATGCATTCAAATCAACAACCTTTTATGGATTCAAGCATTTGGGCAACAAAGAGTTGCCAATCAAAAATTTTGAGTGACAGAAATTAGAATTGCAAGATGAATAGGTGGAAATACCAGGAATGATAGCTTGGGGAATATCTAATTATTGTAGCAGCTTCTATTTTAGATAAGATAGTAGAAATAGACTCTGGTGGTTTGGACGTGTACAGTAAAGGGATGAAAATGACAACAAGTGGTAAATTTTGTCTAAGGATAATGATGAAAAGGGTTAGACCAAAGGTATGTGAATTTGTTGAAAGATTTTACCGATAGATTTAACACCTCATTTAACGAGGTATCAGAAGACTGATTGGAATGCTTATATGAACTTGAAACTAATCCGAAAGAGAATTACAAATAATACTACAAAAAAATCACACTTTAGTTGAGTTCTAAAGAAGGAACAAATATAGGAGTGTGTAAACAAGAGTGTGAAACAACAAATACATAAATGAATAAAGCTTGGCAAGTCATAAGGTGTGTTTACACAGATTAGTAGATGATATCCACACACAAAAAACAGAGAATTGATGCATAATTCAACAACGACAATTCCACAACCATAAAGGAACTAACAATGACAAGAAGGCTCCAGGATAGAAGACTTAGATGGAGTAAAGCTGAGCGAATCATGACAGAAGCAGAGTTGGACTGAATCTGATTCGTTATTGAAGCCAGTGGTTGTGTGGATGCCGGAATACTGTAAGGCATCGTGTGGGTGGGGGTGGGGGGGAATAAGTATCTTCCAGTATAAGGGAAGACCTGGCAGTTGGGAGGTAATTGGTTGCATGGGAGAGGATTACAGGTTTCTGGATAGATTTGGGAGGGGAGATTTCAGGGATCTGTAGGGGAAATGGGCGTGGGGGAAAGGCTGTCAGGCTGCTTGATGAAGTTCCTTAGCCTGTAATTTTGCTTCCTGGGTTCTGTTTTGGTCTGTGGGACAGGGGGAATGGGGTTTGCCGCTGGGTGTGGGTGTGTGTGGGTGGGGGGTGGAGTGGTTGACTGGTTGGTCAAAAGAGGGGACTGGGGGATGGGTGAGGGGAAGCATGAGAGTTAGACGGGTCACGGGAGTGGGGAAGGGGGAGGATTCTTCTGGAAGTAGGGGACTTGTAGGGGAAAGCCGTCTGTTTGAAGGGGATTGGAATAGTGGGCAGCTGTTTTGAGGAGTTGTGGGGAGTTATGAGGGTAGTTATATGTTAGTGGGTGTTAGTTATTTGATCATAGGGTAGTTATAAAGTGGTTAATAGGTTAGTGGGATTGTTAAAAGGTGTGATTAGTGTAGTTATATGGAGGGTGGCCAGCCAAGGGGTTTGTTGTGTGGTGGTGTCCGAAAGTGGGAAATGGAGGAGGGGGCCAGCGAAAGGAAGACGAGAGATTCTTCTAGGCTTCACACCTAGGCTTCGACTTCACCTCTGAGTGACCAAAAGGAGGGATCTCACTGTCAAACTTTTGATCCTCAAATTAAAGCCTTTCTAGTCCTATTTATAGAGTTTGAAGCCACCATGAACCGTTATGATATTGCGATCGAGGTAACTTTACATAAAAACTCATTATAAAATCATAAAAATATAACAAAATTCTTATATTGTTGATCCACACAATAATCAGCTTCAATCGTCGTGTTGACCCTTTGTCTCATCATGGTGGAAAAAGAGATTTAGAAAGCCTTTATCGATGTCTCGGACAAGCCTGAAAATGACTGCTGTTGTTGCTGCTGATGATGATTAGTGGTTACCCAACAATGTTAATATCAATATAGCTTGGAGTCGTTTATTCCAAGGATAAGGTAAATTGTGTTTGCGTTTACTTCTACAAAATTCCTTCCTGTCTGTATTTAGTTGTTGGACTGTATGATTGCCTTCTTCCTTGATGTCCTAATAAAATATTTTCACCTGTTTGATTTTTTGTCACTTTATTTGTATGCATTGCAACTATTTTTTAACATTACTTTATTTGTGCATCATTTATGCATAATCTATACTTAATCTTCATGAAAAACAACTGGTTTGAAAAGGTTGGCCAAAAAGAAGACTGAAATGCTGCGATCGCCGAAGTTTCATATATCTCGGACCAGACTTGTAATATATAATGTGCCGAAGGTGATGACACAAGAGGAAGTAAAGAAGTTGTGTATAGAGGCTGTCATTTCTCGAGCTTCAAAGCAGAATCCAAAAATTCAAAAGGTTTGATAAATTGCCAAAAATGGTAATTCTAACTGTGTATCGAGCACACTTTGGTTTTCAGGTTTTTTGTTTTTTTCTACACCCAGGTAAAACTCTTGAAGGACAATAAAAAAGAACAAGCTTCTGTGAAAAAGCACCATTCCCGTGGTGTTGCTTTTGTCGATTTTGAGGAACATGAACATGCTCTTGTGGCCCTAAGAGTCCTCAATAACAATCCAGGTAAAATGTTGAACTCAGAAAGCTCTTTTGGAAACAAACAGCATTGTTTTTATATTACTTTGTCCTAATATTTCTTCAGTTGATACCAAATTGAAAACATCTTTCTTCCCTCACAAGATTCCGATTTCTATACCAAAATGTCTTTAATTCTTGTATTTTGCTTTGTTCTACACCTCTTACTGTGACAATTTGAAACTTAAAATGTGGTTTTCTTTTTTCATGTAAGCCTGCAAGCAAAGTGGTTTTACTTTACTCTAGATGCCAGTTTCTATACTAATAATTTTCATGACATAGTTCATTTGATATTTTTGTTTTGGTGCGTTCAGAAAAAAAGTGCCACTCCCATAAAACACCTGTTTGGCATGTCAACTGTAGTTCCGCTAGTTGAAATCAAGTTGTTTTATTTTTAAGTTTTGTTTTGTATTTACCCATAAGTATCCATAAGGGTATTATCGTCTTTGTATTTTTCCCTCACTTATATAAGTGCAGGGATCTCTTTTTTCTCATTCAATAAGATTGAATCCCCGGTTTTCCTACTTGGTATCAGAGGCGAGAGAAAGAAAAAAACCCTAGCCGCACTCGCTCGTCGTCCCGCTCCCTAGCTCGCTCGCTCGTCGTCCTCGCCGCTCGATCTTCTTTCGGCATCGTCTGCTGCCCTTCTAATGTGGATGCCAGGCGGCCTCCTAGCCACTGTTGGTTGCTGAGAAGGACGCCGCCGCCGTCCTTCCATGAAGCAGCCGGACCACTGCACCGCCTACACAGCCCACTGCCGCTCCGCTCTCCGGCCTATCTTCTTCTCCGGCCTATCTTCTTCTTCTTCTCCTGGCGCGGTGAGCGTGGATCTTCTTCTCCATCACCTGGTGCTGCTGGAGTTTCTCTTTTCTCCACCGGATGCTGCTGCTATTTCTCCGGCACCTCTCCTTTTTTCAGGATCTGATGTAACTGGGCCTCTTCAGATCTGATCTCCCATTCCGCTGTTCCCATGGATGATTCTTCGATTGGTGGTGGCTCTCCATCACCGAGTGTTTCTGTTCCCCAAATGGGGGAAACCCTGCGGTCTTCAGGTTCCCAGATGGGTGAACTCCAGCGACCTTCTGGTCATACTAGCTCCTTGAAGATTACCACGGTGCCGTTAGATGACACTAACTATCTAGAGTGGTCTCGTGCAGCGCAGCATGTTATTCGCAGCCACCAGCTCTTTGGATACATTGATGGGACCAAAGTGGCACCCTCCCTGACTGATCCTGCCTGGTCGCGTTGGGATTCCGAGAATTCCCTGGTGGTTTCAGGGCTTCTCCACTCTATGTCTCCAAAGGTATACCGCAGTTATATGTTAATGGACTCAGCTTATGAGATTTGGACTCGCGCGCGGGAGACTTATTCTCAGATCGGGATTTCCACTCAGGTTTATGAGCTGACCCGCCGTATGTTGGAACTACGACAGTGATCTATGACTGTTTCCGCCTACTACTCTGAATTCGAGCGTATATCTCAGGAGTTAGATTACTTCGATCAGTTTACCCCTGCTTACACTGCCGATGCAGTTCTGTTGCAAAAGCGAGATGAACGATTTCGTCTTCATGTGTTCTTGATGGGTTTGAGCATGGAGTTGTATATGGTTCGCACCAATATTCTTCATCGCTTACCCCTCCCATCTCTCAGGGAGGCGTTCAGTATGGTTCTTGGCGATGAAGATCGTCAGAGGTCTCTCAACACGGCGGCTCCCCCCTCTGACCGCTCGACATTTACTAGTATTGGCCGTGGTGGTTCTAGCCATACCACCCAGATTCCCACCTATGACCATTGTGGTCGTCGGGGCCATTCTCGGGAAGCGTGCTTCAAGCTTCATCCGCACCTTGCTCCACCTGGATACGTCCGTGGTCGTGGACGTGGGCGTGGTTCTGGTCGTGGTGGACATCGCCAGACTGACACCCGTTCTCATGATGCTGCTTACTCCACAGAGATTCAAGGGGGCAATCATGGCCAGCTCCCAGATCATTTCACCATGTCTGAATTGGATGCGCTCCGCCGTCTGCTACACTCTCAGTCTGATCCTACACCGAGTAGCTCCTCTTTGTTTGCCACTGCTGCAATGCCCAGTGCCCATACTGCTATGACTCCTTCGTCTGAGTGGATTATTGACTCAGGAGCTACTGATCATATGACCGGGTCCTCTACAGGTTTTTACTCTTACACACCCTTGTCTGGTAAGGACAAGGTTGTCTCTGCCAATGGCACCTTGTCTCCTATTGCTGGCAAGGGCAATTTCTCCTGCTCTTCTTCGCTTCCTCTCACTTCTGTTTTGCATGTTCCATCCTTTCCCCGCAGTTTACTTTCTATTAGCAATCTTACTAAATCCCTTAACTGTTTTGTAACCTTTTTATCTGATTCTTGTATTTTTCAGGAACTGGGTACGAAGCGGATACTTGGCAGTGGTAGGAACCGCGGTGGTCTGTACTACCTGGATGCTACACCATCATCCCTTGCTCTGTCCTCTTCTGCTGTTACTACTGCTGACGCTCGACGTTGGCACTTGCGTCTTGGTCACCCGTCTCCTGTTTATCTTCAGAAACTTTTTCCTACTTTATCTCAGTTTGTTTGTAGTTTTAAATGTGATGTTTGTGAAATGTCCAAACATGTTCGTCATTCATCATCTCACTTATCTTCTCCTAGTAGTGTTCCTTTTTTTGTTATACATTCAGATGTCTGGGGACCTTCCCCAGTTGTTTCTTTGACTGGATATAGATGGTTTGTTACGTTTATTGATTGTTTTTCCCGTACTCCTTGGGTTTATCTTTTAAAAAAAAGGGGGATGTCGTTTCTGTTTTTCAAACCTTTCATAAGATGATACAAACTCAGTTCAACGGAACCATTCGTGTCCTTCGTAGTGACAATGGGGGCGAATATGATGATCGTGGTGTGTTTGGGGCCTACCTCTCGAACAATGGCATTATCCACCAAACTACGTGCGTTTACACTTCCACCCAAAATGGTGTGGCGGAACGAAAAAACAGGCATCTCCTTGATGTTGCCCATTGCCTTCTCACCACCATGCACCTTCCGAAATCTTATTGGGGCAATGCCATCATGACGGCTACTCATCTTATCAACCGTCTCCCCTCGCGGGTTCTCGCTTATGCTACACCTCTGGCTCGTATGGCTTCTAAGACTGTTGTTCATACCTCATCTCTTCCTCCTCGTATATTTGGGTGTGTTTGTTTTGTTCATGTTCACCAGCCTCTTCGGGATAAGCTCGATCCTCGAGCCATCCGATGTCTTTCTTGGTTTTTCTACCACCACCAAGGGGTACAGATGTTATCACCCCCCAACCAGACGTACTTTCTGTACCATGGACGTGACGTTCCGCGAGGATGAATCATATTACCTTGATTTGACTCCTTGTCGTCAGGGGGAGAAGGAGGATTAGGTCATTGATATTGTCCCTCTTCCTGTTACAGGTACTGTTCCTCTCACTTTTATTCCTCCTACTTCCACTACAAATATTCCTCCTACTTCCACTACGCCATCCACTACAGATATTCCTCATACATCTCCCTCTCATCATCCTTCACTCATCACTCCTCTACCTCATGTATATCATCGTCGAAAACCAGGTACACAGCCCACTGTCGCCCCGCTGCTGCCAATGTTGTCTTCAAACTCAGATCCTGATGCTGATTTACATGTTCCCATTGCTCGGCTACGTGGTAAGGCCCGGCGTACTGAACATCCCATTTCTAATCATGTTGCTTATGATCATCTCTCTAAGCCTCACCAGTCATTTATATCTTCCTTGTCCGAGATCTCTATCCCTAAGACATGGCAGGAGGCACTTTGCATCCCAGTATGGGCTCAAGCAATGAAGGAAGAAATGTCAGCTTTGGAGAAGAACCACACTTGGGATGTCACCTCTCTCCCTCCTGGCAAGAAACCCATTGGTTCAAGATGGGTTTTCTCAGTTAAGCAGAATCAGGATGGGAAAGTTGAGCGATATAAAGCTAGGTTGGTTGCTCGTGGTTACACTCAGACTCAGGGGGTTGATTACCAAGAGACCTTCGCTCCTGTAGCAAAGATGGACTCTATCCGTGTGATCATATCTTGTGCTGCGATCTTTGATTGGGAACTTCATCAACTGGACATTAAAAATGCATTCTTGCACGGTGACCTCGAGGAAGAGGTGTACATGTCTTTCCCCCCAGGTTTTGTGAAGAAGGGGCAAGAGAGGTTTGTTTGTCGGTTATGGAAGTCCCTGTATGGGCTAAAGCAGTCTCCGAGGGCATGGTTCGGCAGATTCCACAAGGCCATGATCAAGTTTGGCTACAAACAGGGACACTCTGATAATACATTGTTTGTCAAGAGGAATGAAGGGAAAATTGTTGTGCTAATTGTTTACGTTGATGACATCGTGATCACCGGAAATGCTACAGATGAAATCTCAAAGCTGAAGGGACTTCTCTCAGCCGAGTTCGAAGTAAAGGACCTGGGAAGGCTACGCTACTTCCTAGGAATTGAGGTGACCCGTTCTGATAAGGGTATCTTTATCTCCCAACGCAAGTATGTGTTGGACCTGCTGACAGAGACTGACATGCTTGGGTGTGCCCCCGCTAACACACCTATGGAGGAGAACCATAAGATTGATCAGGACAGCAATGGTGATCGTACAGATGCTCCTAGTTATCAGAGGTTGGTTGGAAAGCTCTTATACCTCTCACATACTCGTCCTGACATTACATATGCTGTTGGGATCCTGAGTAGGTACATGCATGCCCCAAGGGTCAGACACCAGGAGGTTGTCTATCGTGTTCTACGGTATTTAAAGAAGTCTCCAGGACGGGGGCTGATGTTCTCGAAGAACAAACATCTGCGGATCGAGGTCTTCACCGACGCAGATTGGGCTGGATGTCATGATGACCGGAAATCTACAACAGGTTATTGCACCTTCATTGGAGGAAACTTGGTTACATGGCGTAGCAAGAAACAAAGTGTGGTGGCTAGATCCAGTGCTGAAGCTGAGTACCGTTCGATATCTCAGGGTCTCTGTGAAGGCCTTTGGTTGAGCATCTTATTGCAAGATCTCGGTCTTAAGGAGAAAGCTCCCATATCCTTGTACTGTGACAACAAAGCTGCCATCAGCATAGCGCACAACCCAGTTCAGCATGATAGGACCAAACATGTTGAGGTGGATCGTCACTTCATCAAAGATCATCTTGACAAAGAAAGTCTAGTCACACCCTTCGTCCATTCCAGAGATCAGTTAGCCGACGTCTTCACCAAGAGTCTTGGCTCCGATGCCTTTACTGATGACATCCATAAACTCGGAATGATAGATATCTACCATCCAACTTGAGGGGGAGAGTTGAAATCAAGTTGTTTTATTTTTAAGTTTTGTTTTGTATTTACCCATAAGTACCCATAAGGGTATTATCGTCTTTGTATTTTTCCCTCACTTATATAAGTGCAGGGATCTCTTTTTTCTCATTCAATAAGATTGAATCCCCGGTTTTCCTACTCCGCTTTCATGAACTACAGTTCAGAAGCACTGCATGCACGAGCGCCATCGTCACGCCAAAGTGAACCTACGGCTCAACAATCATAGTTCTTAGACTTGATAGAGGCTAATCAAGACCACACAACTAATATGAAGTAAAGAATGGCCAACTAAATGTAAATGCACTCACTCTCTTATTTAGAACAGTTGTCTATTTTCCCTTTAACACGTACCCCTTGTCTCCATTACAGTGCCACATCACATTGAGCACATGGACATTTTTTATTTTCCTATAAACCTATTGTAGATTAGTTGGAAGTCACTGAAGAAAAATATCATTACAAATATAACTATTTTTTATCTTCGTAGGTACATTTAGTTCAGATCGACGCCCTATCGTGGAGTTCTCCCTTGACAACCTCGAAAAATTAAGACTTCAGAAAACCAAATTAGAATTTTTAAAGCAGAAGAATGAAGGCTCGGTCGGAATCAGAGGCTCTTCTCAAAGTGCAAATGCTGAGATAATTAAAAAGGATGAAAAGATTCTGCACAGAAGAAAGTATCGGAGAAGCAGAAATAAAAAAGTGCAGATGTCTAATTCTACTGTCACCAAAGATTATAATGTAGAAACCATCCCTAAAGAAAGCGCTGGTGGAACAAAGAAGCCTTCTTCTACAAGGGATAGAATCCCAAACGCAGAGAGAAAGGTTCTGCAGAATTAACCCTTCGAAATTTACTGCGTCCGACTCTTTCTATCACTTCTCACAATAATTTTACTTTTGTGCGCAGCAGCAGGCTCCCGCACCGGCCAGAAAGCTTGGAACCGGTAAAGCGCCGAGGGAGAAAATCAGGAAAAGAAAGCTGGAAGAAGTTACGCATGCGAAGCAGGAGAAGATGCAAATGAAACAGAAGAAGAGGAAGCAGAATCCGGCCAAACAAGAAGTGGATAAATTGGATCGGTTAATCGAACAATATCGTTCCAAGTTTGCGGGTAGTCGGTCGAGCAAGTCAGAAGATGGCGATCGAAGTGGCGGCGGGCATAAAGAAGTTCGAAGATGGTTTGAGTCGGGTTAAAGGAGAATTCGAACTCCAGCTGAATCAACTATATGTTGGTTATATTAGCTCTCTAATGTATGCTTGATTTCATTTTATGTTTGTTAGGAATTAATTCTAATTATTATTTTTAATGTTTGTTTGAGTTCGGGCTAACCTCGGGTCTCAGCAAGCCGCCGCCATGTTTTCGCGGGGATGAACAATGATAAACTGAGTTAATGGAATGCTGGCACTGATTTTTTTGTTGATGTTAATTATATGAATTAGTAAATAGTAAATATAGACGTGTAACTCGTGTCTGTTCAGATTGAAGCCACCCGATCAATTTTGCGAAATTGGAATTGATTCGTGCACCCAAGGATTAGAATTAGATCCGAATCGAGCAATTTGTTCGGTTTGATTATGTTCAGTTCTAACAATGTATGAAGATTAGAATGTGTATTTACATATGATATGTTCAGCTTGCTAAGCTTTTCTCTCCAAGGGCCTGTTTGGCTCGCCCGTCCAGCTTCGGTGCAGCTGCGACCTCGGTGCAGCTGCGACCGTGCAGTGTTTTGAGCAGTCAAATCATCCGTTCCGGCGTGCTTTCGTAGCAGCTGGAACTCCAAACAGGAAATCAACATTGCCTTGACAATGTATATATATTTATATATTTATGTTTTTGTTTATTAGCTTACTAGCAATTCAAATATACTGCTGCACAAGTGTCTTCCATATTTTAAATTATTTAAAGTCAAAATATCATTTTGACACTTGATGAATCTCTAATTTTATTAAATATAAAATTCAATTGTAATGTTGCATTTTATTAAATATAAAATTCTCTACTTTAGGCTCCATCTTGTGTGATGGTGGTGGTTGCGAACACAGTTATGAACCGTCATTCGTGAGCGTCCAATCTCACCTACTAAAATTCAGCCACTTTCATGTTCAAAACTAGTTCTTTTTTGAGGTGTGATCATAACCATTGTCATGTCAAACATGCATTTTATGATGATATTTTTGTTCAAACTCACCGGAGCAGAAAAGCTGTGTCAAACAGAGCCATAAGTCATGATTATATGATGAACTGATCCCATGGCATTGCGGACTGATTGTGATCCCCACGTCATCCGAGTAACAAAAACTAATATGAATAAGGCTCGGTTTGGTGCAGTGGTGGTGGTCATGAACATGGGGGTTAAATTGTCATTCCTTAACATCTACCTAAGAAATTGCATTCACTTTTATGTTCAAATGGATGGTGTTTGTTAAGTGATCCTTAACAAATGATGGTTTAACCCATGCGTTCACGGCAGTCGCCGCTGTGCCAAACTGAGCCTAAGCTGATCAAGGATCCGTTTGGCACGGTGATGGTCATGAATATGGAGGTTAAATTGTCATTCATTAATTCCCACCTAAGAAATTCATTCACTTTTATGTTCAAACGGATAATGTTTGGTAGGTGATCCTTAATGAATGAAAGTTTAACCCATGCATTTACGACCCCCGTCACTGCGCCAAACAGAGCCTAAATGACATTATTAGTAATAATAAAAGGAATTATGTAATATATATCATAAAAATATTTTCACTACATGAGATTATGAGAATATTGGCAACAAAAGGGGTATTATATCCCATCTGATATTGTATGTGGGAAAAATTAGATGATTCCCCTTCTCTCAACTATTCTATGTTTTATTATACTTTATCTTACTTTGTTTTATTTCAATGTTATTAAATGTATCAATAAATCAAAATAATAAATGATATTTCACATAAAAAAACATCAAATCTCTATTTGTGTTGTTGATGTATTATCTATTACTACACATCTTACAAAAACAGCTTGCATCTCCTCAACTTCCAAATTACAATTAGCTTCACTCAATATTTATATTTCTTTTCATCCTTTCTCAAAAAGAATACGCCCTAAAGATTTACTTCAATGTAATACTTTTGTGTGTGGATGTTATGAAATGTAAACAATGAGAGGTGGTTTTTGTAATAGAAAATATTTAAAATAAAGTAGACGGCCGAGGGATTCAAAATAAAGTAGACGGCTGACACAGTGTTGTAAATTGGACGGTGATGAGTAATTGAGTGAGTATAATGGACGGACACTTGTCTCACATAACTTACATAATTTTAATACCATCGTATTTCTTTTTAAATATGTATTTATCAAAAGATTATTCACATAATGAATAGGTGTATGGGTCAATATATATACATTCATTAATCATTTGTTGTTTAAGGTTTCTAATTTCACGCAAATTAGCCATTAATGCTGGTAACTCTACATGTGAAGTATGCGCCTAAGAATTTCTCACCTAAGAAACTTCATCAACTTTTATGTTAAAACAAATTTTATTTTTTGATGACGGTCCTAAATAACCAAACATGCATTGTATGTTCTTGATGTTTTCGTCCAAAGTAACTCACCAAAGCAAAAAAAAAAAAATCACCCTAAATTGTGAGGCCAACCAGTAAATGCCCGACATTTGACTTCAAAAGTGCAATCCTCACACTAATGGGTCCAGAACTAGCTTTTCTCTGTTTTGCTTTTAGAAATGAGTCCGAGCATTGTTATGGAGGCTCTGTTTGTGATATCGGTGCCGTTTTAAAATGAGAAAGTTCAAAAGAGAGATGCTAAACTGTATTTTAAAAATCGTGGTTTTAAAACTGAGATTTTGTTTGGGTAACCTCCGTTACGATTTAAATTATTTTCAAAATTATATCCGCATGAATTTTATTTATTTCGCACCAATTTTTTCTGAATTTTTTAAAACAAAATTAAGTATTATATTTGTGATTTTTTTACAAATTTATGGATATAATTATATTTTTTATAGGGGTTAAGGCTTCATTTGGTTCGGCGGTGGCGGATCGATCCGGCGGGTGGAAACGGAGTGTTCGAATCGGAGGGGGGAGGTGGCTGCTCCAAACAGAGCTTTTTGGGGAGTTTCTCAAGGTGGGCGGGTGGAAATAGAGCAAACGCCGCCGGAAGTTCATTTGTTTACCCTCCTTCCGGCGTCGTTTGCCCAAAACGGAGTATCAAAATGCTCAAACAAATAGAGCCTAAATTGATTAAATAAAATTAAATTAAATTAACAAATATTTCAGAGGGCCGTTTTGAAAGGGAGAATGGAGGTCTCCCTGACTTTTTCAAAACAGAGGAAAAAGTAGATTTTAAACCGGCCATTTTAAAATGACAACATTTTAGTTCTTTCCAAACACCTTTGTTCCGATCCGTTTAGAATGGAATGGAGTTAAAATGGACTGTCAAACATAATCGAACTGTTGTCTGTGAACAATCAACTTTACCTAAAAAAATTAAGTATTTTATTCTTAAAAGTCAAAATTAATTTATTTTGTTAATAGAGATTATGACCTGTCTTATCAAACACATATTTTATTTATGATAATGATATTTTTGATTAATTTCACTCAAGCAATAAAGCGGTGCCAAACCTGCGACACCTGCGAATCGCAAACTGGACTGTTTGTTTCAAACCTGTGAACCGCTGAAGCCGCTCCCGAAAACCCTACACTCTCGCTCGCGAGCCGATCCCAATCCCCCCTTCCCTGTCGACGGCGGCGTAAACCCTGCGCGGATTTCTCGCACATCTCCGTCGGCGCCCACGTTCTCTCCGTCGGCGCCCACGTTCTCTCGCATTTCCGTCGACGGGGCTTTTTCTCGCACATCTCCCGAGGCGGCGCTATTCTCGCCCATTTCCGTCGTTCTCTCCGTCGTCGGCGTCATTCTCTCTGAAGTTCTCCTCTGGTTTGTTCTCTTCCTAGCTGCATAGACTTCTTCTTCCCAGATTTGCTGGTTTGGTATTTTCGTTCTCCTGATTTGCTGATGGTATTTTCGTTCACCTTTGGAAAATACTTGTGATGCATTTGATGCAATACCAACAGCTGCAGAAAATGATTATAAGTTCTAAAAAAACATGGCAGGATTTTGTTACCTTGCGGTTTCAATTCATTTGCCAATTTCTGTTTGGAAAATACATCTGGTTTGTTCTCTTCGTAGCTGCAATACCAACATTAGAAACCAATAATTTGTGTAACAATTAAAAATTTTGCCAATTTCTGTTTCACAAATGTTGTGTAACAATTTGTGTAAAAATGTTGCCAATTTCTGTTTGCTTATTATCTTCAACGACTGTTTCTTGCGAATTGATCTGGTTATCTTGTCCTCCCCAGATTCTTGTTGAAGCTACTATGTTCTAAACAATTCAATGTGCTAAAACAATTCAGTGGAATTTAAAGATCCCAACTCTCATCTATTCCCCCATCTCTAATCTATTCACCGCCATGTGAAATGGTGCAAGTTCTCAGATCTCCTCTCAACTTCTCCACCACAGAACAGCCTTCCGAGTCGTTTTTCTCATGCCAATGCTTCTCCCTTCCATCTTCGAAGTCCGGCGAGAGGGACTCGCTGTCCCGTCTCAAGTAGAACGTGCAAACTTCCGGGCATCCAGAAATAGGTGTGGTCTTTCTGGCGTCGTATGCAAAAAGATGGACGATGCTTTTTACATGAGGAGGTGCGTGGAGCTTGCTAAGAAGGCCATTGGTTGTACTAGCCCTAACCCAATGGTGGGTTGTGTAATTGTAAAGGATGGGGAGATTGTTGGCCAAGGGTTTCATCCAAAGGCAGGACAGCCTCATGCAGAGGTATTCATCTAATTTCATTTTATTTTTGGCCTTTCTTGTATTTCAATTTGGTCAGTGTTCCTTTCTAACTTTTGTTAATTTGATGTAGAACCTGAATTCTTTGGTGTAGTAGGAATTGTGTTCCTGTTTTTTCGATAGAAGTCAAGCTTGGTTTTTGGCACTTTGCACCCCCCATTTGCCCTTGTTTGACACTTTGCACTCCAAAATATTAAATACGGCACTTTGCACCCCAAAATATTAAATACAACACTTTGCACCCACATTTGCATTTATTTTGGCATTTTACACCCATGCTTAAATTTATGGGGTATTTTCGGCCCAGATGAGTCCAAAATTCCTTAAATTCAAGGGGTTATACCTGAAGGATTTGGGGGCGCTGAGATGGAATCAGGCGTATATGTCTATTGGTAAGGAATCTGGACAAAAATATCCCTTATTACAATGTTCTAGGGTGCAAAGTGCCAAATCAAATGCAAATGGGGGTAGGGGTGCAAGTTGAGTTGAGCCGGCTCGAAAGCTCGATGAGCCGGCTCGAAAAAAGCTCGACTCGAGCTCGACCCTGTGGAGCTCGAGCTCGAGCTCGACGAGCTCGAGCTCGATTACGAGTCGAGCTCGAGCTCGAATATTAATGTTCATGAGCTCGCGAGCCGGCTCGCGAGCTTTTTATTCCTAATTTTTTAAATATATATATAAAAAATATGAAAAAAAATATAAAAAAATAACAAAAAAAAGCTCATGAGCTAAAAAGCTCGCGAGCAGCTCGAGCTCGAGCTCGAGCTCGATAATTTGGTATTGAGCTCGAGCTCGAGCTGGGATAAATGAGCTCGTCGAGCTCGAGCTCGAGCTCGAGCTCGAAATGAAAAGCTCGAGCTCGAGCTCGAGCTTGGAAATTTTGCCAAGCTCGACTCGAGCTCGACTCGTTTGCACCCCTAAATGGGGGTGCAAAGTGCCATATTTAAAATTTTGGGGTGCAATGTTCCAAACAAGAGCAAATAAGGGGTGCAATGTGCCAAAAATCCATCAAGCTCATTGTATGCCCCTTTGTTTTCACCTTCAAGAAGGTTTATTGGAAGTGTTCTTTAGGTTTACAGAGTGGAAAATATTTTTCAGGTTTAGTGTTTGTTTGGCATGTTGGCGGCGGTCTTGAACGCTGAGGTTATGAAACATCGTTCTTGAACACCCGACCTCACCTAAGTAACTCCATCCACTTTTACGTTAAAAACAAGGTTTTTTTTGGTGGCCATCACAATTGTTGTCGTGCCAAACATATATTCTATGATAGCAGCTTCCGTCGAAACTCTCCGGAGCAAAAACGCCGCACCAAGGGGCTTTAGTAAGCCTCAAAAGGAGAAGTTTAATATTGTTTGGAATTAAAGAAAAAAAAATCTAGCTACTAGGAGTGAGAGGATCAAATGAAGAAATCAATAGGAGGTTTTTGAACTTTAGTACTTTAATGCCTCATTTATTCTTTTTTGATGTTAAAAGCTCCTTTAAATTTGGCCCCTTCGTTCATGGCTGGTTTCAGTCAGGAATTGACCAGTATTTTTAGTTGCTCTTGATCTCTTTCATTTTTCATTATCTTTCTTTTAGCTTTTTCAAGTGTTATCTTTCACTTTCCTTGCCATTTCTTTCTATCATCTTACGCCATCTTAGCAAGTTATTTCTTGAATTTATGGCGAATTTGTTGAGATGTGGAGATTGTTCCCTCATATTTAAGTTTTAATTTAACTTGGAATGATCAATTAATATTTAAATTGGCTTAAATATTGACATAATATTTTCATAGTTAAATAAATGTACCTTTTGTATTTACTCAATGGCTTCAAATTTAGGTCAAAAATTTGTACCCAAATTAGACCAAGATATTGCTTTGTGGCCAAATACAGCAACAACTCTCAAACCTTTATCCCCACTATAGTGGGGTCGGCTATATGGATCCTTTGTCGCCATTGTGCCCTATCTTTTGTCATAATCTCACTAATGCCTAAGTACATCACGTCTTTCCTTACAATTTCATTCCAAGTCTTTATTGGTCTACCCCTCCCTCGTTTAACATGCGTTGTGACTAGACTCTCACAACACCTATCAGCTGCCTCTATTGGTCTACCCCTCCCTCGTTTATTGGTCTACTTTGTGGCCAAATATCTTAATAAAATTATTGGTGGTTTGTTAGAAGACTACTGAAGGAGTTTTCTGCAACAAAATATAATTTCCTAACAAAACTTGGTCATGCATGCTTTTTAGAGTTGGTTGCAGTAGAGTGCTGCCGTGGTGTGGAAGTGGTACAGAACCTTGATTTTTCATCTTAGTTTTGTTGGTTGAGTTTTGGGTGCTCAGATATCCAAAAAGTGTTTTCCATTTTTCAATCTCCCTGACAAAGTTTTATGTTCGAGGATGAGACATCATGCTCAGGCCTCTGCAGGGAAAAAGCAGTTGTTTCAGTTGCTGAGTTATTTTTAGCCTTCTGAAATTTCGATTGCTGAATTGTTTTAGCTTCTTGTGGTTACGATTGCATCATTCTCTTCTTTTGTGATGTGGGCTATGCCAGTTGAAAATTTTGAAAAGATAGTTGCCCTCCCAAGGGACTTCAATAATAGTAGTATCAACACCAACATTATTGAGTATCTGCTTTAATTTGTCATGCTTGTAGCATGACCTCTTGCAGTTTAGAGGTACTAGACATGATCGTCTGGTTCAAAGGTACTATATATGATCGTCTGGTTCAAAGGTAAGGCATGCTCATCATTTTCTTGAGTTTTCAATAAATATTGAGTTAATAATCTTCTAAAATGAGTAATACATTCGTTAAGTCATCTTGAGGACTACTTGGTAATGTGCTATTAGCGCTTTATCATTCCATACCCTTTCAAGAATAACCTTGTCATCAAAGTTGTAGACTTATAAGATATTTTCTTATAAATTAGGAAATTCTATGGAGGACAGCAGGAGTTGAGTGAGAGGGCCACATTATGGTTTGAGCAATGTGGCATGAAAGTCTAAATAATTGCAGGAGCCATCTCGGAGCCAAGGTTTGTAGGAGAAGATATTCATCCGTGAAAGGATTTAGAATTACTCAGTGTGATTGGCTAAGTTTTGCGGACATTCAACAACAATTGTTGTTGTCAATATAGTTGTAGGCAAACGACGACCCAATGACTTGGTTGAAGGCACAATTTGGATGATGTTTATCTGCGAATTTCTTCTTGTTGCAATTTGACATTTAGAATATTTGTTTTGAGGAGGGTAAGAAAGTGGTCACATTTGTCAAGATTTTTGTCAAAGAGCGTTTTAGAGGGTGTGTGGTGAATATAATCTGAAATAGTAGGAGTTGCGATTGTATATGGTTTAGTGGGTGTTAAATCGGTTCTCACATAATATATATAGCTCTAGTTGTACTATTATCCTACCCAATAGAGACTGTGGGCCCACTGGATGGATTTGTCCAAAAAAAATGGGAAAATATGGTTTGAGGCAATGATTGGCTGTCTCAATTTGTCCATCAGTTTGAGAGTGGCTGACTAAGCTTGTTTTTAATGTGTACATTGGATTTTTGTAATGACTGTCACAAGGAGCTGTGAAAGATTGTGTCTTGATCATTGACTATGCTTTTTGACATTCCAAGTAATTGAATGATTGTGTGGTGATTATGACGTGTTGGCAGTGGCATGAAAAAATGTATTTGGAGAATCAGTCAATGAGGATAAGGATGGATGTCTTGCTGAAGAGGTATATGGATTGGTGATGAAGTCCATGGTGATGTTTTCCCAGACTTGTGTCAGAATGGGTCACAAAGTGGCGTATCTGTTGTTCTTAAAAGCATATATGTTGGACTGAAAATGGGCCGACCCACTGTGTTTGGGTCCGACTAGTTCGTTTTTTGTTTGAAAAGTGCATGTGCAATTGTGCATTACTAAAGAGGCACAAAAAAACAAACTTTTACAACGAGACCATGCCATCCAAGTCATCCTGAACAAGTTCACAGAACTCAGGAGTGGCCAGATCCAAACCATGCCAAACAAAAGTACAAGATTTGCCAAATTTGGCACAAAAACCAGCTAACCGATTCGCCTCCCAAGGAATTTGGTGGAAAAGCACTCGGGAGAAATCAGCTAAGGAGATGACCCTGTCCTTTTGTGGGGTGGCATGCCAGGAAGATCGGTTCATAGAGTTCTTGCAAACTCCTATGAGTGGCCTAAGCACTTGATTCATCACACACATAACCGTTCTGGGAGCATTGGAGAGCCCAAAAGGCATCGCTAGCCACTCGTACAATCCCTCCTTGGTTTTAAACGCAGTCTTCCATTCGTCCCCAGGTCGAATTCTAATCTGGTGGTATCCACTTTTTAAGTCAATCTTTGAAAATATGCGGGATCCACTGAGCATATCTAGCATGTCATCCAATCGGGGAATCGGAAACCGATACTTGATCGTGATTTTATTAGTCGCTCGACTATCCACACACATACGCCATGTCCCATCTTTCTTAAGAACTAGAAGTGCGGGGACGGCGCACAGACTCATACTCTCCCTAACGTGACCCTTTGAAATTAGATCGGTCACCTGCCTATGTAGTTTCTCATGCTCTTTCGGACTCATGCGGTAGTGGGGCAAATGAGGTAAGCTAACGTCTGGGATGAGGTCTATGCGGTGTTGTATGTCCCTCATCGGGGGAAGCTGATCGGGAAGCTCCTCCGGCATGATCTCAGAGAACTCATCTGAGGGGATGCACCGTACTAGGGATGTCTAATGTAGCGGGGGTGGTGTCGATACCTGATAACATATAGACGACCTCACTATCGTTCATCTCCTCCTGGAATTGGGACCCAGTCAGTAACATAGTGGCGGAGGGGAAGGATATCACGGAGACAGTGGTAGAATGAGGTGAAGTCCTCTCTGGGGCTCTGGGAACAAGGCCATTCTTCTGGGGGAGAAGAACGATCTTGCGTCCATTGCGCTCGAAGGAGTGAGAGTTCTTCACACCATCATGAACTACGTGTTTATCGTATTGCCAAGGTCGTCCTAGCAGGATGTGACATAACTCGATAGTAGCTACATGACACCATACAACGTCCTGATACGTATTGCCTATGGAAAACTCTACGAGACACTGGTGCGTGATAGGAATGGTAGTGCTACTAGTGACCCATGACATGCTATAGAGTTTTCCTAAGGGCTGCGTTTTCAATTTCAGTTTATCCACCATGTGTTGAGAAACAAAGTTCTCCATACTATCGCTGTCTATAATGATGGAACAGAACTTCCCCTGTATGCGGGCAGTGGTGCGAAAAATATTGCTTCTCAACTAGTCGTCGTCAGTAGGCGTCTTGGGAGTTAAGAGACTATGTTGGAGAACACATACTAACTGCTCAGGTTGTTTTCTTTCAACTTCGTACTCACTCTCTAACTCAGTCTCTGGGGTCGGGTCAGTCTGGGAATCACTAAGGAATACTCCATACTCAGGTTCTGACCCACTCTCAGAATCGACGATAGCGACGAAGTGGCGTCGTGGACACTCAGATGACTTATGACCCGGCTCCATACACTTAAAACATCTAAACGTCCCAGGCTGAGGTCTAGTGCCTACAATCTCCTTGCCCTTGTTGGGAGGGGCAGGGAGTGCTGGGGTGCTCGTGGACGATACCGGTCGAGAGGACCCGACAGGGGTGAAAGTGTGAGTCGGGTGGGACTTGTCAGTAGTCTTATTCCCAGATGTCCGTTTCTGCAGTGCCTCTACTCTACATGCGCGACTCGTAACCTCTCCTAAATCCTTGTGATCAAGGAGTTCCAACTGATCTCGAATAGAGTAACGTAACCCGTTCAGGTAACAGGAAACGATCATGTCATCGTCCTCTCGGAGGTCGAGGCGAGACTGCAAGACTAGGAACTCGTTTGTGTACTCATCGACAGATAATTTGTTCTAACGTAGATTATGGAACCTACGATACAGGGTTTGCATGTAATCAGATGGAACATATCTTTTACGCAATTGAGTTTTGAAGTCGTTCCATGTTGTGATCGGGGGCATACCTAAATTGAACCTAGACCGTTCTAATTGTCCCCACCAAACTAACACGGATCCTTTAAGTCTAAGCGTGGCATACTCAACTTGCCTAGCTTGGGGCAATTGCTTCCAAGCCAGAAAACGATCCATCCGTTCACACCAATCAAGGCAACTCTCGGGCTTTATTCGCCCTTCGAAATCACCCACATCCAACTTGATTCCCACATCTCAACGGGGTTGGTGTCGTGGTTTGTTATGGCCCTCCGGATCGGGGTGTGCGAGTTCCCGAGGTCTATGGTCCGGGTCGATTTCGACCACTGGGGCAGGTGTTCGGTTGACGAGCAAGGTCCAAGGTTGTCAGGATCGCGATCCATATCATAGGATCTTCCGATCCTACAATCCAGATTTTGTAAATCGATCCTGATTTTGTAAAGCGATCCTCAATCTGACCCTATCATCAGATCCGATCCTACCTCGAAACGATCTCATCTAGGATCTCGATCCTGACAACCTTGGCAAGGTCGCTTCGATATTCTTAACCGAAGTGCGTAGTCCGTTCATGATGTGTGACACTATCCATACCGGTGGTGAGCGTCTCGACCGTTTTCATTAATTCACTCATGCGTCGAGCCAGATCTCCTATGCTGTTTTCTAACTGATCGACCCGTTTTTCCATCGAAAATTTTGAAAATAGATTTAAATGAAATTTTAATTAATAAATTTTTTGTTTTGAAAGACAATAAATAAAAATAAATTATTTTTAAAAAAATTCTTTTTTTTTGTTATATATAAAAAATTTTATTTAAATTCGCTGGATCGACCGATCCACGGTAGAAGTGAATCGAAACTCTCTGATACCAAACTGATGTAATCTCAATTTTAAGGTTTTGAAAATTTACTTATTTTGTTCCTTTTTTTTGAAAACATTAATTTTAAATGACAAGAAAATTTTAGGGTTGGAATTTAAGAAATGCGAGGGCCGAGCGGCCAAATCGACTTTTGCGCGCACAATTCAACGACGTCGCTCTGAGCTTTGAGAAGTTCGTTAGCCTCGCTTGAGTGGTTCTCTCACGGTTCACGAGTCGAACCTTCCACGAAATCCACACGGCCACAAGAAAAATCGGAATTTTAAATAACTTATGGAATAACGATATTATTAGCGGTGCGAACGTAACGACAAACCCATAAATTAATTAAGAGAAGCATAAATTTAACACTAATACAAGGAGAGGATCGAGTTTACCCAAATCAAAGCACGAGGAATGGTTTTCCCGTTTTCTTCCGCGATCGGGCTGAAGGCTTGCGGACGGATTCGAGCTGGAGAATAGGGCACGACCGGAAGGGGGGGTCGAAGTCGACGACCCGATATCCACTCCCGGTCGCCGGAATAGGGTTCCAAAGTCGACGGCGGACGGGCTACGCCTCCAGGTGGACGGGCGGAGCGTTGCGCGAGGCCGAAGGTGACTCCTCCGCTGGAAGGAGGCTCGTTGTCGGGCTTTGCGGGATTCACCGACAATGAACAGGGAACGAGAAATGTCTTGTTCTTGTTCTGTCCGGTCTGTCTTGTCTCCACTAAAATGAGGCTTTAAATAGACTAAATTTCCTCTATTTCTTTCCCTCTGTAACACATGAAATCTCATAAATTTGATTCCTTTTGAAAATATTCTCAATGACTCATAAATTTGATTCCTTTTGAAAATATTCTCTTCTAAATGACTTTCCCAATAAATGATGAGATTTGAAATTTGAAATTTGAATTTGAAATTTGAAATTTGAATTTGAAATTTATGCTTATGTAATTAATTTTGGGTTTGCAACTATCGTTCTACTACTAGTAATACCGGACCTCTTTATTGAAGTCCACACGGACGGTCAAGCCGATGAGCCGGAAAGTAATACAAAGAAAATGCAGGAAACAGAGTGCATGAAATAAAATAAAATAAAAGCATAAAGGCTATGATGTGTCGCAGGCCGCATCACTGGTCCGGTGATGGGTCCATCTAGTCAGAGATTTACTCTGTTGCGGGTCCGTATTCTCGAAGGGTGGTTTGTTCGACCATCAATGTCTAGTAGTCTCTATGCAGCGGAGCTTGATCGATCGTTGTTCCTTTCTCAGTAAGAATGTCATTAGTTCATAATGTTATTAATATAACTATTGTGTTCAAGTGCGAGGAACTTAACTCGCCTCATGGGTGGTCTCTCATCTGAATGGATGGTCGCCGAACCTACAAAAATGATTAGTATACAAGTATTATATATATGTATGGCAATGAGATTGTTAGATAATTAATATTGATTAGGCTTTGGGTGGTTTATATAGGAGCGTCATGGACATGGCGAGGACTTGGATAGAGAAATTAAACTGGGTGATTATTATTAGTAGGAAAATTAAGCTAGGTAAGTTTACATAAGGTGGAAATTGGGCTTTAATAAAAATATTTTAGGCGAGAACTATGGATGAGGTGTATAATTCTCAAGCGAGTAATATGGGTAGGGAGTTAACCTTAGCAGATAATTGTAAGGTGAGTTTAGATTTAAGAGAGAATTTTGTTTAAGTATTGGGCCTAGAAGATTGAATGTGAGATTTTGATGTTGTCAAGAAGTTCGGATAAGGAATTTAACTGACATAATTTTGGGTAAAGTACTTGTGACACCCTTATAGATTAGAGGAAAGACTTTTGCCTCCTGTAATTTTCAAATGGACTGTTGTAGTTCCTAATTTTTCATAAGTCGGACAAGTAAAGGCAAATCAATTTTTAAAATATTAAAAATTAGAAGATTAAGTATTTATATTTTAAAGTTCCTTTTATACCTTTCAACTTTAATGCCAAATGTTAATATTAGTTCAGTTTTAGGTTTAAAACGAAAGATTCAGTTAGCGCCTTACGGGCCTCACCTCTTTCATCGACCCGATACCCCCTCATCACGATCGCGTGGAAGCGCCGCACCTCCATCCTCAATTGTGCTTGGGATTATTGCTCTTCGCCGGTGATCCCGTGGAAATTGTACCGTCCGTGCCACATCTCCAGCATAATAGTCTGTATTTGAAGTTTCCAGATCATGATTTCACTATATTCTGTGTTTATTTGGTTCAAGACCCACATTTTAATCTGAATTCGGAATAAATCAGAATTAAACCCTAAATTAATTTTAATTTACATAATATAAAGGGTAAAGAGGGTATTTCATAATATTAGCTCATACGCTTATTTGTTTAATTAATGCCCTCCAGCTTCTAAACACCTTTTTGTTGGGCCCTTTGTTCATGGAAGTATATAGGTCCTTCGATTTTATCTCAAATTCTCACTAACATCTTAATAATTGCAACATCTTATAAATATAATTTTCTATGGCTCTTCTTCCATAGTCTCATCATTTTTTTTTTGCAGTATATTATGTAATTTTGTATTTGAGAGGGGAGGAAAAGGTAAACAAACAAAATCCACCGCCTGAAAAACTGCCTCATCACCTAGATAGTACGTAGATAACACAGCAGACATACATTGTCCACTATGAGTTGAAACAACTTGCCCGAGTTTTTAACAATTTTTGGGGAGATACTATTTGGGTCAATGGATGGTGCCTTAGATATAGTAAGATGACATCGATTGTGGATGGGGCTTGTCGCCATGTCCCTGTCAATGAAGCCTCATTGGAGGGAGCCCATCATTTTTTCTGAGTGAGAGTTTATCCATGGTGTGGTTGTGTCAAATTGGTTGTAATAGAGGTAGGATATGCAAATTCTCAGAAATCCGTCCCTTTATATAAACTCATCTGCACACCCTGCAAGTAAAATAATTTCCATTAAAGATAACCTTAATTTTAATAATGAAACCAATTAATTATCCTAATAATCTCCTTGCATATTTTTGCATTGACCTTAATTGTCCTGTGTTTTGTTTCTTTTATTCACTTAGGCTTCATTTGGGAAAGAGTTTTGGTCCGGTGCGTTTTGCCTAAATGAAAAGCTGCCTAAAAATTCTATTTGTTTATCCGCCTAAATTTCGAACCGCACCTAAACGCCCCGTATTCAATTTTTAGCTTCTCCAAACTGGAGCAAAGCGCTCCAGTTTTCCGCGTTTCAAGGTCACGCGAGGATTCGCTCCTCTTCTACGGCGGCATCGGGCTCGGGGCTCTTCTCCGGCGGCATTGGGCTCACATCTCTTCTCTGAAGGCGCCGTCGGCCTCGCCGTTCTTCTCCGCAAAGGCAGCTCTTCTCCGGCACGGTGCTGGCGATCGTGAACAGCTCCGCCTCCTCCAAGCTCACATCCGCCGGCTTTAGGGTTTATTCCTCCACCAATCGAGCTCTTCCAAACCTCCTCATAAAGACGCCGGTAGCGATCGTGAACAGCTCCGCCTAAAGATGCCGGCGGAGGCAAGCAGAGATAGGTGAAAGCCGTTAACAGGAGGCGGAGGCAGGGGCGGCGGAGGCGGAGGAACAAAGAAAAACAATTAAAAATTACAAAAAAATTATTCTATAGTTTTGAACAGTAAAAAAAATTACAAAAGAAATTTTTATATATAAAAATTTGAATAGAATATATATATATAATTAAAATGTTTTATAATTAAAACAGTACTGTTATTACTATTAAAAACTATTAAAAACAATTAAAATTTACAAAAAAAATTTAATCTATAGTTATATATATATTTTTTATAAAACGTCACCGCTGTATTGTCAAACGGTTCTCTGTTTTGAACATCTCTGCAAACACAGACTACCCAAACAAATCTCCATTTCCACTAATCAGTTTCCAATAGCTCCATTTACAAACCTCCATTTACATCAACTCCTTTTACAACCGCAACCGCTAAATCAAATGAAGCCTTAATTCTCCTGAAGAGCTCTCCGTCTTCATTCTAGTAGTCTTCTATCCATTCTGTTTCAATGGGGGCAAAAGGTGGATGTGTTTCTTGGCTTAGCTAGTTGGACTAGCTCTCGACAAAGCTAGTCAATTTCTTAAAATTGGAAAATTGGAAAATTCTATGATTAAATTGGAAAATTTGTAGTACTCCTTAGCTTGTTTATAAAGTTTGCAAGGAATACTTTTTCTAATTTTCGTTCGACTGCTAATTCTTATGCATTTTTTTTTTTACTTTTAGGTTTTTGCTCTGAGAGATGCTGGGAAGTTGGCTGAGAATGCAACAGCTTATGTAAGCCTTGAACCATGCAACCATTATGGGAGGACTCCTCCCTGCACAGAAGCATTAATTAATGCGAAAATTAAGCAAGTGATTATTGGCATGGTGGATCCTAATCCCATTGTTTCTTCAAAAGGCGTGGAAAAGCTTAAAGCGTCGGGGATTGATGTTATAGTTGGCGTCGAAGAGATACTGTGTCAGAAACTAAATGAAGCATATATCCATCGAATGCATACTGGAAAACCGTTTGTCACTTTAAGGTATAGTAGTAGCTGCTTATTTTTTATGGGTGATGAACTTAGACTGCTTTTAGATGCATTGGTAAATTTTGGCTTGGACAAATTTGATTAATTGCATGTATAACATATGTATAGGAAAGGGCTTATTTCTAAATATGAACAAGATTTATTTGTCATAAGCATGCTGATGAATTCTAGTGTTAAAAAGTAAATTTTGGGCTAAAGCTAAAATGTCAGAAATTATTCAAAAGGATCTATTTAAATAGTTTATACCAATTGCTGCTCAAAAAACTGGAAGAAGTTGAGTGAAATTAAAGGAATGAAAAAGACAACCTTAATGTTCCATCTTTGCACCATTTTTTTCTGAACCATATTTTACTTTAGTGCTCGAGGTTTACTTCACCTTATTTTGGTTAAACTGTTTCTTTCCTCTGCGGTCATGTTTTAGCAATGATTGGTGTTGTTGTGAGTGATACATATTGATGCAGTGGTAGGTCGATTCCTCCATAATATCATTACGAACTACTAGCTCGTCAAATCGTGACATATAATATGCAACAGAGAGAGTCCTCTGGCGCAGTGCATAGACCTGATCTAAAAGCTGATCGTGATACGAAGCTCGGAGGTATTTATCTTGCAAGCGCTGCTTCATCTCATCCCATCGAGTGATGGAGTAATGGCCATCCCGCTCAAGTGACCTCTCCAAACTCGACCAATAGATTTTTGTTTGGCCGATCAATTTCATTTTGGCGAATCACACTCGCCTCTCGTCACTCATCTCAAACCAGTCAAAGTAGTGATCCATATCCATAGGCCAATCACTAAATGCCTTCCGATCCAGGTGACTGTCGAAGGAGGGCGTGTCAATGAGGATACACCGAGTGATGTCATCTTCCTCTGGAGTCATCCTGCGGCGTGGCTCACGGTAGTCACCATACTGATCGTCAAAGTCGTAGTCGTATCATGCAGGAGGGGCTCGATCTCTACGACCATGTGGGGGCGGATGAGGCTCAACATGAGGACGATGATCCCTCCCCGGATCCCGTCGATACTCGCAATCATGACGAAAATTCCCTCTCACAATGGGAGGCGGTCTTGACGAGGAATGTCTCTACCACATCTCTCATGAGGCGGTGTAGCATCTCATGGATCCTCGTGAGGCTCCTCATCAAGGGAGGAGTCGCTCGACCTCTAGGTGTCTCTAACTAATCAACTCACGTGCTAACCCTCGCAATATCACCCCTAATGGTTTTGAATTGGGCTCCCATCTAATCAAATCGATCAAGAACTAATTTTCGAAATTCAACGGACATCATGTCTGACTGTGAACTGGCGGTCCTATCGTTGATGTGATTGTGACTCAACATGGACTGACGATAATCCCTACTACTACGTAACATGCAAGTCACCCTAATCTAGGGCTCTGATTCCAATTTGATGCAATGGTAGGTCGACTCAGAGAGGACTTACTAAATGCAAACCTATATGCGATGAAGTATGGAAAATGCAAGAGGACTGCACTAACAACTGCAATAATAATTAATTATTATAAAAAAATAACAAAGGCACGCACAGTCACAAATATTAATTAAAAAAAATAATTATCAATTCTTTAAATGACAGAGGCGCAAATACTATTTAACACGCACATAATGAGTCTTGTAAATTGCACAACGAAAGTACTAATAGCAAAAAAACAAAAATTCATCACATTTTGAGTGTCAAAATAAACAACAACAAAAAATAAGACAACAAATCACAATTCACATGTACAGGCGACGGCGATGACGGTCGTTGGAGGGCATCCAAGGCTGTTGCGGCATGGAGGGGGTGGGAGGAATCAGATGATGTCAAAGGGGATGGCTTTGCATTTGATGGTTGTGGGAGGGGCTCGCGTGTGGAGTGATTTGATTGTATATTTCACGGACAGGAAGGAATGGGATTTACGGTGGAGGAAAGTTCTAGGACTTAGGCAGGGAATGTTAGGACAAGTTCTGGAACGGAGAGGTGTGAGAAATGAAGGAGGCCGTTGGGATTAAGGTTGTCGCTGGGAAGGAGTCTGGGACGGGGGAACGGTGGAAGTCGACGGGGTAAGGCTGGCGCTGGGAAGGAGGAAGCAGAAGGGATCTGGTTGGCATTGGGATGGTGGGAGTCGATGGGATCGAGGAGAAACAGGGAAGAGGGAGCCAGAGGGGAGAACTCGCCCAAAATCGCACTAGGAGGCTCTTGCGTTCCCGAGATTGCGAGCGCGTGAACGGTCGGTGGAGAGGGAAGTCCCGGAGGAGGGAGGGAGAACCTTTCCTTGACCCCTTGGGCACAATGGTGGAGACGGGGCGGAGAAGCTCCTCACGGCAAGGCGGCGACGGCTAGGGCGCGATGAGGGATTTGCGGAAGGTGCGGCGGCTAGGGCAGACGGAACTCAGGATCGAGCGGGCGAGGGAAAAGTAAGAGAGAGAGAGAGAGATTAAGAGAGAGAGAGAGGAGAATTTGGTTTACTTTCTTCTTGCCATTCCAAACCACAAGCCCCACCTATAAAGTGGATAAAACCGGTTCAACCCAAATATTAAATGCCCCCTCATAAGGCTTGAACATGAAGAACAAAATACTTAGGAGGAAATAAAATAACGAAGATACGTCGCGACGGTCTAGGCGGTTGATACGCGAGGCCCGCGACGCTCGTACGTCTTGCCCCAACGAGGATTTGTAACATTTCCTCCCTGCTCGACATCAAGCTTGCCCTCAAGCTTGTGCGGTGGTGGCGGTGGCAATGGAACCAAGAGTGTTGTTGGAGGATCGCCCACGAACGGCTTAAGCTGCGAGACATGAAAGACGTCGTGGATCTGTGCGTCGTCGTCGAGTCGGAGATGGTAGGCCACGTCCCCAATACGGTGGAGAACCTCGAAGGGCCCAAAGAACTTAGGCCCCAGCTTCTGGTATGCGCCCTTAGAGACTGTGTTCTGACGGTAGAGCCGGAGTTTGAGCCAAACCCAATCCCCGAGAGCAAAGAATAACTCGCGGTGGTTGCGGTTGTAGTTGGTCTCCATCTGTGTTTGGGCCTGAAGTAGGCGAGCCCGAGCGAGGCGCAATATCTCATCCCGCGTGCGGAGCTCAGTGTCGATAGCGGTGGAGCGGGCCGAGCCGGCAACATAAGTGAGGAGGCGGGGTGGATCTCGACCGTAGATCAGGTGGAAAGGAGTGGTCTGGAGGGCGGTGTGGTAGAACGTGTTGTAACTGTACTCCACCCATGGTAACCAGTGGGGAGTGGGCCCAATCCTTCTGGCGGTCCCCCGTGAGGCAACGCAAGTACATCTCGAGTGTCCTGTTGACCACTTCGATCTGCCCATCGGACTGCGTGTGGTAGGTTGAAGAGAGTGCTAGCTTAGTGCCACAGAGGTCAAACAACTCCTGCCAAAACTGAGATGTGAAAACCTTGTCGCGGTCAGAAATGATGCTCTTCGTTACCCCGTGATGGCGAAACACACGATCATAAAAAACACGGGCCACGGTGGGACCAGTAATGGGGCGGCTCATGGCAATGAAATGGGCCCCCTTGGAGAAGCGATCAACCACCACAAAAATAACAGAATATCCTCGGGAAGAAGGTAGTCCCTCGATGAAATCCATGGAGATATCGACCCATATCTGTGTCGGTACTGGAAGAGGCTGTAGTAGGCCGGCTGGAGAGAAGGACTCGGTCTTGCTACGTTGGCAGATAACGCAGGCCGTGTGGTGAGACTGAACACTGCGCTTGAGGCCCGACCAAAAGAACTCGGTGCGGAGGCGCTGAAGGGTCTTGTGGACGCCTTCGTGAGTACGGTCGTGAACGGCTGCGAGGATGTCGGCGACCAAAGGAGAAGTGGCCGGTAAGTAAAAAACGACCTTTGTAGTGAATGAGACCGTCTTAAACTGCCCAACATGGAGGCAGGCGCCCTTCCTGGATGTGGCGTCGTAGCTCGGTGAGTGTCGGTGTGCCGTCAATCTCCTGGAGGAGGCGGGGAAGAAACAAGGAGGACGGCTCGTACATGGCATAAAGAGAGGCCTCGGGCAAGTCGCGGCGAGAAAGAGAGTCGGCCGCACGGTTCAAATGATCGGCCTTGTATTCCACCCTGAAAACGTAGCCTAAGAGACGGCTCACCCAGCGCTGTTGTGGCACGGTCGTCAAGCATTGCTCCAACAAATACTTGAGGCTGAAGTGGTCGATACGGACCAAGAAGGTACGGCCCCATAAATAGGGACGCCAGTGATGGACGGCCTTTGCCAGGATGATAAGCTCCTGCTCGTAGGCGGGAAGCTTCCTGTGGTGGAGAGCCGTTTTGCGGCTAAAATAGGCTATCGGGTGGCCTCCCCGTTGAAGTACCGCGCCACAACCATGTTCCGACGCATCACATTCCACCTGAAACGCCTTCCCAAAATCTGGTAGCTGGAGGACTGGGGCCGAGACTAAGGCCTGCTGCAGTGCTCGAAACGCCTCAAGGCGGTGGCGTCCCACGTGAAACACTGGCGTCGTAGGAGAGATAACAGGGGGGCGGCAATGACGCAGAAGCCCTGAATGAAACGCCGGTAGTAGCCGGTGAGGCCCAGGAAGCCACGTAGCTCCCGCTGTGACTGAGGAATGGGCCAGTCGAGGACCCCCTGAATCTTAGTCGGATCGGCCTAGACGCCCGTGTGATCGACTATATGCCCCAAGTAGGCGACTCTGTCGGTGCCAAAAGAACACTTGGACTCCTTCAGGTAAAGCCGATGAGCTCGTACGAGCTAGAGAACCTGTCTGAGGTGGTCGAGGTGCGCTTCCCATGTTTTGTTGTCGACCAAGATATCATCGAAGAAAACAAGCACACAACGACGAAGAAGGGTGTGAAATACCTCATTCATGAGTGCCTGAAAGGTAGACGGGGCGTTGGTAAGCCCGAAGGGCATCACGAGAAATTCGAAGTGGCCATGATGTGTGCGAAAGGCTTTCTTCTCCACGTCCGCTGGAAATATGCGGACTTGGTGGTACCCCGAACGAAGATCCAGTTTGGAGAAATAGTGCGCGCCATGTAATTCATCCAACAGCTCTTCAACAACTGGAATAAGAAACTTATCTTTCACGGTTTGGGCGTTCAAGGCCCGGTAATCCACGCAGAAGCGCCAAGAGTCGTCCTTCTTATGGACTAGCAGGACCGGCGAAGAGAAAGGAGAGACACTGTGGTGGATGATCCCTTGTCGAAGCATCTCGGTGCACTGGCGCTCAATCTCATCCTTCTGGAGGAAGGGATAACGTTAAGGGAAAACGACCACCGGTGCAGTGTTTGGAAGGAGGCAAATATGGTGATTCTGGCGTCGCAAGGGGGGAAGCCCAGTCGGCGCGGCCAAGATGTCGATGTACTCCCGAAGAAGAGTAGAGAGACCGGTCTGCGCAGAATACTCGGGTTGGAAGGAGAAGGCGTGATCAACATCTCCCGTCGGATGGCCCTGCCACACTGTCCACGAGGGCCCTTGTCCCCAAGTCATCGTGAGGGCGTCCAAGTCCCATAGAATCGGCCTTAGAGTACACAGCCATCGCGTTCCCAGAACTGCCTCGAACCCGCGCAAGGCTATTACAAAAAAATCCACGCGAGATTGAAATTCGCCCACAATGATCGGAACATCCCGGCAAACCCAGGTACAGACCATCACCGCACCATTTGGCACGGCAACACGCAGACGACTTCGAGTAGTAACTGGTTGTTGAAGTCGCTGAGCCGTGAGGTCACTGATGAAGCTGTGTGTACTGCCGGTGTCCATGAGGGCCAGTAGCTGGTGGCCGTGAGGTCACAAATATGGCCATCTGAACTGTGTCCCCCGAATGCGGGCCTGACATGGCGTTGACCGAGAGAGCAGGGTGGCCGACCTCGTCATCCCCGACGTTGTCGTCGGAGGGGTCGTCGACCTCTAACCAAAAGAGGTGCTTACATCGATGCCCCTTGTTGTAGGGCTCATCACAATGCAACAGAGCCCCTTTGCACGGCGCTCGCTCATCTCCTTAGTAGACAAGCGTCGTATGTGGGTCGGTCACTCCCCTTCTTTCGGCCGAGTCGCACCTCCCCCTGGTGGCGGTTGAGCAGGACTGGGGTGCCAGAAAGTAGTGTCGTGGACCCGACGACTCATCTGAGGGCGGTCCAGCAAAATGCGCCGCTCGCAGATACGCGCGAGACTCATGGCGGTAGTGGGGTCCGGCGGACTCTGGAACTCCACTTTCATACGAAGGCGCTCATGTAACCCTGCAGTAAAGAAAGCCACCTGGTGTGCCGCTGGAACTGGCGGGGCGCGGGCAAGGAGCACCTGAAACCGCTCCAAGTAGTCGTCAATAGAACCAGATTGCCGCAAAGAAATCAATTCACTGATGGGGTTGGAGCGTAGAGGAGGCCCAAAGCGCAGGCTGCACTGAGTCTTGAAGTCCTCCCAAGTAAGTAGGGGCTTCTCCCGGTGAAGTTGGGAGAACCACAATTGGGCGGAGCCCATCAAGTGAAAAGAGGCGACGCCCAACCAATCTTCCCACAGAGTACGCTGTGCCGCAAAGAATTGCTCACAACGAGTCAACCATGTAAGGGGATCCTCGCGGCCCTCAAAGATCGAAAAATCCAAATTAACAAACCGTGGCACGGTAGAGTAGTCAGAGCGACTTGGGAGCTCGGTCTGGAGGGGATGGTGTTGTGGCTCGGGAAACGATGGAGAGGAGGCGGAGGCCGTCCCACTAGGCGGCGACATGCCGGCTGGTCGGATCGCGGCGAGGAGAGCTTGGTGGTTATTCGCCATCATGGACTTAAAGGATTCCAAAAATTGGGCCAATGCTAGGCCGGTGGTGGTGTCATCCGTCATGGAGGGAGATAACCGGGGTGGAGAAAAAACTGGGAGGGGAAGTAGGCCGGTGGATGAGGCGAGGAGAGAACCTCCGCCAAGCGAAGATCCAAGGAGAATGGGGGGTGGACTGTTGGAAACCGGCGAAAATCGATGGCACTAGGCAGTTGCCGGCCGGATCTGGTGCGGGCAGCAGGGAACAGTGCTGCGCGAAGCGGGGTTACCCGGATCTGGGCTGGTTGCAGCGGCGGAATGGAGCGGTGGCCACGAGACGATGTCGGCGGCCGGTGGAAGGACCGTTGGCTCTGATACCAAGATGTTGCGTTCCCGAGATTGCGAGCGCGTGAACGGTCGGTGGAGAGGGAAGTCCCGGAGGAGGGAGAGAGAACCTTTCCTTGACCCCTTGGGCACAATGGTGGAGACGGGGAGGAGAAGCTCCTCACGGCAAGGCGGCGACTGCTAGGGCGCGATGAGGGATTTGCGGAAGGTGCGGCGGCTAGGGCAGACGGAACTCGGGATCGAGCGGGTGAGGGAAAAGTAAGAGAGAGAGAGAGATTAAGAAAAAGAGAGGAGAATTTAGTTTACTTTCTTCTTGTCATTCCCAACCACAAGCCCCACCTATAAAGTGGATAAAACCGGTTCAACCCAAATATTAAATGCCCCCTCATATGGCTTAAACATGAGGAACAAAATGCTTAGTAGGAAATAAAATAACGAAGATACGTCGCGACGGTCTAGGCGGTTGATACGCGAGGTCCGCGGCGCTCGTACGTCTTGCCCCAACGAGGATCCGTAACAGAGGCTTCCTCAGGCATCACACCAGGAGGAAGACACGAACGAGCGGTTGTCATTTCTGCGCAAACCTTTGATGCCTCCATCAAACCGTTGTTTAACTTTATATAACCCTGAGATTGTAACCGCTGGCTGCTTGCACAATACATATAATCATATAACCTACGTAAGCTCCCGAATCAGACGACTCATAATGTCCGGGCCGATCAGATCGACCATCCGGATGCAACCACGGACTCGGATCGTCCGGCTGGGTAGTGGATCACCACCTCCTGCGGGAATACACCTGTGTCGGGCGTTGCAACTTGCACGCCATCAACTTTCTCGACTTGAAAACACTCATCTACGATGAGTGTAGATGGTCGTACTCGCTCTGTAGTCGCGGGACGAGTCTCTCAAGCTCCTCTGAATTAATCCAAGTAGCATCGTGTAGAGGCCGACCGCTCCAACGGACAAGATAACGTACAATATCTTGTCCGCCTGTAGTGTAGAAGTCGTGACCGATGATCTGAAGTATGTCATCTGTAGAAGTAGATGGCTCTGGCTGTAATGTATCTTTGTTTGACTGTTGTGTCGGTGGAACTGTCGTTGGTGCAATGCGATCCTCATGGAGCGACTCCGCGGGTGGCAATATGGAGGGACTGGTGGGGGTAATTGGAGGCGAAGGATCAAGTGGGGGGTTGTAGGAGGTGAGGGCTCAGGTAGAGGTGTGGATAAAGGGTCCACATACACGCGCTACTTGTAGTAAGGAGTCGGATCCTTTACGTTGAATACTCGGTTGATACTCATACCATGAGGGATGTCGATCTCATATGCGTTCGTACCAAACCGCCGTACAACTGTATTGGAGCCCATTCGGCGAGCGCTTAATTTCTTCGTTGGTTCCTGCGGTATCCTCTCAGATCAAATGTGAATCAACACTTGTTCTCCCGCCTCAAAGACTTGTTCCCGCTTGTGCTGGTCTGCTCGATCCTTATAATAATCATTACTAGAATAATTTCAAGTCTTCCTTGATTGCGCCCTGCCCGTGTCGGCGACATATCAGGTTCCCTTTTTCACCGTCGGGCTCCACGATCTCCTTCGTTTGGATGTTAAGTTTCAGAACTCATGAAACTTACGAACTCCATGAGCCTCATGTGTATCTGAGATAAACATATTTTGATAGTTCGCTTATCTCATATTTTGATAGTTCGCCTGCATCTGGGACGTCGTAGTGGCGATGGACCCTCCGAGGGGTGTAGTGTGTCACCTTCCTAGATCCGGCAATGGGCCCGGTAAGAGCAGAGATGGCGATCGACCGACCGCAATCTGTCGTCTGTTGACCCAAGAGAATACCCGATCGCAATCTGTCTTCTCTGTTAAACAGAATCAAGATGGGGTGGTGGGACGGTTCAAAGCTCGCTTGGTTGCTCAAGGGTATACCCAGACCCAAGATATTGACTACCAAGAGACCTTTGCCCATGTTGCAAAGATGAATTCAATTCGGGTGATTCTCTCTTGTGCTGCTAGTCGTGGATGTGAGCTACAACAACTCGACGTCAAAAATGTGTTCTTGCATGGTGATCTGGAAGAGGAAGTCTACATGACTATCCCTCCAGGTTTTATCAAAGAAGGATTGAATGGAAAGGTCTGTCGTCTGCAGAAATCCCTATATGGCCTGAAGCAGTCCCGAGAGCTTGGTTTGGACGGTTTAACAAGGTCATGCTTCAACAAGGCTATACTCAAGGACAAACTGATCATACCCTTTTTATTAAGAGGAGCGCAGGTATCAATTCTTATTGTGTATGTGGATGACATCATCATTACTGGTGATGACCTAGAGGAGATTGTTCACTTGAAAGAACAATTGAGCAAGGAGTTTGAAGTCAAGGATTTGGGGAAGTTGAAATACTTCTTGGGAATTGAAGTAATGAGGTCTCGTTAAGGGATCTTTATCTCTCAGAGAAAGTATACCCTTGATCTTCTGGATGAAACTGGGATGCTAGGGTCTGCTCCCATCGATACTCCAATTGAGGCTAATCACAAGATTGACGTGGATACTAGTGGGGAGAAAGTGGATGCTTAAAAATATCAACGATTGATTGGGAGGCTCATATATTTATCTCATACTCGCCCTGATATTACGTATGTTGTGTGTGTCCTAAGTAGATTCATGCACTCTCCCTCAATTCGCCATCAACATGCAACATATCGGGTATTGTGATACCTCAAGAAGTCTCCAGGACGTGGGATTCTGTTCTCTGCAAACCAACCTTTGGAGATTGAAGTGTTTACAGATGTCGATTGGGTCTGTAGTCAAGATGATAGAAAGTCTACTACCGGGTATTGCTCGTTTGTGGGTGGCAACCTTGTTTCGTGGAAGAACAAGAAACATAATGTTGCTACTCGCTCAAGTGTTGAAGCAGAATATAGGGCTATGACGCAAGGAGTATCTGAGGGAGTGTGGTTGAAGACAATTCTTCAAGATATGGGTTTCCAGGTGAACAAACCAGTTACTATCTACTGCGACAACAAGACCGTCATTAGTATTGCACATAATCCGGTTCAACATGACAGGACGAAACATGTTGAAGTTGACATGCATTTCATCAAAGATCACCTTGACAAGGGGAAATCTGCATTGCATTTGTGAACTCATATGATCAGCTTGTCGATGTCTTCACCAAGGGGCTAAGCAGTGACAACTTCATGAACAATACGGTCAAGTTGGGAATGATCAATTATTCCCAACTTGAGGGGGAGAGTTGAATATACGCGTTAAACGCGCTTTGTTTTACATTTTATGTTTTATGTTGTCTCATTTATGTATTCACCTGATAAGTCACGTGTATTTCTTGCCTATTAATATGAATGCTTAGCCCGGATTAGGGCATTCCGTCTAATTGTTTCTTCCGCTTTACTGCATGCTCATGTTGTAACTCATTGATACAAGTTTTCAAGTGGGAACAAGGTTTGATTTTTTGAGGATAATTTCTCTTTTCGGGAAGAAAGAATAAAATGAAAAATAAACACAAGGAAAAGACAGATTTTATGGTGGTGATGTTCTTCTGCTTGAAGTTTTTTTTATGGTTTATATTACATTAATTGATGTCCCCTATTTAGTAGGCAGCAGGCTAAACTTGCTTGGACATTCAAGTTGGCTTACAAACAATATATGGCAGTGATCTCCATGGATTTCCCTCTTGATTTTCCTCATTGGTCTTGATTAGCACTTATCCTGTGTGGGGTTTCCTCTAGATCTGTAGCACGTATCATTTGTCTTTGAATGGATACCCTCACTGTGTTGGAACCAAGATTTTTGATCTCTGTTGTTCGGACCTGGAGGTGACCAAAGTTTATTGGCCTAGTGATCGACCCGGATGAGATATGACGAGAAGAGGCTAGCGAGCACAAGAAATTTCTCTGAATCGCCTACAAACAAGACCCGCGTGCTGCAGTGAAGAGGACACACCCGAAAGTCTATAGGAACTTCCCCTCTTAAAACCATTGTTGAGCTCGGCACATGCGAGACGGACACTGAACTCACCCACCATAGGGGGGTGATTAAGACGTCTTCTACTTGTGTCTCGGGATTCTATTTATAGGCAAATTCAAGGGGGAGGGGGTATGATATGCAAATAGTCACTCCTGCTTTTTGGTTTTACTAATGACATCCCAAATTGGTCTGTCAACAGCGGAATCCCACTGTTTGGAGTCCAGACCGTTCTATGCCGACTCACTTGGGAGTGGCGAGTACCCGGTGAAGCTGGGACTCGCCACTCGCCCCGAACCAGGGGTGAGTGCGAGCTCGTTAACCCCACTTGCCCCAGCTGGGCGTGATCTCCTGCACTCGCCTTAGGTGGGCGAGATATCCTCTACTCGCCCCACGTGGGCGAGATCTTCTAAGTCGTGCACTCGTGCTCAGTCGTCTCTGATCTCAACGAATTACGGGTTATACACATTGAGTTATGGTGGTTGACCCCTTCATTGACTTGGATTTGAGCTTGTTGTCCTCTTGGATTTGGGATACACATGCATTTCGTGTGATGCATAGATTTCAGCCTTCCTTTGGACTTGGTTTCTTTTGCGAAGACAATTGCAGGCTTCGTATAATCCCCTTGAAGCAATGCACCAATTGAGCTTTTGCCCTTTTAGGTCTTCATGAATCATAGCTCCTGCAATGGTTTTCATTGCTCCTGCAAATAGTCATACACTCTTAGTTCTACTCTTTTTTTGTTTCATTTATTCTTGAACAAGAACAATCACAAAAACTTCAATCTTTTTCAATGTCGAAGACTTCACTACTTGTAGCCTTGATCTTTTGCCTTCCTGGGCGCCGATGAGTTAGTGGAGTCCATCAACAATCAACTAGCTGAATGCTAAAAAAAGTTGAGGATAGGAATGTTAGCATTTACAATTACCGGGAAAAGAAAACTAGTTTTGAACATAAAAGTGAATGAAGTTCTTTAGGTGAGGTCGGGGTTTCACGAATAACGGTTCATAAGCACCGCGTTCACGACCGTTACCACCGTGCCAAACGGAGCCTACGTTTGGCTCGGTGGTGGCGGCCGTTCGTGAACGCCCAACCTTGCCTAAAAATATTCATGCATTTTATGCTCAAAACTAGTTTATTTTCTTGGTAGCGGTCATAACCATTGTCTTGCCAAACATACATTCTATGATAATGACGTTTTTAACCAAACTCATCGGAGCGAATAATCCGCGCCAAACGAAGCTTAATCTTTTCTTCTAATCAAAGGCACCTTCTGAAATTTGCTGGTATGCCTTCCTCATTAAAGGTTCTGTTCAAGAGGAGGAATTAGAACCTTCATTGCCATTTGTATTACTGAATATTAAAGAAGGCTGTCTTTTTATAATAGAAATATAGGAATAATTATCAAAACTTTTCCTGGAAGTTAGCATAATTACAGATTGCACCCCTCTTATTATTGAAATTACAAAAACCTTCTCTAAATGTTACAAAACATAACATTTATGTCCCCTGAAGTTCACATTTCATAACATCTATGCTCAAAATAGCTCCCTTGAAAATGTACTCTGAGGCCAGGAAGCACCGGTACGGGTACGTGTGTTGGGCACGATACGTACCCGGTACGGCGGTACTGCAAAATTTTAAAAACAAGGATACGGATACGACATAATACGTTATAACAAATATTAAGCATTAAGCAAACATCAAAACATCAAACATAAATCATAACTTGAAGTACAAGTCCACAAATCAATGTAACATAACATGAAGTTTTCAAACATTAAACATTCATAAATATTTCAAAATTTAACATCTTATATGTTTAACTAAAAGAAATAAAATTAAATTTAAGTTTACTCATCTAAGTTTTTCTTCTTCTTTATTGTTGGGGATCAACTTCATTATCGGAGATCAACATCTTCAATCTCTGGTTAGTCTAGAGACAAGTTAGTTATTTTGTTAATAACTTGCGTTGTATCAACACGTTGAATACACATATTTATAACAGAAGCATACCAGTACCAGAAACATACTTGGTACATATACACAACTTAATTGGACGTACCAACGTTTCCTAGCATAAAGCCAACTATTGTTTACTCTAGAAAAACAGACTCCTATCACAATATGTAGAATGATGTGCTAAGTCCAAGTTTTCCCACATAGGTGTATCCATCGAGTATTGTGTATGTATCGGTATCGGATACGTATCCGATACGGGTACGCTGCCTTCGGGGAAGTATCTGTGCTTCATAGCTCTGAGGGGGATATTTTTGTGCATGGATATTATGAAATGTAAACTTCAAGGGAGGTAAATGTTATGTATTGTAACATTCGGGGGAGGTTTTTGTAATTTCAATAATAAGAGGGGTGCAATCTGTAATTTTTCAAACATGGAGGGGAGGTCCTGGTAAATGCCCCTAGAAATATAATATGAAATATAAAATCTAAAGGAGAAGATAAAGTTTCTTAATAATTTTTGTTTAATGTCTTCTTCGTGGACGACTCCCTTCAAGAGTAGGGATTAGAATTTTCGTCGCCATTTGTGTTGTTGAATATTAGGATCTCAGTACGACTCCCTTCAAGAGTAGGGATTAGAATTTTTGTCGCCATTTGTGTTGTTGAATATTAGGATCTCAGTTTTGCACGGCGGTGGCAATCGCGGTGGTTATGAACTGTCGTTCGTGAACGCCCATCCTCGCCTAAGGAACTTCATGCACTTTTATGTTCAAAACTAATATTCTTTTATTGGTGGCGGTCATAATCGTTGTCATGCCAAAGATACATTCTATGACGGTGACGTTTTTGTCCAAACTCATCGAAGCAAAAACACCGCTCCAAACATAGCCTTAAGTCGTTTGGGGTACATTTTGGGCGTACTCCCTTGTTGTTGATCCCTCCATTATACCTACCCAACTCTCGATTTGCTCTAATGTTACGTGTCACGATCTTAAAGAATTATCGCATCGAGACCCTTGCAGCCTTAGGATCCCTTGCTCCAAGTCAGCCTTCCAAGCACACGCAATACTCAAAAAGTTCAAATTTGGACTCGAACTCTTTGAGAGCTAAAACTTTGATTTTTGACTTGGTAATTACAAATGGAAGGGGGACCTGTACTTCCATAAAACTACAAAGGTTTTCCTATGAAATAATGGATTGTACCCACACATAAGATATTTCAAGAATCTTCTACACATCTCAAAGCCTGTTTAGAAGGTTCATAAGGTTTCTTTACCATTCTATATTGTTCTACAACTCGCTAAAAGGCCTCTCTTCTAAGCCCCTAGAAGCTTCAGCATCCTTGCTGGGGACTTTTTCAACTCTCTGGGGACCAATGATTAATATGCCTAAGGTATGGTAAAATTTTTGTTTTAGAAATTATTACTGGGGCATTGCGCATGAACAACTCGAGTCCGGCTTAGAAAAAAGCATCTCCAAACGCCCTTTGATGGAATGTAGATAGTTTTAGAAATAACTACCTTTTACCCAACACCATAAATCTCGTCTGCTCGTCGCTTACGAAAAATCTCGTCTGCTTATCGCTTGCGCCCAGCTAGCTGTTACACTCAGAAGTTCAGAGAAGCCCCAATACTTTTTTTTTCCAAGTTTCCAGCAGTGATTTATTTCCTCTTTCATCTGCTTTTTTGTCTATCTGCGACGATATTTTTCGCCCTTTCGCATGAACAAAAATATGATGATTGCAGATATTCGCTTTCACTCGACGGGAGGCTGTTAAATCATCTCGGCAGAGGTGCAGACGAACCAGGCGGATACTATTCAAAACTGGCCCAAGAATGCGACGGCGTCGTTATTTCCGGTGGCTTCTTGACCGGTGCCTCGGCTCCACCTATATCTCTTGAGCCGGGGGCCAGCCAGCCTCTCCATATAATCATAGCCAGGAACATGACTTCACTGCATCTCCCCAGCGCCATCGCCGATTCTTTATCTCGCACTGTCGTCATTGCAGAGAAAAGCATCCACGTGGAACCAAAGTCGGAGAAAGCCGAAATTGTGTTCCTCGAGGAGATGAATCTGAACTCCGTTCTGGACTACTGCGGGCGCCGCGGGTTGTGCAGTCTTGTGCTGGATATCAGGGACGATGATGGATCGGAGCTCCCTGAAGAAGGCTTGGTGCAAAAAGTTGTCATGGAATTATTCCCGGTTTGGAGCGGGAGTAGGGAGGCCTCACTTCCCTTCTTAGGCATGAAGCAGAGGGAATTGAAGGATCTGCGGCTAGAGGTGGCAAATGAGAGTGTGCTGGTTGAGGGATATTTCTCTTAGATGATATGATGGTATCGGTCAGTTTCCTTTCCTGGAGGTTTTTATTCAAAGTCCGACCGGATGGTATTCGATCTCGCTCTTATACTCGAGTTTTTTATGCGGCTTTATCTATAGAAGGAAGAGGAGTTTTTATTCAAAGTCCGACCGTGCAGTGTTTTGAGCAGTCAAATCATCCGTTCCGGCGTGCTTTCGTCACAGCTGGAACTCCAAACAGGAAATCAACATTGCCTTGACAATGTATATATATTTATATATTTATGTTTTTGTTTATTAGCTTACTAGCAATTCAAATATACTGCTGCACAAGTGTCTTCCATATTTTAAATTATTTAAAGTCAAAATATCATTTTGACACTTGATGAATCTCTAATTTTATTAAATATAAAATTCAATTGTAATGTTGCATTTTATTAAATATAAAATTCTCTACTTTAGGCTCCATCTTGTGTGATGGTGGTGGTTGCGAACACAGTTATGAACCGTCATTCGTGAGCGTCCAACCTCACCTACTAAAATTCAGCCACTTTCATGTTCAAAACTAGTTCTTTTTTGAGGGTGATCATAACCATTGTCATGTCAAACATGCATTTTATGATGATATTTTTGTTCAAATTCACCGGAGCAGAAAAGTTGTGTCAAACAGAGCCATAATTCATGATTATATGATGAACTGATCCCATGGCATTGCGGACTGATTGTGATCCCCACGTCATCCGAGTAACAAAAACTAATATGAATAAGGCTCGGTTTGGTGCAGTGGTGGTGGTCATGAACATGGGGGTTAAATTGTCATTCCTTAACATCTACCTAAGAAATTGCATTCACTTTTATGTTCAAATGGATGGTGTTTGTTAAGTGATCCTTAACAAATGATGGTTTAACCCATGCGTTCACGACAGTCGCCGCTGTGCCAAACTGAGCCTAAGCTGATCAAGGATCCGTTTGGCACGGTGATGGTCATGAATATGGAGGTTAAATTGTCATTCATTAATTCCCACCTAAGAAATTCATCCACTTATGTTCAAACGGATAATGTTTGGTAGGTGATCCTTAATGAATGAAAGTTTAACCCATGCATTTACGACCCCCGTCACTGCGCCAAACAGAGCCTAAATGACATTATTAGTAATAATAAAAGGAATTATGTAATGTATATCATAAAAATATTTTCACTACATGAGATTATGAGAATATTGGCAACAAAAGGGGTATTATATCCATCTGATATTGTATGTGGGAAAAATTAGATGATTCCCCTTCTCTCAACTATTCTATGTTTTATTTTACTTTGTTTTATTTCAATGTTATTAAATGTATCAATAAATCAAAATAATAAATGATATTTCACATAAAAAAACATCAAATCTCTATTTGTGTTGTTGATGTATTATCTATTACTACACATCTTACAAAAACAGCTTGCATCTCCTCAACTTCCAAATTACAATTAGCTCCACTCAATATTTATATTTCTTTTCATCCTTTCTCAAAAAGAACACCCCCTAAAGATTTACTTCAATGTAATACTTTTGTGTGTGGATGTTATGAAATGTAAACAATGAGAGGTGGTTTTTGTAATAGAAAATATTTAAAACAAAGTAGACAGCCGAGGGATTCAAAATAAAGTAGACGGCTGACACAGTGTTGTAAATTGGACGGTGATGAGTAATTGAGTGAGTATAATGGACGGACATGATCTAGCACTTGTCTCACATAACTTACATATTTTTAATACCATCGTATTTCTTTTTAAATATGTATTCACATAATGAATAGGTGTATGGGTCAATATATATATACATACATTAATCATTTGTTTAAGGTTTCTAATAACACGCAAATTAGCCATTAATGCTGGTAACTCTACATGTGAAGTATGCGCCTAAGAAGTTCTCAGTCACTGAGTAGAGTTTCAGCTCAATGAGCTGAAACGGATCCATCCTTCATGAGATTGAAGCTCAGGCTTTTGAACCTCGCCCTCGAGTACTGGCGTGACGCTTGCCTCCAATCAGTGCCGGCTTTCATCATGGCGACGAATTCATCATAGCTGATCCGACCATCCTGCGATCACCATTCGTATTATTAAAAAGGCGCAAAAAATTATATTCGCTCTGTGAACACATCTACCTGTGTCAGCTGGCCGGCTGACAGGCTACATGCAAAAAATAATTCCCCTTAAAAACAGCATGCATTTCCTGAATTTATGCTAGCAGTATATATTAGAAAAAGCAATGTGATTCGTTAGATTAGAGATATCAAGGCTGAGTCTGGGGCAGTGATGGCAGTCGTGAATGCGGTGATTATGAACTGTCGTTCGTGAGCGTCTGGCCTCACCTAAGAAACTTCGTTCACTTTTATATTCAAAATTAGGGTTTTTTTTGGGGTGACGGTCATGATCTTTGTCATGTCAAACATAAATTCTATGACGGGAACGTTTTTGTCCAAACACACGGAAGCAAAAACACCGTGTCAAACAGAGCCTACATCAAACGACTCATATGCATTTGATACCTATTATTTCAGAACTATGATCACCTCAAATTTTCTTTTCTAATAGTGTTTATTTTACGGTCATTTACTAACATCACCCTCCTACTTTGCATAATTACAAAAACCTCCTCTCTATTTCTTTAAACCATCACTCCTCTCCTTTGAGTTTATATTTTTGACATACATGTTTTTTCTACACCTGTAATTATGCAAACTCGGAGGGAAGTTTTTCGTAATTATTCCTAGAATTGTTTTTCTTATGAAACAAAAACAAGGATATGATGGTAATTTCACCTTCTACAGACTTTCTAAGGCTCTGTTTGGGGCAGCAAAGCATGAGTCGTGGGGTTTGAAAGCGATTTACCCGCCAACATAGAAAGTGGGCGGCTCGGCATAGTCCAAGATGTGCACTAAATGAAACCACTTTTGCTCATCTTAGACAACGTCAAGTCTCCCGAGTTCTACGGCGTCAGCCAAAAATTGGTTTGGCAGGCGAATGCCTCTCTTTCGTGCCGCCACACCAAGCAGAAGCAGACAGGTACTGCACAGTGCTGTTCGGTGGACCAAAAACCCAAAAATACGAACCTTATTAGCGTCGACTTCGCCCATAATGTTGTTCAGAACTTCATTGTCAAACTTGTTATAATCTTCTGATAACGCTTCTCTAAGCTCATCCATTTCAATATAACCGCTGTCATTCTTGTCGAAGAAGGTGAAGGCTTTGTAAAGGTGTGCATCGTTATCTTGTTTCTGTAAGTGAATTGAAACCGCGATGAACTCTCCATAATCCAATACACCATTTCCATCCACATCAGCCTGAATAACAAAAAAAAGTAGCAGTTCTTATATTAGATTAAAGCAAACAAGAGTATGTGCAAATAGATAGTATAATATTACAGGTCGGATTAAGTATATCTACAAAAAAATAGAACTATACTCTCATGCAAGCTGGAGCGTAGTAGACATTATTATGTCAGGTTTGGATGAAAAATATGAGGTGGGCCGAGGTAGGTGCTTGGTGAGAATTTGTGCATTGTCATGAAGCGGATATATGCTGAACCACTATTGTATTCACTTTAATAAAAAAATTCTCTCATAAAAAAACTGTTGAGGTATATTGATTAGATGTTATAGGTGCTTAACGGGTTTGGTTAGAATCCGGATGACATCCAATAACCCGTCGTCGGAGATTTAGGGTTACGCCTATAAATACACTTGCTGGGGGCAACGTGTAGGTCGTTCCAAACAAAACGGCCACACGGAATGCTTCGAGCGCACTAACATTCTCGAAGTTTCGTTGGTGTTTCCCTAGCCCCCTCTCCCGTAGCCGTCACTCCCGCTCCCGATTTTAGGTGTTCACGTCGCCGGCGCACGCGATTGGTTGCACTGTCCGTGTTCTCGCAAAATCCAGCAACAATTTCTCGCGTGCAGTCGTCGGCATTTGTTCGAAGAAGGAGAAAAGCTCGCCCTTGTCGCGATTTAGGGTAGCCGCAAATCTTCCTCGCCGATCCAGCGACTGCCGCTCTGCAGGAGAAGGATTTCGGTCGCCGCACGTTCCCTTCCGGATCTGTCGCCGCCGCTCAACCCTAGGAGGAAGAAGGCGAGTCCGGATCTGCACCGCCACCCCGATCCTAGTGTTTCTCCTGTGCCCAGGTTCACAGGGTGTTTCCCGATTCGTTCTTCGCCAGCTTCGGCCGCCGATCACAAAAATCAAGTCGCCGCCTCTTCCTGGTGTAGTTCGGGAAGAAGAAGAGGGACAAAGTTTTCAGTTGCTAGATCACGGATCTGCCAGGTTTCCGTCTAGGCCAAGATCGCAGATCGTCACTCTAGGCCAAGATTGCAAGCTTGGGTTGCAGATCTGAGCTTGTTGCCAGGATTGTGTATCAATCGGAAACAGAAGAAGGTTTGGGCTGCTGTTCCTGGGGAAGGTATAACCGTTGCCAGATCTTCCGGCCGAACTTGGTCAGTGCAGTTTTTTTGTAGCAAGATCAACACCTACCGTTCAAGATCTAGTACACTTTTGGATCTCGGTTGTGCGGATCGAGTCTTTGGCGATCTCTTTTATCCGAAGAGGATGAACAAAATTCTCTAGATTGGATCCGAAGAACACATCGTATTCGCGGCTCAGGTGATCTCTTCTAGTTTTTTTGCTTGTGATTTAGGTTGTTAGTGGAATACTATTGTTTGGAAAGAGACACACAATGTCGAAAGGGAATTCTCCCGTGCTGAAGATCAAGCTGGAGAAATTCTCCAACTCAGAGTACAGTGCTTGGAAGCGGAATGCGCAGTTCGGCATGAAGCACTTGAATATTTTTTACACTGTGCAGTCCGATTTTGAGTCTTATAGAGGAGGAGAGGACGAGGATAACTAGATCAACGACGAGGATTTTTGTCGTGATTACCTCCTCAACTGCCTCTCAAATAGACTTGCAGAGACGTACAGCAAGATGAAAACTGCCAAGGAGATCTGGGACGCACTGGAGGAGCAGTTCAAAGAGAAAGAGAACATGTCCAAGACGCACCTGGTGGACAAGTTCATGACGTTCATCTTCACTGAAGACAGGGAGATACTTCCTCAGGTTGCAAAATTTGAATCTCTCGTGGACAAGCTGAACAGTGAGAACATCCCTCTGCCAGATGGATTTGTTGCTGGAGCAATAATTTTCAAGCTGTCATCGGCTTGGTACTCCTTCAAAACGGAGATGTATCGGAAGAAAACGCAGGTCAGTCTGAAAGACCTCAAACGCTTCATCTGCATTGAGGATGAGAACCTGACTAGGCACGCTATGAAGACCGTTAGTAAGCAGAACTCTGCTGCTAACATGATCACGCACCATAAGCGTAAGCCTAAGCCTGGAAAGACTAGACCACACCTCAGTGCACTCGCAGTTGCTGACACTTGCAGGAAGGCTAAGAAATTTAAAGGCAAATGTTACAACTGCAATAAATGGGGTCACTGTGCTTCCGAGTGCAAGCAACACAAGAGGGGTAAATCCAGCACACCAAAGACTGATAATAAAACTAATATGGTTTATCAGACTGCGCTTGCCGACTTTGTTGTGATGGTTGACAATGGGAAGGCCAGTACAGAGTGGTGACTCGATTCAGGTGCTACCTGTCACGTCTGCAACAATTCAGCGCTTCTGGAGGACGTCACTGCAGTAAAAGAGACAGTCACTATTACAAATGGTGGAGTAGCTGACGTGCTGAAGGTGGGAAATGTCACTATGGTACTTTCCTCAGATACGCGTTTAATTTTGAAAAATGTTAAATTTATACCTACATTAGCTGCTAATTTAATTTCAATTAGTCTGTTATGCGATGCTGATATGTCATTTAACATTAGTGGTGGTAGAGTAACTTTAATGATTCACTCGCATTATTTTGGTTGTGCTTATGTAATAAATTGGATATATATGCTGAGTCTAGCAAATGAAGTAGTAAATCAGGTTAGCTCAAATCTGATAGATCCTAAGACTTTACATGCAAGACTAGGATACGTGAACTATAGAAAACTACTACTTCTAGCTAAAACTCACAACATACCCTTAGACACAACAATCAAATTTGACAAATGTGAAATTTGTACTCAGACAAAGATAACTAGAACACCTTTTAGCCAGGTTTCTAGGAGCACACAATTACTAGAGTTAATACATTCCGACATCTGTGACTACAAAAGTTTTGTCACAAGAGGTCAGAAGTATCTGATAACCTTTATCGACGATTACTCTAGATTTAGCTACATTTATCTCCTTAAATCCAAAGATGGAGCTTATGAAAAATTTCGTATATTTAAAAATAGGGTTGAAAATCAACAAGACATGAAAATTAAAAGGCTGAGAAGTGATAGAGGAGGTGAATATGTCTCGGGAGAGTTCAGAGATTTTCTTGTCAATAATATCATAATTCCTGAAACGACTGCCCTGTATTCACCACAATCCAATGGTATCACCGAAAGAAAAAAAAGGATTTTATCAGAAATGTTGAATTTCATGTTGTTAACTGCTGGCATGTCTGCGGCCTATTGGGGTGAAGTTGTCCTCATGTCAAATCACATTCTTAATAAAGTTCCTCATGTTAAGTTGAAGCAAACACCCTATGAGCTTTAGTTTAAGAGACATCCTGGATTTGATAATCTTAAGACCTGCGGTTGTATCGCTTATGTTAGGATACCTGACTCTAGAAAAGCTAAGATTGAACCTAGGACAAACACATGCGTCTATCTAGGATGTGCAGAGGATAGTATTGCAGACAGGTTTCTAGATCTCTCAACTAATACTGTAATAGAATCTAGAGATGCAAATTTCTTTGAGGATAAGTTTCTTAAAGATAAAAACCTGACGCTTCCAGGTCTGCCAGCATCTAGTACTGTGACTACCGTTGAGCCAAAACTAAGGATCTCTGACACCGAGCCGATAGACACTAGTGATTTAGCATCTAAAAGGTTATCTAATAGAAAACGAGTGCCTAAAAGTTTCGGTACAGACTTTGTGACTTAACAAGTTGAATTTGATCCATCTATCTATAAGGAAGCGATGCGATCTAGGGATTCTCTATTATGAAAAGAAGTCATAGATGATGAGATGAACTCTCTTCTGCAAAACCACATTTGGACATTGGTTGACTTGCCCAAAGGGCTAGAACCAATGGAAGTAAGTGAGTTCTGAAAAAGAAGCTTAATCCTGATGGAAGTATCGTCAAATACAAAGCACGTCTAGTTGCAAAAGGCTTCACTCAAGTGAGTGGTATAGACTACTTTGATATATACTCACCTGTTTGTCACATTACGACAATTAGGATTCTTCTCGCTTTAGCATCTATTGAACATTTTATTGTTCATCAGATGGATGTCAAAACTGCATTTCTTAATGGAAATCTGACTGAGGAGATCTATATGCACCAACCTGAAGGGTTTGTCGTAGAAGGTCTAGAAAATAAGGTCTGTAAGTTGATTAAGTCACTTAACGGGTTGAAGCAAGCACTTAAATTGTGGCACAAAAATTTGACACTTGTGTTAAAGGCATGAGATTTAAATCTAGTCTATCAGATAAATGTCTGTACGTAAGAATAAATTCAGATAAAGTTGCAATTATTTGCTTGTATGTTGATGACATGCTAATTCGGGGCACTGGTCAGTTTGAGGTGGAAGACGTGAAAGTTAACTTGACGACACAATTTAGCATGACAGACTTAGGTGTGGTGAAAACTATCATAGGAATGGAAATGAACTTCACTGAAAAATGTATTACCCTAAGTCAGAGTAACTAAGTTAGAAATCTACTTGAGAAGTTGGGTTACGTTAATAGCAAGAAGATTGAGACTCCATGCGACTACAACAATAGACTGAAACCGAATGAATGTTCACATATTAGATAGTTGGAATACTCCAAACTCATATGAAGTCTCATGTATACTACAACCTGCACTAGACCTGACATAGCCTTTACGGTCGGCATGTTAAGTAGATTCACAAGTAACCCTGGGAAGGACCACTGAGATGTCTTGGAAAGGGTAATGCGATACTTAAAGTATACTGAGAAGTATGTTTTATGTTACAGTGGACATCCTTTTATGCTTTAGGGGTATTCTGACGCCTCCTGGTGCTCAAAAATTGTTAATAGTAGATTCACTAGTAGTTTTGTGTTTACACTAGGAGGAGCAACAGTAGCTTGGAAGTCAAAGAGACAAACGTGCATTGCACTATCCTCTATGGAATCGGAACTCTATGCTCTCGCTTCAGCTGGAGAAGAAGCAGAGTGGATAAGAGATCTGATAATGAACATTTCAATGAAGAGTCTGAAAATACACTCTATTTCATTATATTGTGACAATCAAGCCACAAAAATTATTGCTACAAATACGTTGTTCAATAGAAAACGAAAGCAACTTAGGATGAAACATGTCTGGTTGACATATCTAACCAGTCAGGGGATAATCTCCCTTTTGGACGTGAGATCAAAAGATAATATAGCAGATGTCCTTACCAAGGGCTTATGTAAGGTTCTAACAACTAAAACATCGGGGGAGATGAGATTAAAGTCAATTTAGTAGGACTTAATACATTGCTTATGTTTTAAATTTTAGAACTATAGTCTGCTTACATTTAAACATCTAGAGTTGAGTACACTAAAGTATTTCAAATGTTATCTGATGAAAGCTAGAGATGAATAATTGTCAGTCATTCCAAACTTGATGACTTACGCAATTATTTCATTCAAAGGCTGACTTGGGTATCATTCCAAAAAGGAATATCGAAGTTGTTAATAGGTGCCCTGATATTATGATTATTAGTTATATCATTCCAAATTTGATGATATAATAGTCACAGCTTGTTGTATCATTTCAAACTTGATGATATAGCACAATTGTGAAACGGTTAATAATAATTTTAATAATCGAAGGAATATGATTTGATTCTTTGAAATCAATTTTCTAATTTTTTGTAAATTAGATAGAGATGCAGACTTATGATTTTTTCTTCCTGGTTAGAGTATTACGTTCTTTTACTGCTAGAACTAATCACTTTACTTTTGATAGCAAATGTTTAAATTCATAGAGAATTGTCTCATGACATTCTTGTTGTAACTGTTTGCAGATCAAATGGAGATTGGAGGAGAGAAAGTTGATTTCGATCCGGATGAAGATGATCTACTGTTTGCATAGATCAATTATCAGTTTGAGTTTTTCCAGTTTTGTTTTTCCTTTTCATGTTTGGAACCTTTGTTTGAGTTTAGCTTATCAGTTATCTAAAACTCATATTTATGTTTTATGAAAAAACTCATGTGTTTTGATCGTTATTAACTCTTGTTTTAAGTAACTTGTTTTTGTTAACATCTACATACAATATAGGAGGAGATTGTTGAGGTATATTGATTAGATATTATAGGTACTTAACGAGTTTGGTTATGATCCGGATGGCATCCAATAACCCGTCATCGGGGATTTAGGGTTACGCCTATAAATACCTCTGCTGGGGGCAACATGTAGGTCGTTCCAAACTAGACGGCCACACGGGATGCTTTGAACGCACTAACAAAAACAATCTACTTCAATGTGTTTAGTCATCTCATAGAATATTTGATTCGCAACAATGTAAATCAGATCTCTATTGTCGTGGTAGATATTGTGTAATTGTTTCTTTTTGTGTTTAAGTAACGTGATTTCTTCCGAAAAACAAATATACACTTGTAAATCTTTGATCATCAACAGAGCCAACAGAGCCACCATCAGCATACACTTGTGAGTGACAATTTAGAAGATCATTTGTAGAGGTCCGTATTCCAGAGCTCACTTTGAATGTGAGAGAGTAGATTATGCATAATATATTGACTCACTGTATTTATTGCGTCAGCAATATTTGGTCACATAAATTTGAACTAGATAATCCTCCCAACTAAGGCTCCGCTTGAACGCGGTGGTTGTGAAGCCGGACCTCATCTAAGGAACTTCATCCACGTTTATGTTCAAAATTAGTAATCTTTTCTTGGTGACGGTTATAACCGTTGTCATGCCAACCAAATATTCTAGGATGTGGAAATTTTCTCCAAACTCGCAGGAGCAAAAACTCCACACCAAACATAGCATGAGGGCCTTGATAAGATAGAGATGGAGTAGATGGTGAGGCAAGTCAGGATAACTTACATTGGAGTTTATAGGTGTACCGGTAGCCTTACCCATATGATGACTCGTCTCAACTAGAAGGTCAAAAATATATATCCACAGACAGAGCTGTTGCGACTGCACAAAATTCCTTAATACCAAAATGTCTAAGAAATAACGAAAATGTGAACTTAGGAGTGCTTTGACCTTAGAGATCCCAGCTGTATCATCTTGTGTGATGTTGATATCATCCGCATATAACCAATTGTATCTCAGGCACGAAACATTTTATTTGTCCTCTATACATGGCCATACCGATATGACATTATGACCGCACACAAATGGAATTTGTTTCTAGGTGATGAGGAATATTGTGGTTCGTCTCTCGATGGATCGGAAGACCTTATGACTCTGTGAACATGTTAGCAACTACCTGGTGCTCCTGATGGGAAGGTAAAGGATTGTCTGAAAGAGATCGTGGATGAGTATAGGATAGTGTTAAAATACATATGTCGAATCTTCTGTAAAGAACAAAGTGTCGATGGAATGCCTTGAGTGAAATGTCTCTCCGAAGTGTGACTGTGAGACCATGGGAGTCACACTCCACGAAGATGATGGTCGTTGTCAATGTTAGCCGAATGATTTTGGCATTGCCCAATGTCTGAAGCCACTCTATGCCAAGATGGATTCCACCCAGTCAAGTCCAACCATGATGAAGCACACGCCCACATTCACCAGACTGTTATAACATAGTCCTCATGTTGGAGATTGACAATCATTGTCGAGGTAAACTGTGAATCCAGGTGAGGACTCCACGGGAAGGTGCAGACGAGCCAGTAAGCCCTTGAGATGTTGTGGTTGGCCCATTGTTTATCATAGTGAGAATTTGAGTAGTTGCTTTTATGTTACAGGGTATTATGGCTTGAGGTCCTGAGATGCCCCCAACCAAAAAACAAGAGAGGTCGAGGCAGTTTAGGGTGACGTTATCAGTATATGGAGATGAATCATTCACGATCTCTAAGGCCTCGAAATCTTTTATCATAATCTCATTCTCGTAATTTTTAACCATGACTCCCTCATCTTTAAATGGTAATCATGGGTGGTGAATATAGTTGCATACAACCGAAGAATAGGAATACTAACACAAAATGAGGAGAGAAAAATTGCTAAATAGTTGAGATCGCGAGTGAATTAACAAATTGACATAATATTATGATTGTTGTTATGGATATCGGTCGACATAAAAGTTTCATGGACAAAACGAGACGTTTCTGACATTTTTTTTTTCAAAATATAATTTTGAAATATATCGGCTGATATATCAACTATCAACTGATATATGGATCAATGTATCAGCCGATATATTCTGATGGAATATCAATTGATTTTTTTAATTGATTTTATTTAGCGTATATGATTTAATAGACAACAAAAAGAAATTGTTTTGTTGACTGAGGTGTTTTGTTACTTAGCTCCCAACCCACTTCATGCTTCCACTGACTTTCTTCTATACACACGTATGTCGTCGTTGATGCCGATTCAGCTTGACCTATGAATTTTAGACTAGGGATTCCTTATCTTTGATTGTTGCCGACGACTTCCGGGTTTCCTGCTTCTTCTGGCTTTCTTTCCCGTATTATACCGTTATTACTTATGTAACATAAAATGTTTATACTAATTTGATAGATTTAGAATTTCAATAAATGTTAAATTATTAATATATAACCGTGTATATATATATTAAAAAAGTGATTATATGTACATATGATGTCTTAGAATTAGTAGTGTTCAAAAAGACCGGGCCCGGGGGGTCGGCCCGAGCCCGACCTGGAAAAAGCCTGGCTAGACCCAGACCAGGAAAGCTCGGGACGGGCCTAGGCCTGACTAGGGGGCCTTACATATTGGTTCAGTGCCCGGCTCGATGTCCGGCCGGGGCCGGGCCCGAATAAGCCTTGGCGTCGGGCCTATCCTCGGCCCGACACCCAAGCAAAGGGAAACCCCGCCTCCTGGCAGGATTTCCATCAGGAAATCCCGCAAGGCGCCCAGGCGGGATTTCCAATATAGGCGTCTAATGGTTGTATTTTCCACCCATAGGAAAATCGGCCCGGCCCGGGCCCAGAGGGGGCTCGAGCCCGACTTAAATCGGGCTTTAGGGTAGTAAACAGACCGGGCCCGACCGACCCGGTCGGACATTTTGAACACGACTACTTAGAATAGACCTCTGTTGCTTCATCCCGCATATTACAAGTTTATTTTCAGTATGATTTTATTATTCTCGTCTCCATTCCATAAATATTTCTTTCTCATTCATGTTAAAATTACATAATACTTCGATTATCTATGATATAAATTATAATTAAGGTTGCAATCAGATGTTGGCACACGTTGGTCTGAGTTTTTTATGTCAGTTTTAATATATTGGGGGATATATTGGAGATATTTCATATATCGGGTTTCAATATTTAAACATTTAAATATTGAATGAAGAGGAAGAGCTGAACGGAGAGGAAGAGTTCGGTTGTTCGGGCACAAAAAATAGGTGCTTGTGGAAGAGATAGTGCTTGGGGAAGAGGTACTACATGAGGAAGAGATGACACTCCTGGAAGAGACTGTTGTGAGATCGACTGCAAATGAAGTGTGAAATCAATGAAGAGAGATCCCTTGGCGGACGATAGGAAGAGTGACGGGCTATTGTGTTTGTGACTAAGATCAATGGAAACTGAACTGATTCATTGTGCTCGGATGATACGATAGAGAAAACAAATGATTGACAAAATGAAGATAATGTTTGATAAAAGAGATCAAGCGTTTGACAAAAGAGAATGATCATTCAACAAGATATTGAGCGTTTGAGCGAGAAGCGATCTACATACTCTAACGAGAAGTGATTGACATACAATCTAGCATAAAGAGAGGTAAGGCCAAAAGCATGTAGTTCTTATAAATTAAAACAAACAATAGTACAAATATGCATACATATGGGCGAGATATGCTAGAAGATTGCAGGTGATGTGAGACTAAATATATCTACATAAATATAAGATTAAACTAAGTCATAGCACAAGTAACTTAAATCCAACATCTAGTTTTCAAAGGAACTTTGTCTCCTAGCCTCAACCTAAGACATTTTGTATACCCATGTGTGACATAATCGAGTACAAAAAAGGTCACATAATCACACAGCAAGACAAGAATATATGTGGTTCACCCAAAAGATAGAGCGGCAATTTATTCGCTAGAAGAATTAGGGTTCTAAAGAGCAAAGAGAAATGTAGTTATCAGTCTTGCACAATAAATCATATAAATTGTTAAATCATCCCACAATAGATATGAATTCCCCCACATAGCGTGCTCATAAAGGACAAAAACTAAATGAAAATAATTGAACTGGCTTCGGGACATCTCAAAACTATGGACTATAAAAATTAAGTTCTTTTTTGTAATTCTGGCCCTTAAATTTTGAAACATGTTTGTATTACTCTCACTCTCCAATATCAGAATCCTAAATACACCACTGCCTTAAGGCTACTTATCAAAACCCAAGGACCTCTGAAGTTACATTTTTGTGAGGTTTTTAGTTTAAGAGATCAAAGGACTATCCTAATTAGGCTGAGCTTAGCCAAATATCTGACAAATAGAGGTCACTTGAATGTTTATAAAATTCCACCATGACTACACAGCGCATCTAAATTTAACAGCATTTAACATTTTATTAGACAGCACGTATATGTAGCTCCATCATCACATTCAGATTTTTACAATGGCAAATCAAGGTTCTTTTTTGCATAACATTTAAGAAAGCCTAACCACAAAGATGGCACAAAAACCAACTCTAGTCCCTTCAACAATAGCCATCAATGGCAGTGGTTGTCAGTTGTATTAGCCAACAACTACAAAGCACGGATACTTAAAAATGGTTTACGTATCGACTCGAACGCGTACCGGATACGGGAAAAGCCCGGAAACGCGTTTCCAAAACTCCAGGAAATGCATTTTTTAAAAAATATATTTTTTATTTTTGGAATCGCATATCCCGCAAGGGGGATACGCGATTCCGTGAGATATAGAGCTCGTGTATTTCATTTTACGCATTAGGTTTTCCTGTTCCGCTCCCGATCCCGCCGGCGTTCCGCTCCCGATCCCGCCGGCGTTCCGCTCCCGATTCCACCGATCCCGCAGGTACTCCTTCTTCTCCTTCTTCTTCTTCTTCTCCTGCTTCTTCTTCTTCTCCTTCTTCTTCTTCTTCCGCTTCTTCTTCTTCTTCCGCTTCTTCTTCTCCTGCTTCTTCTCCTGCTCCTTCTCTTGCTTCTTCTCCTCCTCCTCCTTCTCCTCCTGCTTCTTCCCCTCCTTCTTCTTCTCTTGCTTCTCCTTCTTCTCCTGCTTCTTCTTCTTCTCCTCCTTCCTCCTCCTTCTTTTCCTGCTTCTCCTTCTTCTCCTGCTTCTTCTTCTCCTCCTTCTTCTCCTGCTTCTTCTTCTTCTCCTCCTCCTGTTTCTTCTTCTCCTCCTTCTCCTGCTTCTTCTTCTCCTGCTTCTTCTTCTTCTTCTCCTCCTCCTTCTTCTTCTTCTTCTTTTTCTGCTTCTCCTTCTTCTCCTGTTTCTTCTTCTTCTGGTTCTTCTTTCTGCATCATATTAATATTCAATATATGCCTAAAAATATTACTAAGTACGGCTACATCTGTATTCTCTACATGTTACTAAGTAATCTAGTTTTGTTTATGGTATTTACATTGATAATCCCCCAACAACTCCAACTCAAACAAGTAATGGAGAAGAGATTTTCCCCTTGCCCTTGATGTCTTTCCTTCCACAAAACTTGAGTTCTTAATGTTGAGTAACAAATGCGTGTAGCTAGGATTTTCCACTCAACAGTTTAATTTTTATACTTGATATTTTGCATGTGAATGTAACAAAACAATGCTCTCAATTGATGTAATGATGTATTGATGTGGACATGTGATATATTGTTCTTTATGATGCTTGTTTCCTTAAATGTTATTTATAGCATTATATGAAATGTAAATGATATATAATAGTCTTATTAATTTTTTTCGTTACAATTCAAGATATGTACAAATAGTTTGTTAGTTATCTTATTCTTATATAAATTAATACTTATATTAAAATAATTAAAAACGTTTCTCGTATCCTAATTTTTTAAAAATCACGTTTCCCGTCTCCGTTTCGTATCGTATCCCGTTTCCGTCCTCGTGCTACATAGGCCAATAATGGTAAAAAATGTGATATCATCGGTTGGACCCATTCCAGTTTAGAGTATAGATGTCTAATGCTGATTGAAGATGTATAATTATTTAAAGGTTTATTTATTGGGATCTCCCCTTCAATTTTGCATAATTATTAGGACCTCCCCTCAATCTTTCAAAATTATGAAAACCTTCCCCCTAAGTTTACATTATTAACATACATTATGAAAACCTTCCCCTCAATTTTACATACAAATAAATCTTGTACATGTATGCTAATAAAATAAACTTAGAAAGGAAGTTCATGTAATTATGCAAAGTTGTGCATAATATTTTTGTAATTATTCCATTATACAAAAACATGTATAAATTTGAAAGACTTACAGCTTCCATCAGCATCTTCATTTCTTCCTCAGCCAGTTGTGAGCCAACCTTCTGTAGGCCAGCCTTCAGTTCCTCAAATGTTATCTTTCCATCATCATCTGCATCCATCAGTCTGAACATGTCGCTAATGATCTTCACTTCTTCTGTTGACAAGTGCTCCGCAATCACCTGAGTTATAATAGAACAGTTTTTGCTAAAATCTATCATATTCTGCAATATTTATACAGTCTATTAGATGTGAAAGGAAGCAATTTTAAATACCTACCCGCATGGCCTTCTTTTTGAATCTATTCATGGCAGAGAATTGCTTGAGTCTTTCTCTCACTATGTCTCCTAGAGGAACATTTGGTGCCTTATTTGCATTCTGTAACCAGGGATGTTCTGCAATAAAGTTTATGATAAGGTGCTGCTTGGATGCAGGCAGAATTTAGTAAATCAAAAACAGTCTGGTCCTCAGTTCTTGCCAAATATCTGCACTTGTAAGACTTGAGATTTAAATATATGGGAAGTACCTTGTGGTTTAAAGCCAATAGAATCACTGCCACTTAACATGACACACAGACCACAACATAAAGAAAAGCTGAATAAATAGGAATAAAAAACCACCTTTGCTAAAATTAGCAAAGCTCGATTTAGCAAGGGGTTTATTTCAACTTTGAATTTCTTCTAAATTAGTAACAATTTTTTTTGCTAATTAGTTTTTTTTGGCAGTACGCTAAGTAACGTGTAAATCAGGGCAGATCAAGAAGTTAAAACAAATATTTACAAATTGTAGAAAAGAACACTTGGGAAAAACTTTGTATATCCTTCTTGTGTATGTAAATACAATGTATGAATGCATATATATATAAGGAGAGGAGAGAGTCTCATTTACAAGATGTGGGACTATTACAAGAGAAGAAGAGGAAAAATAAATGGGCCAATATATTGGTCTTTACATAGTCTTTTCTAACACTCCCCCGCAAGTTGGAGCGTACAAGTCGTAGGCACCCAGCTTGGGCAAGAACTGATAAAATAGGGAACTCGGTAGGGCCTTGGTGAGAAGATCAGCAACTTGGTCAGTAGCTGGAACATGTTTCAATTCCAGCTTCTTGATGTAGATTTTCTAGAAGTTAAATTACAACCAAACTAGAATCTCGAATAGGCAACCGTACCTATCGAAATGTAGTATAGGAAGTGTTGTATTGCGATTCGGGGCCTGTTGAGTACTTGTACTCACAAGGAAGAGCTATTATTTTATCTAACGGAAAAGTTGGTTTGATTATACTAGATAATAAAACTAAAGCTGAAGCTAAAGAGAAATTCAAATATGAGAAAGCTAGCACTTGATCTAGAATTCCCTTACACTAAAATAAATCTTCTTGAAAAATAATAAAATGCGAGTTCTTAATTATACTCACTCGACCGTGGAGGTTCCTAAAATATAGAAGCGTCTCTCTCGAGCTCATGCTTCTAACTAACCTTAGGTTGATCAATTAAGACCTCTCGGCCAGTCGAAACCCCTAAGCTTGCTTTATGCAGTGAACCCCACTATTGGATTTGACTCCAATCCGGAAGATTTACGTCGTCCTCTCTCGAGGAGTGCGTTCAACTCCTTTTATCTTTGAGTGATCTCCTCGTATCCGCAACCTCTCGGTCATTTAGGATACGGATCTTAGATCGAAGATCATATCCGCGTAATATGAATTCGATGAAATAAAAATCAAAGATAAATCGTAGCGAGAACAATTAAGAACAAGACATTTAATAAGAAGGGGAAAGATCTATTTTATTCTAAGGTTCATCATGATCAAGTGCTAAAAGAAGATTAGCTACTCATCATGATTAGTAAAATACAAAATAAAGTAGGAAAAGACATGATTGAAATGGAAATAACTAAAATTAAAGTTACAACAAAGGTAAATCTAACTTAGAAATGAGAAAATACAGCAAAAGAAACAGAAAATTACAAGACTCCAACTCCCCAAAATTCTCCTCCTCAGCATCTGAAGCTGTCTGGAATTTATAGAAAAATTTCTGATTGGTCACGCCCTAGGTCACGCCCGTGACCTAGGGCGTGTCAGGCTCGGAACCGTCGTCTTGAAACCCCGGGAACGTTGGAAGAAAAACCGCCAAAATTGGTTAACTGACGGGTCACGCCCCTTGGTCACGCCCGTGACCTAGGGCGTGTCACGGCTGTTTCTGGAAACGGCGGGAAGCTGAAAACGGCGGGAGTAAAATTGGTCTTCAAGGAGGTGTCACGCCCCCTAGTCACGCCCGTGACTAGGGGCGTGTCTTGCTGTAACGGAAATCTGGCGGCAACGGCTGGAACGGCGCGGTAATGTGTGGTAACTTCCTTGACACGCCCTGGGTCACGCCCGTGACCCAGGCGTGTAATTTTAATCCGACGTGGCACGGGCAGTTGTTATGTCGCAGACCGTCACGCCCCGTGTAAAGGGTACACGGGCGTGTCACATTTCGACACGGGCGTGTCAGGGCCGGTCGACGATCTTTTGGCGCAGTCGACGGGCTCTGGCTGCAGACTTGGTTATCACGTGTCACGCCCCTGTGTCACGCCCAGGTAGGGCGTGTCACAGGGCGTGTCTAGGCAGAAAACGAGAAAATCCAGTTTTGCTCCAAAAAATATATATATCAGCCCTGCAAGGTTAAAAATCAATTTATTAGAACATATAAATATAAAATGTAGAAACTTGTTACTTATAAACTTAATATTATAAAATTGATATAAAATATCTATTATCAATATAAAATAGTGAATAAAAATATAGAAATAATTAGAGTTATCAAATATCCCCATACTTATCCGTTTGCTAGTCCCGAGCAAACAACTTCCTATAGGGAGTAGAAAAATTTTAAATGCTAGAAAAGAAAATTGAACCTAAGGAGTAAAATGCGAAGTCTTATGCCTATGTTTGTAGATATTTTTGTAGAAAGACTTACTCAGCATACAAATTAGGTTTTTATTTTTCTTAAAAATGCGTTTTCACTATTATTTTTACTTTTAAGATGAAAATCCGGTAAATCTTAAAATTATCTTTAGGGAGAGTGTAGCGTGCGTACTAAGATAACATTGCACAAACAAAAATTAAGATACCCTCCAAAGAAATCCATCAATGTCGATGGTCATAGGCTTGCCCTTTCACACTCTCGCCACGGCACTAGTCTAACTTATAAACATAAATCAATAGGGCTTAATTAGGTTGAAATGTAGGCTTAGGTTTTTGGTGAGGGTAATCAAAGATAAACACGATGGCTAGTCACACCAAAACCTAGAGAAGCTTGTACATAAAGATTTGCTATGTCTCTTTAAGAACGTAGCCAATTCCTAAATTCCTTTGTTTCCTTTCTTATTTTTTTAACTTTCTCATCATATTTTTTTTTCTACCTCTTCATTTTTTAATGATACATTTTTTCTTTTATTTTGAAGAGGAGAGAAAAATAAATCAACTTTTCTCTTTTTTTTTTTTATAAGAAAAGAGCCACCAAAAAATGAAAAGACTCCTAATCACTCACAAAATATTTCTACATTTGTTCTTTCAAGCTCGGGTTTAGGTGTGTAATTAGGATGCTTTTTAGGCTTTGGTAAATCATTTGGTGGAGCTAAAACAAAAGGAAAAGGTAATAGGCTCAAATTGGCTAAGCAAAGTTAAAATTTTAGGTGCGGATACAAAAGCTCAAACTTGCCAAAAGAAGTGCCTAAATCATATTTATGCTAATGAGTATAACTTATGCAAAGTCTTGAGAATAGTTAGAGGGCAAGTTCTAGACATCGAAAAAGAATATCTCTCTCTTGGTCTGCGAAATATCTCTCTAGCAAACTTCTACTTACTCACCTAAATTATTTTAGAGTTTTACCGGTTTTCAAAATTAAAGTAAAATAAGTTGTTTCTACGCATTTAGAAAAATGAAAATCTAATTATATGCTGAATATTTAGATCTACTAAAAATTCTACTTACACGTGCACTTAACTAGAAACACAGCATGGCCAACAGTTCTACTCCAAAATTCAACATTCAATTAAAACATCAAAATTCTCTAAACACTATAAAGAAATTGAATTACTAGGAATTTTGCATGTGAATAAATATAGAAATAAAGACTTCTCTAATTTAATTTTTGATTTTCTATTTTTTTTTTCTTTTCTTTTTTTATATATATATATTTTTTAATTTTGAAAAAACAAAATTTTAAGACGAAATAAATTTTTTTTGAGTTTTTAAATATGTTTTTTTTTTAAGAATTTTTTTTTTTTTTTTTTTGTGGTTTTTGTTTTAAAATTTTTTTTTAAAAATTTTTATATGTTTTGCTTGAGAAATATCCCTCCCCCATACTTAAACTATACATTGTCCCCAATGTAAAAATGAAGAAAATACAAGAAGAGGAAACTTCCCTGAGAAGCGCAAACCAGCATCAAAAGATACCTGTAAGAGAGTAGCAAAGCAAAACATAATATTTTATAGATATTTTTTTTCATAATAAAAACAGATACATGAAAGTAAAATAAAGATACAGATACAAAGAGGCGACCGCCTACAAGTCCAAAGAAATAAAAAAAAAGCAGCTACTCCTGGTCAGAAACGTCCTCGTGCTCCTGATAGAAAGTCCGTATGTTTGCGAACTCGCGAGTAATATGCGCTATGGAGGAAGTATGGTTTTGCTCGAGCACGGTGAAGCGCGCATCAAAAGAAGCGAAGCGACCGTCAAAATGGGTTTGCATCTGGTCTATGCGAGTATGGAGCAACCCAAATTGCCGGTCCCAATAATTTGCAGGATCGGGCGCTGGAGCAGAGTGCAGCGGTGGTGGCGGAATCTGCGGGGAATGATGAGTACCGTTGGGACCGGCACCATGATCAAGATCAAGATCACCGCTACCAACGAACGGGGGAATAGCCTCAAACTCGCCGTCGCGTCGGCGAGCTAAACCAAGCGCCTGAAGGGTCGGGAACTGAAGAGGCTGCGGCGTTTGCATGCAGGTGAGCCGCGGAAGAGCAGCCCACACGTCGGTCTGCTTGGCGAGGAAAGTGATGAAATTCCCGCCGTGCACCGCTCCCAATCTCACATTTTCGGCCTGGTGCCGAAAGAAAATGGCGAGCATGTAACCAAGGTTGAGTGGGACCCGGTAAAACATACTATACAAGTATAGTAAGTCCGCCCGAGTCACCACGCCGTGGCTATCGCCGCGCCCGGAAATGGTAAAAGAGAGAAGGTTGTGTAGAATACGTAAGGCGGGGGAGATGAGGTGGCTACCCTTAGATTTCTTTGGAGTGTAGGGGGCGACGTCATTACTAATTTCCGACCAAAATGTAGGGAGACTGAAGTCGGGAGGGAAATCAGTTTTTAGGTCGGGGTAGGAGGGGGAAGTGGAAAAAGCCTCCGAGCAAAAGCCCATGACAACATTGAGCTGGCGGATGGTGAGCTGGTGCATCATCCCGCCCAGGCGAAAGACGATGAAATCATCTTGCGCCGCCCAACGGAACTCAAATGAGGCCAAGAACTCAATGGTGAGCTCGAGGAAAGCAGGCTCAGAAATGGAGAAGAGGGGATCCCACCCTTGGGTAGAGATGAGTTCCCGAACTAGCTCCGCTGCTCCGAATTGGGCGAGGATGGCCCAATCCAAGATCCGGAACACGCCAAAGGGTTTGGCGCGCAGTCTCTCGCTTCGATCTTGTTGGGTTGCATTCTCGAACAGAAGCATGGCCTCCGCCGAGGCTGGATCAGCGGGGTGCTCGGAGGAGGAAGCGGTGGATCGAGCGTGGTGGCGAGGCATGGTGAGAAATGTGGAAGAAATTTCGGGCAAAGGGAGGAGAGAAGAGAAGGGTTGAAGGGTGGAGGTGTGAAGAGAAGAGGGGAGAAAGGTCTATTTATAGTTTTTTTTTTTTTTTTCGGGTCGGTCACGCCCCCCTGTCACGCCCGTGACAGGGGGCGTGACAAGCCTGGGTCAAAGCAGAAAGGAATCCGAGGCGGACTGCCTCGGATTCGGGGGTCACGCCTCAGAGTCACGCCCGTGACTCTGAGTGACACGCCCGTGACGTCGGGCGTGTAAGGGAATCCGAAGAGCATCCGATGCGTGGCATCGGATTCTTCAGTCACGCCCCAGAGTCACGCCCGTGACTCTGGGCGTGTCGGTCAAATCCGACACTTTGAGAAGGAATCCGAGGCGTGACTGGTCAACACCTCGGATACCCGCGACACGGGCTCGACACACCCGTGACAAAAAATGTCACGCCCGTGTCATGTCCGAATGACGGGCGGGAAAACGGAGGGAGGAGGACCTCCCGCAGTCTTGGCAAATCACGCCCGTGACACGCCCGTGACCAATGGGTCACGGGCGTGACAAACGCGCGAACGAAATTTTTTTATTTTTTTTTTCTTTTTCTTTTTTTTTTTTGTAAATTTTTTTTTTTGTAAAAAATTTTTTTTTTATATAAATATACTATTTTTTAATTTTTCTTTTTTTTTTTAACATCATTATGTTAAAGGGCCTAATAAAAATAAATTAAAATTTACCGACTTGTAGAAATACGAAAATTCGACGTTCGTCTCGACCCGATCGTCATGCAGCGATGTCCTTCAAGCCTGTAAAAATAAACTTAAAAAGAAAATTAGAAAAAATAATAATAATAATAATAATAATAAAGAAAAGATAACCGTGGGGTGCCTCCCACGAGCGCTTTGTTTATGGTCGGTGAGCTCGACCATAGTGACGCGCGCTTATTATGGGTTTGACAACATTATGTTGTCTAATTTTTCGTTAATATTATCACCGGCAAAAAATAATTTTAGCTGGTGCCCATTCACTTTAAAGTTGCCTTTTTCCGGGTGTGAAATAAGAACCGTCCCGTAAGGCCAAATCTCCTTTACGACAAAGGGGCCGGACCAACGGGACTTAAGTTTACCTGGAAATAAGCGTAAGCGCGAGTTATATAAAAGGACTTGGTCTCCCGGTTTAAAGTCCTTTGGGTGCTTAATTTTCTTATCATGATAAAATTTGGTGCGCTCCTTATAGAGTTTATTACTCTCATAAGCGAGGGAGCGCCACTCATCGAGCTCGTTAAGTTGGAATTTACGGAGCTCGGAGGACAAATTTTCATCAAGATTTAAAAATTTAAGTGCCCAAAAGGCACGATGTTCAAGCTCAACCGGTAAGTGGCATGCTTTCCCATAGACCAATCGATACGGCGTACAACCGATAGCGGTCTTGTACGCGGTCCGATAAGCCCATAGAGCATCATCAAGCTTGACCGACCAATCCTTTCTATTAGTAGAAACCGTTTTTTCTAAAATTCATTTAATTTCTCGGTTAACTACTTCTACCTGGCCACTAGTTTGAGGGTGATAGGGGGTGGCTAACCTATGTGTAACGCCGTATTTAGATAATACTTTAGCGAATTGTGCGTTACAAAAGTGGGTGTCCCTATCACTAACTATTGCCCGCGGTGCTCCAAATCGTGAAAATAGTTGTTTAAGAAATCGGGTCACGACTCGGGCGTCATTGGTGGGGAGAGCTTGCGCTTCCGCCCACCGTGACACGTAGTCAACCGCTACCAAAATATATTTATTTCCAAAGGAAGTTGGTAGCGGGCCGACAAAGTCGATTCCCCATAAATCAAAAACTTCAATTTCTATAAATAAATTTAAGGGCATTTCATCTCGGCGGGAAATATTACCTGAGCGTTGGCATTGTTCACAACGACTTACATGTGCGTGAGCGTCCTTGAAGATGCTCGGCCAATAGAAGCCCGCTTCAAGTACTTTCCGAGCCGTCCGATTAGCTTTATAATGCCCACCGGCGGGTCCCTCGTGACAATGTTTTAAAATTTCTGCGCCCTCCTCATGAGAAACACACCTCCGCACTACTTGGTCCGCACAAACTCGGAAGAGAAATGGATCCTCCCAAAAATAATTTTTCAAATCTGAAAAGAATTTCTTCTTTTCTTGATAAGAAAAACCATTCGGGAGGAATCTTGCAACAAGAAAGTTTGCAAAATCGGCGAACCAAGGAGTGGGGAGAGTGATTACCTTATGCATAGCGAGGAGGCGCTCCTCAGGAAATGTATCATCGATGCCCTCCTCTTTGAGCTCCTCTGAATTGGGGTTCTCCAACCGAGAAAGATGATCCGCCGCAAGATTTTTCGCTCCTCTTTTATCCCGAATCTCCAAGTCAAATTCTTGGAGAAGCAATACCCACCTAATCAATCGAGGCTTTGCATCTGTTTTGGTTAGTAAATAACGCAAAGCCGAATGATCGGTAAAAACAATAACTTTGGATAAAGTAAGGTAAGAACGAAATTTATCAAAGGCAAAAATTACGGCAAGAAGTTCTTTTTCGGTGGTTGTATAATTTTCTTGTGCGGTGGTTAGTGTTTTGCTCGCATAATATATCGGATGAAAATTTTTATTGATGCGTTGTCCTAAGACCGCACCAACGGCAAAACTACTAGCATCGCACATAATTTCAAAAGGAAGTTCCCAATTGGGAGCTATCACGATTGGTGCGTTTATCAATTTTTCTTTAATAAGAGAAAAAGCGCGCAAACAATTTTCATCAAAAATAAAAGGCGCGTCTTTTTCTAATAAGTGGGTAAGGGGCTTAGTGATTTTAGAAAAATCTTTAATAAACCAGCGATAGAAACCGGCGTGCCCCAAAAAACTACGAACGGCCTTAACATTTGAGGGTGGAGGTAATTTTTCTATAATTTCAATTTTTCTATTTTATTCTAAGGTTCATCATGATCAAGTGCTAAAAGAAGATTAGCTACTCATCATGATTAGTAAAATACAAAATAAAGTAGGAAAAGACATGATTGAAATGGAAATAACTAAAATTAAAGTTACAACAAAGGTAAATCTAACTTAGAAATGAGAAAATACAGCAAAAGAAACAGAAAATTACAAGACTCCAACTCCCCAAAATTCTCCTCCTCAGCATCTGAAGCTGTCTGGAATTTATAGAAAAATTTCTGATTGGTCACGCCCTAGGTCACGCCCGTGACCTAGGGCGTGTCAGGCTCGGAACCGTCGTCTTGAAACCCCGGGAACGTTGGAAGAAAAACCGCCAAAATTGGTTAACTGACGGGTCACGCCCCTTGGTCACGCCCGTGACCTAGGGCGTGTCACGGCTGTTTCTGGAAACGGCGGGAAGCTGAAAACGGCGGGAGTAAAATTGGTCTTCAAGGAGGTGTCACGCCCCCTAGTCACGCCCGTGACTAGGGGCGTGTCTTGCTGTAACGGAAATCTGGCGGCAACGGCTGGAACGGCGCGGTAATGTGTGGTAACTTCCTTGACACGCCCTGGGTCACGCCCGTGACCCAGGCGTGTAATTTTAATCCGACGTGGCACGGGCAGTTGTTATGTCGCAGACCGTCACGCCCCGTGTAAAGGGTACACGGGCGTGTCACATTTCGACACGGGCGTGTCAGGGCCGGTCGACGATCTTTTGGCGCAGTCGACGGGCTCTGGCTGCAGACTTGGTTATCACGTGTCACGCCCCTGTGTCACGCCCAGGTAGGGCGTGTCACAGGGCGTGTCTAGGCAGAAAATGAGAAAATCCAGTTTTGCTCCAAAAAATATATATATCAGCCCTGCAAGGTTAAAAATCAATTTATTAGAACATATAAATATAAAATGTAGAAACTTGTTACTTATAAGCTTAATATTATAAAATTGATATAAAATATCTATTATTAATATAAAATAGTGAATAAAAATATAGAAATAATTAGAGTTATCACTTCTTCATTTGAATTTTTTTCCGAATGAAGTGACAATCAACTTCAATGTGTTTCGTTCTTTCGTAGAAGACCGGATTCTTAACTATGTGTATAGCAGCTTGAATGTCACCGAGTAAGGTAGCTGGTGAGGAAAGTATTACTCCCATATCACTTAGGAGACTTTCAAGCCATATAAAATCGGATACAACCGATGCCATCGAACAGTATTCAGCTTCAGTTAAAGATCGAGCAACCACAACTTGTTTCTTACTACGCCAGGTAACAAGGTGACCTCTGAAGTAGGTACAAAATCCGTTGGTAGAACGCCGATCAGCCAGGGAACCAGCATAATCTACATCTGAATACGCAACCAATGTTGGAGTAGAAAAAAAGGTTGTGTATTCCAGCTGACGCAGGACGAATCTATAGGTGGATTCATTCGCCGCACGCTCTTGTTTTGGCCCTCCACACGGAGGAAAGCCTAAGCTTGTTTTTGTCCTAATAAAAATATTTTGCCTTGTCGTGGATTTATTTTGCGTGCGATGTTTTATTTATTATCCAATTGTGATCTAACCGTCGGATTTGCATAGCATGTAGGGTTAGGTCGCAGATTTCCCGCCGCCTATAGATTCGTCCTGCGTCAATTGGTATCAGAGCCAGATTGGGCGCAGCGAGGTTGCGTGCACTTTTCGATACGCGGTCGTAGATTCTATAGGTTTTTCATTATGTCTAGGTATCACCACTTGTCCCCACCTCACTTTGAAGGTCTTGAGTCCACTTGCACCCACCCTCGCAGAGCCCCATCAGGGAGATCCTCACATTATTACGACGATCATTCTCGATCGCAGTGCACCACTTTTAGAGATCGTGTTGACCCACCGACATGAACCCACTATGCTAGAGACGATCAGTATGATGATTGTCGTCGTGCTTATCCGTACACGCGAGCAAATCGTGTTGATCCTTCGACACGTCTCGGTTACCTTAGGAATGATTATTATGAGGATAGTCGTTCCGAGAGAGATCTTGAGAGTCAGTTTCGTACTGCTTCCCCTTCCTTTGACGGCTCTTCGAGTCTCGAGTCTTTCAGCTATTGGCTCGTGGATATGGAGTATTATTTAGATCATTTTGAGTTATTCGGTGAGCGTCGCGTCAAGTTTGCGAAACTTAGACTTTTAGATCAGGCGAGGGCTTATTGGGCTAGCGTTGAGAGGACCCGCGAGCGAGACCGTCTTCGTCGCATCACTAATTGGGCAGACATGAAGCGTATATTGTGCCAGAGATATCTGTCTTCGTCATATCGGAGTCGCTTGCTCGACCAATTATTTTCCCCCCAGCAAGGATCCATGTTTGTCACTGAGTACAGGAATCGCTTTGATGAGTTAGTTGTGAGGAGCGATCTCCGAGAGGACCCAGCAATGACCACTACCATATTTCGGTCTGGGCTTTGATCTGACATTCATACTAAGGTAGTTTATCATAGCTCGGAGTCCCTCGAGCAGACATATCAGCGACCTAACCCTACATGCTATGCAAATCCGACGGTTAGAACACAATTGGATAATAAATAAAACATCCCACGCAAAAGAAATCCACGACAAGGCAAAATATTTTTATCAGGGCAAAAGCAAGCTTAGGCTTTCCTCAGTGTGGAGGGCCAAAGAAAGAGCGCGCGGCGAATGAATCCTTCCTACAGTTAGAGATTAGTACATGAGCAAATAACTATAACAAACTGAAATACCAAACAAACATGTAATAATCACATCATATTTATGTCTTACAACCAAATACCAATAACTTCATAATGATAAATTTTAAGATTGTGCATAAATTGGTTGACCAACTCAACAATAAAAGAGATGCAGTGACTAGCAAGTCAAGCAAATTAATTTTCCTATATTGCGTTGGAAGTCCAACTTCCTTTCAATATCAAGAGAATCATCCTTATGAATATCACAATTGAGATCAACAAGGCTACCCATAGGTTTCACTCCAAGATATCCAATGTCATTAAGGAATTCCAAGACATTTACATTAGGAAATCATTATTTTCTTAGTAAATCTAGTAATTTCAATCCCAAGAAAATACTGAAAGAGACCCAAATCTTTCATTGCAAAGCTGGAGGCTAACTATCTTTTAACATGAGCAATGTGGTGATCATCAATCCCTATGATACTAATATCATCCACATAAATAATAAGAATAGTGGTATATCTCTCCATCCTATAGATGAAAACAAAATGAGCATATGTACTTTGAGAGAAGTCCACGCTCAAGAGTTTGATACTTACATTCTCAAATCATACACTAGGAGATTGTTTAAGGTCATATATAGCTTTCTTAAGGTGACATTCAGGCTCTTTAGGCACTTGTAGGCCAGGTGGATGAGTCATATAAGTTTCTTCCAGAAATTCTCCATGAAGGAATGTGTTAAAGGCGAAAGAGTATAGGTGATGCTTCGAGTAAATAGGGGAGCTCTGGGAAGAATGGCAATGTGGAATTGAATCTTTAATCTTATACTGATGAAGAAAGATTTTATGGGAATAAGCATCCAATTTGTCTTATTCTAGTGTTTAAGATATCATTTTGCTACCAATTATAAAGAAGGGTAAATTTTCTAACATGTTGCTGCCCTATTTCTTGGTTTGCAAAAATTTGCATCTATGTTACAAATTTTATGATTGCACAATTCTTCGATAAGTTGCTTCCCTTGATTACTTTTGATGGCAACCCATTTAGGTTAATATTTTTAGTTCAATATCACTTGCTTGAAGCAGAATCTTTTTATTATTACATTGAATAGTTGATCTATACTAGATTTACATCTCATGTCTGCTTATATATAATGATCTAGATTCCTAAAAATGGATCCTTACAATTTAGTGAATGTAAAATTTGGTGATAACTACATTTGCCGGAAACTGAAAATTCTCTAGTGGGAGAGTGTTGCCACCTGACTTCTTGCAGAACCTGGGAGAGAGAGTGTCCCCCTGGCTTCTTGTTGTCGCCAGCGCCTAGCTTCTTGCTACCTCGGAGCTTGGCTTCTTGCTACCTCGGAGCTTGGCTTCTTGCTGCCTCGTGTTGGCTTCTTGTGTTGTCAGGACAGAATGCCACAGTTATGGTCGTAATCGAAAAGATTATGATTTCCTAACACAAATATGTCTTGGACCTCCTCAGTGATATTGTATATCTTAGATTGAAACCTATGGATAGTCCCGTTGATCCTAATTATGATATTCATAAGGATGATTCTTCTGATCTTGAAAAGAGGTTGGACTTCCAGCGCATTATGGAGAAATTAATTTACTTGACTATTACTAGGCCGTATATCTCATTTGTTGTTGGGTTGGTTAGCCAATTTATGTGCAACCCTAAAATTTATCATTATGAAGTTGCCTTTCGGATCCTTAAGTATTTAAAAAGAATCCCGAAAAAGGTATTATTTATCAAAATTATGATCACCTAAAAACTCATGACTACTGTGGTACAGATTGGGCTGGTTCCTCCTCTAATGGAAGATCTAGGAGTGGATATACTATCTTCATGGGCGGAAATCTTATTTCTTGGAAAAGTAAGAAGCAGAACGTTGTTGATCGATCATCCACTGAAGATAAATATCGAGTCATTGTCATTACTACATGTGAGTTAATATAGGTTAGATCAATCTTGAACGATATGGGATTTTTTGTCCAGGAGGCCATAAAATTACACTGATAGTACTGAAACAACTATCCACATCACTAAGACCCTGTCTTTTATGAAAGGACCAAGCATATAGAGATTGATTATCATTTTGAGCAGGAGAAATTCAAAATTAAACCATCACTATCGTGTTTGTTCCTGCTGGAGCTCAACGGGCTAATATGTTTACTAAAGCTGTTTCTGGTAAACAAATTCACACGTGCTTTCTCAGACTCAGAATGATGGATGTTTATGGTGTTAACTTGAGGGGAGGTTTTTAAAGGCAAACTATCTTAGGCTCACCAAAGTGGCAACTGCCTCTAATATAAGGGAAGTGGTGATGCTGGAAAAAGTTGAAGACTCAAAATCTAAAGGTGCGTTCTACTCAACAAAATCTCTAGTATCTCCACCTCTGCCACCTTCGGTAGAGACAATAGACTCTCCCCTCTGGGATTAAGATCCTAAATCCCACGAGTCCACAACAGACGCTTCTAGGATTCCTGCATGGGGCACTGCACGAACACTAGTGCTAATATATAAAGATCCAGATTCATTTCATCTTGAATATAACCCACAATTTAAGAAAAAAATCAGATCGCATTGCTTATCTATATCTATAATCATGTATACATTTAAAAGAAAATGTTGGGTGATAATGGTCCTGAAATAGGATCATCAAATACATTTGAGTTGTTCGATTTTAATCTCCTAGATCTAAGGGATCACATGACTACTTTTTAATGCATGACTAACATGAAATAAATAAAAATTGTACACAGCCTTGCGTTGGTTCTCGGGTGAAATATCGAAGTAAGCAACGGCTAAGTATTGTCACCACTACACACTGCGCATAGGGGATCCTGCTACTATATTAAAAAGAAAAACTTAGGGTAGTCATGGTCCTGAAATAAGACAATTAAAAGAATATGAGACCTTCCATTTGAATCTCTCTGATCTAGCAAAATGTGCGACTTTTTAGTACAAATGACTAGCGTAAAAAAATGTATATGTTGTTTATAAATACTAGCAGTCGTGTGCATGGTCCCTATAGGGCGTAATGTGCAACGACAATGGTATTCGGTTATCATTCGAGTGATAGCCGGAAACCATCTTAACCGCACACATTGCAGGTGTGCGTGGGGGGTGGGGGGACTAGTGGCCTTAAGTTGATGTTGAGATCATAGAAGCTATAGGGCACGAGCAAATGAATACCATCTATTTCACGATTCAAAATTGTTCTTCCTTCATCTGACGGGTTAAGTGGTCCTATCCTTTTTATTTTTCATATAGCCAATATCTTTTGCATCCTTGGATTAATACAAATCAATCAGGAATGTGAAAAGACCCCTCCATAAGATCACAAATGAAGAGGATAGAATGCTTACCAAGCATTTCCTGAGCCGTCAACCGCCGCTTGGGATCAGGCTCCAGCATCTGCGTTACGAGACTCTTCGCACTGTCAGAAACCCTAGGCCATGGATCCCTCTGAAAATCAATATCCCCCTTCAGAATCGCTCGGGCAACCCCTTGTTCACTCTCTGCAATTCCAAACCAGACCAATTTGTTCAAATCTTTATCACCATTAAAATTTCCATCAGCACAAGTCAAAGTCCCTGTTTCCTACCAGCCCAAAATGGCGGCACTCCACAGAGAAGTATATACAGCATCACGCCTGCACTCCACACATCGATCTCCGGCCCGTAGTTCCTCTTCAAAACCTCCGGCGCCATGTAGTAAGGACTCCCAACTATTTCCGAAAACGTTTCACCTGCGCCCAAATCCCCAAATCGAAACTAATGTCACCAACCTTGGGAGAAGAAGACGGCGGATGTGCCCTAAACAGGCGCAAACCTGGTTGAAAGAAGATCGAAAGCCCGAAATCGATGACCTTCAATGACGAATTCTCCTTCTTCGTTGTATACAAGAAGTTCTCCGGCTTGAGATCGCGATGGATAACCCCATTGGCATGACACATCCGCACGACCTCGGCGATGATCCGTACGACGACGGCCGCCCCACGCTCGGAGTAATGTCCACGGGCGACTATCCGGTCAAAGAGCTCGCCGCCTTCGCAGAGCTCCATGACGAGGTGGACGGCGTCGGCATCTTCGTAGGCGGCACGGAGGCGGACGATGTTCGGGTGTTCCGGGAGGGCAGACATGATAGCGACCTCACGGCGAACGTCCTCGACGTCAACGGTGGTGCGGAGCCTCCCTTTGGAGATGGATTTGCAGGCGAGAGCCTCCCGCGTCACCTTGTCGGTGCAAAGGTACGTCACGCCGAACTCGCCGCGGCCAAGCTCGTGCCCTAGGGCATACTTGTCGTGGATTCTGCTGCGGTGGAGAGGGATGACGTCCTTGAGGACGCGTATGGCGGAATCGGAGGAGAAGGAAGCATCGGAGAAGGGGTTGGGACGGGCTTCTCGTCTTCTACGTCGGCGGTTGCGTCGGTTTCCGGCGCCGGCGCAGGGGAGGCAACCGCAGGTATTTCCCATCCCTGGTTCAGCGTGGTTGATTGGTTGGCGCTGCGCAAGACTTTGGGACCCGATCGTGCTTAGTTGTTTTCTTCTTCCCGGAGACTTTGTCTTCTTCGTCGGGACTGAGACAATGAGTGTGAACTAATGTCGTCGTCCATTAGAAATTTAGAATTGGGAATTTGAGGACGCTGTATTGCTGTAAGCCTTTTCAGCGCGGGAAAAAGGAGAGGACGGCAGGAGGCATTTGATTAATTTATTTACGGGATAATTATAAATAATAAAAATAATTAAAAAAATCAAACGGAAAAGGTTTTAAAAAAACAATTTATTAGGATTTAATTATATTTAAATTTTAGCTTTTTAAGAAATAGAATTAAAACGATTAGTATTGATAAATTAAGTTTTTTTAATGGAGTAAACTTAGTTGTTAGAATTTTTTTATTATATGTAAATTACTGTTGTTGCGGGTCGTCGTTTTCCTCTAGTCTGGAGAATCGGATCGTCTTACCTCTGAGTTGGACCGGACGTACAAATAGTCAAGAGAAAACAAAGCAGTAATGACAAGAAGTTTTTTTTGTTGGGGAGGAATACCATTTTATAAGAAATAGATGTGCACATAGCCACACCCTCATGATCTCCACCCAAAAGGAGTGGGATCATGGGTTTGACCACGTACACGATCACCACGTCCGATCCCCTGCGCACCGATCCAACTACGCATAATGGGGAAACGTCGCACCTCGCCGGCGGCGGGAGGCCGCCCCCCCCCCCCCCCGGACGTCGACCGCCCGCCTCCGTTCACCGCACCGGCCGCGGCCGAGAGAGCGGCCAAGGGGGGCGGCCGCCCGGGTCGCCCCTCGCTCGGTTGCCGGAGCGGCCAAGAAGGGCGGCCGCCCGGGCCGCACCTTTCTCTGCCGCCCGCGCGGCCAAGGGGGGCGATCGCCCGGGCCGCCTCCATCCTTGGCCGCTGGCGGCCCCGGCCGCCCCCTCCCTCGGCCGCTGGCGCACAGCCGAGGAGAGCGGTCGTTCCTCCCCGGCCGCCGCCGTCGGCCCTCCCCTCGCCGGCGAATTTGGCGGCAAGTTCGTCGCCCGCCCGTGGAGGCCTGCTCCCGCCGTCCGATTAAGGGGGAGCGTCATCGGTCGTTCGATTCGCGCGTAACCACCCACTAACCATCAGGTTAGTGGGGGGAATTTAATTAATATTTTATTATTTTATTTATGGCGGTCTCCAAATAGCGGGATACGCGCATTCAAACTATAGTATAAAAAATTTATGAAGGTGGTTACGGTGTGTGGATAGCCGCGTATCCACCTCCCGGAGCCTATAAAAGGAGCCTCAGGGCTCCTCATTTCTCATGTTTCTCTTCGGAGTCTTCTTCTTCCTCAGGTCGAAGCTCTGCCAATTTCCTCCTCCGAGCCACCTCCGAGTCACATGTGAGTCGCACTCGAGCCACACCCGAGCTACAAGTGGGTCAAGTCACAGCCACCCGACCCAGCCGTCAAAGCCAAATCGTCCAAGTTCCAAGCGGCTCCTGCAACTACAAGACCAATTGCTCTGCCTCTCATCCAGAATCAGCAAGCCGTTATCCGAAGACCACCAGCGCGAAGAGCAATTTGTAACAACTCCCAGCGTGACGGCCTGTCATCAACCGCATGCAAAGTATTCTCTCACCCCATAATTGTAATGAGAGGTGGCATGTCACCCTAGGCTTCACGAACAAGCTGTAACCGCCGGGAAATAGTGGATTTTGACCGGCACAAATCTGGTCACGTGATTTTTTACCCAGTTGAGGGGTTTTCCACGTTAAAACTGCTTGTGTACAATCAACCTACTCTTTTGACTGTGTGCGCGCTCGACCGTTCCGAGAGCTAAGACAGTCCAAGAATTCTGGCCCGACCGGGACATCGAGTTAGTCCGCAACAGTTTGACACCGTCTGTGGGAAACGAGTTCTCAACATCTTCTGAAGATTATACCTGCGGCACAACGGTGCGAAGAGATAGAACTCCAACTTGACAGCTTCCAAGGAATGGATTCAATGGAAAAACGAAGCGCCTAGACAGCTGAAGCGTCCGTTCCAGGAGGGCGCACCAAGCCAGCCCCCTCCCACATCGACAAGATTGATTAAGTAGTTACCGCGGGCAAGCTAGAGGGGATGTTCGCCAAACACGCCTCCCAAATCAACGAACTCCAAGCCATAATGCTCTCCATATGTCAAGAAGTAAAACCATCCTTCGTACCACTGTTCGTGCAGGTTGAGTTACTCCCACCATAAGATCTTTTCGCTAAGACCAGGTCGTCCCCCCCCCCCACTACAAGGAGTACGATATAGAAAATGAGTTCTCAATTACCAGTAGTTCCCCCACTCCAGCAACACTAACCCGAAGCACGCAAGATCGCTACCTCGGTAACCAATAGTACAAGGGGGCATCGAAAACACAACAAATAACGAACCTCAGAAGTAAAAGAAAGAAAGCGAATCGCATCGGGAGCATCAGAGGAACTACAAGCAACGTGCAGACACCAGCCTAGTAAAGAAGTCGCGCCGACACCGAGAACCAACACCACTAAAGTCCCCTCAAAACAAGATTTTCCAAGTGATTCGTAATCACCCAGCGTTGCACAAGCCCAATTCGCTCGCCCGAGCTCGAGGATTTTCATCGAAATATTGCCAATATCACCAAGGGCTCGGCCACAGCACGGATGAATGCAATTATCTAAAGAAAGAGATTCAGCGACTCTCCAGCCTAAGGGCAGTCGACCAATTCTTAGCAAAAAAGAAGCAGTCTCACGCCCATAATACGAGGAGCATAATCATTGGCATCAGTGAGCCAATAGTTAAGTTAGACCAAGTCTTGGTAGATGAAGGGATTACAATAAATGTGTTGCGCCTATCAACGTTGCTTCAGCTCAAACTAACTGTTGGCAGCCTCAAGCTAGAGTCAACTAGCGCACGCATCCCGAGGGAAACTTCAGTAGTAGTCATAGGCACCATCGTCCTTCCCGTCACTCTCGGAGAGGAACCCGAGCAGGTCATCTATGATGTACAGTTTCTAGTCATACAAGTCGATTGTGATCACACCGCGATACTGCAACAATCACTCTTGGACGTCTTCCAACCCGCTCCCGCCGCTTTTTTTCCTGAACTATAAAATAGTTTTTTACTGTCGTTGTTCCCCGACCAACTACTGTACAAGTCGAAAGCTTGAACTTGTGAAAAATATTTTTTATATAAAAACTATGGAATCCCTTTTTAACAATGTCCAACTAGTTTAAGGTAAGACTAAGCCGCGAGCGATTCTCATACGAACTAAGGTTCGAGCGTTCCTCGTGTGAAGCAAGCCGCGAGGGATCCTCGTGCGAACTAAGCCGCGAGCGATCCTCGTGCGAACTAAGCCGCGAGCGATCCTCGTGCGAACTATGCCGCGAGCGATCCTCGTGCGAACTATGCCGCGAGCGATTCTCGTGCGAACTACGCCGCGAGCGATCCTCGTGCGAACTACGCCGCGAGCGATCCTCGTGCGAACTACGCCGCGAGCGATCCTCGTGCGAACTAAGCCGCGAGCGATCCTCGTGCGAACTAAGCCGCGAGCGATCCTCGTGCGAACTAAGCCGCGAGCGATCCTCGTGCGAACTAAGCCGCGAGCGATCCTCGTGCGAACTAAGCCGCGAGCGATCCTCGTGCGAACTAAGCCGCGAGCGATCCTCGTGCGAACTAAGCCGCGAGCGATCCTCGTGCGAACTAAGCCGCGAGCGATCCTCGTGCGAACTAAGCCGCGAGCGATCCTCGTGCGAACTAAGCCGCGAGCGATTCTCGTGCGAACTAAACCGCGAACGATCCTCGTGCGAAAGGTAAGACTGCGCATGCGGTTTGAATACAAAAGCTATTAACCGAACCTGCCTTTCTACGTCAGGACGTCGTCAGGGTCTGCCCCCCTCACGACCAATCTGTGAGTGATCCTTGTGCGAACTAATCCGCGAGCGATCCTCATTCGAACTAATCCGCGAGCGATCCTCGTGCGAACTAATCCGCGAGCGATCCTCGTGCGAACTAATCCGCGAGCGATCCTCGTGCGAACTAATCCGCGAGCGATCCTCGTGCGAACTAATCCGCGAGCGATTCTCGTGCGAACTAATCCGCGAGCGATCCTCCTGATCTCCACCCAAAAGGAGTGGGATCATGGGTTTGACCATGCACACGATCACCACGTCCGATCCCCCGCGCACCAATCCAACTACGCATAATGGGGAAACTGTCGCACCTCGCAGGGGGCAGGCGGCCTCCCCCCTGGACGCCGGCCGCTCGCCTCCATTCTCCGCACTGGCCCCGACCGCAGCCGAGAGAGCATCCAAGGGGGGCGGCCGCCCGGGCCGCCCCCTCGCTCGGGCGCCGGAGCGACCAAGGAGAGCGGCCACCCGGGCCGCCCTTTCTCGGCCGCCCGCGCAGCCAAGGGGGCGGCCGCCCGGGCCGCCCCCATACTTGGTCGTTGGCGCTCGCCCCCTCCCTCAGTCGTCGGCGCGCGGCCAAGGAGAGTGGCCGCTCCTCCCCAGCCGCCGTCGGCGGCCCTCCCCTCGCCGGCGAACTTGGCGGTAGGTTTGTCGGCCGCCCGTGGATGCCCGCTCCCGCCGTCCGATTAAGTGGGAGCGTCTTTGGCCGTTCGATTCGCGCGTAGCCACCCACTAATCAACAGGTTAGTTGGGGGAATTTAACTAATATTATTATTTTAGTTATGACGATCTCCAAATAGCGGGATACGCGCATTCAAACTATAGTATAAACATTTATGAAGGTGGTTACGGTGTGCGGATAGCCACGTAATCACCGTAACCACCTCCCGGAGCCTATAAAAGGAGCATCAGGCCTCCTCATTTCTCATCTTTCTCTTCGGAGTCTTCTTCTTCCTCAGGTCGAAGCTCTGCCAATTTCCTCCTACGAGCCACCTCTGAGCCACACGCGAGTCACACTCGAGCCACACCCGAGCCACAAGCGGATGAAGTCACAGCCACTCGTCAAAGCCAAATCGTCCAAGATCCAAGCGGCTCCTGCAACTATAAGACCAAGTGTTCCTCCTCTCATCCAGAATCAGCAAGCCATTATCTGAAGACCACCAGCGTGAAGCGCAATTTATAACAACTTTCGGTATGAAGGCCTGTCGTACACCGTGTGCAAGGTATTCTCTCACTCCATAATTGTAACGAGAGGTGACATGTCATTCTCGGCTTCACGAACCAGCTATAATCGTCGGGAAATAGTGGATTTTGAAAAGGCACGGTCGCACAGATCCGGTCACGTGGTTTTTCACTCAGTTGAGGGGTTTTTCCACGTTAAAATTATTTGTGTACAATCAACCTACTTTTTTGGCTGTTTGCGCGCTTCACCGTTCCGAGAGCTAGGACGGTCCAAGAATTTCGGCCCGACCGGGACGTCGAGTTAGTCCGCAACATTTTTTATTGTGGAAAACGTGGAAAGAGTTGAAAACCTGGAAAGAGTGAAAAACCAAATGGCCGGATTTGTGTCAGGCCTAAATCTACGATTTAACTTTGTTTACAAGTTAGTGTGCACCTCGGAGAGTGGCATGTCACCTACTCACCTCTCCGTTCCAAGCTCTGAGTACAAAGAAAGGGGGAAAAGAAGTTAAGTCTGTGAAGCTAGGAGAAGAGCGTACACGAGAGTGTTTTTTGTTGTCTTCTCCCGCGTTCACAAAAGCGTCCAAGTGAGCGTCGGGCGTTGAGCAAACTAGAGAGTGACTAGAGTGGGTTCCAAGCAAAAAGATGATCAAAGCCTCACGTTTTCGCCAGAAAATATTAGAGTTATCTCTGGTCTATGGAGTTGTTTGTATTCAAATAAAGGTTTTGAGGCTTTTTTATAATGTTCTGAAGTGGCGTGCTGGTAATTGCACAAGGTTGAATCTTAAATAAGCAAATAGCGTGCACAAGACGACCTTTTTATAATTTTTATATATTATATAATGCTTTAGATTAGATATTAAATTGAATAGGAAGATAGTTAATGGTACAAATATATATATATATATATATATATATATATATATATTATATATATATATATATATATATATATATATATATATATATATATATATATATTATAAATCAATAGTCATATTTGAAAGCACACCGTTAAACTCATTAAGACCGTCTGATCTTCAAGAAATCTCATCTGGTCATTGGATCAAAAAAATCGGTCTGTCATTTGCCAAATCTCCAAAATATTTACTATTCTCATCTCAGGAAATCCCGATACCCCCGCCGCCTTCCGCAAGCTACTACTGCGCCTTCTCTACCGCCGACGGCAGCAGAGAAGGCGGTTGTAGCAGCAGTGAGCAGGCGAAAGCAGGGGAGGGGGGGCTCTGTTGTGTTTTTAATTTAATTATTTCTTTTAAATAATGAATTAAATTAATAAAAATTCTAATAAATACAAATAAATTTTAATAATAAATTCTAATAAATTTTAAAAAAAATTTAAATCTCCCGCCGCGAAGCCCGCCGGGGGGCGGGCGAATCCCGCCGGGGGGGGGGGGGCGGGCGAATCCTGTCGGGGGCGGCGGCGGGCGAACGCCGCCGGGGGGCCGGGTGAAGCCCGCCGGGGGGCGGGCGAAGCCCGCAACGACGCCGCCCGTTCGAAAATGCTAGTATATATATATACTATTTATAAAGAAGTATGAATGACATTTAAATTTCAAAAGCGTTTGTCCTCGAATTGATCTTTGAAATCATCAGCCCTCCGATCATTTAAGTTGGACAAAAGAAAAATAAGATAGATCTCCTGCATCTATGAGGCTACGACAGGCGAGAGATAGATCTCCACCTACGACGGGCGAGGGATCAGAGAGAGAGAAAGAGAGGAGGAGAGAGAGAAGAGAGAGGAGGAGAAAGGGCTCTGACGGAATGGATGGGGGAGAGAGAGTATACAAATATTATATAAACTATTGTGGGCGAGGGATCAGAGAGAGAGAAAAAGTTGGGGCGAGAGGGCGAAATCGACGCAGTCCGCGGAAGAGAGAGAGAGTATATACATATTATATATTATATATAGATATATTATATGGGGAAGTATCATGTGCGGGCATACGGGCGTACGGGCAAGACTCAAGAAGCTTTAAATTGAAAAATGTTCAACATAAAAGTTGTAGATCTCGGCGAGACGAACAACTTTTATGTTGATCACTTTTTTGATTTGGAACAGTCTTGACCTTCGATTTGGGCCTCGAAATTTGGGGCGGCGAGAGTGTTAGAGTAAAGCGTACAAGAAACCGACTTTCGGATCCCAATATGAGAGTCAAAACAGTTCCAAATCAAAAAGTGATCAACATAAAAGTTGTTCGTCTCGTCGAGATCCTACAATTTTCATGTAGATCACTTTTCGATTTGAAACCATCTTGACCTCTAAAATCACTTATCTGTACGCTCACATACAAATTTACCCGCATATGATATATATTCATAGTATATATATATATATATATATATATATATATATATATATATATATATATATGAGTGGGAAAAAATTTTGGCCCGCCACCCGGACCTAAAGGAAGGTCGGGGTGGCCAATAAAAAGCGGATGAGACGATGGACCCCACATAATATATTGACTGTGTATTGTGGACCTCACATATTTACAAGCTTCTATTGGTGGGGACCTAGAGGAAGGTCCGCTTGGCGGACCTAATTTTTACTCATATGAGAGGGGGGCCAAAGAATGGGGTGAGATAGAGAGAAAGAGAGTGAGGATTATATTATGATTTTTATATACAAGCATCTACTCACGCTTTGCGAACCTAATTATATTATGATTCTTTCGGGCGGCTTTCGGCCGCATTCATGCGGACTTCGCCCGTGCTTGATGCGTTTGCGGGCTATGCCGGCATCAAAGTGGGTTGCGTCCGCAACATATACATATGAGTATTCAAAATGATTGTAAAAAATATACAACAATATTTCAATATTTATATTGTAAAAAAAATATTATTTGATGTAAAAATTATTTTAGCTCCCTCTCTCTTTATATCCCTCCCTCTCTCTCCCTCTTTGTTCCTCTCTTGCCCCACACTCTCCCCCACTTCTCTCTTTCTCTCTCAATATATATAATAATAATATATAATAAGATATATCTCTACTAATATACGAAAACTACTCTTTTGTGAAACATTGCCTGATGTCTCAATATTGCCCTTATAGTTGTATTCATAATTACACAATTATACTAAACTTTATATTAGTATATTATAAAGACAATATCCTTTTAGATAATTACACAACTTTATAATATTAAAATACAAAAAATAAAAAACACTAGATACTCTAAGAGCATCTCCAACCGGCCTGCATTTCTCAGAAATGCAGGCCAGTTGCCCTCCAATGCATCGGCATTGGAGGCTGCAATTATGGAGGAGGCGGCATTTCCGCCTCCTCCTCCTCTAAATTTAGAGAAGGATGAGAGGAAATGCCGGCCCTCCATTTCGACTTTTTTAATATTTTTTTAATATTTTTTTATTTTAATTATATATTTATTATATTTAAGGAAAACGTGTATTACACAATAACGTTCGTAGCCGCTAAAATATTATTTCAAACTTCACATATAATATACCAATAAATTTGTTTTTTTCGAGACCTACAAAACGAGACAAATATTGCATACTTTCTAAATATTATTGATCATACAAATAGCTAGAGAACACGATTTACTAAATAAAATTGCACATACACCGAAATACATTCAAATTAAAATGCATACAATTTTCCAAATTATATTGTTTCATTACCATGTCGTGCCCACATATGTTCGATCAGTGCATCTCGAAGTGCGAAATGTGCCGTTTTGTCTCTGATTTTTTTATGCCGATTTAGGAACTGCTGAAATCTTTCGACTTCACTTGTGTCCATCTCTTCAACATTCTGAGTTGGCGGCGGTGGAGAAATAACGATATCTTCATTTTCATCTCGCTCGTCCTCAATAATCATATTGTGCATTATAATGCAAGCAGTCATGATATCATGCAACACATTTTTATCCCAAAAACGGCAAGGCCCCTTAATAATTGCAAAGCGTGATTGGAGAACTCCAAATACGCGTTCTACATCTTTTCGGCATGCCTCTTGCATCATTGCGAAGTGTTGTTTTTTTTTATCTTGTGTATGAGAAATGGTTTGAACTAGTGTTGACCATTTCGGATAGATACCGTCGGCTAAATAATAACCAACATCATAATTTTTACCCAGTATTGTATAATTGGTAGGAGGCGTTATACCTTGGGTTAAGTTTGCAAATAAATTTGATGCCTGCAAGACATTAATATCATTGTTAGATCCAGGTAAGCCAAAATATGCATGCCATATCCACAGGTCGTATGATACTACTGCCTCGAGAATGATTGTAGGTCCACCATGATGTCCTGAATATTGGCCCGCCCATGCCGTTGGGCAATTCTTCCATTGCCAATGCATACAATCTAGGCTTCCCAACATCCCTGGAAAACCTCGTTCTTCACCTTTCTGTAGTAATCTTGTTACATCATTTGCATTGGGAGATCTCAAATATTCATCTTTGTATAGTTGTACGATTGCCCTACAGAATCTTTTCAAGCATTGAATCACAGTAGACTCGCCAATTCGATGTACTCATCGCAATTATCAGCTGATGTTCCGTATGCTAACATACGAAATGCTGCTGTAATTTTTTGTATTGTTGATAGTCCAGGCTTACCAACATCATCCTTCTTTTGAACAAAAAAATTGTCGTGCTCCTGCACTTCAGTAACAATGCGAAGGAAAAGATTTTTTCGCATTCGAAATCTTCGTCGAAAAAAAGTTTCCCCATATGTGGGGTGTTCGGAGAAGTAATCATTCCAAAGTCTAGTGTTGTCTTCAATCCTGCCCCGATTGATTACCACGTGGCCAGGTATTGAACCTCTGCATCGCGGACGTGCATCTTCTTGAAGTTGAGCTGTAATTATGGCATTGTTGGAGGCATGCATACGAGCTAAAACTTCATCTTCATTCTCCCAATTTTTAAGATCTTCTTCCCACTTGAGAAGTATTTGTTCATCATCATCTGAAGATGATGAAGATCGCAAATGGGATGAACCTTCTCCATAGTTCATTTTTCTTAGAAGAAAAGAATGTTTTGAATGTATCATTGACTATCTTAAAAGGGCGTTTATATAGCTCGCCAGCATTGGATGTCTTCTCCCAAGCATTGGATGCCTTCTCCACTCAAGCCTCTGTCTTGTCTTGTCAATCCTGTCATCTCGTAACCCGAAGTCTTGTTTTTTCCCAGCATTGGATGCCTTCTCCCAAGCATTGGATGCCTTCTTGAGAGAGCAAGTTGTCTACCTAAATCACCTAGAGGGGGGTGAATAGGTGAGATGTGCGTCTATTTGCGGAATAAAAAATTAAGGAACTAGCACAGCACAATACCAAGCAATCACAGACGACAAAAGATTTATAGTGGTTCCCCAACCTGGGGTACGTCCACTTTCCTCACCAATCTAGTAAATCACTAGACTTGGCTACTCCACTATCTCGGATCCAAACGATCCTACAACTCGAAACAACGTTCCTACAAAACTCGATCCCAACTGGATCTACACTCGGAAGAAAACCTTCCTACAAATCTCGATCCAAACCGGATCTACAGAACTCGGAGTCAAGACTCCTACAAGAATAAAAAATATACAAACAGAGATATTCAGATCTGGATCTTCAATCCTTTCCTCCTTCTTCAGAGTTAGGGCTCGTCAGAAAATAGATCGAGGAAGACAAGGCGAAATCTCTTGGATCTGAAAAACTAGAATCAACAAGATCAAGAATTGGATCTGTCGATTGAGAATAGCTTGATCTTCTGAAACTTCTTGTCTGAATCCTTGGATCGGAGAAGACCGGCGACGAAGAAGATGAACAGTGTCGGCGTGAACTTGACGGCTTCCCGATGCGAGCGATAGAAATTAGATTCAGAAAATACTTCTTCTTCTTTAAGTCTGGATCTCTGGAGAATCAGAGTTGAAAGCAGCGATCAGAGATCGTCAATCCAGACCTTCTTTCGTGAACGGCAATGGCGGCGGCGTGAGAAATTAGGGTTCACGGGATTTTCTTTTTCTTCTCATTTTCTTCTGTAAGAACTTGTATATATATATATAGTCAAATCAGAAAAGACTTAATTAGGTGATCTCCAACGGTCATAATCTTAATTAAGATTCACACGTGGACCAATCACACTTGAAGATTTGAAATACCTGCACGGTCTGAACTTAGAAAAAAAATTCTTTCTGAATTATGATATACACGAGTATATCATTTAACTACTCGGGTAGCAAGAGAGAGAGGCATACTCGGGTAAGCTTGAGTATAAACGAGTCCAGGAGTTGGATTTTAATCTGAAGCAAACTACTCGAGTATAAACTGAACTACTCGAGTATAATCTGAACTACTCGAGTATATTGCTAACAAACTACTCGGGTAAGCACTAACCTACTCGTGTAAGAAAATCAAACTACTCGAGTAAAGAGTTGATCTACTCGAGTAAGGGTTGAGCTACTCGGGTACCTTGGGGAAACTACCCGAGTTACAAACTAGACAAACTACTCGAGTAAGTGAAAGCGGCTACTCGAGTACAAAACCAAACTACTCGAGTATAAGAAAGGATCTACTCGAGTAAGGTAGGATCTACTCGAGTACAAGAATAACCTACTCGAGTACTAGTTCAGACCACTCGAGTATATTGAAATAAAACTACTCGAGTACTAAGCCACTTACTCGAGTATAAGAGCAAAGTTACTCAGGTATGTGGACTTAGAGAAATTTTAGTCTGAACAGCTAGACTTACTCTAGTATAACTAGAAACTACTCGAGTATAACTAGAAACTACTCGAGTATATTAAGGGAGGTACTCGAGTATTTGGACTTAGGTCTACTCGAGTATATTCTTTGGACTACTCGAGTATATCCTTTGAACTACTCGAGTATCATAGTATCTACTCGAGTATGTTCTTTGGACTACTCGAGTATATCCTTTGAACTACTCGAGTATATGACTTGGAATAATTTCTCCCTTGAAAATCTATTTCTCCTACTAATGATCAGCAACACTTCAAGGTCCCATGAGTTCAAATGTTTGTGAAGTGAAGTGTATCCCAATAGAGAGGCTACACATGGGTCAACACCATGGATCACACAATGAGGGATTACATTGTATGGTCCTGTGCTAGGTGACCCACTGTAGACTGACATTGGTTTACACTTGACAATAGAGTCCTGCAAGCACATCTAAACAAGTACATCAAATACAACAGCAATTCATTTTAGTTTTAGGAGGACTTCTTCAAATTAAGGTCATTGTGGAAACAAGACCCAACACTTCTCCACTCAAGCCTCTGTCTTGTCTTGTCAATCCTGTCATCTCGTAACCCGAAGTCTTGTTTTTTCCCAACATTGAATGCCTTCTCCCAAGCATTGGATGCCTTCTCCACTCAAGCCTCTGTCTTGTCTTGTCAATCCTGTCATCTCGTAACCCAAAGTCTTGTTTTTTCCTAACATTGGATGTCTTCTCCCAAGCATTGGATGCCTTCTCCCAAGCATTGGATGCCTTCTCCCAAGCATTGGATGCCTTCTCCACTCAAGCCTCTGTCTTGTCTTTATTGGGGTTATGGAACACTTCCGGTTCTCTTGTTTCTCACACCGGGTTTGCCCACGTGAGCTTAGAAGAATCGAAGTGTGATCCCCCTTCAACATCTCCGGGACCGACGATAGCGGGGGTCCGGGGGCGGCAGCCCCCGGCGGAGGTACGATCGTCGAACCCAGCTCGACGATCGTCGAACCCAGCCCGACGTCGATCGTCGAACCCAGCTCGACGTCCGACGCACCGAACCCAGCTCGACGATCGTCCGAGCTCGACGTTCGTCCGAGCTCGACGATCGCCGATCGTCGTTCGACGTTCGGCCGAGCTCGACGTTCGGCCGAGCTCAACGATCGTCGACCGCCGTTCGACGTTCGGCCGAGCTCGACGATCGGTCGAGCTCGACGATCGTCGACCGCCGTTCGACGTTCGGCCGAGCTCGACGATTTGTTATGCTGAAGCCTATTTAAGGCGTTTTCTCCCAAGCATTGGATGCCTTCTCCACTCAAGCCTCTCTTTTTCATAAGTACTCATTCTAGCACTCTCTATAAGTACCCATTGCAGAAGTCAAGTTCTCATCACTCTATCCCCAAAACCAAGAACTCTCTAATTTCTTTCCTCGTCATCATGTCATCTATTCGTGGCCAAGCATTCTCCCCAAAAGAAGATCAAGCACTATGTTATTTGGCTTGAGGTTTCGGAAGACCCCGTTATGGGGAGTAATCAGAAAGAACAAAGAATGTGGGAAAGAATTTCAACCATCTTTCACAATACAAGACCTCAAACTTACGTAGGACAGAGAACCCCAAAATCTCTTTCTTGTCGTTGGTCCCTTTTGGCAAGTAAAACAAGCAAATTCCGAGGATCTATTCGGCAGATAGAGCAACGAAACCCCAGCAGTGCTTCTGAACTTGATATTGTAAGAATTTTTTAGAATTTAAATGCATAAATATCTTAAATAATGTGTGATTAAAGTAATTTTTTTGTAGCTCAATGAAGCCAAAATGTTATATGCCTCTGATTCAAAAGAGAAGAAAGGCTTCATGTTTGAGCATGTTTGGCATATCTTAAAAAATACAGAGAAGTGGATGGAAACGTCAGGGTCTACAAAAAATAAGAACTCTCTAAATATTGACATGTCACAAACATTAAGTTCTAACACTCTCAGTCAAGGGAGAGGAATAGACTTAAATTCAGATAACAATAACATGAATCTTGGTAGTACTGGGGATGAAGAATCTCCAATCTCAACTTCCAATAAACGACCAACTAGGAGAAAACAAGAAAAGGAGAGGAGGAGACAATTGAGTGGTAAGGGTTATGATATTGAGACTCATACTAAAAAAAATGAAGAAATCTTAGAGGTTTTAAAGAGAGGGCAAGAACAACGAGCAAACGATATGTCTGCTATCCAAGAGCTCATGAGAATGAAAGCAGAAAATCAAAAAAGAAAACTAGATCTGCAGAGCGCTAAACAAGATCACGATATCATGATGATAGATTTGGATAGCATCAAAGGAACTCCAGAACGACAGTATTTTCGACAAAAAAACAAGAAATTATGAATAAAAATATTATAAAACCATTATTTGGAAGATCTTCATCACTCGAAGGAACTGAATATGGAGGTGGCGTATACGGAGGTAGTGGTTACGGTGGAAGCCAATATAGAGGAAGCCAATATGGAGCACCTCAATTTGTAGGAGGTCAACTTGGAGGAAGCCAGTGTGGAGGAAGCCAGTATGGAGGAGATCGACATGGAGGACCTCGATATGGAGGGCCTCAATTTGGAGGACCTCCATTTGGAGGAGGTCAACATGAAGGAAGTCAGTACGGAGGAAGCCAGTATGAAAGAGACCGACATGGAGAACTTCGCTATGGAGGGCCTCAATTTGGAGGACCTCCATTTGGAGGAAATCAGTACCCAGAAAGCCAATACCGAGAAAACCAGTACGACAGAAGCCAATTTGAAGGACATCAGTTCGGAGGAGACCAGTAGGGAGGAAGCCAGTATGGAGGAAGCGACTACAACATACCAAGGTTTGGAGGAGAACAACAGGGGGATAGCGCGCGCGGAAATCGTATCGAACCCAGTGATGACCTCCCAGATTTTTAGTTTAAATTTCAAATGTAATATTTTAATTTTGAAATATGTAATGCTTATTTTATTTTTATAATGTAATGCTTATTTTAATTTGGCAAGCTAATTATTATTATTTATATAAATTATTATTTATATTAATTATTAATTATAATAAATAAAAATATGAAAAAACGTGGAGCTGAGCTCGACGTTCGTCGAGCTCAGCTCGGGAAAAACGTCGAGCTCAGCTCGACGTTTTTATTTAAATATAAATTTTTTATTTTTTATTTTAATTATTATATATATTTATTTATACATATAAATATGTAATTTATATAAATATATTTTGGCATTAATAAATGTATATTTATTTATATATATAATATTAAAAATTCAATGTTCTTCAAATATGGAGAACATGGTTGGAGTTGGTTCTCCATGTTCTCCATATTTGAAGAACATAGTACCACTACATCTGCAAATATGGAGATCTCACGTTGGAGATGCTCTAAACCTATTGTCTCTAGCTATGAATGACAAGAAAAAAATTAATGTCTTAACGTTAAAATATCATTTGTTTTACAAAATAAAAATTGTATTCTTGATTTATATTTTTTAACGGTCATTTTGAGTACTCATATGTATATGTTGCGGGTCGGGCGGAGCCCGCCGGGAGCGGGCGGAGCCCACCGGGAGCGGGCAAAGCCCGCCGTCGTCGGTCAGGTACTGTCGCGTACGGGAGGCCATAGGGACGGGTACTGTCCATGACAAATGTCGCCGCCCACGACAAATGTCTCCGCTAACGACAAATGTCGCCGCCCACGACAAATGTCGCACCACCGGCGAATGTCGCACCACCGGCGAATGTCGCATCCCGGCGAATGTCGCACTCCGCCGAATGTCGCACCCCACCGATTGTCACACCCCCGCCGAATGCCCTCAGGGCCGAAGTCCCGTGCTTGGGGTCCGGGGGGAGTGCTGTGCACACGCCGCACAGCACGGTGCTGTGCGGCATCCAACGGTGGGCGTTGAGTTCGAGTGCGCTGAGATGCGTGCACATCACAGCACAAGTCTCGACGCTTGCACTCGATCTCAACGCCACCGTTGGATGCTGTGCACAGCACCGTGCTGTGCGGCGTGTGCACAGCACTCCCCCCGGACCCCGTGCTTGTCACTTGTAATATATATATAAGAAAAATCAGTAACTCGCTGTCCTTTTTCCCTCTCCCTCTCTCTGCTCTCTCTCTTTTTCTCTCTCCCTTTCTCTCTCTCTGAACTCTCTCCCCCCTCCCCACGCTCTCTCTCATGATGGAATGGTTGGATTTTGATGTGTAATGTGGCTCCAAATACTTATATATATATATATATATATATATATATATATATATATATATATATATGGGGCTAATCAGGTGCGAGGAAGAAGAAATGTGAAGGTGAGAACAGTGCATCATGGCCCTTCATCGCGGCACGAGCGGGTGTGAACCAGCGCGGTGGAGCTTGACCCAGCGGGCGGCGGGCGGCGGCGGGCTCGTCGACCACCGGCCACCCTGGGTTCGTCGGCAGCCCCGCCGACGAACCCAGGGTCGGCGGTGGCCGGCGAGTCCGTCGCTGCCGCTGGTGTGAAATTTCTTCATAGAGCGGCGGCCGGCAAACTGCGGGCTCGCCGGCCACCGACCAACAGACATTCGTCGGCAGGCACGCCGACGAACTCCGGGCGGTTGGTGGCCGGCGATCCCGCAGCCGCCAGCGCCGCCCCTACATCACACGACGTGCTTCATCCCACCGCCGCCGCCGACTGCGGGCTCGCCGGCCACCGGCCGCCAGGGGTTCGTCGGCGTGCCGGGTTCGTCGGCGGGCACGCCGACGAACCCCGGGCGGCCGTGTGGCCGGCGAGCCCGCAGTCGGCGGCGGCGGTGGGATGAAGCACGCCGTGTGATACAGGGGAGGCGAGCTGCAATCGGACGGCGGGCAAGCCTTCTTCGCATCTTCGCACAGTGAATGCATTCGTATTTGATCTTGCCCATATATATATATATACAAGTGTCAGGCACTTGCCTTCGGCCTTGGGGGCATTCGGCGGGGGGTGCGACAATCGGCGGGGTGCGACATTCGGCGGGGTGCGACATTCGTCGGGATGCGACATTCGTCGGTGGTGCGACATTTGTCGTGGGGACGACATTTGTCGTGGGCGGCGACATTTGCCGTGGGCGGCGACATTTGTCGTGGGCGGCAACATTTGTCGTGGACAGTACCCTCCCCTATGCCTCGCGCGACAGTACCCGACCGACGACGGCGGGCTAGGCCCGCTCCCGGCGGGCTCCGCCCGACCCGCAACATATACATATGAGTACTCAAAATGACCGTAAAAAATATAAATAAAAAATACAAATTTTATTTTGTAAAACAAATTATATTTTAACGTTAAAACATTAATTTTTTTTATTGTCATTCCTAGCTATAGACAATAGGTTTAGGGTATCTAGTATTTTTATTTTTTATATTTTAATATTGTACTCAAAATGACGGCGGGCACGTGCCTCTTTTTTGTTGTTATTAAAGTTGTTCAAATTTAGTCTCACGTGGTGGGTTGAAATTATCCACCCCGGTATAAATTAAAAAACTGCATTCATAATTTGAAAAGTTACATATACCAGGCAGGCTACACAGCGTGCACGTCGCTGGCTGCTTTTATTTCTATCCAAAATTTTACCATAGCTTTAAGACACCCCTAGTAAGTTTAGGAGACCTACAAAAAAGTTGAGAGAGAATGAGTTGTTTGATCATACGGCTGATATGATGTAATATCATGTCAAATTCGACGGTTGCAATCTCTCTAATGATTTCAAAAATCACGCATTCCATATTTCTTTTACAATGATTTAGATATATATATATTTATATTATTCTAAAAAGATATATGGTGGTCTGCCAATAAAAATGAGTTCGAAAATAGGGCTAGATATATGGATCGTCGGATTAAACTGTTTTGATCATCAACCGTTGGTTCTGGGGCTGCTCATGTTGGGTTTGCAAAAAAAGAGAAAACCCCCAAAAAACCAAACCCTCTCTCCCCTGAAACCTGATTCCCCTCATCCGCTCCCCCCCCCAATTTCACGAACTTCTCCGCCGCCGTCGGCTTGACCGAAGACCCCCGTCGGGTTCGCAGGGAGCCAGCGAACCTGCCGGGGGTATTCCGGTGGCGCTCCGGCGAGGCCACCGCCGGCGGTGGCCCTGACCGTGACCGCCGGCGGTGGGCCTCACAAAGTAACGGTCAGGGCCACCGCCGGCGGTGGCCCCGCCGGAGCGCGACCGGAATACCCCTGGCAGGTTCACCGGCTCTCGGCGAACCCGACGGGGGTCTCCGATCAGGCAGCCGCCCGCGCCGCCGGCGGAGAAGACCGATGGTTTGTTTTTTTAAATTTAAAAAAATCAAAAAAATTAAAACAAAAAATCAAAAGAATTAAATTAATACATAAATCATATTAAATATATTTATATATATTTAAATGGACGGGCGAAGCCCGACGGGGGGCGGGCGAAGCCCGTCGGGGTCGGGGGAAGCCCGCCTGGGGGGCGGGCGAAGCCCGCTGTCAGCTGCCAGGTACTGTGGCGCGTAGCCATCGGGTCGGAAGAGGGAATTTTTTTGAAGTAGTTTGGAGATGAAAAATAAATTTTAACCATTCAATATGTGACAAACTTTTGATCTCATTTATTCAATGAAAGAGAGAAAGAAAAAGAGGAGAGAGATGAAGAAGGAATCTTTATAGCCCTCCTATCCCTATATTTAGAGATACGAGGGAGAAGGGAGGGGGGGGGGAGAAGAGAGAGAGGGGGAGAATGAAATTAAATTTTGAAATAAAATTTACATTTTCTTACAAAATAAAAATAGGAATGTTGATTCATATTTTTTTCGGTCATTTTAAGTACTGATATGTATATGTTTTGAATAAAAGTAAGTGCTCAAATGCGGGCGCAACTCGTTCGAACGCGGGCGCAGACCGCTCGATTACGGGCGACGCTCGCTAAGAATCAGCGAGCACGGGCGATGCCTGTGCGAAGGTTTCGCCCGCCAGGATGCGGCCGAAGAACGTCCGAGAGCATCAAGCACAGAGGTAGCCTGTGCGAAGATGCTCGTATACAACTTTCGTGTTGAACATTTTTCCTAAAAATGCATGTACAAGACGCATTTACAAAAAGCGGAAAAAATTATCAGAAAATGCGGTGCGACTAGCCAAAACTGAGGTGCTAATAACAATCACTTAAAAGAAATGACAGGCTCCTTTTAAAGTACTATTGGGCTGGACCGCTGGATTGGCCGGTCAAACCGGTCGAACGGTGGACTTGCCAATAAATCCGTCCAATCAAACTCAAAAATCACTCAAACGAGAATCAGTTGAGAACTAGAAAACTGCAAATACCGGCTAAATAGTCCCAATGTTTTTTTTAAAAATGGTATATATTTTTCTCAAATTTAAGCTCCGATTGATGTTTTTTTTTTCTAATATGTTCTACAAGCCTTGAATTGAAATTATGAGTATTCTAAACATAAATATACTTATTGTTGTGGGTCGTTCGAAGCGTTTTTGACTTTTTGTAGACTTGTTGAAATGAAATGTCTTAGCTCGAGAGACGGTTGAGCGTGCAAAGGGCTAGTCGCAGAGAGTATGAACAACTGACAAATGAGACTTTTAACGGGGAAAACTCGGAAATGATGAAAAATCACGGGATCGGATCGGTGCCGATCAGATTGTAGTATATCTTTGAGTGTTACAAATTGTCGAGTTCTTGAGGGTGACAGGTCACCGCTCGTTACAATAAAATTTAAACGGAATGCGAGAAAGTGAACTTCAAGTTGCCTTTGAAGGGGAGCTTCAGAGAAGAAATTCTTGATCGAATAGATCTTCTAAGGGGATGAAAATTTTCAAAGGCCGAAGAAGATCTTCAAGTGGAACTTTGAACACCGGGGGAGAACTTTGAAGGATCATCAAAATAGCTCTCTCAAGTGCTAAATGCAAGGTGTTTTGAAAGGAAAGTTCTGGGCTCCTTTTATAGCTTTTGACATAGACGGTTTGATAATTGTGTCATTGTAACCATCATAACTACTGAATATTGAACGAATCATGTTCCTCGATCTGGAGCACACATATCCTCATTTTTTCGGATATGGCGATTTTGCAGTTAACTAATCTTATAATTTTATATTTTTTATGTGTAAAAAAATTATACCCTTAGATGAGCAAGGAGAAAATCTTGACCACCAAATGAGCACTGTCGATTTGATCTAAATGGAGAGGATCTCAATCCACTATGGGTAGGGTGGAGGAACCAGGATCCTCTAAATTTTGAGTGAAATGGATAGTATCCATTTCACGATCCAGATCTATTTCAGGTTGATTCGGCGTGTTCACTAATCCCATATTTTTATATTCTTTTAATGAAAAAATTCTACATCATTAGATC